>JAIOJX010000005.1:53657500-54857500 GCA_022376925.1 Tragulus kanchil
AAGTTCACCCGGCAAGAGCCCATCCAAGACAACAGATTAACCATTAGACTAGATATGTTGAAAATATACAGCGTCAACCTTTCCCTGGCTAGCTCAGAGCGATATATAGATGATTATTTCAACCGTCAGCTGCCGCATAGATTTAAACCCCTGCACAATAACTCCCGGATTCATCTGCCCCTTGTCAAACCTGCACAGCTTTACACGGAGGATACGTGGTGTGGCAGTTTCACTGTGAACCCAGAATGATCCAGACGGCTGCTGTCTTTTTGTTAACAGGAAGCCAAACTGATGAGTTTGTAATGCATTCCTTATCAAAGATACTTTCAAAAACGAAAATGTGTCCCATCCATTTGGCTAAAATTTCACATAGACTAGATTATGGGCTTAATCAGAACATCTCTGTGATATTCTTGGGGAAACAGATAAATTCCACCTCTGTCCCATTCAAGACACCTAATGCCAATGAATTTGTAATTTGTATTTAAGAATTTGTAATTATTCTGGATGTTTCCTTCCCTCCTGCAGCTAATGTGGTTGGGGGAATCTAAGATGAATAATATTTCATAACACATGGAAATAATATGAAATTCAACTTTCAGTGGCTCTAAATAAAGTTTTATCATTACATGGCCATAGTCATTTGTTTACTAGCATCTCTGGCTATTTCCACTCTACAATGCAGAGTTAAATAACTGAGACTGAGACTGTGTGGCCCGCCAAGGGTAACGTTTTACTAGTTGGCCCTCGATAACAAAGGCTGGCTGATCCTGCTCCCATCTGTCTTCTCACATTTTCCTAGCTTTCCACTTTTCAAAAAGGACAATGCTCTTTCCAATCTGCCAGAACAGCCAGACAATAAAGGCAATGCACCCAGAGCTCACTTCAAGTGTGCAGACGTGGGGAAGCTGGGAGGCACGGAGGTATTCACAGTTGAGAGAGTCAAATGTCCTTCCGCCCAATCTGCTCTTTGTCCTGCAGGCCCTCTTGCCTTGAGGGAGACCAGTCAGGTGAGCTCCCCATTTTCCGACACAAGCTAAGCCAGACCCTTGCACCATGCACTTTTGAGAATCAAGGCAAACCACATCCACCACGAGCAATTCCTCGGAGCTATCAGTGTGTGCTCCAAGTTCACCCGGCAAGAGCCCATCCAAGACAACAGATTAACCATTAGACTAGATATGTTGAAAATATACAGCGTCAACCTTTCCCTGGCTAGCTCAGAGCGATATATAGATGATTATTTCAACCGTCAGCTGCCGCATAGATTTAAACCCCTGCACAATAACTCCCGGATTCATCTGCCCCTTGTCAAACCTGCACAGCTTTACACGGAGGATACGTGGTGTGGCAGTTTCACTGTGAACCCAGAATGATCCAGACGGCTGCTGTCTTTTTGTTAACAGGAAGCCAAACTGATGAGTTTGTAATGCATTCCTTATCAAAGATACTTTCAAAAACGAAAATGTGTCCCATCCATTTGGCTAAAATTTCACATAGACTAGATTATGGGCTTAATCAGAACATCTCTGTGATATTCTTGGGGAAACAGATAAATTCCACCTCTGTCCCATTCAAGACACCTAATGCCAATGAATGATGTATTTAAGAATTTGTAATTATTCTGGATGTTTTTCCCCTCCTGCAGTATACTTAATAAAAATCATCAGCTGGAGTCTACAAAGCCCTGGTGCTTAATAGGTCCAAGCATGCTAATATATTTTTTAAAGTGAATACTGATCTTTTTGAGCTATGTGTCTAAAATGATCATTGTGAATAAAGGAATTGTAATTTTCAACTCAAACGTTTAACAAAGACAAAATGGACTGTAATGGAATTTATGGAGCCTGTAAAGTCACTCTCTAATATGGTTTATTATCAAACAGATTTGGATTTACTGTAGGACAAACCAGTCCCTCTGAAACGTATAAGAGAAAATGCCTAGAAGGTCCTGAATGCTGTTTACAGAAAAATCCGAGGGCTCACCTAGAGGACAGAGCTGCCAGTTTGGGCGGGTTTGTTATTCTAACCCCTACTGACTTGTGAAATTCAGTATTAAATGCCAACTTTAAAACCACTATTAGTCCTGTCTTTATTTAAGATTCTGACATTTTATTCACCCTGCATTTTTTGTATTTTGATGTTTTAAAAACAATATTGCCTAGACCTATTAATTATCTTGGGGCTTCCCTGGTCCTGGAGAAGGAAATGGCAACCCACTCCAGTATTCTTGCCTGGAGAATCCTATGGACTGAGGAGCTTGGTGGGCTCCAGTCCATGGAGTCTCAAAGAGTTGGACATGACTGAAGTGACTGAGCACACATTATTTACTCTGACTAAGGTTTTGGTGACTCCTTCAATTTGGTGCCTGCACAATAACTCCCGGATTCATCTGCCCCTTGTCAAACCTGCAGAGCTTTACACGGAGGATACGTGGTGTGGCAGTTTCACTGTGAACCCAGAATGATCCAGACGGCTGCTGTCTTTTTGTTAACAGGAAGCCAAACTGATGAGTTTGTAATGCATTCCTTATCAAAGATACTTTCAAAAACGAAAATGTGTCCCATCCATTTGGCTAAAATTTCACATAGACTAGATTATGGGCTTAATCAGAACATCTCTGTGATATTCTTGGGGAAACAGATAAATTCCACCTCTGTCCCATTCAAGACACCTAATGCCAATGAATGATGTATTTAAGAATTTGTAATTATTCTGGATGTTTTTCCCCTCCTGCAGTATACTTAATAAAAATCATCAGCTGGAGTCTACAAAGCCCTGGTGCTTAATAGGTCCAAGCATGCTAATATATTTTTTAAAGTGAATACTGATCTTTTTGAGCTATGTGTCTAAAATGATCATTGTGAATAAAGGAATTGTAATTTTCAACTCAAACGTTTAACAAAGACAAAATGGACTGTAATGGAATTTATGGAGCCTGTAAAGTCACTCTCTAATATGGTTTATTATCAAACAGATTTGGATTTACTGTAGGACAAACCAGTCCCTCTGAAACGTATAAGAGAAAATGCCTAGAAGGTCCTGAATGCTGTTTACAGAAAAATCCGAGGGCTCACCTAGAGGACAGAGCTGCCAGTTTGGGCGGGTTTGTTATTCTAACCCCTACTGACTTGTGAAATTCAGTATTAAATGCCAACTTTAAAACCACTATTAGTCCTGTCTTTATTTAAGATTCTGACATTTTATTCACCCTGCATTTTTTGTATTTTGATGTTTTAAAAACAATATTGCCTAGACCTATTAATTATCTTGGGGCTTCCCTGGTCCTGGAGAAGGAAATGGCAACCCACTCCAGTATTCTTGCCTGGAGAATCCTATGGACTGAGGAGCTTGGTGGGCTCCAGTCCATGGAGTCTCAAAGAGTTGGACATGACTGAAGTGACTGAGCACACATTATTTATCTCAATGACTAAGGTTTTTGGTGACTCCTTCAATTTGGTGCCTAAAGCAAGTCCCTCCCACTCTGGCCCTGGCCTGCCCCAAGCATCTCTTAAGAGTGTTCTTGGTACTGGCCCTGCCATTCCACCTGTCGACACAGAGAAGTTCTCTTAGTTTGTCTCAGCACGTATGGGTACATGTTCCCTTGTTCAGAACTGGGCAAGGCAAATGCAGAGCATGACTTATTCTCTTGATCACTTCACGCTGTTTGCATGGGATTGTTCAGGAAAATCCTTGCAAGAAAGGCTTCCTTATAGATTTACAAACTGTCAGATGCCCAGAGGAGTGGAGGAAAGATCATGCTGCCTCGGGACTCTGAGCTGTGCCACCAGCCCAGGGTGAGAAACAGAAGAGAAAGAAAGGTTCAGGTCTCTCCTGGACTTAATTTCACACCTCACATCAAATTCTCCCAGTGAACGCAATACGGATTTACATTTCCACTTTGGAGTAAAAATTTCTATTTGCTTACATGTGTTGACTCAGTTGTTACCTTCCTTCTCTTTTTGTTTTTCCTCCCCCTAAATAGCTTCGAGTAAACATGACTGGCAGAACATGCCAATCAGATTTTCATTTCTATTTTCACTTTGCTATTTACATTTGCAGAATTAATGCCTGCACCAGTGATTCTATTTGAAGAGTAGCCTAGGATCTAATTGTGTGTATGTGTGAAGTTGTTTTCTAAACCTGAAGATGCTATACAGATAAGGCCCATTATTATTATTAATACCATTATTATTATCGGCTCTTCCATAAACACCATATCGGCCATGGAGCCAGTTCTGTCAAGAGCCCCCTAGCATTTTCATATGTATTCCAGATGGCTGCACTGATAATTCCTCCAAACCTCAGATAAAGGTAAAATGCATGGGTTTTTACTGCAACCCAGGTGCACTGCCTAGCCTGATGAAGAATGTCCTGCCAGAACACTTTAGAAATACTGTCTGCTTTTAACCTTGGAGGGAAGGACCAGTCTAGATTGTGATTTTACACGAAACACAGCATTTAGTATATTTCCTAATGGCACAGTCACCTTCTAAAGATGCTCTCGAACTATAAAATCATCATCTGTATTCGACTCTATTTTATCTTCAGACAAAGCCTCTGCAACATTTTAAAATGCTAGTTCACGCTGGACCCTTGCTGGTCAACACAGAGCACATGACGTGGAATGCAGGAGCCGGGTTCAGGCATGAGCAGGCTTCACCCTGTTTGGACTCCAGGCGAGACTAATAATGCAGACCCAGGAGCATCCAGGTCTGCGCACTTTGCATCCAGATCATGTCCTGTTAGCATTCTGCCCACGAGAACAGCCAGAGAACACTGGCTTGTGAAGTCAGGTCACCTGTTCAGCTCCTAGCACTGATCCTCATTAGAGCTCTGATCTCAGACAAGTTCCTCACCACCCCCAATGTCACAAGATCCTCGCTGGACAGAGGAGGACACTAAGATCAAGAGATGCTGTGGGCTTACGTGAGATGACCAGCAAGCACGTGCTGAAGACAAGTACACACTGTCCCTGTGTGCTCAGCATGGCACCATCCCACTGCCCCCATCCAATTGCATAAGTAGGGCAGTCTTTAAAGATGATCCATAAAAACACAGACTTCAACTTCTGTTTAAAAATCTTACTGAAGACTGGGCTCCCATCCTAGGAAGGTCACTGTCTTCAGGGACATGAACTAACCAGCTGCTCAACTACCTCCATGCTGCCTCCCGGATCCCTAACCACATGGCAGGGACTCCACGTTAGCATCTCTGGTCTGACTCCAGGGACAACAAGCTCGCTATCTCTGAGACAAAGGTCATCAGGACGGAAGATCCCTCTCCAAATGTCCCCTCCTCCTGAGCTGCAGTGAGGGTAGCAGTTAAGTACACAGGCCTTGAGACCACTCTGTTAGATCTGAACCTGGGGAGATGGTAAATCACCTAAGTTCATTTTCCTCACCTATAACCTAGGAATAACCAGAGTATTTTCCTCATAGGGTGATATTTTCCTCATAGGGAGGCTAGTGAAAAAAAAAGTGAAGAAAACGGAATCCTTGAAAAGTGCTCAGAAGAGTCACACGCAGGCCCCTGATACATATTACCTATCAGTATTATCTTGGCTTTGAGGAATTAGAGTAATTAGAGCTACCTACCATCATAGGGCCAATCTGCTTTCTTTTGACTTTGTTCTCCTCCAATGGGTTCACAAACTCTCCTCTGCCCCCAAACAATGGACTCAGGACCTAGCTACTAGGACCGGGTGAGACTCTCCACTCCCACCCCCGTCCTCTACATCCCATTTGATGGTCACCTTTGTCCCCTATTTTGCATGGTCCCAATGAACCACTTGGGTCAAAATAATTAGGCTATGCCAAGTGTCATAAAAACAAGAGAAGCCAGAAAATGTTTAAATGGGCCTCAATTGAAGAAGGCTGGAACCATTCAGAGCAATAACAAATGAAAGTCAGATGGAAATTTGGAGAAACCCCACTGTTCCCTCTAAATTGCAGGAAATTCATGTTGCTCCATGGTGAGGGGCTTTTCCCCTGTGGTTTCTGGTGGGAGGTCATGGGACTCAGGCACGTATGTGGCGATAACAGGATGGGTGGGAGGATGATGAGGCAGAGGGGAGGCTACTCTTCCTCTGTTACTCCCTTTCACCTCCCTACTCTAACCACCCTTCAAGAAACACCCTGCTTCCTCCAGGACGCCTTCCCAGATGACTAACAAGGTGGAGTCCTTAATTTCTTTAAAACTCCCTTGGTGCTTCTCATCTCACACACCCCTGACATCTTTTTTTGGGGAGTGGGGGGAAAGGGAGGGCATTATCATTTGTTTTTCATTTCCCATGCATCCTCCCCAACTAGGCTCTTAAGTTCCTCCACATAGTCTACAAATCTCTGACTCTCTCATAGTGCTGAGTCCCTAGTAAATAAAGTTCTGAAGAAATGGTTCCTAGTTACCAGGGAGGTGGCACTGCAGGGGGAAGCAGTACAGCCTGGTGGTGAGAAGCCTGGGTCTATGCCAAGTTTAGATTCATGGTGTGCCCTTGGCAAAACCCTTCTCCTTCCGGAGGACTGGCATTAATTAAGCATAGGAGTTTTCAGCTCTGCTTTGTAATGGTTCTGGGCTTAACCTTCTCTTCTGTTACCTGCCAGATATCACAGGAGTCAGCCATGGACTGAAGGCCTCATAACCCTAGAGCCAAGAATAATTAGCCACAACTTCCTACCAGACTCAACCCAAAAGCCCTACAAGACGGAAAAAGCAGGATTCCTGGTCCAAGGAAAAGTGGTTCTCAACCCCACCAATCAATAGAAGGAACTGGAGAACTCTACAGAACACCAGAGTAATTCAACACAAATTCTGAGAGATTAGAGGTTGGACATTTCTTTTTTTTTTTTTTTTTTCCAAAATCTTTTTAAACCACAAAAAGAGATCCAGAAGTCTAGATGGAGGAACAAGGCAATTGCATCAAAGATATCTATAGGTGGATAAAATTCACAAGTTGTATGAGATAATAAGCATGCACAATATTGTCGGGTGAGGGCTAAAGGAGATGCCATAGACAATCAGCGTGAGCAGGTCTGAGTGATCAGACTGGAAACAAGAGTCAGATGGAGAGAGGTGTCAGCCTTATTCACCTGGATCAAACACAGGGCCCAGAGTGCTAGGGGCCCTCAAGCCATGATGCTCTGTAAACGAGGGGTGGGAAGGGCATCCCGGGTGGAAGGAGGAGCTGCAGCAAAGGCAGGGAAGAGGGGAGTCACAGAACCTGGGAAAAGGAGGAGTAGGAAGGAGTAGGAAGGTTTGGCTGGAGTAGGAAGGTTTATTTGAGGGCACAGTTGGGGGACATAAAGAACAGAGACCCTGTACTAGCTTTGAATTGCAAATAGCAGGATTTGAACAATACTTGGTAATAATCTGAATCCTCTGGAAGTGATTTTTCCTTCGACTTCAGTGCTCAGATTCAGAGAAGACAGGAGGAGGCTTGCATCTTGGAAAAATCTATCAGAAATCTCCCCAACTCAGCCTACTTTATTTCTGGTCACGTAGAGAAGTCCATGATAAGATGCATGCATAGGCACATGGAATTGATAAGGAATAGTTCCCTGGCAATAGTCCAGGGCCACTGGAGATTCTGATTTTATTGTCAAGGAAAATAAAGTTACACAGTGCCTGGGAAAGTGGTTCTGTGCAACCCACAAGGCTGCCTCCTCAAACCCCAGTCAGGTAAATCCACCCTTGACTGGATAGTATTTCCTGTTTTCAACTACACATGTTGATCCCACTCCATATAAAGAGAACTGGAAGGGAAGTTGTCACGATTTGGCTTTAACAAAACTGATTGCAATCAGTACTGTAAAAATATTTTCAACAATGCCAGTGCTTTCAAGAGGATTCACCTAGAAAGGAATGTTCCTCAACCCTAGACCCCCTTTTTCTGTTTCACGATTTGGCTTTAACAAAAGAGATCCAGAAGTCTAGATGGAGGAACAAGGCAATTGCATCAAAGATATCTATAGGTGGATAAAATTCACAAGTTGTATGAGATAATAAGCATGCACAATATTGTCGGGTGAGGGCTAAAGGAGATGCCATAGACAATCAGCGTGAGCAGGTCTGAGTGATCAGACTGGAAACAAGAGTCAGATGGAGAGAGGTGTCAGCCTTATTCACCTGGATCAAACACAGGGCCCAGAGTGCTAGGGGCCCTCAAGCCATGATGCTCTGTAAACGAGGGGTGGGAAGGGCATCCCGGGTGGAAGGAGGAGCTGCAGCAAAGGCAGGGAAGAGGGGAGTCACAGAACCTGGGAAAAGGAGGAGTAGGAAGGAGTAGGAAGGTTTGGCTGGAGTAGGAAGGTTTATTTGAGGGCACAGTTGGGGGACATAAAGAACAGAGACCCTGTACTAGCTTTGAATTGCAAATAGCAGGATTTGAACAATACTTGGTAATAATCTGAATCCTCTGGAAGTGATTTTTCCTTCGACTTCAGTGCTCAGATTCAGAGAAGACAGGAGGAGGCTTGCATCTTGGAAAAATCTATCAGAAATCTCCCTAACTCAGCCTACTTTATTTCTGGTCACTTAGAGAAGTCCATGATAAGATGCATGCATAGGCACATGGAATTGATAAGGAATAGTTCCCTGGCAATAGTCCAGGGCCACTGGAGATTCTGATTTTATTGTCAAGGAAAATAAAGTTACACAGTGCCTGGGAAAGTGGTTCTGTGCAACCCACAAGGCTGCCTCCTCAAACCCCAGTCAGGTAAATCCACCCTTGACTGGATAGTATTTCCTGTTTTCAACTACACATGTTGATCCCACTCCATATAAAGAGAACTGGAAGGGAAGTTGTCACGATTTGGCTTTAACAAAACTGATTGCAATCAGTACTGTAAAAATATTTTCAACAATGCCAGTGCTTTCAAGAGGATTCACCTAGAAAGGAATGTTCCCTCAACCCTAGACTCCTCAATTTCACCTAACCAATAACACATCAGGATTTTCTCTGCCAAATGTATCTAAGTGGATAAAATAAGAATGGACATGATGTCATCTGGATCCTTAACCTACACGCTCTTAGCCCAGTGTGCCTAGAAAAAGTTTTTAAAAAAAAACCCAAAAGAGAAAATTCCGATTGTATTCCCCAAATTAATGATTTCAAATTTTTAAATTACAAAAACAGTAAAATATTTGCATTCAAATTTCTCTATAGTCTGATAGATAGCATTTAACAATGAGGAAAATAAACCAATATATGAGTCATCCTGGAATGTATTTTAATTCTCCCCTTACATAATCTCAATAAATCCATTGTCTCCTTAACAAGCCATGTTTATAACCAAATACTCTGTAAAAAAGCAATACTGTAGATTAAAAAAAAAAATCATTAAAAAGATGTAGTTGTATTTTTTAAAGAAATTTAAAAGATTAAAAAATAACCTGTGAGTGAATTTAAAAACCAAAAACCAAAAGTAAGCTTTGCCTGTATATTTTCTTCCTTCATCGTTGCCCAAATTGACAAGCAGATCTGCCTTTGTGTGGATAGCCTTAGCAGAAAAGAAAACCAAAAACCCTCTGATCGTTTGTCAGAAATTTAGTCCTGGCCCAAGGTGAAAAGCAACCTTTTTTCCTTAACTTGGATTCTAAAGTAATTCTCAATGAAAGAGCATCATGTTAAAATTATTTTTATATAGCACATTAATCCAGTACGAAAGCTCCCTTTATAAAAATGACCCTCATTATCTTGGTATGGAATGAAGTCCAGGGAATTAATTTGTATAAATAAACATTAGTTAAGAATGAGACTTGCTGCATAATAATCATCAGATGGTGGAGGTAATCCAGTCTTAGGGATGAGAATCTGGTATTGTGTAGCTACCTTTCAACAACAGTAACATTCACTTAACTAGGACTGGTTCCAAATGAGCATTAAATCAAGCAAGCCGGATTTAAGGCAATCTTAGCAATTGAAAGGTGTTGCCTTGTTAGAGGACTACCTCCTCAACAAACAAACAAATGAACATAGTTTTAAACGTTCAGGGCAGAAAAACCAGGCAGAGAATGTGGAAAAGAGAAAGCAGAGTGGCCGGGTGGGGGTAGGACCTAGAGGAATTCGGGAAGAGGTTTCATTTCTAGAAGAGCAGCGCCACCTGCTGGCAGGCCTACATTTCGAGGTCCTCTGCAGTTTGGGGACCAGCATCCATTCTGCAATCTATGCATAAATATATAGCAGTATTTTTCAGCTGCTGTTATACATAAGAATTTTATTACCAGTCGGCAGATTTCTAACACAGTGGTTGCAGTTTAATAATCCTCTATTACCTGAAGTATAGGTTACTAAAAAACCTAGAAAGTAAATTTTTGACAACCCAATTCTAATACATAAAGCACTGTAAGTCACCCAGTAAGTATTCAAATTAATCAACAGGGATGGCTCTTTTCCCTCTAACAACATGTTATTAAACATCACAACTTGATAACTTTCATAAAAATAATGTCCATACATTTTGATGTACTAAGAAATCTGGGAAAATGCACTATAATCTTACTAACTGAGCGCTTCCCTTCATTTACAATTTAGAGGAAAACGTTTTTGTAGAGGATATTCTTCCTATCTTTAAAAACTGTACTTCAACCAACGTGTCAGTGAAGGAATTTTCTCATATAAGAAAACCTGAGTTGTAAATAACCAAGATTACATCTGTAAAAGGTTATATTTTTTAAATGGCACTAGAGGAGTCATGGAGCATCTAAGTCACTGATAGAGTGAGAAAGAAGCAGTACCTGTCATTTTTTCCAGGAAAAAAAAAAAAAGATCATACAAAGGATTATAATGAGCATCATTAATCCAGTACAAGCTCCCTTTATAAAATGACCCTCATTATCTTGGTATGGAATGAAGTCCAGGGAATTAATTTGTATAAATAAACATTAGTTAAGAATGAGACTTGCTGCATAATAATCATCAGATGGTGGAGGTAATCCAGTCTTAGGGATGAGAATCTGGTATTGTGTAGCTACCTTTCAACAACAGTAACATTCACTTAACTAGGACTGGTTCCAAATGAGCATTAAATCAAGCAAGCCGGATTTAAGGCAATCTTAGCAATTGAAAGGTGTTGCCTTGTTAGAGGACTACCTCCTCAACAAACAAACAAATGAACATAGTTTTAAACGTTCAGGGCAGAAAAACCAGGCAGAGAATGTGGAAAAGAGAAAGCAGAGTGGCCGGGTGGGGGTAGGACCTAGAGGAATTCGGGAAGAGGTTTCATTTCTAGAAGAGCAGCGCCACCTGCTGGCAGGCCTACATTTCGAGGTCCTCTGCAGTTTGGGGACCAGCATCCATTCTGCAATCTATGCATAAATATATAGCAGTATTTTTCAGCTGCTGTTATACATAAGAATTTTATTACCAGTCGGCAGATTTCTAACACAGTGGTTGCAGTTTAATAATCCTCTATTACCTGAAGTATAGGTTATATAAAAACCTAGAATGTTAATTGTTGACAAACCAATTCTAATACATAAAGCACTGTAAGTCACCCAGTAAGTATTCAAATTAATCAACAGGGATGGCTCTTTTCCCTCTAACAACATGTTATTAAACATCACAACTTGATAACTTTCATAAAAATAATGTCCATACATTTTGATGTACTAAGAAATCTGGGAAAATGCACTATAATCTTACTAACTGAGCGCTTCCCTTCATTTACAATTTAGAGGAAAACGTTTTTGTAGAGGATATTCTTCCTATCTTTAAAAACTGTACTTCAACCAACGTGTCAGTGAAGGAATTTTCTCATATAAGAAAACCTGAGTTGTAAATAACCAAGATTACATCTGTAAAAGGTTATATTTTTTAAATGGCACTAGAGGAGTCATGGAGCATCTAAGTCACTGATAGAGTGAGAAAGAAGCAGTACCTGTCATTTTTTCCAGGAAAAAAAAAAAAAGATCATACAAATGTGATAGCAAAGGAACACAATAAAAGGAAGAAACAGAAAGGTGCTAGGTGACTCTGATGGTATCAGCAAAGCAAACTGTGAAATAAATTAATATCCATGAACCCAAGAAAGGTGTTTTGTGGCTTCGCTGAAAGGGATCCTTATGCAGCAGAGAAGGCCGCTGATTCTGTAAGAAGAGAAAGTGCAGGCTGCAAAATCTGGTGGTGATAACTAATGACCCCACTACTTACAAGTCTGATTTGATCTCAAACAGAAAAAAAAAAAATATGAAAGCACTCTACAGGATAGATGTATGCATTAGGTATTGGCCTTTTCACTTAAAATGAATCAACCCCAAATGGGATCAAAGGGTCCCAGAAAATAAAAAAAATGACAGTTCCTGCGTTGTCTTGATTGGATCTCAAGCAAAACAACCATGCTGATAACATTCCAGAGCTTAAGAAGAAGGTCGAGCCATTCTTGGATTGTTCTGGTGAGGGGGTGAGGGCCACTGCCCATTCCACTGATGAGAAGTCTGCTCTAATTTCAAAAAGTTATTGAGATTTAATCTCTAACCACTACAGTGAAAAAGAAGCCGGTGCAGCAACCAAGGGGGCACCCCTTCTCACACACACACACACACACACTCAATTCCATTCTTTCCGACGGGAACCACGGAATCCCTCCACATTCTATTCTTCCACCTGTCTAAGTTGGGTAAGGCATATGTGTAGAGAATCAAATGTCAGAATGTCTCCTGCAAGCCTAAGGCGTCTCCAGTTACCTATCACGGGGACTTGAGGAGGCGGGTCTCAAGCATGAGCAGAGAGCATCTCCTCTCCCTCTCAGCTGGTCCCCACTCATGAGGATACATGAGGATACAGGGCCGCCAGGAGCAATTTCAGCAGATGTGGCTGGTGGGAGGGGCTCTAGGACCTAGGGGTGTCAAGATTTGAGCGGAGGGCTTATCTTGTCTCAACAGGACTCCTAGAGGGTCAGTCAGTGTATCAGCACAGCAAGAGACCGTCCCCCCCGCTGGTGGGGGTCTTAGTGATTAAAGGTTCAAGCCCTGTCATCAGAGCAGTTGGGATAAATGCAGTTAATTGGGGATTGGAACTGGATGAAAGGAGCTTGTTTGAGTTAGAAGTGCACTGTGGACCTGAAGGTTACCATGTGAGGTTACTCTAGAGGAGTGAAACAATGGGTTTGCCATCGATTCCCAATTTGCCCCTCGACCCACCCAGACTCAAAGACCCGATGACATATACAAGGGAAGGATCAGCATCCCCAGATCCACCACGGAGTCCAAACTCTGAGCCTGGAAGAAACAGTGGAAGGCAGACGCAGCTGTGGTCAATTCTGGATCCGCCTCTTCAGCAGACAAAGGAAGTGGCTCCTCTGAAACCAGTGTTTCGGTCAAGATGGCGTGAGGGAACAAGAAGCAGGACCTCAAGGCTCAAAATTCCTTTTTCTCTTGAGATATGTGCCTAATAAACTACCGAAACATAATCCCAGCACAGTGCACATGTTATTCAGCAAATAGGCACCTTGGCTGCTGTAACACGCTGAGAATCCAGAGACGCTGTCTGTGCTTGCTGCTGACTGCTAGAAAGCCCAACACGAAAACTGCTCTAAATGAGGCTTACCCATCAGCAGGGGAATGGATAAAGAAGTAGGTACATATACACAACGGAATACTACTCCGCCATAAAAAGGAACAAATCTGAGTTAGTTTTAGTGAGGCAGATGAACCTACAACTTTTTATACAGAGTGAAGTCAGAAAAATAAAAACAAATATCATATACAAATGTGTCTATACGTGTGTGTGTGCGTGTGTGTGTGTGTGTACTTTAAAAGAATGGTACTAATGAACCTATCTGCAGGGAAGGAATGGAGACACAGAAGTAGAGAACAGACTTGTGGACATGGCAGGGGAAGGAGAATGTGGGATGAACTGAGAAAGTAACATTTATCTATCTATCTATCTATCTATCTATCTATCTATCTATCTATCTATCTATCTACACACACTATAATGTGTAAAATAGACAGCTAATGGGAAGCTGGTATGTAACATAGGGTACCCAGCCAGGTGCTCTGTGGTGACCTAGAGGGGTGGGGTGGGTGAGGGGGGCTCAAGACGGAGGGGATAGGTGTCTATATATACATAGTTATGACTGATCAGGTTGTTATATGGCAGAAACCACGATAATACTGTAAAGCAATTATCCTTCAATTAAACAATGAGACAGGAACTATCAGAAATTACAGAAGGCAGATCCATCTGAGGGTGAGGCAGTCAAGAAGTCTTCACAGAAATAGCAGTATCTGAACTATGTGTTTACATCAGGGGTCAGACCGTGTTTTTCTGTAAAGGTCAGGTAGTAACCACCTGGGGCTTTGTGAACCTTATGCTCTCCATTTATTGCAACGACTCAACTTTGTGGTTTGGACTTGAACCTCGCCATGGACAGTATGCAAATGAACGACTGTGTCACGATCAAGCTTTATTCACTAAAATGAGCAGAAGGGCAACAACTGACTGGCCTCTGCCTTAATGGACCAGTAAGCATCCAACAGCTAGAAAAACAGAAGAATCCCAGGCACAGGAAAAAGTTATAGGAATGTGTACATAATGAAATCAAGGCATGTGTAAAGAATGGTTAGATGAAAGGCGCATGGAGAATGGGACTAGAATAATAGGTTGAAGCCGAACTGTGAAGAGCTTTGAAGACTGGAGGTTGTCCTATTAAAATCAAGAAGCCAGCAGAAGTTTTTTATTTTCTCCTTAAAATGGGATAATAACAGGATGGAAGCTGTGCTTTCACATAATAAACTTAGTGGTGGTTTAGTGGCAAGAGAGACTAATTAACTGGAGGGCAGTGGCGGTAAAAGAAATGAGGAAATAGAAATGAGGGCTTGAAGTTAGCAATGCCACTGAAAACAAGAAGAGAAGGTTTGAAATGTAATTGGGAGATCAAACTAGGGGCTCAGCCATCAGGAGGATGTTGGAGAGACCAGGATCACAGAACCCTTAGGATTTCAAAATGTGCATCACCTCTCACCCAACCCATCTCTAGACCTGTCCCCACATGAGGTCTGCTCAAAGAGAGAGGCAGTGTCAGGGCGTGGGTATTCGATCCCCCTTGCACTGATCTTCCTAGTGTGAAAGTCAACAGAGCCCAAATGCTCATAATGCTCATAAAGAACCATGGGAAAGGTGAGGATATGAAGCTTCAACACCATCCAGGCCTCAAAGATCAGCTGAGACTAAGATCACTATCAAGAAAAGAAATTCTGATGGAATTCAAAACAAAAGAAACACTCTCTCTTCCCATACTCTGTTCCCCTTGCTTGATCTCCAACCTTCCTCTTTTGAAAACACACTGAATTCACTATTTTCATGTCCATTTTAGAGATGGTCATAAGGCAGCTTCAGGAAGGTAAGGAATGATGAGATACAGAGTCACAGTTCGTCCACGAGGTCCTATTATTGTCTTCACTTGACAGAGGAGAAAACTGGGGAACAGAGAGGGTCTGGAGCTGGCCAAAGGCCCCTTGAGAGCAAGGGATGATGTCTATTCTGAGACTGCCTAGACAAAATAAAACAATGTTGATGCCTTGAAAAGTATAAGGACTTACACATGTGAATGTTGTCATTACTTTTATGATAGCAATTAGCATCCATGTGGTGAACATATCAAACCATGACAGGGCCAGATCTGAACTCAAAGTCCCCAGAAAACACACAGATCTCACCTCTTCTCTCTTTTGCCCTTCCCTAAGGCTCCATAGACTTTCAAGCTTTAATTGCCAAGGAGATCACTTCACTCACTGCATAGTGAGGAGAATGGCTTGGGAATTCACCACTGCAGTGCAGAGAAAAGACAGAAGACGACTGCCTATCAGATGCCCGATAATAACAGATGGAATTTAATAAACTTAGTGGTGGTTTAGTGGCAAGAGAGACTAATTAACTGGAGGGCAGTGGCGGTAAAAGAAATGAGGAAATAGAAATGAGGGCTTGAAGTTAGCAATGCCACTGAAAACAAGAAGAGAAGGTTTGAAATGTAATTGGGAGATCAAACTAGGGGCTCAGCCATCAGGAGGATGTTGGAGAGACCAGGATCACAGAACCCTTAGGATTTCAAAATGTGCATCACCTCTCACCCAACCCATCTCTAGACCTGTCCCCACATGAGGTCTGCTCAAAGAGAGAGGCAGTGTCAGGGCGTGGGTATTCGATCCCCCTTGCACTGATCTTCCTAGTGTGAAAGTCAACAGAGCCCAAATGCTCATAATGCTCATAAAGAACCATGGGAAAGGTGAGGATATGAAGCTTCAACACCATCCAGGCCTCAAAGATCAGCTGAGACTAAGATCACTATCAAGAAAAGAAATTCTGATGGAATTCAAAACAAAAGAAACACTCTCTCTTCCCATACTCTGTTCCCCTTGCTTGATCTCCAACCTTCCTCTTTTGAAAACACACTGAATTCACTATTTTCATGTCCATTTTAGAGATGGTCATAAGGCAGCTTCAGGAAGGTAAGGAATGATGAGATACAGAGTCACAGTTCGTCCACGAGGTCCTATTATTGTCTTCACTTGACAGAGGAGAAAACTGGGGAACAGAGAGGGTCTGGAGCTGGCCAAAGGCCCCTTGAGAGCAAGGGATGATGTCTATTCTGAGACTGCCTAGACAAAATAAAACAATGTTGATGCCTTGAAAAGTATAAGGACTTACACATGTGAATGTTGTCATTACTTTTATGATAGCAATTAGCATCCATGTGGTGAACATATCAAACCATGACAGGGCCAGATCTGAACTCAAAGTCCCCAGAAAACACACAGATCTCACCTCTTCTCTCTTTTGCCCTTCCCTAAGGCTCCATAGACTTTCAAGCTTTAATTGCCAAGGAGATCACTTCACTCACTGCATAGTGAGGAGAATGGCTTGGGAATTCACCACTGCAGTGCAGAGAAAAGACAGAAGACGACTGCCTATCAGATGCCCGTCTTCATCTTCATGGAAGAAATCTGTGAAAAGTGGCCGTTTCAGCAACTAGCACCTTGCATATTTCACATCTGCGTCCCAAGGCCTCCAGGCCACATGACCCAAGTCTCTACCTCCTTCCTGCCTGCATTCTTAGCAAGTTCCATTCTGTCATTTTCACTGTGCATCTCTTTTCTCTGCAGGTCACTGTGCTTCCTTTTTCAGTAACACCTGTTTAGGGCTTTGGCTTTGAAGCATCCCCACAGACGTATTCTCTCAGCTGGATATGTTACAAGCCATATGTGGAAATGGACTCATCTGCACTGAAAAAATGGCCAAATCAACATTGACAAAATGCACTGTGTGCGTGTGTGCTCAGTCATATCTGACTCTCTGAGGCCCCATGGACTGAAGCCAGCCAGGCTCCTGTGTCCACGGAATTTTCCAGGCAAGAATACTGGAGTGGGTTGCCATTTCCTACTCCAGGGGATCTCCCCAACCCAGGAAGATCAAACCCAAGTCTCTTGGGTCTCCTGCATTGGCAGGTGGATTCTTTACCACTAGCGCCATCTGGGAAGCCCTTTGACAAAATGCAGAGAGCAATTCAAAGCCAAAGGTAAGGGAATGCTTGGTAGAGCTGAGAGAGCTCTATGAGCAATTAAGAAAGCTCCCTATATCTCAAGCAGAATACACAGAAAAATGACACAACAGAAATCATCCAAGAGACACCAAGCCTTTGGATGCCGTGAGGTTGGAGGAATTGTCACTTGGGCGCTATAGAATTGGATTTACCCAACTTACGCCAGAGCCAATGATCTTAATGGTCATGTGCATGCCTGCTAAGTCCCTTTAGTTGTGTCTCTCTGTGGCCCTATAGACTGTAGCCTGCCAGGCTGCTTTGTCATGAGTGCCCTTAAATATGTCTCTGCATTTTGGCAGGTTGACCTGGTCATCTACAAATAGTCACAACACTCTACAAATGAACCCATTTCTCATATGACCCCACCTAATGCATTATTAATTTTGTGCCACCCTGAGTCATGTGAAAGTGATAAAGTTCACCAGAATTAGTAAAACTGAATGTAAATATCTCAAGCCTTTGATTTTCTGGGACAAACATTCTACATCTATGAGGACAATTTGTATGGTGGTATCTCTGTATTTCCTCATTTGAAACACTGGTCGCTTTCGTTTACTGTGATATTTTTAGTCTTTGTTTCTGTATCTCTTCCCCAATATTTAACCTTCAAAAAGAATATGGATTGTAACTCCTAGTGGATGATATTGAAGATGTCCTAGTCGATGATCCTTCAGTTATGTCCTAGTATTTTTTCTCCTTGGTGCACTACCCTCTCTGAATCTTCTTGTATCCTAGTTTTGGAGTCCGAGAAGATTATACACACACACACACATTACATTTATATATCTGTATCTGTATATACACACATGCAATATTTTAAGTGGCTTAGAAAGCTTCAGAAAACTTCAAAGATCTGGGGACATCAGGCTTCTGGTAGACCATCTATTCCTTTAACTGATGGCTGAGAATGCCTTCATTTATTCATTCTTTCATTCATTAAATATTTACTGAACTGGAATCCTCCAAGCCACCTCCTACTCAGGTATTCTTGCCAAAACACAAAGCTCAGCCAAGAATGCTAGTGTAGTTCATTTCTGGCCTTGGAGAAAAGGCAGGCAGCCCCCCAAGGTCTTTTCTTGACTGAGAGGCAATCCAACTGGCTCCAACCCAGAAAGCTGGCAAGGGCCAGAACGGAGATCATATTCAGGCAAGCAGTCGGCTCTACTCCCAGAAGACAGACTTGGTTGGTGGTCTACAGATGCTCCTGTGGGCACCATCTTGTGTGGCTCTGGCTCTGAGGTACAGCCTTTCTCACTTCATTTCAATGTCTGTCAGTGTAGCTGATCACCTTTGACACAGACCTGCCTCAAAAGCTTCCACTTCGAGTTTGCACAGGGTTTTCCCTTAAGCTTTAGGAGTATCTGGTGGTACTCATTCAACCTTACTGACTGAAATAAAGACAGACTTTCAGCTTTATGAGAAGAAATTTGAAGTTTTCCTCTTGTTGTTTCCCTTGGTGGTGGGAGGGTAGCTCCTCCTATAGATGGCCGAATGAAATGGTCAAAGAAGGACGGCCACTTTGGAATCTCCAGACCCGTTGGCCCCAGTTCATCAGAGCTAGACATCAGAAGAAAGTCTCCTCAGAACAAAAATCTACAGGTTTTTCTAGAAGCTCTGTGTGAATGAGGTGCTATGTATAAAGATGTCTTTTCGATGCTGTCTGAAATTTCAGCTCTGTGTATCTGACAATGCTTAACTTGCTTCTGTCCATTTAGATTCTCTGTGAAAAAAATGTTAGGCTGGGGAAGCAAAATTCTAGTGAGCATATGTGAGGATAGAGGGTTCCTTGATTACCTTAGGCAATTCAACACAATGGAGCTCCTAGTGGTCCAGTGGTTAAGACTCTGCACTTGCATTGCAAGGGGTATGGGTTCAAGATCTCTGGTCAGGGATCTAAGATTCCACAAGCCATGTGGTGTGCCCCCACCCCCCACCACTACCGCCCTAAATGCTGCTTTGGTAGAAGATCTCTAAGAGAATGGCATTCTCAGATGCATTCTCCACCACTGCTCAAGAGCTCAGGATTCACATGCTTTTCTGTGCTATTTCAACTACCCTTTAGGGTTCATGGTGTGCATAAATCCTCCAGTCCTGGCTGCTGGCATACACATATAATGAATGCAGATCAAATTCATGTGCACAGAGACATGAGAAGGAAAACTGCACCATGGTACTTAGAAATGCCACACGACTTCCTCGGATTTTGTGTGACCATACTTCATAGGAAATATGTTCTGTATTTCCATAAGCAGTTGAAAATGACAGTGGATTCTCTGTAAATGGGACATGAAGCACTTTATTATTTCTTCCCTCCATAAATGGAAGGAGACATGTTTCCAGTCTCCCTGAGAAAGATGGAGGAGAAAGTCACCTTGCCATACACAGGGATTTAAAAAAGAATTTATAGGAACTCTAATTGAAGCCATTGCAGGCAGCTTGAGCCATGACCCTCAGGGCTAGTCACATGCCCAGTTGGTGGTCTTCCTTGGCTTCATTTCTGCTGCTCAGCCTGGGTAAAGTCCATTCATACCAGCAACTCAGAGCTGCCTGGCTCTTTCCCCATCAACACACTCAAGATATGGCTCTTGCTGGAAAGGGGGAAGCTGGTAAGAGAGGAAGAAAAAATACTGATTCGAAAAAGGAAATTGATGGAGTGGATTCCCAAGACCAGGGGCAGTGGAGGGGACTCAGTAGGTCTCTAGTCCCAGCCATGCTGTTGTTATTGTTGTTATTCGATCACTAAGTTGTGTCTCTTTGTGACCTCATGGACTGCAGCATGCTAGGCTTCCCTGTTCTTCAGTCTCTTGGAGTTTGCTCAAATTAATGCCCATTGGGTCTGTGATGTTATCTAACCACCTCATCTTCTGCTGCCCCCGTCGCCTTTCCCAGCCGTGACTTCAGGAAATTCTCTAGTCAGAGGACGACTTCACAGAGCCCCAGTCGGAATCACAGTGACTGCTGGTCAGCTGGGGAGAATTAAGCTCGAGAAATGTAACGCATGGAATTCAATCGCTTCAGCGCCATTAATTAAAGTTTCTTTTAAAAGAGTTCAATTTCTTGGAATTGTATATGGATAATGTGCTTCAGCTGCGAGTCTTAGAGGTTGTTAAATGGAGTCTTCCTTCTTTGGGGTTCTCAGAGCAGCTCACTCCCTCCTCCTCCTGGTACATCCCCGGCTCACTGGTCCTCTCCACCCTCAAAGGGGGCTCCCCAGGGCCTTCCCAGCTCCAGCCCTTCCTTCCTTCCACAGCCACCGTGGAAGTCTTCCCAAAACAAAGTCTCTGTGGCCACTCCCCTGTTAAATAGTTGTGTACTGAGACATGAATGCGATACCAGTAAAACGGCCCCACGCAAGCTATAGCTTTTCCAGTAGTCATATAGAGATGTTGAAAGTCGGACCATAAAGAAGGTTGAGCACCAGAGAATTGATGCTTTCAGACTGTGGTGCTTGAGAAGATTCTTAAGAGTCCCTTGAACAGCAAGGAGATCAAACCAGTCAATCCTAAAGGAAATCAACTCTGAATACTCATTGGAAGAACTGATGCTGAAGCTGAAGCTCCAATACTTTGTCCACCTGATGCAAAGAGACAAGTCATTGGAAAAGACCCTGATACTGGGAACGATGAAAGGCAGGAGGAGAAGGGGGCGACAGAGGAGGAGATGGCTGAATGGCAGCACTGACTCAAAAGACATGATTTAGAGAAAACTCTGGGAGAGAGTGAAGGACAGGGAAACCTGTTGTGCTGCAGTCCGTGGAGTTGCAAAGAGTCAGACATGACTGAGCAACTGAACAACAACTCACCCTTCAAGGCTCTTCTACAGGTGCTCCCAGGCACAGGTCTTATGCTCCAGTCAAACTTGGTGGCCAGCTGTTAGGAGGCTCCAGCCCCCACCCTCTCTGGTCACACCCCCTTGCATACTATCAGGCAGGACTTACCCTGCCTCCTATTCTCCCAGCCACATCTGAACTGCTCGTTCCTGTGGGACTTTTCCTCTGCTGACCAACAAGAGGTGACCTCTGGGCCCCAACACTGCCTTTCCACTCTCACAATACTCCCCACACCATCTCCATCTCTCAGGACGGCACTCCTCATTGTTCTTCCCCTTCCTGGGAGACAGATCAACCTATCTATCTGCTTCAACTGAGTATGGAACTGAGTAAGTCAATTTGCTCCGTGGGCTGAAGAACCAAACATCCAGCCTGTTCTCCACGGCTAACCCCACCACTGACTGTGTGACTCCTGGCAAGCCTCTTAACCTCTCTGTGCCTCAGCTATTGCATCTGTCAATGCACAGATTCCTCAGCTAACAGTTGCAAATGACACTTACTACCTCATGATAAGGATTAAATAATATTTGTAAAGGGCACAGACCAGCACCTGCAGCAACTGCTATCTAGTTGTAGGCTCAGTTTAACCACAGCAACAGACATACATGTATACGCACTCCCTTGCAGTGCTAGCAGAATCCCCTGTATACAGAAAGAGTAGATACTACACGGGGTCTAGTCCTAACGTGAATCTGAGCTAAGGAACTGGCCATTTCCCAGCACTGCTACATAAGCAAGCCTCAGCTCCTAGATGACAGAAGACATATATATTAAGAGAAGAGGTGTCAGCCTTGCCTCAAGAAGGGAAAGTAAGAAGGGAAAGTGATCATCCAGTGAATCTCACCCTTCTTCCCTCTGCACCCATGAGTGTGACCTGTTCATACTCTCTACATCCACCCTATTCTGAAAATGGTTTCCATTACATTGTTCTGGGCTCCATCACATGCAAATCAAAGCATGATTTAGAGAAAACTCTGGGAGAGAGTGAAGGACAGGGAAACCTGTTGTGCTGCAGTCCGTGGAGTTGCAAAGAGTCAGACATGACTGAGCAACTGAACAACAACTCACCCTTCAAGGCTCTTCTACAGGTGCTCCCAGGCACAGGTCTTATGCTCCAGTCAAACTTGGTGGCCAGCTGTTAGGAGGCTCCAGCCCCCACCCTCTCTGGTCACACCCCCTTGCATACTATCAGGCAGGACTTACCCTGCCTCCTATTCTCCCAGCCACATCTGAACTGCTCGTTCCTGTGGGACTTTTCCTCTGCTGACCAACAAGAGGTGACCTCTGGGCCCCAACACTGCCTTTCCACTCTCACAATACTCCCCACACCATCTCCATCTCTCAGGACGGCACTCCTCATTGTTCTTCCCCTTCCTGGGAGACAGATCAACCTATCTATCTGCTTCAACTGAGTATGGAACTGAGTAAGTCAATTTGCTCCGTGGGCTGAAGAACCAAACATCCAGCCTGTTCTCCACGGCTAACCCCACCACTGACTGTGTGACTCCTGGCAAGCCTCTTAACCTCTCTGTGCCTCAGCTATTGCATCTGTCAATGCACAGATTCCTCAGCTAACAGTTGCAAATGACACTTACTACCTCATGATAAGGATTAAATAATATTTGTAAAGGGCACAGACCAGCACCTGCAGCAACTGCTATCTAGTTGTAGGCTCAGTTTAACCACAGCAACAGACATACATGTATCCGCACCCCCTTGCAGTGCTAGCAGAATCCCCTGTATACAGAAAGAGTAGATACTACACGGGGTCTAGTCCTAACGTGAATCTGAGCTAAGGAACTGGCCATTTCCCAGCACTGCTACATAAGCAAGCCTCAGCTCCTAGATGACAGAAGACATATATATTAAGAGAAGAGGTGTCAGCCTTGCCTCAAGAAGGGAAAGTAAGAAGGGAAAGTGATCATCCAGTGAATCTCACCCTTCTTCCCTCTGCACCCATGAGTGTGACCTGTTCATACTCTCTACATCCACCCTATTCTGAAAATGGTTTCCATTACATTGTTCTGGGCTCCATCGCTTACATGCAAATCAAAGACCCCAAACGCTGAGAACTTTGCTATAGGCATGCTGGCAAAAGCCCTAAATCTGTTGGGCCAGATGACAGACGTCCATCTCGGATCAGGGAAGCATCCAGCTGCAATGATGGGCACCATATGAGAAGGGACGATCCCAAGGCCTGATTGAGACCAGAGCGCTCGGATCAACTGCTCGTTTCCATCTGGATGGGGTTTGCAAACAGGATGCAGTGCAGCCTGGGCCGCCACTGCCCTGCAAGCTTCTCTCCAGTGGCTTTATGCTATTGTCGGTCTGATGCTAATTCAAGACAATGCCCCATCGCATCACAGCAAATTAGTCAGAGACACGCGATAGTAATCAACTCAGGGGGCTGTCCTGTATGAGGGCTGGGGGATTCCCAGTCTCCATGAGCCGTACGCTCCCACAGATGTTTCTAAAAGCCTCTTCCCAGAGGCCCATTTAGAGAGAAATTAAATGCAACTTTGACTTAATTAACGTTTTAAATGATAATGAATACAATGTAGATTCATAGGAGGCATTTACATTGTGTTGTAAAATTGATAAAAATTTAATAACTCTTTGTTAATAAGTTATGTCTCCCCAGACCCATAAAGCCTAAGGCGCTGCAAACTCCAGCCTGGGTCTGATCCAGGCTCCTGGTGCAGGTGGAGGAGGGAGGCAGAGATGGACTTGACATTTGCTCCAAGCCTGCTCTAATTCAAACCTCTGCTTGTTCATCAGGACTTTATTTCATACAGAAAGAGTAGATACTACACGGGGGCTAGTCCTAACGTGAATCTGAGCTAAGGAACTGGCCATTTCCCAGCACTGCTACATAAGCAAGCCTCAGCTCCTAGATGACAGAAGACATATATATTAAGAGAAGAGGTGTCAGCCTTGCCTCAAGAAGGGAAAGTAAGAAGGGAAAGTGATCATCCAGTGAATCTCACCCTTCTTCCCTCTGCACCCATGAGTGTGACCTGTTCATACTCTCTACATCCACCCTATTCTGAAAATGGTTTCCATTACATTGTTCTGGGCTCCATCGCTTACATGCAAATCAAAGACCCCAAACGCTGAGAACTTTGCTATAGGCATGCTGGCAAAAGCCCTAAATCTGTTGGGCCAGATGACAGACGTCCATCTCGGATCAGGGAAGCATCCAGCTGCAATGATGGGCACCATATGAGAAGGGACGATCCCAAGGCCTGATTGAGACCAGAGCGCTCGGATCAACTGCTCGTTTCCATCTGGATGGGGTTTGCAAACAGGATGCAGTGCAGCCTGGGCCGCCACTGCCCTGCAAGCTTCTCTCCAGTGGCTTTATGCTATTGTCGGTCTGATGCTAATTCAAGACAATGCCCCATCGCATCACAGCAAATTAGTCAGAGACACGCGATAGTAATCAACTCAGGGGGCTGTCCTGTATGAGGGCTGGGGGATTCCCAGTCTCCATGAGCCGTACGCTCCCACAGATGTTTCTAAAAGCCTCTTCCCAGAGGCCCATTTAGAGAGAAATTAAATGCAACTTTGACTTAATTAACGTTTTAAATGATAATGAATACAATGTAGATTCATAGGAGGCATTTACATTGTGTTGTAAAATTGATAAAAATTTAATAACTCTTTGTTAATAAGTTATGTCTCCCCAGACCCATAAAGCCTAAGGCGCTGCAAACTCCAGCCTGGGTCTGATCCAGGCTCCTGGTGCAGGTGGAGGAGGGAGGCAGAGATGGACTTGACATTTGCTCCAAGCCTGCTCTAATTCAAACCTCTGCTTGTTCATCAGGACTTTATTTCATACAGTAAAGGTCAGGATTTGGGCTCAAGGCACAGCCTTGACAAGAAGGCTCAAGTGAAAGGCGGGCTGGCCCTGGCATCTGTCGCCTGCGATAGCGGAGGAGGGGGAGACGGAGAGCTAACTGGTCACATCTGCCCTCCACCATGGAGGTAAGGGGCAGAGCCCGCTGCCTGATGGTAGGAGCTGTCAGGGTGAGTATGGTGACAACTGGCCACTGTCCTGAAATAAAAACGGACATAATTTCCACGTCACCTTGCATACAGACTTCTGCTTAGCCTACTTGTGGCACGCCAATGTCTTTTCCAGTTTGCCCTTGAAGAGCCCGGTCCCTGATAAAACCACATTCCTGGGAAGGCCAGGGTCCCACTGACGGGGTGCACACAAGGCTCCCTTTCCTCCCCTCATTCTGACCATTCACTGTCTTGTCTCCCAGCTCTGTTTCAAAGGATCGCTTTTGAAAAGTTGGATGCTGCTTGTGAATGCTCCCTTGCTCTTTCATCTGCACATGGTGCCTCTTCACAGCATATTCATCTTGAAGAATTCAACGGAACTATTTTGGAGAGAGAGAAAGGCGAGCACCACATAATCCCCAAATGCAAGTCAATGGCTTCACCTGACTCTAGACCGGGGCAGGGGGAGGGGAGGGGAGGCAGTTATTTATTATGAATAAATACATGGTTTGTTTGGAGATGCCCTTAGAGATGGACAGTTAAAAGGATTCATTTCAAAGGAAACTTTGCCCAAGCACAATGGCTGCCTTTCAGTGAGCTGACCGCCATAGGAAGGCAGACATTTGTGTTGCCCTGATGCTCAATGTGGCTACCAGAAAATCAAGGCACAGGCATTGGCTTCTGTAGCCTTGTCTTCTACCAACAAAAGTGCCCTAAGATGCCCACTCAGGTCCATTACTCACAGAACAATTCAATGGCTGCCCAGGCCAAAGGTGCCTTCCTGTTTTTCCCTTCCTGAAACTGGCCAAATCAGGGCACGTGGGCCAAGGCTAAAGAGGGAGGGTAGAAGTCAAAGGTTGCCATGGTGTTTGCAGCAGTAAATAGATTAGGGGGAAAGGGGAGGAGGGAGAAGAGAGAGAAAGTGAGATTCTCCAGCAAGCATGGCAAAATGAGAGAAATTGCAGACTCAGAATGAACCAGTTTTAAAAATACAGGGAAAATCATGATTAAATTCAGTTGGACTGAGTGAGCTTCGCCTGTCCTTTTTCCTTCTACCGCTGATGGTGGTGATGAGGAGACAAATCTTTGGTTTCAAGGTCCAGAATAAAAGAAACAAAATTTGGGGTTGGGGAGCTTGGAGGAAGTCATTCAAAACTATACCTACAGAAAAGGACTGAGGTAATTATGTGCTATTGATTTTTTTTTTTTTTTAATTTTTGGCCACTTTTATTGGTCTTTCCTTTATTTTCATCCATCTCTGTTCTTTGGCCTGTGTGGGCCTCCCATTGCAGTGGCCTCTCGCTGCAGAGCACCGGCTCTGGGCACATACACTCCAGAGCGCTGGTTTGTAATTGGACACACAGGTCTAGCTGCTCCGGCATGTGGGATCTTCCTGTGCAGGATTGAACCGGTGCCTTGCAGTGCAGGGCAGACTCTTTACCCACTCTTTCTCTGACACCAGGGCCTGCTGTTTGGCACAAAAATACACTTCCAGAAGCACCACATAATCCCCAAATGCAAGTCAATGGCTTCACCTGACTCTAGACCGGGCAGGGGAGGGAGGGGAGGCAGTTATTTATTATGAATAAATACATGGTTTGTTTGGAGATGCCCTTAGAGATGGACAGTTAAAAGGATTCATTTCAAAGGAAACTTTGCCCAAGCACAATGGCTGCCTTTCAGTGAGCTGACCGCCATAGGAAGGCAGACATTTGTGTTGCCCTGATGCTCAATGTGGCTACCAGAAAATCAAGGCACAGGCATTGGCTTCTGTAGCCTTGTCTTCTACCAACAAAAGTGCCCTAAGATGCCCACTCAGGTCCATTACTCACAGAACAATTCAATGGCTGCCCAGGCCAAAGGTGCCTTCCTGTTTTTCCCTTCCTGAAACTGGCCAAATCAGGGCACGTGGGCCAAGGCTAAAGAGGGAGGGTAGAAGTCAAAGGTTGCCATGGTGTTTGCAGCAGTAAATAGATTAGGGGGAAAGGGGAGGAGGGAGAAGAGAGAGAAAGTGAGATTCTCCAGCAAGCATGGCAAAATGAGAGAAATTGCAGACTCAGAATGAACCAGTTTTAAAAATACAGGGAAAATCATGATTAAATTCAGTTGGACTGAGTGAGCTTCGCCTGTCCTTTTTCCTTCTACCGCTGATGGTGGTGATGAGGAGACAAATCTTTGGTTTCAAGGTCCAGAATAAAAGAAACAAAATTTGGGGTTGGGGAGCTTGGAGGAAGTCATTCAAAACTATACCTACAGAAAAGGACTGAGGTAATTATGTGCTATTGATTTTTTTTTTTTTTAATTTTTGGCCACTTTTATTGGTCTTTCCTTTATTTTCATCCATCTCTGTTCTTTGGCCTGTGTGGGCCTCCCATTGCAGTGGCCTCTCGCTGCAGAGCACCGGCTCTGGGCACATACACTCCAGAGCGCTGGTTTGTAATTGGACACACAGGTCTAGCTGCTCCGCGGCATGTGGGATCTTCCTGTGCAGGGATTGAACCGGTGCCCCTTGCAGTGCAGGGCAGACTCTTTACCCACTCTTTCTCTGAACCACCAGGGAAGTCCCCGTGCTGTTGATTTTTAAAGGCAGCTTATTAAATTAAATCTTCCTCCAACAGGCATTGGAGAAGGAAATGGCAGCCCACACCAGTATACTTGCCTGGAAAATTCCATGGATGGAGAAGCTTACCGAACTACAGTCCATGGGGTCTCAAATATATATATATGTATGGCTTTCCTGATGGCTCAGTGGTGAGGAATCTGCTTGTAATGCAGGAGACCTGGGTTCCATCCCTGGGTTGGGGAGCTTCCCCTGGAGACAGGCATGGCAACCCACTCCAGTATTCTTGCCTGGAGAAGCCCATGGACAGAGAAGCCTGACAAGCTTCAGTCCACGGGGTCACAGAGGTTCAGACATGACCAAAGCGACTACGCAGCAACAGGCATTGGTGACTGCCCACATAGAGGGGGTCCTATTAGAGACACTGATTTTCCTAGCGCTATCAGCACCCCTCCTCTAGCATCTGACTGTATAGACTTCAAAATGCCATTAATGCAGTCAAGTGACTGTAGTTCTATTGACAACATTAATTCTCTGCCTGTATAAACCAAAGTCTACTTGAGAGAAGCTGATTCTTGTTTATTATCTGACAAGACTCAAGATTACACTGAACTGACGTTGGTATGTCTCCCTTCAAACTAATTGTAATGGACTTCTCCTCTTGACCGAACCATTAAGAGTTGAATGCCTCCTTGTATTATATTTATACCCAAAAGAAAAGTTGTACACCATTGAAAATTAGCTACAGTAGTCTGCAAGTGGGTGCATGTAATTGTACTTAAACTATGAGTAAATTGAAAGGTTGGGGTGAGTGATCATACGTGTCCTGTAGCTAAAACTGTTTCCAAGTGCAACTCTAAAGGTCCGTTTCTCTTTCAGCACATGACTAATTTGCCCATGCCAGGGTTACTGATGGTTTGTAGCCAGCATCATGTCAGGCAGGCCTCAGCAGGTCTGAATCAATAGGGTCTTATGCTGTCACGGTGTCATAATTCTAATTGTCCCCTTTCTATTAGACTTAGCAACCAGATATTGAGCAAGGCTGAAATAACAAGAATAAATTCTGAACAGAGAAAAGGCACTATTTTACAAAATTCTATGGAACAGAAGTGGAGTGGATTAGAACTTCCATCTATATTTAGATGTGTGTGGATATTGGTAGACATACATTCTTATGTTAAATAGTACAAGGACACAGCTACTTGTGAAAACTCTGGGACCCATATCATCTTAGCATCTTTTAAGAGGGCTCGTACTTTTGTCCAGGATCATGCAAAACAGAAACCCAAACAGAACAATTTGAAAATGATTCCCTGGACACCAGTTCTAGCCCATCATATTGCATGACTCAGTCCTGCCCAAAATAGAATAGTCTTGTGATGCATCCTGACTGGTCACTCTTTGCTTAACTTGTCTGACACTACTCATTAGCCTTTTGTAAAGAACTCCGCCTCGGCACATCTTTTTATCAGCACAGTGGAACCTGACATCCCGCGAGTTCCAAAGAAGGAAACAACTGTGAGAAAAGTGTGTGACCTAACATTACAGGGAACATGTCAGGGGCCACACCTCCAAGGAGAGGTCCACGGAGCAGGCAGGCCCTGCTGTTAGAAGGCAGGTCTCTAAAACTGTGTGAACACTTTTAATATATTGCTGCTCCTCTGGGAAATGGCTACTTCTCTTCCCACTTCAGAAAACACATAATGAGACTTTGCGTTTCAATTTAACGTCCCTTGAAAACGGAAATCTTTCCCCTTAAAAGAAAAAAATAAATAGTCAGGAGGTAGAGGAAAGGCAAAGAGAGCGAATCAGGGAGCCTCCAAGACACACTGGCTCAACTGGGAAACTGCAACCAAAGCAAGCTCCATAATAGTATAATGACCTTTAATGACTGCTAAAAAGCTAGTTTGCGGGGTGCAATTTTTGGGGGGGGAAAAATCATACGTGTCCTGTAGCTAAAACTGTTTCCAAGTGCAACTCTAAAGGTCCGTTTCTCTTTCAGCACATGACTAATTTGCCCATGCCAGGGTTACTGATGGTTTGTAGCCAGCATCATGTCAGGCAGGCCTCAGCAGGTCTGAATCAATAGGGTCTTATGCTGTCACGGTGTCATAATTCTAATTGTCCCCTTTCTATTAGACTTAGCAACCAGATATTGAGCAAGGCTGAAATAACAAGAATAAATTCTGAACAGAGAAAAGGCACTATTTTACAAAATTCTATGGAACAGAAGTGGAGTGGATTAGAACTTCCATCTATATTTAGATGTGTGTGGATATTGGTAGACATACATTCTTATGTTAAATAGTACAAGGACACAGCTACTTGTGAAAACTCTGGGACCCATATCATCTTAGCATCTTTTAAGAGGGCTCGTACTTTTGTCCAGGATCATGCAAAACAGAAACCCAAACAGAACAATTTGAAAATGATTCCCTGGACACCAGTTCTAGCCCATCATATTGCATGACTCAGTCCTGCCCAAAATAGAATAGTCTTGTGATGCATCCTGACTGGTCACTCTTTGCTTAACTTGTCTGACACTACTCATTAGCCTTTTGTAAAGAACTCCGCCTCGGCACATCTTTTATCAGCACAGTGGAACCTGACATCCCGCGAGTTCCAAAGAAGGAAACAACTGTGAGAAAAGTGTGTGACCTAACATTACAGGGAACATGTCAGGGGCCACACCTCCAAGGAGAGGTCCACGGAGCAGGCAGGCCCTGCTGTTAGAAGGCAGGTCTCTAAAACTGTGTGAACACTTTTAATATATTGCTGCTCCTCTGGGAAATGGCTACTTCTCTTCCCACTTCAGAAAACACATAATGAGACTTTGCGTTTCAATTTAACGTCCCTTGAAAACGGAAATCTTTCCCCTTAAAAGAAAAAAATAAATAGTCAGGAGGTAGAGGAAAGGCAAAGAGAGCGAATCAGGGAGCCTCCAAGACACACTGGCTCAACTGGGAAACTGCAACCAAAGCAAGCTCCATAATAGTATAATGACCTTTAATGACTGTCTTGGGAAACAATACAGCCCCGGCATAAAAGACAAAGGGCAAAACCCATCACGGCTCCACTGACACTAATTCAAGATGATTTTCAGAACAACTAAAGAATGTAAGAGAAGTAATCTGATCCGCCCATCTGACCTCACTTTGATGCAAGGGCCCTTCTCCTGCCATTTCTAATTGTCAGGCCCTCTACGTCTCACATCTGTTCATATTTAATGAAAAGCCCACGCTCACCACTGCTCTTTGAGGCAAAGCCCTGTCCAATGGGCACCACCCACCCTCACCACCAGCCAGGGGAGCCGGGGGATGGCTGTTGGAGCTCTGCCAGTGGAATTCTGCGTAGACACAGACACCCTTGAATTGGAGCAAAGGGCTTATGTGGGCCCATGGAGGGGCTCAAATGGAATGGATTTTTCTAACTTATTATTAATGGTCAAAGGTGAGTGGACTCACACAGGGATGGATGAAATCTGCTTTTGTATGATGGAGTGACGACGGCGGGGAGGCTGATGAAGCAGAGGAGGCGAACCCCCCCGCTGAGCTGTCAGTACCGGTTACGCCTTCGACAGACAGCCCAAAGCTCCACATTCTTTCATGGTAGGGCTGATGCTGGATGGGTAGGAAGACAACAGTCTCATGCCCGGGATGTCCTGAGAAGACAGGAGCATCCTACTCCTACCTTTTCTTCTCCTGGCCTCCATCAACACGCAGATTAGGTTTCAGAGCTGAGAAATCCCTCCCATTATGGTTTTGCCTGCATAAGATGGCAATTGCACAGACTAGGCATCACGGGCCTCAAGCAAGGGACACAGATTGGCTGTGACTGGTGGAGGTGGTGGTGCCAAGACATGACCACAGCCCTGAGTTTAGAGCCTGAGTGGCTCCTTCCTTTTCCCCACTGGATCTCTAGCCAAGGTTTGAGAGTCTGGTGGTTACTTGAAAATAGAAGCTATCTTAGGCCCTGGGAGTTTAGAGCCTGAGTGGCTCCTTCCTTTTCCCAGGAGGTAGAGGAAAGGCAAAGAGAGCGAATCAGGGAGCCTCCAAGACACACTGGCTCAACTGGGAAACTGCAACCAAAGCAAGCTCCATAATAGTATAATGACCTTTAATGACTGTCTTGGGAAACAATACAGCCCCGGCATAAAAGACAAAGGGCAAAACCCATCACGGCTCCACTGACACTAATTCAAGATGATTTTCAGAACAACTAAAGAATGTAAGAGAAGTAATCTGATCCGCCCATCTGACCTCACTTTGATGCAAGGGCCCTTCTCCTGCCATTTCTAATTGTCAGGCCCTCTACGTCTCACATCTGTTCATATTTAATGAAAAGCCCACGCTCACCACTGCTCTTTGAGGCAAAGCCCTGTCCAATGGGCACCACCCACCCTCACCACCAGCCAGGGGAGCCGGGGGATGGCTGTTGGAGCTCTGCCAGTGGAATTCTGCGTGACACAGACACCCTTGAATTGGAGCAAAGGGCTTATGTGGGCCCATGGAGGGGCTCAAATGGAATGGATTTTTCTAACTTATTATTAATGGTCAAAGGTGAGTGGACTCACACAGGGATGGATGAAATCTGCTTTTGTATGATGGAGTGACGACGGCGGGGAGGCTGATGAAGCAGAGGAGGCGAACCCCCCCGCTGAGCTGTCAGTACCGGTTACGCCTTCGACAGACAGCCCAAAGCTCCACATTCTTTCATGGTAGGGCTGATGCTGGATGGGTAGGAAGACAACAGTCTCATGCCCGGGATGTCCTGAGAAGACAGGAGCATCCTACTCCTACCTTTTCTTCTCCTGGCCTCCATCAACACGCAGATTAGGTTTCAGAGCTGAGAAATCCCTCCCATTATGGTTTTGCCTGCATAAGATGGCAATTGCACAGACTAGGCATCACGGGCCTCAAGCAAGGGACACAGATTGGCTGTGACTGGTGGAGGTGGTGGTGCCAAGACATGACCACAGCCCTGAGTTTAGAGCCTGAGTGGCTCCTTCCTTTTCCCCACTGGATCTCTAGCCAAGGTTTGAGAGTCTGGTGGTTACTTGAAAATAGAAGCTATCTTAGGCAGGTAGCCGATGGGGCCAGTGCTTACATGTGCCACCCGCCATCAGAGAGATGCGGCCACACTGGGTCACCACAGCTCACCCCTCTGCTCTTCCTCCCTAGATCCTCTTTGAACCTGGTGTCTTGCCAACACATCATAGACAAATAAGTTCTTTGTATGGCTGCAACTGAATTCACCTTGGTGGTGTCATAAGAACCTGAGACCTATGATGAACCAGAGAGACCTATGATAAGACTAACAGAGCAAGGGGTATGTACAGTGGCAACTGGGAAGACAGATTTCAAAGGAAATTTCCTTCAGAAGATTTTAGGCCATTGTGATCAGGACAATCCAAAATCCCTCTCAACACTAGGTCTATTCAGCATCATTAAAAAAAAAAAAAAAAAGCCACTTGGCGCTGTTCTGAAGGAGTGGTGAATCGTAGGAGAGGATGATCATTCTCTGGTCTTAGAATGGACTTTTCCAATGACCTCAAAGATTGTTCCAACCACACATAAGTTCTCAGACCTCAGCTGTGGCTTCAAACATCTACACCAGGCCTGCCACACGCCACTGCACACAATGAAATGAGGGCTGCTTCAGCCCTGGACACCCACAAATCACAGCCACACAAGCACACCATGCCGGGCCCACCTTCAACACCAGCACATGAGCCAGCTAACCTCCCATAGGGAATAATTCTTAAGAATGAAACACTCTTTTCTCTGCCTGTCACCAATATGAATTAACTGCTGCTGGTGAAAATTGAGTTGAACCAGCTCTGGGCACTTAGAAGAAAAGAGAATAGATGATATGGTTGCCCACTCACGTGGTGGGTGCTTTCAAAAGGAAGGGATGAACACAGAAAGAAGACCGTCTGACACCTCCCATGCTACCAAAAGTACCCAAATAAGGTGATAGTCACCCTTTAGGACATCCAAGCCCTTATGCAAACCACAACCTCTTCCACCCTTAGAGGAGGATCCCTGGTAAACCAGCTGGAGCTTTATGTAGCATCACCTATCAACCATATCAGCAGAACACCAGCGAAGTTCATACTGAAGGTAAGCAGGGAATGGGGTGGTCATCGGGAATCTGGTGAGGTACAGTCACCCAGCTACCACTACAAGACCACGAGAGACTCTTTAACACCTCTGAGCTTGTCGAGGGCAAAGACTGATCCCAAGGGTTGCACAATGGATGGAAGGAAATCGTGGAGGTTCTCGCCTTATGACTTGTGTTGTTATTTGGGAATCACAGTTGCAACAAGACACCTTAGTTAAACAGGGGGCTATATTTTTGGGAAAATAAAACTTATGAGTAGACTGATCCTTTGAATGAATGATTATTTTGAGGAGAAGCTCTAGAATCCACCAGCCTATAAAGGTTGGCAGATTCAGAATATTCTTTTTCAGAGAGTAAGAGGCAATCTGGCACTGGAGGAATGAGATACAGGTTAGAGAGATACCACTAAAAAAAAAAAAAAAAATTCCTATCTGTATGTAAGCCCTGTTGTATTTTGCAGGGTATCTCAGCTCACTAAAAGCAGTTTTATGTCAGAAGTGGTTTGTTCTCTCTGTATCGTTTTCCTGCCTCCTTTCAACCCAATCCAGTGTCTAACCTCTTTCCCCTAACAGCAAGATACACATTTCCATGCATCTCCGTAGCCATAGAGTGCTTAATGGACAGTCACATTAATTTCCAACACCTATTTCTTTCAAGGAGAGAGGAATAATATCCCTGGATTATAACATCACAGCCTCCAAGCTTTTCCAAGAAACACAAGTCCACAGAATAGGGCGGGAGGCCTCCACAGCACATACACAGCGACACGGGCAGCGAGGGCAACACGTCACCATGAACAGTGGGGAGGAAAACATCAGCCCTACGGACACACAGCACACCACAGGGCACAACACGAGACAGGTATGAGGCCACAGACATCACAGACATGGAACCATGTGTGTTGGGGTTAAACTTACAGGTACGGAAAGTGGTGGAGCAATCATTAACAGAGACAGAAGAAAGTGGGAAGCCGAGATCACCTCCCATGCTACCAAAAGTACCCCAAAATAAAGGTGATAGCCCCGGACATCCAAGCCCTTATGCAAACCACAACCTCTTCCACCCTTAGAGGAGGATCCCTGGTAAACCAGCTGGAGCTTTATGTAGCATCACCTATCAACCATATCAGCAGAACACCAGCGAAGTTCATACTGAAGGTAAGCAGGGAATGGGGTGGTCATCGGGAATCTGGTGAGGTACAGTCACCCAGCTACCACTACAAGACCACGAGAGACTCTTTAACACCTCTGAGCTTGTCGAGGGCAAAGACTGATCCCAAGGGTTGCACAATGGATGGAAGGAAATCGTGGAGGTTCTCGCCTTATGACTTGTGTTGTTATTTGGGAATCACAGTTGCAACAAGACACCTTAGTTAAACAGGGGGCTATATTTTTGGGAAAATAAAACTTATGAGTAGACTGATCCTTTGAATGAATGATTATTTTGAGGAGAAGCTCTAGAATCCACCAGCCTATAAAGGTTGGCAGATTCAGAATATTCTTTTTCAGAGAGTAAGAGGCAATCTGGCACTGGAGGAATGAGATACAGGTTAGAGAGATACCACTAAAAAAAAAAAAAAAAATTCCTATCTGTATGTAAGCCCTGTTGTATTTTGCAGGGTATCTCAGCTCACTAAAAGCAGTTTTATGTCAGAAGTGGTTTGTTCTCTCTGTATCGTTTTCCTGCCTCCTTTCAACCCAATCCAGTGTCTAACCTCTTTCCCCTAACAGCAAGATACACATTTCCATGCATCTCCGTAGCCATAGAGTGCTTAATGGACAGTCACATTAATTTCCAACACCTATTTCTTTCAAGGAGAGAGGAATAATATCCCTGGATTATAACATCACAGCCTCCAAGCTTTTCCAAGAAACACAAGTCCACAGAATAGGGCGGGAGGCCTCCACAGCACATACACAGCGACACGGGCAGCGAGGGCAACACGTCACCATGAACAGTGGGGAGGAAAACATCAGCCCTACGGACACACAGCACACCACAGGGCACAACACGAGACAGGTATGAGGCCACAGACATCACAGACATGGAACCATGTGTGTTGGGGTTAAACTTACAGGTACGGAAAGTGGTGGAGCAATCATTAACAGAGACAGAAGAAAGTGGGAAGCCTCTCTCAAGGGTGTCCACGTTACCACGCACACGGCCTGACATGCACGAGCAGTCACGCTCAGAATGTCCGCATTCAAAACAACATGCCCGGCTCATTCTCTTGTAGATGGACATCTTGGCTATAACCACGGGGGGGCGGATGGGAGGAGAGGAAGAGCGGTAGTTAATGGCAAAGTCGCACACAGCCAGGCAGCTGGCAGGGAGCTGAAGGGAGGGAACACAGGTCTTAGTTCTCACGAACAGTCTTGACCCAGAAAAATAAAATGCAGAGAGACTGTTGGTAACGGTGTGGTTGTTCATTGAAAATAAAAGCAGAGGAAGTATCAATGGCCTGTGGAGTCCTCCAAGGCTGTTGGGTATTATTTTTCTCCCCTGGGTAAAGCAAGTGACCGCAGGAAAGGGCATGGCTGATGACCGTCGGGTGGTTGGATGAGAAGCAGCGTATGTTAGAAACAGCAAAAATGTAACCAACAATTTTTTTTTTCCAGCACGATTAATACAGGAGGACCAAATACACACACAGCCCATCAATTAATTGCTTATTGGGTACTATAAATAGTTTTCTGAAAGATGCAAAAATGTCTAATATGTAGGCTTTCTAATTTCCATCCATTTCTGGGCATTAGGCAGAGGCTGGGACAAGCTTTCATCAAATTAGATGTGAAACGATTACGTGTTAATATTGAATCTGAGGATGCCTCTGCTGAACTTCCCCAGAGTGAGTTTACATGATGCCTACAGGAATTTAAATCTACTCTTGACAGAACAAATATCCAAATCTGTCCATGTAAGAAACGCAGCTACTCAAGGCTAACGCTGCATATTTGACATTAAAGGCAGTTCACAAATAAGAAATCACCAAAAGTAGATGAGATGTTGGTCTGTTGGAATGCATTTAGCTACTCATGGGTGTTTTTTCTGCCTAAAGCTCAGAGAATCTAAAAATCGCATCTGCTTTTCTCTCCCCGCCCACCCAAAAATTCAGAAAGCTATAGGGTCTTTAGTTAACTATAATTTTTTCTTATACAGAAAACTGGCCAAATTAGATGTGAAATTACAACACCTGAAATGAGAGAATAGATCCCACATAAAATGTCTTACTGACATCTGTATGAGGCCCTGATAGCTCTTCTCAAGCTAATATCATTGGTTCTTCACTGCCTGGGAATCCAACTTGAGTGCTAGCCTACAAAACTTGTTGGATGTCACTGTTCGAGTTCTCAACGTCCTTCACCTTCACTCTTCAAGCCGGTTAGATTTCAGTACAATGAGAAGCTTTCTGTACCTCATTTGGATGCTATAGCAGGCAAACGTCTTGATGTAACCTTAGTGTGTGCCTGCCTGCTCCTCTCACAAGATGGGAGAAAAATTCATGTTTATTCCAAGCATCACAGCCAAATAGTCAGTTGAACTGGAGGGGTGTTATTGCCTGTGCCCATACCTTCCATTGTGAAAGTCATTTTTCCCCTATTTTTTTTTTCTTAGTGGAGAAATGGTTGCACTCTTACTTTAAAATATGGCTAGTGGTTTTGCCCTCTTTGAATGTTACAGTCACCAGGAAGAGGGGTTTAAATCTCTCCAATGGGTCAAGTCCTGCTCTAAGACCTTTATGACTTGCCATACGGTCTATTTGTCAAGCAGGGGGAACGTTATGATTGTGAGGAACAGGCACTGGGGGAGATGAATGAGAGATCTCTTCAGCAGCAACTCCATTCCTGTACTCTTGGCTCACACTTTTAGCGACAGGTTCTGTTAGCCTCCTAGCTAGTCGGTTGTTCAGAGCATCATGCAGCCCCGGCCCTGTTCGATGCATCATTCCTGAGCTTAGCTTTTACAAACAAAGATAAAGTTCCACTATAGCATTTGAATCAGAAGAATTTAGAAGGCAGGGTATGATTGCCCAGACACCCCAAACAGCAGTTGTTGAAGTTAAGAAAGGGAAAACAGTCCTCGGTGGAAGACATGAAAATCAAGTTACTTTAAATGCATCCAGATCTGGTGTACAACTCACAGACCACTTGCTTGTTTTTTTCCTTCTTAGTTCTTTTACTGGAAATATTGACTTGTTATTTACAGAGAGGAGGGAAACGAAGATGATTTTTGGTTTCGCTGTAGATAAATTGTTTTGAAAAAAATTTAATCAAATGCTGTAGCAGAAGAGAAGCCCATCAAACTCTGAAATGCTATGCTTCTCATTAGCAACAGTGCCTGGTTTTCGTTTTCATACTGCCATTTTGGGTTCATATACAGTAATAGACTCTGACACATTTATAGGGAAAGAAAGTTCTTATATGCATACTGTCTTTAAGGACAAGGGGAGGGAGGATGAGGTGGAATAACTTTGGAAATGGTTTTGTCAGAAGCAAGCCCGTCATAATGGGTGACTGAAACCTCCCCTTCGGTAAGGGTTCAGGAGGAAACACAAACTTCAGATCAGTGCCTCTCTGTTTGCAATTGTTATTGTTGGCTCTTCTGGAGACCATGCATTGTTCTAAAATTTCATCGTGTTAGCATGCAGGAACAGGCTGAAACTGGTAATCAAAGCAGCAGAAAGAGAGAGTGTGAAAGTTTCCCTGGAGAAATGGTTGCACTCTTACTTTAAAATATGGCTAGTGGTTTTGCCCTCTTTGAATGTTACAGTCACCAGGAAGAGGGGTTTAAATCTCTCAATGGGTCAAGTCCTGCTCTAAGACCTTTATGACTTGCCATACGGTCTATTTGTCAAGCAGGGGGAACGTTATGATTGTGAGGAACAGGCACTGGGGGAGATGAATGAGAGATCTCTTCAGCAGCAACTCCATTCCTGTACTCTTGGCTCACACTTTTAGCGACAGGTTCTGTTAGCCTCCTAGCTAGTCGGTTGTTCAGAGCATCATGCAGCCCCGGCCCTGTTCGATGCATCATTCCTGAGCTTAGCTTTTACAAACAAAGATAAAGTTCCACTATAGCATTTGAATCAGAAGAATTTAGAAGGCAGGGTATGATTGCCCAGACACCCCAAACAGCAGTTGTTGAAGTTAAGAAAGGGAAAACAGTCCTCGGTGGAAGACATGAAAATCAAGTTACTTTAAATGCATCCAGATCTGGTGTACAACTCACAGACCACTTGCTTGTTTTTTTCCTTCTTAGTTCTTTTACTGGAAATATTGACTTGTTATTTACAGAGAGGAGGGAAACGAAGATGATTTTTGGTTTCGCTGTAGATAAATTGTTTTGAAAAAAATTTAATCAAATGCTGTAGCAGAAGAGAAGCCCATCAAACTCTGAAATGCTATGCTTCTCATTAGCAACAGTGCCTGGTTTTCGTTTTCATACTGCCATTTTGGGTTCATATACAGTAATAGACTCTGACACATTTATAGGGAAAGAAAGTTCTTATATGCATACTGTCTTTAAGGACAAGGGGAGGGAGGATGAGGTGGAATAACTTTGGAAATGGTTTTGTCAGAAGCAAGCCCGTCATAATGGGTGACTGAAACCTCCCCTTCGGTAAGGGTTCAGGAGGAAACACAAACTTCAGATCAGTGCCTCTCTGTTTGCAATTGTTATTGTTGGCTCTTCTGGAGACCATGCATTGTTCTAAAATTTCATCGTGTTAGCATGCAGGAACAGGCTGAAACTGGTAATCAAAGCAGCAGAAAGATAGAGAGAAAAAAAAAATTTGCTATGAGAAGATTAAATGTTAATTGTAAGCACTTGCGTTCCAATGCAGCATATGCATAAGAAAGAAAACATGCTGTATCTCCTCATTCTTTCCCAGTCATCAGGTTTACAATCACACCAAACCCAAAAGAGAAATCTCAGGAGACAGACAAGCACCACCACAAGAAAAAGAAAAAAAGTCAGCAAGAATGATCGACGAGAAGCTCAAAGACAAGACAGAAACAGTTAAAAATGACTGAGCCCCCACCACCACCCTGACAAATCTTTGCAAATTACAACCTGTAGACCAAGGTTGCCACCAACTGGGAGAAGGGTGCTTTTGCTTTACTTCTGAATAGCCCATTTTCACTGACCCTCCCCCATCAGGTGTCTTCACCTACATACTTTTGGGTCCATTTTCTTAAAAGGCTAAGGCCCATTCTGACCTCCCATCTGGTGGTGCTGATCCAGCAGGCTTGCAGGATTTACGTCCCAGCCTGGAAGAGCCTTCTGCTGGGCCACGTTAAGAGTCATGATGAACAAGCTCTTTAACTAAAAGTGGATGAGGACGTGCCTCTTTGGTGGTAGCGTTCCAGGAGAAGTAGATACTCTGGGTGTAAAATTATACTCCCAAGTCATAAAATAAAATTATATCAAAATTAAGTCATAGACCTCCAACTTGAGAAAACACCATCCTTCATCCCTGTAGACTCTCTCTCTCTCTCTCTCTGCTTCCTAATCCTTCATTTCTGTTTTAGCAAATCGAGGTTGTTCAGAATTACTGGTGTTTTTTATTTCCACGTCTCCATGATTGTTTCCTTTTCTAGAGCTAATGTAGGTTCAAAGGTTAATTTCAGATATCAGAGTACCACTTAAAACTCCCAAGGTGAAGTTTCCAAGGGCAATTTTGTAAGTTTCAGTATTTATTTAAAACAGAAGTTTAAGTTTCCTATCTACTCACTGACCACGTAAAGTGTCCTCTCTCCTCTGGTGGTTGTTGATTTTCATTTTTATCTAGTCACCTAATGCTCTCTTCCCTAACCTCCAGTCTCACTCCAAAAAGGGAGTTTCCCCCAGGAGCTCGGCGGTAATACTAAGCAGACCCGTAAGGACATCTAGTGGATCCGTGTGGAAGAGCAGTCAGTAAACAGACCACCAGAACAAGCTGGAAGATGCTCTGTGCCTCTAAGAATTGAAAGGTGCAGTGTCATTTCAATTCAATGGCTTCTCCCAATCCACAGCAGATGTTTAGGGGAGAGCCAGGAAGAAGGGGAGAGAGGTTCCAGGACACAGTCCTGGAGTGGTCAAAATGGCAACTTGCAAGCACATCAGCGGTGCAGCTACGGCCCGCAGAGCAGGACCGCTTCAGCACCACCGGCTCAAGCCCTGCTGTAGCCTCCTGAGACGGGACGGATGAGAGCTGGTCACTGAGGGGTGTCAGTGACGCAGCTGCTTGTCATTCCGTCTCAGCGCTCTTGGAACTTTACAGTTAATCGCCCCCATCAGCCGCCTCAACTCTGGGAAAGCAGAAATATAAGCCTCTAGAGGCTCCATTTTCTCTTTAGCCCACATCATAAGGTTCTTGTTTTTGGACTGGTGCCACAGATGCACAGAGGTTATGTGGTGCCAAGCATTAGATCCTAGGCCTCACCCTTCTCCTCTAAGAACTCTGTCCTAGCAGTTTTACAATTTGAAAAAAAAAAGCTTTTATGTGCTTTCTTTTACCACGATGAAGTGGATATTCATCCAGTACTTCCATTATGACTTGCTAGTGCTGTTTGTAGAGACAACAGTATTTCCTAAATGGATACCATCAAAGCTGTTTACTCTTAAGTGGTGAAAACTGGAAGATTTCTCAGACATACTCTTAGACAACTTTTCTTATACATTCAAAGGTCTTGCTGGTGAGAGAGGAAGCCAGTAGAGAAGGAGCTGCAAATCGAGGTTGTTCAGAATTACTGGTGTTTTTTATTTCCACGTCTCCATGATTGTTTCCTTTTCTAGAGCTAATGTAGGTTCAAAGGTTAATTTCAGATATCAGAGTACCACTTAAAACTCCCAAGGTGAAGTTTCCAAGGGCAATTTTGTAAGTTTCAGTATTTATTTAAAACAGAAGTTTAAGTTTCCTATCTACTCACTGACCACGTAAAGTGTCCTCTCTCCTCTGGTGGTTGTTGATTTTCATTTTTATCTAGTCACCTAATGCTCTCTTCCCTAACCTCCAGTCTCACTCCAAAAAGGGAGTTTCCCCCAGGAGCTCGGCGGTAATACTAAGCAGACCCGTAAGGACATCTAGTGGATCCGTGTGGAAGAGCAGTCAGTAAACAGACCACCAGAACAAGCTGGAAGATGCTCTGTGCCTCTAAGAATTGAAAGGTGCAGTGTCATTTCAATTCAATGGCTTCTCCCAATCCACAGCAGATGTTTAGGGGAGAGCCAGGAAGAAGGGGAGAGAGGTTCCAGGACACAGTCCTGGAGTGGTCAAAATGGCAACTTGCAAGCACATCAGCGGTGCAGCTACGGCCCGCAGAGCAGGACCGCTTCAGCACCACCGGCTCAAGCCCTGCTGTAGCCTCCTGAGACGGGACGGATGAGAGCTGGTCACTGAGGGGTGTCAGTGACGCAGCTGCTTGTCATTCCGTCTCAGCGCTCTTGGAACTTTACAGTTAATCGCCCCCATCAGCCGCCTCAACTCTGGGAAAGCAGAAATATAAGCCTCTAGAGGCTCCATTTCTCTTTAGCCCGCATCATAAGGTTCTTGTTTTTGGACTGGTGCCACAGATGCACAGAGGTTATGTGGTGCCAAGCATTAGATCCTAGGCCTCACCCTTCTCCTCTAAGAACTCTGTCCTAGCAGTTTTACAATTTGAAAAAAAAAAGCTTTTATGTGCTTTCTTTTACCACGATGAAGTGGATATTCATCCAGTACTTCCATTATGACTTGCTAGTGCTGTTTGTAGAGACAACAGTATTTCCTAAATGGATACCATCAAAGCTGTTTACTCTTAAGTGGTGAAAACTGGAAGATTTCTCAGACATACTCTTAGACAACTTTTCTTATACATTCAAAGGTCTTGCTGGTGAGAGAGGAAGCCAGTAGAGAAGGAGCTGCTGTAGATGTAGCTTAGTTACTGCTGTTTCCTTGTGTCGAACTGACAATCAGTTAAGTTCAGGTTCTCTGCTGGGTAGCCCTTCAGAGCCAAGCTTGGAATGGAAGAGGGAGCTGGACCCCATCCTGTTCTCGCACCATCTGCCTCCTGCATCAGCAACCAAATTGTCAGCCAATTTCCAACTGCAGAACCTTAATATCCAGGGTGGGTTGGAAGGGGCAGGAAAAGCAGTGCTGGACTGAAAGGCTCAGGTGGAGTTTCCCAACTGCTGGGAAAAAACATTTTAGGTTTCAAATGGAGAAATTCAAGGCAAGACTAGAGTGGAAGGAAAAAAAAAACTATTCAATTCATAGACACTTGTCAGATTGCAACTTCATGTTTAAAATCAATCCAATGAAGGAAGGATTATGTGCTGAAGGCTGAACTCTAGAGCTGCTCTTCATATGCTCAGCAGCAACTAAAAATTTAAGCAAAAATATCCATGGAAGAAAAAAGTTCACCAAGGTGTAAGGCAGAGGTATTTGTTGGATGGGACACTGGGAATCCGAGAGCGTTCTTTTAAGCCCTATAAATGAGGAGTGATGTCTTCACTTGGCAAAATTCCTCCCATTAGCTTCTGGAGGAGGAGAAAGACCTTCCAGGTAGTTTTCCAGGCGTGGGAAGAAGGGAATGAAAAGGCTGGTTAATGACAGCTGCAGAGAGCACAGGGAACTAGCTGATCCTGCCCGCAACACTGTCCTTGTAGGCCTTCTAACTCATTAGCCTCCCTCAGCAGGCAGCTCAGTAGGGAGGGTTTTGTTTTTGGACTGGTGCCACAGATGCACAGAGGTTATGTGGTGCCAAGCATTAGATCCTAGGCCTCACCCTTCTCCTCTAAGAACTCTGTCCTAGCAGTTTTACAATTTGAAAAAAAAAAGCTTTTATGTGCTTTCTTTTACCACGATGAAGTGGATATTCATCCAGTACTTCCATTATGACTTGCTAGTGCTGTTTGTAGAGACAACAGTATTTCCTAAATGGATACCATCAAAGCTGTTTACTCTTAAGTGGTGAAAACTGGAAGATTTCTCAGACATACTCTTAGACAACTTTTCTTATACATTCAAAGGTCTTGCTGGTGAGAGAGGAAGCCAGTAGAGAAGGAGCTGCTGTAGATGTAGCTTAGTTACTGCTGTTTCCTTGTGTCGAACTGACAATCAGTTAAGTTCAGGTTCTCTGCTGGGTAGCCCTTCAGAGCCAAGCTTGGAATGGAAGAGGGAGCTGGACCCCATCCTGTTCTCGCACCATCTGCCTCCTGCATCAGCAACCAAATTGTCAGCCAATTTCCAACTGCAGAACCTTAATATCCAGGGTGGGTTGGAAGGGGCAGGAAAAGCAGTGCTGGACTGAAAGGCTCAGGTGGAGTTTCCCAACTGCTGGGAAAAAACATTTTAGGTTTCAAATGGAGAAATTCAAGGCAAGACTAGAGTGGAAGGAAAAAAAAAACTATTCAATTCATAGACACTTGTCAGATTGCAACTTCATGTTTAAAATCAATCCAATGAAGGAAGGATTATGTGCTGAAGGCTGAACTCTAGAGCTGCTCTTCATATGCTCAGCAGCAACTAAAAATTTAAGCAAAAATATCCATGGAAGAAAAAAGTTCACCAAGGTGTAAGGCAGAGGTATTTGTTGGATGGGACACTGGGAATCCGAGAGCGTTCTTTTAAGCCCTATAAATGAGGAGTGATGTCTTCACTTGGCAAAATTCCTCCCATTAGCTTCTGGAGGGAGGAGAAAGACCTTCCAGGTAGTTTTCCAGGCGTGGGAAGAAGGGAATGCAAAGGCTGGTTAATGACAGCTGCAGAGAGCACAGGGAACTAGCTGATCCTGCCCGCAACACTGTCCTGTAGCTGGAGAAGGCAGAAGACTTTGGCACTAGAGGCTCGTGGTGATGGACATCACAGTTCCCTCCATCAGATACAGCAGGCAGCTCAGTAGGGAGGAAAGGGGTCCATGCCCTCAATCTATGTTTCAAGGTGTTCTGTCGATAAAGGGAGCTATGGAGTCAATTCTGGCAGAATTTTGCTCTGACAAAAGTCGTTGTTGGTTGAGTGTTCTCCACCCTCAAATTCCCGACAACCAGCCCAAACCAGATGACCAACTCATCCTCTTCTTCTTCAAAGAAGTAAGACAGGACGAGGTGTGGAAACATCTCCTCCACATTCCAGGGCCGCTGGAATGAACTGGTCTATAGGTTGGGTCTCTTGTAGGTGAGCAAAGACAGATGCTCGTTGCTAGTGCCCCTGAAAGCAGCACTGTTCTAGGTCTCATACAGGAAGACTGCTCTAAAGGTTCTCATCAACTGCCAACAACTTTCTGGGTGAGATGGTCCAATCCCTTGAGTAACTAGGGCTCAAAGACTTACACTTACTCATTCAGGCATCTACACAGCTCATAATGAAACAGAGTATTCTCTTCTAACCACCCCTTTCTGCCTTCAGCATGTAAATGGATCTTGCAAGATGCCTAACACCCATGAAGGAAGTAGATATGTCGTAGTGGGTAGGGTTGAGGGAGGAATTTTATTTTAAAGCAGAGGTAGTTCATAGAGTATAGAAAATAATTACCACTGTGAAAATACTTGTCTCCAGTAAGGCAATTTAGATACGTACAGTTCCAAAGCTGGGTATCCAGTTAATTCTCTCCCAAGTCCTTGCTCATGTGGAGAGGCACATATGGTGTAATAAATACATCTCTCTATATAAATATCTCTATGAGTATATATAAAAATGTACATTTTTACATATATAGTACTGGTACATATCATATATATATATATATATCACAAATGGGAATATATATGTAGCATATGTGTTTCCTTCAGGATAGGAATTCAAGCTTAATAGCAGAGGAGATCAAGTATAATGTATCAACGGCAAGCATGACAATGACCCCCAACTGACGAGGCATCTAGAGCTAGTGGTAATTACCTCAGCCGCCTCAGTGTCCCCTCAAGGTCCCTGAGACAAGGCCTTCAAGAGAAACACTGCTGTCAAGGTCTTATTTTCAAGAGGAAAAATAAGACAGCGCCAGAAGCTGGCCAGAGGTGGGCAGGGGGGTGGGGAGTGGGATATGAACAGAGAAGGGTTCCCTGCTGGCAGGGTTCTCCAGCTCTGGGCAACTCTGCAGATCGAGTTGGGGCATGATGTCACTGCTACATGCAACATGAATACCAAAAGAAAAAAGAAACTGCAACTGTACAGAAAATAAAAGAAGTATCTTTTCTAGAGAAAGACAGGGGGAACTGGACTGCGGGCTGCTGGGAACCCGTTTTACTCACAATATATCACTACCAGTGTGCAGTTAAAATAGAGTAGGGGCCGTATTCCAAGGCAGCAAAGAGGAAAAAAAATAAATCAAAAATATGTCAATGATTAGAAGTTAAAGAAAAGTCCTTCAAAACACAGCAATTTAGAACATGACTTTGTTCCCTGGGAGTCCACCTTTTGGCAAACTTTTAGAAGCTGGGGGAGAAAAAAGGAAATCATTAGACCAGGTTTGTTACACAGAGAAAGAAAATGAGGCAATAGCAGATTCTGAGAACTTGCTCCTTGGCCAGACAGCTGAATTTGACTCTCTTCCTGGATGAAGAACTATGAAGAAATGGGGAAAAAATGCAACAGTTAAACTATACTACCACAGAACATTCAGAAATGGAGAGTCCACACTCAATAGTTCTCCAGGTAGCATGACACAAGATGCTTAAGACTGAATGACAGTGACTGGGGAGGCCTGGGATGGGGTGGGGGAGGATTTAGAAAGGGAAAAGGATGGGAGGGAAGGGTTAGAAAACTGTAAAGACGTCCTCAGCTCTGCCCTCCCTGAGACACACCATTACAGGATGAATTATTAATACCTGGCCTACCAGGTCTGGACAGTGGAGTGTGGGTCAGCTTCCTTCTTCAACGTAGGGTATCAGATAATGTGCATTCAAGGGCAGGAACTCCCTCCCCCTTGCATTATTAATCATTCTAGTTCCTTCTAACAAAAGTTTCTTTTGCAACCTAAATCTCTCTTCCCCCTAATCCCCTGGGGTGCCCAGGGAGGCTCATGTTTAATCATTCATTTTATTCTAACCACCCTGTAGCCATACACATGTGCATCCCACCCTCTGTAGCACAGGCTGCTATGGTCTTTTAATGAGGAAGAACAGTATGTGGACAATTTTGACTGTTATCAAATATGAACCTCCGAGCTGATGGCCTCTACAAGACGAGGGGCCTGAGGGGAGGAGGGGGTGCAGAGACAGGGAGCAAGAAGGTCCTGTTGCATGGGCTTCACTCTGCAGGGACAAGCCTTTTGTAGCAATCTGTGCTGTGTTGGACAGGAGATCATTCGATTCACTAGCTGAACCAATGTTAAAGGTAAAGAGGAGAGTAGGATTATTTCAAATAATTACGTGCCTCCCTCCCCAGGAGGAAGTTAAAGTCAGCTGCCGTTTGCTTACCTGGAACCAAGATGGAAAACTATCCTTGATGCCAAACTCTCATTTGCGGGACTGAAAAACCTGTCTGCTGGGTTCCATGACAGTGCCCTGAGAGGAACCTTCCAGCATCTGAGCAGGAGTCAGAGACACTCACTCTTTCTCCTGCCATTTTCATCCCTGCCTCCCTAGAGCCTGTTCTCTGTGTAGTCACCAGGGAGATTCTTTACAACAAGAACTGATGATGTCAGTAACTCACTTGAACTCTTCCAGTGGTGGTATTAAAGGACTAAAACCCAAGTTTCTTCCCATAGCCCCTGCCTGCCTTGCTGACCTACCACCCTCTCCCCAAGCCCACAGCCCACGGGTCTTTCTGCCTCTTCTCAGACACCACCTAACATATCCTGCCTCTGCCCTTGCTCTCCTGTCAACCTGAACTGGGCCTCAGCTTCAATGTCACCTCCCACAGGGGGCCTTCCAGACCTTTCCAGCTAAAGCGGCACCACCCCGAGGTCCCTCACACCCTCAGGCAGTCTCCTCTTTCTTCAGGACACTTGTCTCTGTCGGAAGGTATTTATCTCCATGCACACTGCTTCTCTTTGTTCACTAGAGTGAAGGCTGTATGTGGCGGACCATCTTCTTCATTGCTCCCTCCCTGGCACCAAGAATAGTGCCCTGCACAGAAAAGGCAAACGCATGTGAATGACTGACCAACAGTGGAAGTGGCCTTGCCATGTCACTGATGCCCCGTGGGGGAAGTTCTCAAATATCTGCTCAAGGTTATTGACCTCAATATTCTCCTGCATTCTCCCAACGCCCTCCACTGCAAGAGTTTTCTGAAAAGGATTCGTCTTCTTCTGGCTGTTCCTCTCTTGTGTACTTCTGCCTAGGGATGTTGTGTTCCTTCTGATGGAAGGAATCTGGGTGATGTCTGGCCAGCTGAGCTGAGTTTCTGTGTTTCCAATGGACTGAGCTGGGCTGGTGCACTGTCCGGTGAGAAGGGCCCTTTGAGTTTTGGAGTCTGGGGGACTGGATGGGGAGTGAGTCTGTTCTGTGCCTTTATAGGCCTTTAGATGTTCTTCCTGGTGGGATGTCAGAACTGGAGAATTCTCAGGCCCTAACAAGTTGGAAGCTCTTGTCCTGAGATACAGACACTCAGCATGGTGAGGTGGCAGAGCAGCATAGAGGGGACCATGTATTTAGTCAGTGGGCCTAAGCTGCCCCAAGCCTGGGAATCAGCCCAAGAAGATCTCTGCAGGAACTTCGCTAGATCAAGGGTGCTGCCTGTGGGCATGTGGCCACAAGATTGAGCGTCTCCTCTATGCCCCAGCACAGTGATGCTTCCATCTCACTGATTCTGCATTTCCTGTGACTCCCTTTAGGGGTTCTGTGAATGAAGCCCGTGCTTTGGGCAGCATGTCTCAGGAATGGTACTCTTCTGTTGGGTGTGTGCTTGTGAAAAGTATTTTATGGGGTGATCTTTTATAATTGGGTTCTTACTCACGAGACCCAACATTACTCAACATGCCCTTCTCTTCTACAAAAACGAGGACACAGCCTCCAAGAGGCCGTCAATGATGCCCCCAGGGTAGGGAAAACTTTATTCGTCCTTCAGGCAGTCTCCTCTTTCTTCAGGACACTTGTCTCTGTCGGAAGGTATTTATCTCCATGCACACTGCTTCTCTTTGTTCACTAGAGTGGAGGCTGTATGTGGCGGACCATCTTCTTCATTGCTCCTCCCTGGCACCAAGAATAGTGCCCTGCACAGAAAAGGCAAACGCATGTGAATGACTGACCAACAGTGGAAGTGGCCTTGCCATGTCACTGATGCCCCGTGGGGGAAGTTCTCAAATATCTGCTCAAGGTTATTGACCTCAATATTCTCCTGCATTCTCCCAACGCCCTCCACTGCAAGAGTTTTCTGAAAAGGATTCGTCTTCTTCTGGCTGTTCCTCTCTTGTGTACTTCTGCCTAGGGATGTTGTGTTCCTTCTGATGGAAGGAATCTGGGTGATGTCTGGCCAGCTGAGCTGAGTTTCTGTGTTTCCAATGGACTGAGCTGGGCTGGTGCACTGTCCGGTGAGAAGGGCCCTTTGAGTTTTGGAGTCTGGGGGACTGGATGGGGAGTGAGTCTGTTCTGTGCCTTTATAGGCCTTTAGATGTTCTTCCTGGTGGGATGTCAGAACTGGAGAATTCTCAGGCCCTAACAAGTTGGAAGCTCTTGTCCTGAGATACAGACACTCAGCATGGTGAGGTGGCAGAGCAGCATAGAGGGGACCATGTATTTAGTCAGTGGGCCTAAGCTGCCCCAAGCCTGGGAATCAGCCCAAGAAGATCTCTGCAGGAACTTCGCTAGATCAAGGGTGCTGCCTGTGGGCATGTGGCCACAAGATTGAGCGTCTCCTCTATGCCCCAGCACAGTGATGCTTCCATCTCACTGATTCTGCATTTCCTGTGACTCCCTTTAGGGGTTCTGTGAATGAAGCCCGTGCTTTGGGCAGCATGTCTCAGGAATGGTACTCTTCTGTTGGGTGTGTGCTTGTGAAAAAGTATTTTATGGGGTGATCTTTTATAATTGGGTTCTTACTCACGAGACCCAACATTACTCACCATGCCCTTCTCTTCTACAAAAAAAGACGAGGACACAGCCTCCAGAGAGGCCGTCAAGTGAGCCTGAGCCCCCGTCAGGTCTGTGGGAGGCCAGAAATCTCATCTTCGTCCTAAACGTGGAGCCTCACTTTCCTCTTTTTGTAAAAGGGGATTACTAACACCCTCTGCCAATTACGCAGGGTTATGCTGAGGATCAAAGAAAATAACGATCATAAAGAACTCTGGGAACATTAAAATCACCTCAGGAAGGAAGGCACCATTATGGCTGTTTTCTCCAGGGTTGTGAACAATTACTATTAGACAACACAACAGAATGACTGCAAGCTTCTCTTGAAGTCCTAGTCCTTCAGATCGAAAGCTCACCATCCACCATTCCTGATTTACCATATCCTCCTCAAGAAGTCCCACTGGCAAGCTGCTTTGGAAGGAGTTTGAGACAAAATATGCCAGTAGCTATCGAGCCCAACCTAGTCTACCCCAAACAGCAACAATGTTTGAGGGTGGTCACTAGGGAGGTTGGTCACTGGGCAATGGCATATGCAGCCCACTGGTGATGACAAATCTTCCCTTGAGTCAGTTCAATCACAATTGAACACATTGACCCTTGGTACCCAATCTGGCAGGGATCCCATATGGAAAGAGAGTCAGTTCTCAAATCCTCAGACTCAGTTTCCCTTGAGCCCTAGTACAGCCATCTTTACACCTGACAGACCTTCGTCCACTGGAAATCACTATGCAAAAAACACTCCCTCCTCCAGGGCCTCGGCTGCGCTCATCCCCATACACAGATCTCAGTTACTGTGTTTGACAGACACAGCTACCTAGGCATCCCTTCAGCATCAAGAAGTGGGGAATAGGCATAAGGCTCACGCCGAGGTGCTGATGGTGGTGATTTTTCCATCCTCCGCTCTGACCAAGTGAGGACAGGTATTTATTTCATGTCTCTTTAAACTGCAGGGTGAAACATAAACATATTCAAGAACCCTCTTGATGTTTAGTGTTTCTTTAAAGGGAAAGGAAAAGGGAAATGAACTGACTGGGGGGAAGGGAGGAGAGAGGGAGGGAAGGGGGAAAGAAACACTACTTACGCCGCTTGCAGCCACATTTTTTTATTCTTTTGGGATCCGTGATGTCATCATGACAGGCCTTGCAGTAAAAAAATGCCCTGGAGAGAGAGAATGGAAAAACTGACACGTTTCATAATCCACCCAAGTGAAATGAGGACCACATTTCCTCCACCATGGTGCCAAATCAATGAAACACGCCAGCACTAATTTCCTTTAATCTTCTGAAAGGTTTAGACGTTCATAGACGGAAATGTTTGTTGCAAGTCCATTTACTTCAAACACAGGATTCCGCAATTTGAGTTAGTGCTTCTTTTCATAAACCTTTATTTGAAGAGGCGCTTGGGGAGAGATGCTGACCTGACACTCCCGCCTGCCCACCCCTCTTTCATTTTGGAGAACAGCCCTCAATGTGGCTAACAGAACACTCGGCAACCAGCCCTAGGCCGTTGGAGGGAAGTTAAATACATCCCTGACATCCTCAGGGTTGGGTCAAATAGGTATTAAAAGGTCACATGAATGGCATTCCTCAGTCAAATAAAAATATCATTCTTGTCACTTGGAAAGTACCATCTCTTGTCAGCCAGGGTGAGTGAGGTTGAGGAGGAAGGTGGACAGAGAAGGTCACAGAGGTCATTTGTCAAATTCCTTCTGGAATTTCATAACCCATATTTACTCCCAGCAGAGTGGACCCATTCCCATATTCTGTAGGCCTGAGAACACGTCATCAGTGAAAGTTTTCGTCATTGAGCACAGCTCATCGGACCCCTGGGATGGGGTGATCAGAGGGTGTTAATAGGGTGTGGGTGTATAGAGGGAGACCCAGAGGTAGCAATCAACAAGAAATTCCCTCAAGTGACTCAACTGTCAATAGGTGATTACTTAGTGCTCTGGCTGTGTGGGAGATACTCTACATGAGATAAGGCAAGGTTACTGGAGCCCTGGTTAAGATGCCCAGGGCCTGAAGAACAGTGCTGAGGGTCATGTCCTTTCAGTACCAGGGGAGGGGGTACTGTGATAAAATTCATTGAAACAACCTTCTGAATAAGGGGACTAGCAAAATCCCTGACTCACCACTTTCACTCCCAACATGTAACTGAATGCCAGGGATAACATGAGCTTTCTTTGACCCAGGCTATAAGGGAGGAGAGAGGGAGGGAAGGGGGAAAGAAACACTACTTACGCCGCTTGCAGCCACATTTTTTTATTCTTTTGGGATCCGTGATGTCATCATGACAGGCCTTGCAGTAAAAAAATGCCCTGGAGAGAGAGAATGGAAAAACTGACACGTTTCATAATCCACCCAAGTGAAATGAGGACCACATTTCCTCCACCATGGTGCCAAATCAATGAAACACGCCAGCACTAATTTCCTTTAATCTTCTGAAAGGTTTAGACGTTCATAGACGGAAATGTTTGTTGCAAGTCCATTTACTTCAAACACAGGATTCCGCAATTTGAGTTAGTGCTTCTTTTCATAAACCTTTATTTGAAGAGGCGCTTGGGGAGAGATGCTGACCTGACACTCCCGCCTGCCCACCCCTCTTTCATTTTGGAGAACAGCCCTCAATGTGGCTAACAGAACACTCGGCAACCAGCCCTAGGCCGTTGGAGGGAAGTTAAATACATCCCTGACATCCTCAGGGTTGGGTCAAATAGGTATTAAAAGGTCACATGAATGGCATTCCTCAGTCAAATAAAAATATCATTCTTGTCACTTGGAAAGTACCATCTCTTGTCAGCCAGGGTGAGTGAGGTTGAGGAGGAAGGTGGACAGAGAAGGTCACAGAGGTCATTTGTCAAATTCCTTCTGGAATTTCATAACCCATATTTACTCCCAGCAGAGTGGACCCATTCCCATATTCTGTAGGCCTGAGAACACGTCATCAGTGAAAGTTTTCGTCATTGAGCACAGCTCATCGGACCCCTGGGATGGGGTGATCAGAGGGTGTTAATAGGGTGTGGGTGTATAGAGGGAGACCCAGAGGTAGCAATCAACAAGAAATTCCCCTCAAGTGACTCAACTGTCAATAGGTGATTACTTAGTGCTCTGGCTGTGTGGGAGATACTCTACATGAGATAAGGCAAGGTTACTGGAGCCCTGGTTAAGATGCCCAGGGCCTGAAGAACAGTGCTGAGGGTCATGTCCTTTCAGTACCAGGGGAGGGGGTACTGTGATAAAATTCATTGAAACAACCTTCTGAATAAGGGGACTAGCAAAATCCCTGACTCACCACTTTCACTCCCAACATGTAACTGAATGCCAGGGATAACATGAGCTTTCTTTGACCCAGGCTATAAAGAAATAAACACACTTCTTGACCATTTTATTCTTGGTCCCTTTTTGTTTTTCATAGGACTCCATTTTTGGTTGGCTGGAAACCAACTTTAAGACTTTTGGGTTTGGAAATGATCATGTAGATCTTGCAGCTGAAATCCCTGGGATGCAGTGAACTCATCTATAAATCGAGGAAATTGTCGTGAACTGCCCAAAGTCATCCTGTCTGGATTTTGGCTGGCTCTAGAACTTCTAAATTCAAGCCCAAAGCTCTTTCTACCTTAGAAGTTCTCAATCATCTTACAAAGAGGGAAGGTACTTAATTGCTTGTCTGAGTGGCAGTGTGGCTAAGAACCCAATCGGCGATGACCTGCCTTGAAGGAGGAAAGACACAAAAGGAAGAAGTGATTTTGCTTTCACATCCTTTGGCCATTTCCTCCCCCATGTGATGTTTCTACGCATAATAATAATTGTACCAAGCATTCATTTATAGAGCACAGATTATAGGCCAGGAGCTGTTTTAAGCATTATATAAGTATTAACATTATATAAGTATTTGATTCTCAAACAATCCTTTGAAAGAGATACGATGATTATATTTCTGTATTACAGATAAGGAAACTGAAGCACAGAGAGGTTAAGTGGCCTGTGCAAAGTCACAGAGAGAAAAGTAGCAGGGCCAGGATTCAAAATCACACAGTCTAGTGCCAGAGCCCAAGGTATTACACATCTCTGCTAAAGAGATGGAGAGGCGATGATGGGTCTAGACTAGTGAGAAGGTAAAATATGATTACATCATGAATTAAAGCTGAATTCTGGAAGTGAAATACTCAAAGGGTCGGACATGTGAAGTTAGTGAATGAAATGGGGTGGGGGGTCTGTGGTGACTTGGAGACATGACCCCCAACTGAAAAGGGCAATGTACCTAAGCTGTAGCTGATTCTTGCTAAGAGGCACTTCTCTGCACTTGCCCACCCACTCTGCCTACCACGCTCACCTGGCAAAGCCCCGCCCCCTGACACCCCTGGACCCAAGCAGCTGAGCCTTGCTGGGGAAAAGACATACCTCTGTGCCAACTGATCTTCCATTTTTTTTAAAAAAAAAATTTTATTTGTTTATCTTTTGGAGGGTGGGGTGGGGGAGGAGGGGGATGGGCGGGCCACTTCTATTGGCCTTCCATTTCTCTGTTTTCATCCGTCTTTGTTCTTTGGCTCCTGTGGGCCTCCCATCGTGGTGACCACTGTTGTCACAGAGCACTGGCTCTAGGCGCACACGCCCCAGAGCTCCGGCTCGGTGATTGGACACATCGGTCCAGCCGCTCCGTGGCACGTGGGATCTTCCCAGGCCAGGGATCGAACCGGTGCCCCTTGTACTGCAAGGCGGTGTCTCTACCCACTGGACCACCAGGGGAAGCCCTGATCTTCCTTTAAATCCATGGCTGTGGATGCCAGGGGCCTTTTCACACTCCTCGGGATGCCCCGCCCCATACCTCCTTCTGCCACGCCAGCCCTCTCCTCTCCTTATCCCTTCCTCTCCTCACTCCACCCCTTCTCCAGCTGGTGACCTTGTCCAAGGCATCATCAGGATCAGATCTGCATCCTAAAAAGCTGGTCTTTAGTATCTCTTTGCCCTCAGGTTTCCCGTTGTGTTTGGCCAATGGGAGGGGCTGGCAGGAGACTGGAGGATGAAAAGTGGTCATGAAATGGCAGTGAGGGGATTCCTCTACTGAAGGACACAGCTCCCGCCAGGCAGTGTTTCCTATACTACAACCTCTCTCTCCACCTTCTGACAGCCCTCCTTCTCTTAAGTCTGCAGATCCAGGGCTGGGAGTGCCTCCTGCTCTTGTGAGCTGCAGGATGCCTTCATCCCTTATTAGTTTTCCTGCCCATCAATTCATTTCCTTCATAAAACTCTCCTCCCTTTTCCCATTGAAGAATGCCATTTGTTTCTCACAAGGACCCTCACTTAAATAGCACCTACTCAAATGTACATCTCCAGCCCTCACCTTTTCCCAGAATGCCAGGTCCCACTGGCTGTATGCCACCTCCATGTGTACAGTTAGTATGAATGGACTACCTACTTATCCCGCCCAGATAGGAGTCTTGATTTCCTATCACTTGCTCCATCCCCAGTTTTCCCCAATTCTGTGAGGTGAGGACACCATTCCCTCAATTGCGTAAGGTCCAGATAAAATATTTTCCATTTTTAAAAAAATTTTATTTGTTTATCTTTTGGAGGGTGGGGTGGGGAGGAGGGGGATGGGCGGGCCACTTCTATTGGCCTTCCATTTCTCTGTTTTCATCCGTCTTTGTTCTTTGGCTCCTGTGGGCCTCCCATCGTGGTGACCACTGTTGTCACAGAGCACTGGCTCTAGGCGCACACGCCCCAGAGCTCCGGCTCGGTGATTGGACACATCGGTCCAGCCGCTCCGTGGCACGTGGGATCTTCCCAGGCCAGGGATCGAACCGGTGCCCCTTGTACTGCAAGGCGGTGTCTCTACCCACTGGACCACCAGGGGAAGCCCTGATCTTCCTTTAAATCCATGGCTGTGGATGCCAGGGGCCTTTTCACACTCCTCGGGATGCCCCGCCCCATACCTCCTTCTGCCACGCCAGCCCTCTCTCCTCTCCTTATCCCTTCCTCTCCTCACTCCACCCCTTCTCCAGCTGGTGACCTTGTCCAAGGCATCATCAGGATCAGATCTGCATCCTAAAAAGCTGGTCTTTAGTATCTCTTTGCCCTCAGGTTTCCCGTTGTGTTTGGCCAATGGGAGGGGCTGGCAGGAGACTGGAGGATGAAAAGTGGTCATGAAATGGCAGTGAGGGGATTCCTCTACTGAAGGACACAGCTCCCGCCAGGCAGTGTTTCCTATACTACAACCTCTCTCTCCACCTTCTGACAGCCCTCCTTCTCTTAAGTCTGCAGATCCAGGGCTGGGAGTGCCTCCTGCTCTTGTGAGCTGCAGGATGCCTTCATCCCTTATTAGTTTTCCTGCCCATCAATTCATTTCCTTCATAAAACTCTCCTCCCTTTTCCCATTGAAGAATGCCATTTGTTTCTCACAAGGACCCTCACTTAAATAGCACCTACTCAAATGTACATCTCCAGCCCTCACCTTTTCCCAGAATGCCAGGTCCCACTGGCTGTATGCCACCTCCATGTGTACAGTTAGTATGAATGGACTGCCTACTTATCCCGCCCAGATAGGAGTCTTGATTTCCTATCACTTGCTCCATCCCCAGTTTTCCCCAATTCTGTGAGGTGAGGACACCATTCCCTCAATTGCGTAAGGTCCAGATCTAGGCTCCCTTCTTGATGCCTTTTTTCTCACTTCTTATTCATCAGAGGGTCCTACAGATTTGGTAAAATACATTCTGAATTGATCTCACTTCTCTTCCCCTCCACTCACCAATGAAGCTCCAGCCATCCTGGCCCACCTAAACTATGCAGCAGCCCCCGAGTCCACCAGCCCCCTCTCCACCCCCTCACTGCATCCCATTCTCTACCAAGCAGGTGCAAAAACCTTTTAATAACATACATCTGACTACACCACCTGCAGCTTAAGACTTCCCATGACTCCATTCTATGCTAATGCAGCCTCTGTATAAAGTCTATGGAAACCAACCCCTGCTGTTCCCTCTGACCTTTTCTTACCCACTTTCTTCCTCTTGGCTCCCTAAACACAGTTGCCCACCATGTTTCCTCTCCCCTTCAGATCCTCGTACAATGGATTCTTTACCATCACCTCAAGCTCTGCTCAAATATCCCTCAGAGCAGCCATCACTTACCCCCAAACTAAATCAGTGATAATTGCATTAATTCTTTGCATCAAGAACAAACAAAACTGCAATTCCCTCCTCCCCACGAGAGCAGCATCTCACGAGAGCAGCATCTCCTTCCCACTGTTCACTGGGGAACACTGCTCACCATTACTTCCCTGGCACCTGGTACAGAGTGTCCTCAAAAGTGAGTGACCTACAAGTGTTGATGGATGAAGGAGTATGAGAAAGTCTGGAGGGCTTCACCCCTCTTTTCCTAAAGCACTGCATCTGAACGTTTCTCTGCACTACAATCCATTAACTTTTTCCATCGCTTTTTTGCAACAAAGTGTGCAAACTCAATAGTAGATCATCATAATCTACTTTTCCATTTTACAAAACTTGTTTAGTTTCCTTCAAACCTCCAGTGTCCTTTCTGTGGCTTTCTGCAGTTTACAAAAATTTTTTTCAAATGTAATCCCAGCCCCCGAATCCAGATCTATGCCACCTCCATGTGTACAGTTAGTATGAATGGACTACCTACTTATCCCGCCCAGATAGGAGTCTTGATTTCCTATCACTTGCTCCATCCCCAGTTTTCCCCAATTCTGTGAGGTGAGGACACCATTCCCTCAATTGCGTAAGGTCCAGATCTAGGCTCCCTTCTTGATGCCTTTTTTCTCACTTCTTATTCATCAGAGGGTCCTACAGATTTGGTAAAATACATTCTGAATTGATCTCACTTCTCTTCCCCTCCACTCACCAATGAAGCTCCAGCCATCCTGGCCCACCTAAACTATGCAGCAGCCCCCGAGTCCACCAGCCCCCTCTCCACCCCCTCACTGCATCCCATTCTCTACCAAGCAGGTGCAAAAACCTTTTAATAACATACATCTGACTACACCACCTGCAGCTTAAGACTTCCCATGACTCCATTCTATGCTAATGCAGCCTCTGTATAAAGTCTATGGAAACCAACCCCTGCTGTTCCCTCTGACCTTTTCTTACCCACTTTCTTCCTCTTGGCTCCCTAAACACAGTTGCCCACCATGTTTCCTCTCCCCTTCAGATCCTCGTACAATGGATTCTTTACCATCACCTCAAGCTCTGCTCAAATATCCCTCAGAGCAGCCATCACTTACCCCCAAACTAAATCAGTGATAATTGCATTAATTCTTTGCATCAAGAACAAACAAAACTGCAATTCCCTCCTCCCCACGAGAGCAGCATCTCACGAGCAGCATCTCCTTCCCACTGTTCACTGGGGAACACTGCTCACCATTACTTCCCTGGCACCTGGTACAGAGTGTCCTCAAAAGTGAGTGACCTACAAGTGTTGATGGATGAAGGAGTATGAGAAAGTCTGGAGGGCTTCACCCCTCTTTTCCTAAAGCACTGCATCTGAACGTTTCTCTGCACTACAATCCATTAACTTTTTCCATCGCTTTTTTGCAACAAAGTGTGCAAACTCAATAGTAGATCATCATAATCTACTTTTCCATTTTACAAAACTTGTTTAGTTTCCTTCAAACCTCCAGTGTCCTTTCTGTGGCTTTCTGCAGTCTTCATCTATTTGAAAACCCCTAACTGACAGCATTTGCTCTTGACATATCACACACCACGGAAAATTACAGGCTGGTGTTGAGGCTGATTGTGTCAGCATGTATTTGTGAATACCATAAAGCACTGAAATGAGACATATTGCACTCCCTAATACAGGAGGTAATTTGTTTTTTGGACTGCCTGGTATTTGTGACATTCATTAGTGGGAAATGCAATAGGAAACAGAATGACACAAATGGGCTCTTCGTGTTATATCTGCTATCTGGGAGGTGCATGTGATCGATGATGTGATGCCTGCCCAGCCCCCCTGAGCATGGTGCTGAGACACTGTTTCCAGCTTTTGTGCCTTGTGTCTGGACAAGGGCACAACCTTCTGTGCTAAAGGAGAGAAGACGTAGAGAGGCTTCAGTCCCATTTAGTTCCACTTTCCCCTTGCTGTGGCCTCAGTTTGCTGGGTATTCCTGGAAAAGGTGAGCCTCTATGAATTGGTTCTTCTGCACCTGAATAATGGCAAACCTCTTCCAATATGCAGAAATAAATTTAAGTCATTAGATAGCTCAATCCCAAGGGTAATTTCTTTTGCTTCTGTACCCTGTTTTTCCCCTATGCTTGATTGATTGATTGATTGGTTGGTTGATTGATTTTTGGGTGTGCCACAGGCAGTGGGATCTTTAGTTCCCCAACAAGGGATTGAACCCATGCCCCCTGCACTGGGAGTATGGAGTCTTAACCACTGGATCAGCAGGGAAGTCCCCTTAAAAGTTTTTAGTAGGGCTAGTTTTTAAGAGGGGATGATGAAGAACAAGGGCTTCCCAGGTGGCACCAGTAGTAAAGAACCTGCCGCCAGTGCAGGAGACCTAAGAGATGGAGGTTCAGTCCCTGGGTTGGGAAGATGCCCTGGAGGAAGGCATGGCAACCCACCCCAGTTTTCTTGCCTGGAGAAGCCCATGGACAGAGGAGCCTGGCAGGCTACAGTCCATAGGGCTGTAAAATCTGACATGACTGAAGCAACTTAGAGGAAGAAAAGTCAATAGTAGATCATCATAATCTACTTTTCCATTTTACAAAACTTGTTTAGTTTCCTTCAAACCTCCAGTGTCCTTTCTGTGGCTTTCTGCAGTCTTCATCTATTTGAAAACCCCTAACTGACAGCATTTGCTCTTGACATATCACACACCACGGAAAATTACAGGCTGGTGTTGAGGCTGATTGTGTCAGCATGTATTTGTGAATACCATAAAGCACTGAAATGAGACATATTGCACTCCCTAATACAGGAGGTAATTTGTTTTTTGGACTGCCTGGTATTTGTGACATTCATTAGTGGGAAATGCAATAGGAAACAGAATGACACAAATGGGCTCTTCGTGTTATATCTGCTATCTGGGAGGTGCATGTGATCGATGATGTGATGCCTGCCCAGCCCCCCTGAGCATGGTGCTGAGACACTGTTTCCAGCTTTTGTGCCTTGTGTCTGGACAAGGGCACAACCTTCTGTGCTAAAGGAGAGAAGACGTAGAGAGGCTTCAGTCCCATTTAGTTCCACTTTCCCCTTGCTGTGGCCTCAGTTTGCTGGGTATTCCTGGAAAAGGTGAGCCTCTATGAATTGGTTCTTCTGCACCTGAATAATGGCAAACCTCTTCCAATATGCAGAAATAAATTTAAGTCATTAGATAGCTCAATCCCAAGGGTAATTTCTTTTGCTTCTGTACCCTGTTTTTCCCCTATGCTTGATTGATTGATTGATTGGTTGGTTGATTGATTTTTGGGTGTGCCACAGGCAGTGGGATCTTTAGTTCCCCAACAAGGGATTGAACCCATGCCCCCTGCACTGGGAGTATGGAGTCTTAACCACTGGATCAGCAGGGAAGTCCCCTTAAAAGTTTTTAGTAGGGCTAGTTTTTAAGAGGGGATGATGAAGAACAAGGGCTTCCCAGGTGGCACCAGTAGTAAAGAACCTGCCGCCAGTGCAGGAGACCTAAGAGATGGAGGTTCAGTCCCTGGGTTGGGAAGATGCCCTGGAGGAAGGCATGGCAACCCACCCCAGTTTTCTTGCCTGGAGAATCCCATGGACAGAGGAGCCTGGAGGGCTACAGTCTATAGGGCTGTAAAAATCTGACATGACTGAAGCAACTTAGAGGAAGAAAGTAAGTGTCAGTTGTCAAATCTCATAGATCTAGGCTCAGTGTGGCAGATGGCCTCTTGACAAATAAGAAGGGAAGCTCTGTAATGGGACTTTTCAGTTTTAAACCCTGGCTTTACGACTCACTAGCTATGTGGCTTTGGACAAGTTAGTTAACCACTGTGTGCTTCAGTGTCCTTACAGGTAAATGGGAGTAGTAATGCAGGCTGCCTCACAAAATGTTGAGAAGATTAAATGGGTTCATCAATGTCTGTTACCTAGAACTTACAACAGAGCTGGTGCACATGGCACTCTGCATAAGAATTTGCTAGTGTTATTAAGTGTAGTCAAGAATGTAGGCTTTTAGAAAAAGAAGGACAGGTTCCAGCTGGGCTCTGCTTCTTGCTTACATGCTGAATAGCCTTGCACAGATCATTTGTCTTGAAAACTGAAGCCTGGAGAGTTTCAGAAGATCTACCTTACCAGGTTATTTTGAGCACTAGCAACAGAGACTAGAATACCCAGCACTGGCCTGGCTTTGAGTAGAAGCTCATTAGATGAAGATAATATCCTCATACTCAGTTGCTCAGTCATGTTCATTTCTTGCAAGCCCATAGACTGTAGCCCGCCAGGTTCCTCTGTAGCCCGCCAGGTTCCTCTGTAGCCCGCCAGGTTCCTCTCCAGCCCACCAGGCTCCTCTGTCCGTGGGATCTCCCAGGCAAGAATACTGGAGTGGGTTGCTATTTCCTTCTCCAAGGGGGTATTCCCAACCCAGGGATCAAACCTATATCTCCTGCATTGACAGGCAGGTTCTTTACCATTGAGCACTGGGGAAGCCTCATGAAAACAGTAGACTTATATAGAAATGACAGACCCAGACAATTCATCATTTATTTGCAATATTTTGTATAACATTGTTGTTGAGTTGGGTGACCTGCCTGACCATGTGAGTCACTTTCTCTGTTAGTAAGGGTTGGGAAGATGCCCTGGAGGAAGGCATGGCAACCCACCCCAGTTTTCTTGCCTGGAGAAGCCCATGGACAGAGGAGCCTGGCAGGCTACAGTCTATAGGGCTGTAAAATCTGACATGACTGAAGCAACTTAGAGGAAGAAAGTAAGTGTCAGTTGTCAAATCTCATAGATCTAGGCTCAGTGTGGCAGATGGCCTCTTGACAAATAAGAAGGGAAGCTCTGTAATGGGACTTTTCAGTTTTAAACCCTGGCTTTACGACTCACTAGCTATGTGGCTTTGGACAAGTTAGTTAACCACTGTGTGCTTCAGTGTCCTTACAGGTAAATGGGAGTAGTAATGCAGGCTGCCTCACAAAATGTTGAGAAGATTAAATGGGTTCATCAATGTCTGTTACCTAGAACTTACAACAGAGCTGGTGCACATGGCACTCTGCATAAGAATTTGCTAGTGTTATTAAGTGTAGTCAAGAATGTAGGCTTTTAGAAAAAGAAGGACAGGTTCCAGCTGGGCTCTGCTTCTTGCTTACATGCTGAATAGCCTTGCACAGATCATTTGTCTTGAAAACTGAAGCCTGGAGAGTTTCAGAAGATCTACCTTACCAGGTTATTTTGAGCACTAGCAACAGAGACTAGAATACCCAGCACTGGCCTGGCTTTGAGTAGAAGCTCATTAGATGAAGATAATATCCTCATACTCAGTTGCTCAGTCATGTTCATTTCTTGCAAGCCCATAGACTGTAGCCCGCCAGGTTCCTCTGTAGCCCGCCAGGTTCCTCTGTAGCCCGCCAGGTTCCTCTCCAGCCCACCAGGCTCCTCTGTCCGTGGGATCTCCCAGGCAAGAATACTGGAGTGGGTTGCTATTTCCTTCTCCAAGGGGGTATTCCCAACCCAGGGATCAAACCTATATCTCCTGCATTGACAGGCAGGTTCTTTACCATTGAGCACTGGGGAAGCCTCATGAAAACAGTAGACTTATATAGAAATGACAGACCCAGACAATTCATCATTTATTTGCAATATTTTGTATAACATTGTTGTTGAGTTGGGTGACCTGCCTGACCATGTGAGTCACTTTCTCTGTTAGTAAATATTTCCTGGTTCACAGGCTAGAATCAAATTTAACAATATTCCATGCTGTTCTGTGAGAAGCCCCATGATTTCCTGGGCTTCTTAAACAAGTTTGAGGATATAAACAAAAGTGTCATGAAACATTGAGGCCAATGAAATCCTGGACTGTGCCTACAGAGGTTTAAGAATGAAACCTGCTAAATATGGCCAGTTTAATACTTCATCGGAAATTTAATCCAAACCTTTTGAGATTCTATTTGACAGAGTAGAAAATGGAGAATTCTAGAGTAAATTTGCCTGGATAACATTAAGTAAAGAGCCCTAGATGAGGGATCAGGTGTCCTATGTTGTACTGTTGTGGGTCATCAAGAATTAGGATGGGGCTTCCCTGGTGGTCCAGTGAGTAAGGACACTGCCTTGCAGTGCAAGGGGAGCCAGTTAGATCCTTGGCCTGGGAAGATCCCATGTGCTGAGGAGCAGCTGGACCGATGTGTCCAACTACCAAGCCAGTGCTCTGGAGCGCATGCACCCAGAGCCAGTGCTCTACAGTTAGAGAGGCCACTGTGATGGGAGGTCCACACAGGCCAAGGAACAAAGACAGAAATAAATGAAAGAGTAATAGAAGTGGCCCAAAAAAAAGAATCAGGATGATTTTGAATGATCACTTAGTCTCACTGAAACTCAATGTCCTCTCTTAGAAAATGAAAGAGTGGGTATCCAGGGTCTCCTAGGTCTAAAATGTTTATAATTCTAATTCAAAGGTGTGGAACTGATTGTGTGATGAGTCCTCAGAAGAATGTGAAAGCACAATTTCTTTCTTCCTAGGTTTCAGCACCATTTGGGGCATGTTAAGCAGTTTCAGGGTTAGAGCCAAGTATACATGAAAGCACATCTTGGTGGATGGAGAAATGTACAGCTGAGCCAGAAAGGAAGGCAAGTGAAAATCAGCTCTTACCTTTTAACTTCTTTGGCATCACTTGCGATGAAAAATCCTAAAGTACCCTCTTGGATCTTAAGATGGTTTCCAGGATTAATTAATATACTGCTCAGTGAAACAAAAACAAACAGAGAAGACATAGTTATGAGGTCATGTTCTGAAGAACACCTTCAGGGCTACACCATACTGTCAACTCTATAGGGGGCCCACTAGTCCAGTGCTTTCCCTATAGATTTTGCCTAGAGCCTCATCTCAATGGCCCTAAAATTTCACTGGATGAGGCCATCATAAAGTTCTGCTGCCCAGTTCCCTGACTGGCACACTCCCACTTGCAGATATACAAGCAAATCCATATTTTAGGGCCAAGTTTGCACAGTGGCATTGCCATGGGCTTCTGGCTTGAGGCAAAGTTCCTAATCATGTATCCTTTTGGAAATTGCCATTGATGTGAAATGTTGGCTGCTATTGGTCTAACAGAGCTATAGTTACACTAATTTTCCATTTGATGGTGAAGCATTAATGGGACCCCTATATGCATATAGACACATATATGGATACGCATCACATATTACTGCAGGGAATGGTATGGGACACCTGTCACCAATGCAGAAGCAAACAGAACATCTGCCTAATGCTGTTAAGGACATAGAAGTGGATTTCATGTGCAGCCTAAGTAAGAAAGAATTGCATCTACCCTAACAACAAGGAGAAAAAAATGCCATAAATTGGAAATACTTAATGATTCTAGTCTGCTGCTTACAAAAATGTATGGGAGTGTTTGAATACGTATATGTCTAGTATATCCTGATTGGGGCCAACTTGTAAATAGAAAACAAATTCAAATCATCCCTAAAAAATACTTCCCCTGTGGGGAAGTATAAACCTAAATATATACTGTCCTGTTTCAAAGTGGTATAAATAGATTGGCTGACCAAGCTGTGTTTAGACTGACAGAAGAGATAAATGTATCCTAATCAAATAAATGGATGAAACAAGCAAAACTTAATTGTCTTCAGATCAAAAGCAGAATACAGGATAGCTTACACAGAGTCTGAGGTGAGGCTTTGGGCTTAATGGACACGAAACTGAGGCATTGCAAATGCAGCACTAGGTACAACAGAGGTAATTTTTAATCTGAAAAGTTGGTGTTTAAGGTAACAATGTCTGGAATCAGGCTACAGGGAGTCCTCAACTGTCTAAAACAATCCAAAGAAAGGATGGCATTTAAGAGGCCATCTTTTATTGCTGGTAAAGCCATTCTAGAAAAATGACGTGGCCAACACAGTGATGTGTCCGTAGCAAGACAGGAAGGACCCAAGTGAACTCTTGTTCTCTTTGGAGAATTCAGAGATGATCATTATTGAAAGTGTTTGTGGTCACAGACACATCTACTATTACCCCTAACGAGACCTGACAGGAGGAAATCAATCCTGTGACATTGCTGTGATTAACACTAAATAATAGCAAGTGCCTATGAAGATTTGAGTGTTCTAGCCTAGAACCACAAGCAACAGTGAGATTCCTCACCAGTGACGAAGTAGCAGGTCATGCTAACAGCACAGCCTGCAAGGGGCAAGAGCTCTGTATAGGCACCTCCTGATCACCCCTCCAACAATCTTCTCCTTGTTCAGCAGGCTTCTGACTTTTCACGATCATGGAAGAAGAGGGTCAGAGCTTATCACAGTTTAGATGGATTCCTTTTTCTAAGTCAATTAAATGGAATGTTTTAGAAAGGCAGAATGCTGGATTTTGCACCCTTTTTCATCCTCATGATTGACTGCCTGGCAGTTCTTCTGTGCCCTTGTTCTGCTATCAGAAATTGGGTTCTAGTTCTAACCCTACCAGTCAGTGGCTGTCTGACTTTGGGCAAATTACTAAACCTTCCTAGAACTCAACTTCCACACATAGAGATGAAGGTAAGAACAGTCTTTTTTTTTCCCAGAAGTTTAAGGAAGATTGTGTACAGAATGCTCAATGCATATTCGTTATTTTTATTATTTACTATTGCAAAGAAAAAAAAAAGACAAATGTGTATTTCATTTTTAATGAAATCATCACTTTAGCTGGTCCCGCAGAACAGAACACAGGACTTTATCAAGATAGCCTTGCCCACAATTAGATCAAGGTATAGGAAGAAGGACTGTACACTCCAGAATAATAAACAGGAAAATTCTGGTCCTTCTGAGTTTAAAGGAACTAATTCAAATTTAAAGTTAGATAAGCCAGCACTTTAATGTGTATTCATATAATGGTGTAGAAAAAGTTTCTGCGTGGAAAAAAAATCCTATCATAGTTTTAACAATGCAATTCAAAAGCGGAAATTTGACACTCATCAATGTCTGGGTGACATATATGTGCAAAACAAGCCTTGCACAGAACTGTTTCCATTTTTTTTTTTTACATCATACGCTTCATTAATTGTATTCCAGTGATCAAGCCCATTGTGTCATGGTTCTCATCAATGGAAAGTTTCTTTTCATTCCCTTTGTTCTTTAGCAACAGTGAATAAGAACTGGCGTAGTGAGGATTCAGGACTGTCATTCTGGAGATGGCAGGTTGAGGTAATTTATTACAGCCTTCAAGCTTGCTTTAGTCAAGTTAGTTTGGTGGAGCAGATTTTCGACACTGATGGAAGGCAGATTTATGCTCAAATCTTAGTTCCGATGCTGATGGTGATTAAGGGAATAGGTGTGTGTGTTGGTTGGCCAAGCTCAGGGCCTGGCCTTGGGCACATACCTGCTGATAAACTTCACTCTCCTCATCTGCAAAATGGGGTGAATAATCACTAGGTCACAGTGTCCCAAAGATAATTAAACTATGTGCTTGAGTGAGGGCCTCAAAGTAGGTCCTCAACCCAGGGTCACTGTTAACAGTAAGCAAGGTAATGACAGCAACTAAGTGAGAGGCAGATAATCACTCACACCATCACAGCTCTCTGTCTGATCTTTTTTTTTTTTAAGAAACTTTTTTTTTTGGCCACTTCTATTAGTCTTTCATTAATTTCCATCTTTGTTCCTTCGCCTGTGTGGGCCTCCCATCACAGTGGCCTCTCTAGCTGCAGAGCACCGACTCTGGGCACACGTGCTCCAGAGCACTGGCTTGGTAGTTGGACACATCTGTCCAGCTGCTCCTCAGCACATGGGATCTTCCCAGGCCAGGGATCAAACCTGAGCCCCTTACACTGCAAGGCGGTGTCCTTACCCACTGAACCACCAGGGAAGCCCTCTGTTTGATCTTTGATGCTAATAAACTACCTAGGACGCATCCTACTGACACTGAAAGACCTCTGTACTGACTGTAGCATCCAAAATTTTTCCCATTAAAGGAACTAATTCAAATTTAAAGTTAGATAAGCCAGCACTTTAATGTGTATTCATATAATGGTGTAGAAAAAGTTTCTGCGTGGAAAAAATCCTATCATAGTTTTAACAATGCAATTCAAAAGCGGAAATTTGACACTCATCAATGTCTGGGTGACATATATGTGCAAAACAATCCTTGCACAGAACTCTTTCCATTGTTTTGTTTACATCATACGCTTCATTAATTGTATTCCAGTGATCAAGCCCATTGTGTCATGGTTCTCATCAATGGAAAGTTTCTTTTCATTCCCTTTGTTCTTTAGCAACAGTGAATAAGAACTGGCGTAGTGAGGATTCAGGACTGTCATTCTGGAGATGGCAGGTTGAGGTAATTTATTACAGCCTTCAAGCTTGCTTTAGTCAAGTTAGTTTGGTGGAGCAGATTTTCGACACTGATGGAAGGCAGATTTATGCTCAAATCTTAGTTCCGATGCTGATGGTGATTAAGGGAATAGGTGTGTGTGTTGGTTGGCCAAGCTCAGGGCCTGGCCTTGGGCACATACCTGCTGATAAACTTCACTCTCCTCATCTGCAAAATGGGGTGAATAATCACTAGGTCACAGTGTCCCAAAGATAATTAAACTATGTGCTTGAGTGAGGGCCTCAAAGTAGGTCCTCAACCCAGGGTCACTGTTAACAGTAAGCAAGGTAATGACAGCAACTAAGTGAGAGGCAGATAATCACTCACACCATCACAGCTCTCTGTCTGATCTTTTTTTTTTTTAAGAAACTTTTTTTTTTGGCCACTTCTATTAGTCTTTCATTAATTTCCATCTTTGTTCCTTCGCCTGTGTGGGCCTCCCATCACAGTGGCCTCTCTAGCTGCAGAGCACCGACTCTGGGCACACGTGCTCCAGAGCACTGGCTTGGTAGTTGGACACATCTGTCCAGCTGCTCCTCAGCACATGGGATCTTCCCAGGCCAGGGATCAAACCTGAGCCCCTTACACTGCAAGGCGGTGTCCTTACCCACTGAACCACCAGGGAAGCCCTCTGTTTGATCTTTGATGCTAATAAACTACCTAGGACGCATCCTACTGACACTGAAAGACCTCTGTACTGACTGTAGCATCCAAAACATTTTTATCCCCACACTGCATCTGGAAATGGCCTCATTTAGACTGGCTTTCGGCTGCCCAGTGGAGTTTCTCTCTGTGCTTTAAACCTTATGGCTGATTGTGTAAGGCACTGAGAGCACTTCCAGGGGCATCACTGACAGTGTGATTCCAGGATTCCCTCTTGCTCTCGTGGCTGCGTCACTTGCAGTTTCCTGATCAAGCTAAGGCCACCTTCCAAGTGGGAATCAAAAGACTGAGCTCAGCTCTTAAGAAAAATAAAGGAAAGAAATCTAGATACATGCAAAAAGCTCTTTGTGCAGTATTCCACTCCTAGATTTAAGGGTTTGGGAGAGAAGCAGGTACCCTTGATTTCAGGGGACCATTGCTCATAATGCTTCCTGTGCAAGGGTACAAAGTTTCAAAGTCTCTTTGAGGAAATCTATTAACTCTTTTTTGACACTTCAGATACTGAGTCTTCTGTCCACATTTCAAATCTAGAAAAGTTTAAATCCATTAAATCCTCCTCTCTTTGAAACTATAAAAAGATAAGGATCCTAGACAGAAGTAACTTTCTTTCCTGCCAAAGGCTTGCTACCCTTAGGTATTTTACTGACCTTCTAATGGGAATATGTAAATCTTCACAAAGATCCTTGATCTCAAAGGATGTTCAGTTTGTTTGGCTCTCATGGCTGCCAAAAGTCTCCCTCCCTGTGCCTCACTTTAACTTAGGCTTTTGCTCCAATTTTGTCTAATTTACTAGCTTATCAGAGATAAACTTCAAGACACGTCATGTGAAGAATCAAGGAAATCTCTAAGGAAAAAAAGCCTATATATCAGTTAGTAGAATTCCAGTGGGACACCTTCTTGTCAAGGGTAGACTTTCTCTTAATTCAAGGAACTATAAATTGTCCTCTTTTTTTCTACGACCTTGTTAATTTCAACTGACAACAGCTGGAGGCAAAGGGCTGGTGTTGTACCTTCCCCAAGGATTCTGCTCTCCTCTTTTTTTCCTAGCTTTGTATCTGGATTTATTCTTTGGCTCCTTATCCACTCTATGGGTGTGTGTGTGTGTGGGTGTGTGTGTGTGTGTGTTGTGTGCTGTAGGGAAATCATAATTAACTTAAAGACTGAAGAGCATAATCCTATTATATTTACCTTTGTAACCAAGTTTCATAGTAGCCAGCTGAAAGCCTTGAATCTAATAGGCATATTTCAACTATCTGCTGAACGAATGAAAATCATAAGCAATGGCCTCCATTTCAGAAGTGTCTCCTTCCTTCTCTCATAAAGAGGAGGGTAGTCACTGGTGTTCTTTCAAAGGCCAAGCTACAATTCTTACCAGTGTGGCCTGTCAAAGACGTGGCCACACCTCTTCCAGGGGGTTTTGGGAAATGAGCTGAGAATCTTCCAGATGCAGTAAGTATAAATATGTAAATATACAGATATGGAAACGGCTAGTCACTTGAGTTGGAGCAACCTATTTCAATACAGAAATACCACTCACTTAGAACTAAACTGCGAGTTCCCAAACATGAAATACATTCAAACAGAACTACTAGCAGGGTTCAATATCACAAGGAAACGATTCCTGTCAGGTTCCTCTGGGAGGGGAGCTCCAGATCTCAAGGTGCAAGTCATTTCATGGTGTGTCTCTTGCTGCACTTCGGTCAGGTTGGATATTTGCGGCTTGACAGGGAAAATGATTTGTTCTCTTTCTCCACCTCCTTATGCATAACTACTGGGAAACATCTAGTTTTCCTTTCTTCAATCAGCATAAACTTACTTGTTTGCTGTTTTGGGAGACAACCAAGGATGAGTAATTCAACTGAAACAGGTATTTTTTAAAAAAGCAAACTTTTATCCATTATGGACAGATATGACAGGTGTGTACTTTATTCTTAGTTGACACGTCATGTGAAGAATCAAGGCTCTAAAAGCCTATATATCAGTTAGTAGAATTCCAGTGGGACACCTTCTTGTCAAGGGTAGACTTTCTCTTAATTCAAGGAACTATAAATTGTCCTCTTTTTTTCTACGACCTTGTTAATTTCAACTGACAACAGCTGGAGGCAAAGGGCTGGTGTTGTACCTTCCCCAAGGATTCTGCTCTCCTCTTTTTTTCCTAGCTTTGTATCTGGATTTATTCTTTGGCTCCTTATCCACTCTATGGGTGGGTGGGTGGGTGTGTGTGTGTGTGTGTTGTGTGCTGTAGGGAAATCATAATTAACTTAAAGACTGAAGAGCATAATCCTATTATATTTACCTTTGTAACCAAGTTTCATAGTAGCCAGCTGAAAGCCTTGAATCTAATAGGCATATTTCAACTATCTGCTGAACGAATGAAAATCATAAGCAATGGCCTCCATTTCAGAAGTGTCTCCTTCCTTCTCTCATAAAGAGGAGGGTAGTCACTGGTGTTCTTTCAAAGGCCAAGCTACAATTCTTACCAGTGTGGCCTGTCAAAGACGTGGCCACACCTCTTCCAGGGGTTTGGCAAATGAGCTGAGAATCTTCCAGATGCAGTAAGTATAAATATGTAAATATACAGATATGGAAACGGCTAGTCACTTGAGTTGGAGCAACCTATTTCAATACAGAAATACCACTCACTTAGAACTAAACTGCGAGTTCCCAAACATGAAATACATTCAAACAGAACTACTAGCAGGGTTCAATATCACAAGGAAACGATTCCTGTCAGGTTCCTCTGGGAGGGGAGCTCCAGATCTCAAGGTGCAAGTCATTTCATGGTGTGTCTCTTGCTGCACTTCGGTCAGGTTGGATATTTGCGGCTTGACAGGGAAAATGATTTGTTCTCTTTCTCCACCTCCTTATGCATAACTACTGGGAAACATCTAGTTTTCCTTTCTTCAATCAGCATAAACTTACTTGTTTGCTGTTTTGGGAGACAACCAAGGATGAGTAATTCAACTGAAACAGGTATTTTTTAAAAAAGCAAACTTTTATCCATTATGGACAGATATGACAGGTGTGTATTTCTCTCTTCCTTCCCCTCAGTTTTGATAGGTGTAGCGTACCATTCCCTGAGCAATTACAAAAACATCATTCACATGAAAAGATAGATTGTACTTGATAACATGGTAATTATATCGGTGTCTAGCAAGCTAATGGGACTTCATGAACTAGAGCAAAAAGATAAGAACCATCTAGGACTTTAATTCATGCTGAGCCCAGATGAATCATGCCATTGGGGAGTGGCCTTTCTGACCACATGAGGTCACAGATGATTGCTACTGGGTAGGACTTTGTTTGACCTAATGGCTGGCCTGCAGTTTGGGGGCTCTGTTCGGGCACAGCCTAAAGAAACCTCAAATCACAAATCTTACTGCCTTTCTGGAACTTTTCATTTCTTCTTGGGTTTAAAATATATTCTGCTAGAGTCCCAAATAACTAGACACAAGCACTTTTCCTATAAAATATATGTAAGGGCACAGTGTGTATTCCATGCTTCAGTATGTTTGCTCTCAATTCACTTACACAGAGACAGCATAATAAAGATTGCTCCCAGTTTGTCACACTCAAATGATTGCCACTGTGCTCTGCCAATGACAGGGGCAAGAACTGACTTAGCCTGGATCCATCTCCATAACTTTAGAAATGTCATTTTAAAATCTATTTTGCATGTAAGGAAAATAGTAGCCATATGGGATGGGGAAGAGTTCATTTGGGAAGGAGCGTGCTGGATAGTTGATTCTGGGAGCAAGCCATGTCACTTTCTGAGACACTTCAGGACTAGTCATGCCTACATCACAACATGCCTCACCACGAGAGAAAAGGGCTCAAAGGCCCAAAGCCAACAGCAGAGGTGCAATCACTGTGGACCTTTGAAGATGCAAAGTGTTGCAGTAACTTCTTGCAGTTGGATCATGTCAATAATACCAAACTGACAGGAAGCCACCTCTACTCAAGAAAATCACAGAAGAATCTGACTTTGGAAAGAGTTCCAGACAGATACACACACAAACACACACAATGACACACACAAACACGTGACAGTGATTACAACCAAAGAACAAAACAGCTCTAGAGAAGATGAACAAGTAGATATCTCAGTTATATGTTTTCAACAATACTGTCTTTGAAAAAACGACACTGCAAATATTAACCCCAAAGTTGAGGGGAAAAAGTCTATCCATGGGGATGTGGTCATGCTTCATGCAACATAAAACAGTAGCAAAACAGGGCGAGGTCACATGGTGAAAGCTGAGCTACTTCATATTAAGAAATATACCCAAACACACTGAGAAGAAAGAAAAACATGAGTTCATCTCAATTAACAGTACTCATTCAGTAAATCAAATGTGATGACCTGGTCATTGTGTAGCAGCATTCTACGTCTGTACTGAGTACTGGCCCAGAGAGAAAGTATGCCAAATGTTATCATCAAAATGAGTGTAAGGAAAGAGAGTTAAGTGTAAGGGCTTGGTCTCGTTTTGGATGCCTTTCTGGAACTTTTCATTTCTTCTTGGGTTTAAAATATATTCTGCTAGAGTCCCAAATAACTAGACACAAGCACTTTTCCTATAAAATATATGTAAGGGCACAGTGTGTATTCCATGCTTCAGTATGTTTGCTCTCAATTCACTTACACAGAGACAGCATAATAAAGATTGCTCCCAGTTTGTCACACTCAAATGATTGCCACTGTGCTCTGCCAATGACAGGGGCAAGAACTGACTTAGCCTGGATCCATCTCCATAACTTTAGAAATGTCATTTTAAAATCTATTTTGCATGTAAGGAAAATAGTAGCCATATGGGATGGGGAAGAGTTCATTTGGGAAGGAGCGTGCTGGATAGTTGATTCTGGGAGCAAGCCATGTCACTTTCTGAGACACTTCAGGACTAGTCATGCCTACATCACAACATGCCTCACCACGAGAGAAAAGGGCTCAAAGGCCCAAAGCCAACAGCAGAGGTGCAATCACTGTGGACCTTTGAAGATGCAAAGTGTTGCAGTAACTTCTTGCAGTTGGATCATGTCAATAATACCAAACTGACAGGAAGCCACCTCTACTCAAGAAAATCACAGAAGAATCTGACTTTGGAAAGAGTTCCAGACAGATACACACACAAACACACACAATGACACACACAAACACGTGACAGTGATTACAACCAAAGAACAAAACAGCTCTAGAGAAGATGAACAAGTAGATATCTCAGTTATATGTTTTCAACAATACTGTCTTTGAAAAAACGACACTGCAAATATTAACCCCAAAGTTGAGGGGAAAAAGTCTATCCATGGGGATGTGGTCATGCTTCATGCAACATAAAACAGTAGCAAAACAGGGCGAGGTCACATGGTGAAAGCTGAGCTACTTCATATTAAGAAATATACCCAAACACACTGAGAAGAAAGAAAAACATGAGTTCATCTCAATTAACAGTACTCATTCAGTAAATCAAATGTGATGACCTGGTCATTGTGTAGCAGCATTCTACGTCTGTACTGAGTACTGGCCCAGAGAGAAAGTATGCCAAATGTTATCATCAAAATGAGTGTAAGGAAAGAGAGTTAAGTGTAAGGGCTTGGTCTCTGTTTTGTGGATAAAAGGACACAGACTCAGCTCTACAAACTGGAAACTGGACACAGGGTGGAGGAGGTCACTGGGAATGTGGATGGGTATGCAGACAGATGGCACCAAGACATCAGGACAGGACAAACAGACACCAAGGCTGGAGAGAAGCATTCTCCTTTGTCATCTCTACTAGCATGTGTTCCCATCGCTGGTGCCATGACTGAAAACAGGACGGGCCTTTGCTTTTGTGTAGGTTTCCTGCAAAGAAGTTAGTGCGTCATCCAAAAGCATCAACAAATCAAACAAGAAAAGCAATATTCTACTTTCAGTTTTTATGGACTCTGGTTGGAGAGAGGTTGGTATATCGAAATACATACATATATATACATATATATATATATACACGCATATATATGTATAAACTGGGCTAGACACAGGGGTGAGATTATATATACATATACACATATATATAATCTCTAGCTTCCTGAATTCTTGGCAAAGGGTTAGTCCTGTGGTTAGACGTGAAGACGGAGGGTGGAAGTTGGGAGGAAAGTTAACGAAGAGAGCATACCGCTTTCGGCTTCTGCAAAACGACAAGAAAAGAATTGAAAATCAAACAATTGGATAATAAATTGACTGACACCAGGAGGAAAGAAGGAATAAAACCTTTGTTTCAAATTATTTGAAGGATGCATGTGAAAACAAGGTTTTCTGGCAAAGCATGGGAACAGTATAATGGGGTGAAATAGCAACAAAGGAGGCAGTTCACACAGGTTAGAGGCACGGGGTGTGGGTGGAAAAGAGAAGTGGGGTCTCCAAATTTTAACACCCAGTCACTTAGCAAATGGGAGAGGAAGGTAAATGGGACATTTTTAAAGGAAGAAAAAAAAATCAAAATTATTATCTCAGGAAGGGACGAAGCTCAGTTCTTTTTAACATGAGTATCATGTTTGAGTCCTGTGTTTTCTCAGAGGCATGATCCACATTCCCTCCAACACACCTTTTTCCACAAGAACCAATGTGCTTCCACACCGAGACCAAGCCACATTTGAGGAGTAAAGCTGTCTACTACACAGAGAAAGCCAAATCCAAGCCATATTAGTTCTTTTCTCCCTTTTTTGAAAAAAGGAATTCTAGAAGCTATCATCTATATGTGGAAATATGGCTTTGTTGAAAACGTCTCAGATTTGTGAATTAATTGGAGCATCTATCAGAGAAACGACTGTGTCTTCAGGGAAAGCACTGAGTTATTTTTCTTAGAACAGTGACGGTGGATTCCCATCAAAACCATTAATAATCTTTCTCTCTCCCTCCTTTGTGACCAAAAGGTAGCAGGTGGGAGATGGCTGATCAAACATCAGGGTGCAGTCTCCTGCCATGAAATTATTCCAGAATGGCTGAGAAACACTCTTTAGCATCACCCACATCATGACATTTTTTAAGGGATGCACAGAAGGTATAGAAAGCATTGAATTACACAAAGATTCGCTGGCTTGGCAGCATGAGGAATATCATTTGCAGAAACCCAGGATACACATTTTCCCCTACATAGATAGAGGGGTATATTGGAATAACTTGGGCAAGCAAGAATCCCAGAAACATCTACTTTATCTTTTAAACAGCAAGTAGCCAAGAACTCTCAGATGTGGTGCAAATAATATTCTTCACCTTGCCAGCACAGAGAAGAACTTGGTATACCTACATAAACAGTTTTCAACTGCTAAGACCACGGTCTACCATGTGGCCACCAAATCTACCATTTTGTCTTCCTTTTGGTCGATTTGATCTAGAAAAGAGACAGAAATTTCTGGCAAAGCATGGGAACAGTATAATGGGGTGAAATAGCAACAAAGGAGGCAGTTCACACAGGTTAGAGGCACGGGGTGTGGGTGGAAAAGAGAAGTGGGGTCTCCAAATTTTAACACCCAGTCACTTAGCAAATGGGAGAGGAAGGTAAATGGGACATTTTTAAAGGAAGAAAAAAAAATCAAAATTATTATCTCAGGAAGGGACGAAGCTCAGTTCTTTTTAACATGAGTATCATGTTTGAGTCCTGTGTTTTCTCAGAGGCATGATCCACATTCCCTCCAACACACCTTTTTCCACAAGAACCAATGTGCTTCCACACCGAGACCAAGCCACATTTGAGGAGTAAAGCTGTCTACTACACAGAGAAAGCCAAATCCAAGCCATATTAGTTCTTTTCTCCCTTTTTTGAAAAAAGGAATTCTAGAAGCTATCATCTATATGTGGAAATATGGCTTTGTTGAAAACGTCTCAGATTTGTGAATTAATTGGAGCATCTATCAGAGAAACGACTGTGTCTTCAGGGAAAGCACTGAGTTATTTTTCTTAGAACAGTGACGGTGGATTCCCATCAAAACCATTAATAATCTTTCTCTCTCCCTCCTTTGTGACCAAAAGGTAGCAGGTGGGAGATGGCTGATCAAACATCAGGGTGCAGTCTCCTGCCATGAAATTATTCCAGAATGGCTGAGAAACACTCTTTAGCATCACCCACATCATGACATTTTTTAAGGGATGCACAGAAGGTATAGAAAGCATTGAATTACACAAAGATTCGCTGGCTTGGCAGCATGAGGAATATCATTTGCAGAAACCCAGGATACACATTTTCCCCTACATAGATAGAGGGGTATATTGGAATAACTTGGGCAAGCAAGAATCCCAGAAACATCTACTTTATCTTTTAAACAGCAAGTAGCCAAGAACTCTCAGATGTGGTGCAAATAATATTCTTCACCTTGCCAGCACAGAGAAGAACTTGGTATACCTACATAAACAGTTTTCAACTGCTAAGACCACGGTCTACCATGTGGCCACCAAATCTACCATTTTGTCTTCCTTTTTGGTCGATTTGGATTTTCAAAATAGTTTAATACCTGATCAGATTGACTCTGTGAGCAATCTGATCTGGTGGTTAAGGTAACAAAGAACATAGGATTGATTGGCTTGCAATCTAGTGCTTGTTTTTTGTTTGTTTGTTTGTGTTTGGGTCATAGGCATGGACTGCACCTTTGGAAGTCTGATTTTATTGAGTCATTCACTCAGATCATGGAAACTCCTTCAATGATGATAGCAGGAACCTTCCAGTTTTGCCCTGCACTCAGTCATTAAGGCTTATGTTGGAGGGTATTTCCCTTGGACATTTACAGGTAAACTTTTCAGCATGGATGTCATTCCAGAGGACACAGGCCTGAACACTTCTCAATAAGTTCTCTTTCTTCCAAAACTATTGGTAAGAATTGAGGAGCAAAAAATCATCTCTCTTTTATCTGTAATGCATCCAGTACTCCAAGAAAAGTACCTTGCTAATGGCAACACTTCCTCCTTCCAGCACACACACATATATTGACTGGGGTGTTATCTATTTCGACCAGACCTGGTCCCTCCCCAGTCTGATTTCAACATAATTAAGTGCAAAATAAATAAATAAAGAGGGCTCCTGCCTCCAAGCCCTGTTCTCTGGGCTAATTTACGTGAAGCTGCTATTTGGCCACCTGGTTTCAGTTGCACCAGGAGAAACACAGATGGTACACCATAGGTTGCTTGTAATTTGGCTACAAGAGAGCTGGGATCTCCCATCATGGATCTGCCCCATGCCTGCTATGAAGGAGGCCAGAGCCCACTTGCTTTTGCTCACAGCAGGCTGGCTGAAGGATAGAGTCTGTCCCTAGTCTTACGTTTAGAGAGTGAAAACGTAAGTTGGTGTGATTGGGGAGCCCCCAAAAAAAAATGGGAGGAATATCATTTGCAGAAACCCAGGATACACATTTTCCCATACATAGATAGAGGGGTATATTGGAATAACTTGGGCAAGCAAGAATCCCAGAAACATCTACTTTATCTTTTAAACAGCAAGTAGCCAAGAACTCTCAGATGTGGTGCAAATAATATTCTTCACCTTGCCAGCACAGAGAAGAACTTGGTATACCTACATAAACAGTTTTCAACTGCTAAGACCACGGTCTACCATGTGGCCACCAAATCTACCATTTTGTCTTCCTTTTTGGTCGATTTGGATTTTCAAAATAGTTTAATACCTGATCAGATTGACTCTGTGAGCAATCTGATCTGGTGGTTAAGGTAACAAAGAACATAGGATTGATTGGCTTGCAATCTAGTGCTTGTTTTTTGTTTGTTTGTTTGTGTTTGGGTCATAGGCATGGACTGCACCTTTGGAAGTCTGATTTTATTGAGTCATTCACTCAGATCATGGAAACTCCTTCAATGATGATAGCAGGAACCTTCCAGTTTTGCCCTGCACTCAGTCATTAAGGCTTATGTTGGAGGGTATTTCCCTTGGACATTTACAGGTAAACTTTTCAGCATGGATGTCATTCCAGAGGACACAGGCCTGAACACTTCTCAATAAGTTCTCTTTCTTCCAAAACTATTGGTAAGAATTGAGGAGCAAAAAATCATCTCTCTTTATCTGTAATGCATCCAGTACTCCAAGAAAAGTACCTTGCTAATGGCAACACTTCCTCCTTCCAGCACACACACATATATTGACTGGGGTGTTATCTATTTCGACCAGACCTGGTCCCTCCCCAGTCTGATTTCAACATAATTAAGTGCAAAATAAATAAATAAAGAGGGCTCCTGCCTCCAAGCCCTGTTCTCTGGGCTAATTTACGTGAAGCTGCTATTTGGCCACCTGGATTTCAGTTGCACCAGGAGAAACACAGATGGTACACCATAGGTTGCTTGTAATTTGGCTACAAGAGAGCTGGGATCTCCCATCATGGATCTGCCCCATGCCTGCTATGAAGGAGGCCAGAGCCCACTTGCTTTTTGCTCACAGCAGTGAACTGGCTGAAGGATAGAGTCTGTCCCTAGTCTTACGTTTAGAGAGTGAAAAACGTAAGTTGGTGTGATTGGGGGAGACCTGGCTGTCTCACTCTCTCTGGTGGCGCTTGGACCCCAGGTGTGTCCGGGGTGGGAATGGCAGACTCTGGCTGAACACACCTTGAAATGTACCTTTGAATCAGAGAAGTGCTGCATTTGGTTTCCAAACAAATAAATAATGTATAAGAAAGAAGTGGACTGAACGTTCCCAGGCTGCACGCGCACCATCATAGACATCAGCTGGCCGCTGGGTCACAGCAAACTTACCGGCTTTCTCGGTTGGCGGACTTGTACTCAATGGCTATCATGAGAAGCTTAAGCTTCACAAAGCACAGCCTGCAACAAGACAGAGAAAGCTCCCAGTCAGCACTTCAGAACGACCAGAGCCACACAACACTGTTCAGACCTTTCCATCTCTCAGTCAGGTCCTCACCCAATGGACTCCCGTTGGAAAGCCCCTATGCCAGAGGGAGGGGGCTGTGAGCCACACCTCCCCATCCTCCCCATTAAATCTGATTTCCCGCAAGTGATAAGGCACTGAATGTTCAAAGTGCACATTGCAGTCAGGTCTGGATGTCTAGACACACACTCCAAGTAGGGATTTCTGCCTGGGGATTTATGCTGGGCCAGATTCATTAGTTACTCGGTCAGGTAGTAAAATGTTAACTGCAGGGGGAGGGAGGTATTTGGAGCAGCTGGACTTGTGATTTGGATTCCACTTCGGTCTTTTGTACAAATGGCTCATACTGTTGTTTCGAGCAGACCCCTGTGCGCTCAGAATGATGGTAATAACCCTTAGCCCCTATGTAAATGCCCAGCTCATGAGGACAGCACCACTAATTCCAGCTCCAGCCAAGCGGTCTCACCACATCTGCTGGGTGCTCCTGCCTGCAGTTCAGACTGCGTGGAGGCTTGGCTGGTTGGCTCCTGCCTTCAGGTCTTCACTCACACAGTTCCCACCCCAGAAGGCCTTCTCCCCTGCTCCCGACTGATCCTCATGGCCTTCCAGTTGGACCTTCGTTCAAACTGGACCTTTCAGGTCGGCCTTCTCAGGCTGCTGTCAGCCTCTGATTTTCTGTCTCAAAACTCCTGCAGCGTCTTGTCTGCAACCACATCGTTTAGCCCTGAGTCGATTTTACACCAGCGGTGGTTGCCTTCTATGGTTGCATGTGCCTGAACTTTATCTCCTCAACCAGTGCAACTTCTTTGAGAGTGACTTGTTTGGAATTCCCCATAGTGCTGTACACAGAACCAATACAAAAAAAACTCAAGAAATGGATGACTTCTGCTTACTCAGGTTTAGTTCCAAGAGAACAATAACAAAAAAAAGGTTCAATAAAATACGTATGCATAAAGACACTCAAGGAAGTACTACTAATACAGGGGGAAGAAAAAGAAAACAGAAAGCAACCTAAATTTCCAATAAACAGGCAAAGATTGGATAAAGTAGCATACAATATAGTGTTAGCATTCAAAAGGACTTTTTCAGGAAATGTATCAAGGTAGATCAATGAATATTATTTTATAGGCACAAAGATGTAAAAAAACATATTTATAAACACATAGAAATAAATACTCATATAAACTAGCAATGATATACATGGTTATTTATAGGACCCCATCCTCCCCAATTAAATCCGGGAATTTCCCGCCCAAGTGATAAGGCACTGAATGTTCAAAGTGCACATTGCAGTCAGGTCTGGATGTCTAGACACACACTCCAAGTAGGGATTTCTGCCTGGGGATTTATGCTGGGCCAGATTCATTAGTTACTCGGTCAGGTAGTAAAATGTTAACTGCAGGGGGAGGGAGGTATTTGGAGCAGCTGGACTTGTGATTTGGATTCCACTTCGGTCTTTTGTACAAATGGCTCATACTGTTGTTTCGAGCAGACCCCTGTGCGCTCAGAATGATGGTAATAACCCTTAGCCCCTATGTAAATGCCCAGCTCATGAGGACAGCACCACTAATTCCAGCTCCAGCCAAGCGGTCTCACCACATCTGCTGGGTGCTCCTGCCTGCAGTTCAGACTGCGTGGAGGCTTGGCTGGTTGGCTCCTGCCTTCAGGTCTTCACTCACACAGTTCCCACCCCAGAAGGCCTTCTCCCCTGCTCCCGACTGATCCTCATGGCCTTCCAGTTGGACCTTCGTTCAAACTGGACCTTTCAGGTCGGCCTTCTCAGGCTGCTGTCAGCCTCTGATTTTCTGTCTCAAAACTCCTGCAGCGTCTTGTCTGCAACCACATCGTTTAGCCCTGAGTCGATTTTACACCAGCGGTGGTTGCCTTCTATGGTTGCATGTGCCTGAACTTTATCTCCTCAACCAGTGCAACTTCTTTGAGAGTGACTTGTTTGGAATTCCCCATAGTGCTGTACACAGAACCAATACAAAAAAAACTCAAGAAATGGATGACTTCTGCTTACTCAGGTTTAGTTCCAAGAGAACAATAACAAAAAAAAGGTTCAATAAAATACGTATGCATAAAGACACTCAAGGAAGTACTACTAATACAGGGGGAAGAAAAAGAAAACAGAAAGCAACCTAAATTTCCAATAAACAGGCAAAGATTGGATAAAGTAGCATACAATATAGTGTTAGCATTCAAAAGGACTTTTTCAGGAAATGTATCAAGGTAGATCAATGAATATTATTTTATAGGCACAAAGATGTAAAAAAACATATTTATAAACACATAGAAATAAATACTCATATAAACTAGCAATGATATACATGGTTAGTTTATAAGAATGATATATATTATGTATCACACAACTTTCTTAAATGGGCATTATCACTCATGTTTTAAGGACTTTTGGATAGAAACATGCTGGCTGACTGATAGACTCAGACTCAAGCTGATGGTTACTCAGTTCCAGCACTGTGAGGGGGAGGAGGTGCTAGGTCACAAGTCAGACCCTTGGTGTTCTCATTTCATCCCATAATATCCCTAAGAGGCAGCTATGACCACAGTTACTCTGACTTCCACAGGCATTTCTATTTCACAGGTGATGAAACTAAGGTTCAGAAAGTCTATGTAACGTGCCCAAAGTCCCCACCTCCTACCTGGCAGGATACACAACATCTCTGTCCCCAGTGAAGCCTATTTTATATTGGGAGAGATAGGCCATGAGCAAACCCACCAGTGAATACATAGGACATTTCCAAATGAGGACAATGTGTAGAGAATAAAACACCTAAGAGGGCAAAGAGTAACCGGGATGATCCAAGAGGACCTTTCTGAAAAAATAACGCAAGAGCACAGAGCACTGGAGCATGACGAGGGGAGGCCGGCACTGAGAGGACCTGGGCAAAGAGCTTCCTAGGGAGTGGAAACAGTAAGTGAAAAGGCCCTGAGGTAGGAAGTGGATCCCAGGGCTTAAGGAACAACATTATGGCCAGGGAAGCTGCAGCTGGATGAGCAAAGTGACAGGAACAAAGCAAAATGACAGGCAACAGCAGCAAGCTGCAGCATGAAGATACCCACAAAAGCGGTGGTTGCCTTCTATGGTTGCATGTGCCTGAACTTTATCTCCTCAACCAGTGCAACTTCTTTGAGTGGGATTGGCCCCTTCGGGTTTTACNCAGGTTTAGTTCCAAGAGAACAATAACAAAAAAAAGGTTCAATAAAATACGTATGCATAAAGACACTCAAGGAAGTACTACTAATACAGGGGGAAGAAAAAGAAAACAGAAAGCAACCTAAATTTCCAATAAACAGGCAAAGATTGGATAAAGTAGCATACAATATAGTGTTAGCATTCAAAAGGACTTTTTCAGGAAATGTATCAAGGTAGATCAATGAATATTATTTTATAGGCACAAAGATGTAAAAAAACATATTTATAAACACATAGAAATAAATACTCATATAAACTAGCAATGATATACATGGTTAGTTTATAAGAATGATATATATTATGTATCACACAACTTTCTTAAATGGGCATTATCACTCATGTTTTAAGGACTTTTGGATAGAAACATGCTGGCTGACTGATAGACTCAGACTCAAGCTGATGGTTACTCAGTTCCAGCACTGTGAGGGGGAGGAGGTGCTAGGTCACAAGTCAGACCCTTGGTGTTCTCATTTCATCCCATAATATCCCTAAGAGGCAGCTATGACCACAGTTACTCTGACTTCCACAGGCATTTCTATTTCACAGGTGATGAAACTAAGGTTCAGAAAGTCTATGTAACGTGCCCAAAGTCCCCACCTCCTACCTGGCAGGATACACAACATCTCTGTCCCCAGTGAAGCCTATTTTATATTGGGAGAGATAGGCCATGAGCAAACCCACCAGTGAATACATAGGACATTTCCAAATGAGGACAATGTGTAGAGAATAAAACACCTAAGAGGGCAAAGAGTAACCGGGATGATCCAAGAGGACCTTTCTGAAAAAATAACGCAAGAGCACAGAGCACTGGAGCATGACGAGGGGAGGCCGGCACTGAGAGGACCTGGGCAAAGAGCTTCCTAGGGAGTGGAAACAGTAAGTGAAAAGGCCCTGAGGTAGGAAGTGGATCCCAGGGCTTAAGGAACAACATTATGGCCAGGGAAGCTGCAGCTGGATGAGCAAAGTGACAGGAACAAAGCAAAATGACAGCAAGCAGACAATGACCAGATCAGGGAGCAAGGTGGTAACAAGATCATGAAGACTCTGCCGACCAAAGCAAGGACTCTGCAAACACTCCACATGGACTGGGAGGCTCTGGGTTGGTTCTAAACAGAAAAGTGACATTCAGATGTGCTGGACCTGTGGATGTGCTGCTTGTAGCTAACGTGCTGGTGAAGGCCTCAGGCTCTCCAGTGGTACTAAGACCCCCTGTTCATTCCTGCCTGGGAAGACATGGTTCCCTACATTGCATTCAACAGACAGTCATATTTCAGAGGGCCACCTGCATCCAGGCCCATGTGGGCTCTCCTGGTGATTTGCAGGTTTTCTGATTCCTGCCAGCAGATTCTAACGGCCTGGGCTTTGTGCTGATTATGCGGATTGCTGAAACACCAAGACACACATCCAACTACACCTGGAAAAATGCTCTTCTTAATTTATGTTCCATAGAGCACCGCTAACACACACCCTTTATGGGGCTGTTACCTATGGAGCTTAAACTACTTAAAATATCAGATGGCTTATGCAAGATTTGTTGAAATAAATTACAAAATTAAGGAACCACTTTTAGTGTAAATAGCAGCTAAGTGACAAACTCAAGCAGAAGGCTGATTCTTAACTCCCTACAGACCATGAAGAGGACACCTTGCTGAAATCCTGTGATAAATCTCCGCTGGGGATTCTGGATGTTCACAGGATCAAGGATCTTAATGGTTTTAATGACCTGATCCTACTAGTGAGAAAGGAAGGAAGAGTTAATAGCTATGGTGAATCATGTCTTCCCAGCTATTACAATACTATTTTCCAACTTGATATAAAAAGAATGTAGCTTTATAACACAGAAAAGTCATTAAAATCAACATGGTTTTGTGACTATTTCTCAACTAGCCCTGGGCAGACCAGCAGATCTGAGTCCTATTTTGCAACTTTCAAAACCATATCTAAGATGATTCTACATGGCTTTACAGAGGCCTATAAGAACTCTTTGACTTAAAGCACACCTTTGTTCACTGGCCAAAGGGACTAAGCAGACACAGACAGAGTGACACAAGGAACAACATGGACTGAGGAGAGCTCATGGAGTTCAGGGAGCAAGGTGGTAACAAGATCATGAAGACTCTGCCGACCAAAGCAAGGACTCTGCAAACACTCCACATGGACTGGGAGGCTCTGGGTTGGTTCTAAACAGAAAAGTGACATTCAGATGTGCTGGACCTGTGGATGTGCTGCTTGTAGCTAACGTGCTGGTGAAGGCCTCAGGCTCTCCAGTGGTACTAAGACCCCCTGTTCATTCCTGCCTGGGAAGACATGGTTCCCTACATTGCATTCAACAGACAGTCATATTTCAGAGGGCCACCTGCATCCAGGCCCATGTGGGCTCTCCTGGTGATTTGCAGGTTTTCTGATTCCTGCCAGCAGATTCTAACGGCCTGGGCTTTGTGCTGATTATGCGGATTGCTGAAACACCAAGACACACATCCAACTACACCTGGAAAAATGCTCTTCTTAATTTATGTTCCATAGAGCACCGCTAACACACACCCTTTATGGGGCTGTTACCTATGGAGCTTAAACTACTTAAAATATCAGATGGCTTATGCAAGATTTGTTGAAATAAATTACAAAATTAAGGAACCACTTTTAGTGTAAATAGCAGCTAAGTGACAAACTCAAGCAGAAGGCTGATTCTTAACTCCCTACAGACCATGAAGAGGACACCTTGCTGAAATCCTGTGATAAATCTCCGCTGGGGATTCTGGATGTTCACAGGATCAAGGATCTTAATGGTTTTAATGACCTGATCCTACTAGTGAGAAAGGAAGGAAGAGTTAATAGCTATGGTGAATCATGTCTTCCCAGCTATTACAATACTATTTTCCAACTTGATATAAAAAGAATGTAGCTTTATAACACAGAAAAGTCATTAAAATCAACATGGTTTTGTGACTATTTCTCAACTAGCCCTGGGCAGACCAGCAGATCTGAGTCCTATTTTGCAACTTTCAAAACCATATCTAAGATGATTCTACATGGCTTTACAGAGGCCTATAAGAACTCTTTGACTTAAAGCACACCTTTGTTCACTGGCCAAAGGGACTAAGCAGACACAGACAGAGTGACACAAACAAAGTGATCACAGGCAGACGTTGGATTCTGTGTGTTCAGTTCCAGGCCACCTCAGTTATTACTGTCGTTGTTCAGTCAGTAAGTCAAATCCGACTCTTGGTGACACCATGGACTGTAGCACACCAGGCTTTAATTTCATGGATGCAATTACTGTTCACAGTGATTTTGGAGCCCCCCCAAGTAAAATCTGTCACTGCTTCTACTTTTCTCCCTACTATTTGCCATGAAGTGATAGGACTGGATGCCATGATCTTAGTTTTCTGAATGATGAGTTTTAAAGCCAACTTTTTCACTCTCTTCTTTCACCCTTAAGAGACTCTTTAGTTCCTCTTCACTTTCTGCCATTAGAGTGGTATCATCTGCATATATGAGGTTGTTTTTATTTTTCCTAGAAATCTTGATTCCAGCTTCTGATTCATCCAGACCAACATTTTGTATGATGTACTCTGCATAGAACTTAAATAAGCAAGGTGACATAAGACAGCCTTAATACACTTCTTTCCCAATTTTGAACCAGTCCATTGTTCCACGTTCAGTTCTAGGCGTCTTGACTTGCATACAGGTTTCTCAGGAGGCAGGTAAGGTGATCTGGTATTCCCATCTCTTTAAGAATATGACACAGTTTGTTGTCATCTACACAGACAAATGCTTTAGCATAGTCAATGAAGCAAAAGTTGATGTGTTTCCGGAACTTCCTTGCTTTCTAACAAATGTTGGCAATTTGATCTCTAGTCCCACAAATCTTGAGTAATTTACAATTGACACTGGAAAGAGACCAACAACTCTCCCTGTTCAAAATTCACAGTTGTTAGTTCCTGCCACAGAGAAATGCCAGAAGCTGGGCTCTGGGCTTAAGGCTGCAGCTGAGGTACAGCCTCACAGATTCAGGCAAGTAACCAGGGGGTGGGTGGGGTGTGGTAATCAATGTTTACTGAGCTCTCTGTTGTCCAAATTGAATTTCTTCCGTGCACGATATATGCTTTGTCTCCTAGCATTTTGTAAAGTGCAAAGAGTAGGCTTTCAGTAAGTGCTGATTAAAGCACACCTTTGTTCACTGGCCAAAGGGACTAAGCAGACACAGACAGAGTGACACAAACAAAGTGATCACAGGCAGACGTTGGATTCTGTGTGTTCAGTTCCAGGCCACCTCAGTTATTACTGTCGTTGTTCAGTCAGTAAGTCAAATCCGACTCTTGGTGACACCATGGACTGTAGCACACCAGGCTTTAATTTCATGGATGCAATTACTGTTCACAGTGATTTTGGAGCCCCCCCAAGTAAAATCTGTCACTGCTTCTACTTTTCTCCCTACTATTTGCCATGAAGTGATAGGACTGGATGCCATGATCTTAGTTTTCTGAATGATGAGTTTTAAAGCCAACTTTTTCACTCTCTTCTTTCACCCTTAAGAGACTCTTTAGTTCCTCTTCACTTTCTGCCATTAGAGTGGTATCATCTGCATATATGAGGTTGTTTTTATTTTTCCTAGAAATCTTGATTCCAGCTTCTGATTCATCCAGACCAACATTTTGTATGATGTACTCTGCATAGAACTTAAATAAGCAAGGTGACATAAGACAGCCTTAATACACTTCTTTCCCAATTTTGAACCAGTCCATTGTTCCACGTTCAGTTCTAGGCGTCTTGACTTGCATACAGGTTTCTCAGGAGGCAGGTAAGGTGATCTGGTATTCCCATCTCTTTAAGAATATGACACAGTTTGTTGTCATCTACACAGACAAATGCTTTAGCATAGTCAATGAAGCAAAAGTTGATGTGTTTCCGGAACTTCCTTGCTTTCTAACAAATGTTGGCAATTTGATCTCTAGTCCCACAAATCTTGAGTAATTTACAATTGACACTGGAAAGAGACCAACAACTCTCCCTGTTCAAAATTCACAGTTGTTAGTTCCTGCCACAGAGAAATGCCAGAAGCTGGGCTCTGGGCTTAAGGCTGCAGCTGAGGTACAGCCTCACAGATTCAGGCAAGTAACCAGGGAGTGGGTGGGGTGTGGTAATCAATGTTTACTGAGCTCTCTGTTGTCCAAATTGAATTTCTTCCGTGCACGACATATGCTTTGTCTCCCTAGCATTTTGTAAAGTGCAAAGAGTAGGCTTTCAGTAAGTGCTGATTAAATATATGTATGAAAGAATGGGGAGCAGATCTCATGAGTTGCCGAGATGATCCAAAATAGATAAAGTGGGAAACTAAGAGAGTCTAGTTTATGCAGAAAAAGCTTGGAAGTGAGTCTAGAATTGTGTAACAGGATGCTTTTGAACTTGTTGGTTAGAAGCAGGCACATGGGAAAAGAAGGGTGAGGAAGAGTGTAACAGCAGTGATATGCTCTGGAAATCTAACATTTGCCTTCAATCTACTATGACACAAGGTAACTATAATTCTAAGATGCAGACAGTGATTTCTCAGAACCCCCTACAGATCCTGTTACTAATGATGTGCCTTTGGACTCTTTAGCATTGATCTCCTAAAATTAAATATTTAATTGCATCTTTTGTAACCATTTTTTTTTTGGTAAAGCAAAATGGGTTTTGCTCATCTAATCCTCAGAATCATTCTTGTAGCTTGAGCATATACAGACCTGGGATGGGAAGAGAAAGGAGGCTTAGCATCAGGTAGGGAATAAGAAAGAAACCAGGAAGCTTCCACAATATGATGTACAGGATGAGACCAACCATAAGGTAGCATGAATTTAATTCTTGGTTTCTAAAATAAAATGTCCCAATATGCCCAATACAGGAAATTACCACTGGCTGCAAAAATAATTACAGGGGAATCAAAATGACTTCTATTTTCAAGGGGGAAAAAAAAAAAAACACCACTTGTCACAAAAAGGTCTTAAACTAGCAATCTGCAATAAAACTGTTGTAATAACAAGTTAGATTGCTTTCTTGATAATTATTAAGTAGAGGTCTACCAAATTTGACAACATTATACAAAGCTCTTTTTTTTTTTTCACTGCCAGAATCATCTGTTAACTACAGTAGTTTTAACCCAGATGTTCCTGAACAAAGGCTCTTAAGAATTAGAGTCCAACTGTTTCCACCTACCTAGGGGGAAATAAATTGTTCTTGCTATTAAATCAGCCCCCTTGACTAGAAAGTCTGCTTGCTGGTGTGAATTAAACATCGAAACCTGTCATAGAGCTGGCATCTTGCAATATGTTCAGGAAGGGTCTGCAAAAGTGCCATTTGGGGCCGTTGACGATGATCCAGCCAGGAGCGAAGAGGCAAGAACAGGAGAGGCGGCTTCCACTGTGCACTCCAAACCCAGCTCCACCCCGAAGGGCCAGGCCCTCTTTGGTAGTCCAGAGGGACCCTGGGAACGTTGGGCTGACATACGTAATCAGAACAAATGAGGATGTAAACACTGTGCACTGGGAAACCAGATCTTTAGGATAAAAAGAGATTCATGTTTAACAACTTTGATTTAAAATGATAGACTCTCAAAATGGAAACATCCAGTTAAAGAAGATTTGAACATGTGGGATTTGTGAGACCCAGCACCAGGAAAATGGAAATGAGCATTTTAAACAATGCTCATGAAAATGTTATTCAGATTTCCCAGAAGTTTTGATAGAGGTGGAGTGGGGAAGGATTTAGAACATCCCCACCTTCAAACACACCCACACTCACAATATCTTCACTGTACACCTAAGATACTTGAATGTAAATATAATTACATTTTTTCATATGGACAATTAACATTTGCCTAAAATGTCAGCAAATGCATTTTCAGGAGGCTTTGCTATTCTTTCTCATCAGAAATAAAACATATAAACTGTGCTTGCTATGTGCATCCAGCATCAAGTCAAGCTCCGGCATTTCCTGTTGGACTGTTTTCCTCACTTATTTTGTAGAGAATTCTAGACTTGCCACTGCCTCTGTAGCCTTTTAGAGTTTTAAGAGATTTTATGGTCACTGGTTAATTCACATGCAGAAGGATTACTGGTCACCTTCTGAGTCTCTGTGGTAGAAATAATCACCAATGTTGTATTTCTGTCAGATGTACTCAATCCTAATCATAACACCCTCAAACAATGGATGAATAGGGCTGGTTCTTCAAGGAAAAATATTTTGTAAATGTGAACTTGAACCTCTCCATAAGAATTAGAGTCCACCCTACCTAGGGGAAATAAATTGTTCTTGCTATTAAATCAGCCCCCTTGACTAGAAAGTCTGCTTGCTGGTGTGAATTAAACATCGAAACCTGTCATAGAGCTGGCATCTTGCAATATGTTCAGGAAGGGTCTGCAAAAGTGCCATTTGGGGCCGTTGACGATGATCCAGCCAGGAGCGAAGAGGCAAGAACAGGAGGCGGCTTCCACTGTGCACTCCAAACCCAGCTCCACCCGAAGGGCCAGGCCCTCTTTGGTAGTCCAGAGGGACCCTGGGAACGTTGGGCTGACATACGTAATCAGAACAAATGAGGATGTAAACACTGTGCACTGGGAAACCAGATCTTTAGGATAAAAAGAGATTCATGTTTAACAACTTTGATTTAAAATGATAGACTCTCAAAATGGAAACATCCAGTTAAAGAAGATTTGAACATGTGGGATTTGTGAGACCCAGCACCAGGAAAATGGAAATGAGCATTTTAAACAATGCTCATGAAAATGTTATTCAGATTTCCCAGAAGTTTTGATAGAGGTGGAGTGGGGAAGGATTTAGAACATCCCCACCTTCAAACACACCCACACTCACAATATCTTCACTGTACACCTAAGATACTTGAATGTAAATATAATTACATTTTTCATATGGACAATTAACATTTGCCTAAAATGTCAGCAAATGCATTTTCAGGAGGCTTTGCTATTCTTTCTCATCAGAAATAAAACATATAAACTGTGCTTGCTATGTGCATCCAGCATCAAGTCAAGCTCCGGCATTTCCTGTTGGACTGTTTTCCTCACTTATTTTGTAGAGAATTCTAGACTTGCCACTGCCTCTGTAGCCTTTTAGAGTTTTAAGAGATTTTATGGTCACTGGTTAATTCACATGCAGAAGGATTACTGGTCACCTTCTGAGTCTCTGTGGTAGAAATAATCACCAATGTTGTATTTCTGTCAGATGTACTCAATCCTAATCATAACACCCTCAAACAATGGATGAATAGGGCTGGTTCTTCAAGGAAAAATATTTTGTAAATGTGAACTTGAACCTCTCCATAAGTTCTCACAAAATGTTTATTTCTGCAGCCTCGCTGAATAAATGTCATATAACAATAGAGCCTGCTGACTTCCTTCTGTTCCATGTTTAAATTTGGATGTCCTTCTCTAAGAACTAATGATTTCACTGAACTCAAGTTAAACTAGTTGTAACTTTCACTGGGCAAGAGACCCAACTTCCTCTGAAAGAAAAAAGTGCTAATTGCTCAATCATGTCCGACTCCTTGTGGACTCATGAACTGTAGCCTTCTAGGCTACGCTGTCCATGGGATTTCCCAGGCAAGAATACTGGAGTGGATAGCCATTCCCTTCTCTAGAGGTTCTTCCCAGCCCAGGTTAAACCTATGTCTCCCATAATGCAGGCAGATTCTTTACCATCTGGCAGTCTTAAATTTAGGTTTCCTCAAGTGGTTTCACTGGAAAAACCTGTTCATGCCAAACAGAGGATGAGAGCATGATTTTCTCAATGTTGGCAGACTCACTCCTGTGTTCTTGGAGACTGCAGAATACCTGATTGGATGGCATAATCAACTCAATGGACATGAGTTTGAACAAACTCTGGGAGATAGTGAAGGACGGGAGCCTGGTGTGCTGCAGTCCATGGAGTCAAAAAGAGTTGGACATGACTGAGTGACTGAACAATAGCTTCATGTAGAAGGAGTGACAGAGAAGAAGTGCCCACAAAGACCCAAATCTTAACATTAGCTTGGAAGAGGTAGACCACCTCTAATTCTATGATTTGGTTAAAACCAGAGAAAAGCATTCTGACAACTGAACCCAAAGTGGGGTGGTTTAGTCACTGCTGTGTCTGACTTTTGTGGCCCCATGGACTGTAGCCCACCAGGCTTCTTTGTCTATGGGATTCTCCAGGCAAGAATACCAGAGTGGATTGCCATTTCCGTCTCCAGGAGATCTTCCCAACCCTGGGATCAAAGTAAGAATAAGAAGTTATTCTAGCCTGTGTGTGGAGGAATGGGGTCAGTGGCAGTTTCTAGTCAACTGGCTTGGAATCAGCATCACCTGCCTTACTTAAAAAAAATGCAGATTGGGGAGGGGGCTCTTATCCCAGATACTAAAATCTGAAGATGGAGTCTAGAATCCTCTCTGTCTAATCGGCTCCCTGGGAGATTCTTAATTAGCTAGCCTTCAGCTAGCAGCTCTTCTGACCTGTTCCCAAGTGCACGAGGCCCCAGCATTGGAACCCCGGCTGCTAGGGGACTTTGGAAGGGCACACCAACATCCTCTGAGTCTCAGTGCCCTCCTATATATATATATAAAGGATGGTGATATTCACAGAACCACCACAGGATAGTAGTGACGATTCAATGAAAAAATTGTAAGTGATATTTACGTTTAAAATGATATTGCTTTTTGTCTACATTATTTACTGTTTTTGGAGCAAACCTGCATCTTCTGGTGATAAACATGTGAAGGCCAAAGGCTGGTGTGGAGAAGCTGCACCTGAGCCAGGGAAAGCATCTCTCCCTTTGAAATTCTTAAAGAGTTCACCTCGGGAGCCTCCTGCCTTTTCTCTTTTCCTCCCACATTCTGTTCACTTGATTTTCTCAATGTTGGCAGATTTTGCGGAGATAGTACCTGATTGGATGGCATAATCAACTCAATGGACATGAGTTTGAACAAACTCTGGGAGATAGTGAAGGACGGAGCCTGGTGTGCTGCAGTCCATGGAGTCAAAAGAGTTGGACATGACTGAGTGACTGAACAATAGCTTCATGTAGAAGGAGTGACAGAGAAGAAGTGCCCACAAAGACCCAAATCTTAACATTAGCTTGGAAGAGGTAGACCACCTCTAATTCTATGATTTGGTTAAAACCAGAGAAAAGCATTCTGACAACTGAACCCAAAGTGGGGTGGTTTAGTCACTGCTGTGTCTGACTTTTGTGGCCCCATGGACTGTAGCCCACCAGGCTTCTTTGTCTATGGGATTCTCCAGGCAAGAATACCAGAGTGGATTGCCATTTCCGTCTCCAGGAGATCTTCCCAACCCTGGGATCAAAGTAAGAATAAGAAGTTATTCTAGCCTGTGTGTGGAGGAATGGGGTCAGTGGCAGTTTCTAGTCAACTGGCTTGGAATCAGCATCACCTGCCTTACTTAAAAAAAATGCAGATTGGGGAGGGGGCTCTTATCCCAGATACTAAAATCTGAAGATGGAGTCTAGAATCCTCTCTGTCTAATCGGCTCCCTGGGAGATTCTTAATTAGCTAGCCTTCAGCTAGCAGCTCTTCTGACCTGTTCCCAAGTGCACGAGGCCCCAGCATTGGAACCCCGGCTGCTAGGGGACTTTGGAAGGGCACACCAACATCCTCTGAGTCTCAGTGCCCTCCTATATATATATATAAAGGATGGTGATATTCACAGAACCACCACAGGATAGTAGTGACGATTCAATGAAAAAATTGTAAGTGATATTTACGTTTAAAAATGATATTGCTTTTTGTCTACATTATTTACTGTTTTTGGAGCAAACCTGCATCTTCTGGTGATAAACATGTGAAGGCCAAAGGCTGGTGTGGAGAAGCTGCACCTGAGCCAGGGAAAGCATCTCTCCCTTTGAAATTCTTAAAGAGTTCACCTCGGGAGCCTCCTGCCTTTTCTCTTTTCCTCCCACATTCTGTTCACTTGGAGAATGACCTCAAATTTCACCCATTAAGTCTGTCTCTTCACCTTTTCACAGAATGACTCTCCTAGCTTCTGAGAGAATGCCAGGCTTTTCAGTGTGGTGATCCTACCCTGCAAGGGAGCACTCTGCCAGCCCAGGGGAAAAGCAAATTTATTTCTGTTCATGCTTCAAGACGTTATTGGCTGCATATTGTTTTAATGTTGTGCATAATTACAGAAATGGCTCTGAAAATCTGTATATTTTATCTGTGTTTTATTATACCCGGAATATTCCCCAATTCTTTTTCTTTTACATGAACCAGCTGAAAATATATTCTGGCGTCCTTTATGTCATCTTGAAATTGAATAGCCAATTCTTACTGTAATGAAAATACTTATGCGCCAGCCCGGTGATATACAGCTCTAAACTCTAATTACAGCTGTGCTTTAATTAACCTGAATTGAAGAGTCTTATCATTAAACTGTTGGTAACTTTGAGTTATGGCTTTTCTTTAATTTAAAGTAGAAAACACAGATAATTAAGCCTCCAGATAATCAAATGCTTGAGGAGAGCTCCAATGTTTTGGGATGTTCCTAAATCTCATTAAATGTCCTTTCTTTATTGATTATTTCTACCTCTGCTGTATCATTGTGTTAAACGAATAATAGCAGGAAGCCCATTCTCACTCACATCACAAGTTCTTCATGATTTTTTTTTTGTCTTCCAGAAGCCATCCCAAAGAAATACTAAATTCTCTGACAACAAGGTATGTCTGAAGGATCTTCTCCTTCTCCAAACAAGTTGTCAACATGAAAATCAATCAAGGGAAACATTTAGAGTCTGGTGCCCAGCTCTTGAGTCAGCTCCAATGGGCAGAGAAGTTTCACATACACCATGTGCCAGAGTGGGCAAGCTCACCCATAGAGGGGGCCAGGCCTCAATATAAATGCAAATCTGGCCAGTTTAAGACATCTGGGAGGGAAGGTCTTTCACTAAACCCCTTCTTACAGTGAACTGCAGCGACTCAGCACAGTAGAAATGCATGTTCCATGTTGGTTCATCATATTTTCAAAAGAGGCTGTTAATGTAGCTTTTATGTGAAAAACCACTGTAAAACACTGGTGACTAATTTTTAAGAGTCAAGACTGTGTATGACAAATATGTGAAGCCCAATCAACCCCAGAGATACCCTAGCTGGAACTTCCGGATGGAGCAGACCTAACCCTCCAGGTTAACACTCCTAAAATGAACCGTCTCGGTTTCCAGAAGCAAAAATGGAGCAGCAGTGGGAAAGCAGGGAGGTGGGGCGGGGGACGCCAATGAAGGGACTTGCAAGAGAGCACTCAGGATGACACCAATCAAGCCACGGAGATTCAACAGCCCAAGAAGGGGGTTTCACACACACCCCTGCCAACGTCTCCAGGGCCACAGGACCCCTCCGGGCCCTGGCAGTTCTGCTGTGTGCTCAGACCACCCCTACATTAGACATAAGAGGCCTCAGTTGCCTTTTTATAGAATCAGTTTCTAATATAAGTCCTGAATCCTCCTGGGCTTTCTATCTTAAGTAGTTCATATGCCAAGGTAGAGGAAATCCCCTGGGACCGCCTCCAGGTTCCAGGACCCAGTGCCTCTGAATGGTTAACTCCTTTCTCCAGCGGAATGAGAAATAGCTCTCAAAGAAAGGAACACCCAGGAGTTACAATAGGGCATCCATTTTCAGAAAATAACTCCTTTGGAATCAATTACCTATTCACTTTTCCAGTCCATTTAGCATTTAAACTTCCGCTTTGAGACAGAGTGAGAAATCTTAGTAAACAGTCAAACGATTTCGGATTGCTCAGGGTCTGGGCCCAGGGACAGGCAGGGTGCACCTGCTGTGCTCACAGATGGAAGTCCTTGACAGGTAAACACCAAGCTAGCGGGGGCTCCGGCCCTCTCTGCTGTGCACAGAACAGAAAACTATGAGAAGCCCAAGAGCCCCCAGGACTGCCCCGCTGAAGCCGCCCTTTCCAGAAGATGGGTTTAGTTTGCAGGCAGGCAGACAGCAAAAGGGAATAGCTCTTCTTCCTCAGCTCAGTGAGCTCCCAGATTCCCCCATTTCGTTCCAGTTTTTTTGATCAGTGAGACGGTTTGCCTAAGTCTTTGCTGTAGTGCCAAATGATGGTGCTTCCTGGTGCAGCATTCCCAGGGAGTCGGTGTTTTCATAGGGACAAACTCCCTGTTTGACTTACGCCCAACATCTTAACTTCTAGCTGGGGAATCTAAGCCATCATCCTGGTGGAAGCTTCCTGGGGTCTGGGACACCCGGAGCTCCCGATGTCACAGCCCTGAAATGATCACCTGGTCTACATCAAAGGGTCATGCAGCCTTGCTCAAATCTATGCTACTGAACCAGTATAAGGAGAGACTAAGGTGTTTTTATGGTCATAACATGGCAGATGTCCATCTCGGGGCTAAATCACTCAGGACAGTTAAAGGTCTCTCTGTGTGCATTTGGTTCCACATTCCCTCAGCAAATACTGAAAGCACTTTGAACTGTGGCCTTCCCTGATGTCTTTATGATCTGACTTGATTGAAACAGATTAGAATTTCTTTCATCAGGGGGCTAGCAAGATTTGGTTTTGCCCTGGTAAAATCAGAGGCATGGGTTCGTACCACTCTGCATACATGTGTCTATATCATATGCAAGAAAAATTGAAGTTCATAATTTAATGCATATGATAGATCCAAGCTGAAGACTCTCCGAAATGGAGAGAATGGAAAGAACAAAAATTCCTAAGGCAGGGGCCACATATTGATGCATTGGCCCCTTCATCACAGAAGGCTGAGCACAGGACAATTGGTACTTGCCAAATGGCCCACTGTGCAAGCCACAGGTGAGGTGTCTTTCCTGCAAAGGACACATGAAATGTCTGTGAAAGTCAAAGAGCATATGGTTAATGGTCACTTACTCACAAACAGTAGGGAAAGACAGACCCACGAAGGCACTGGAGAGATATTCTGTGTACATTTCATTTGAGACTCCTTCCAAGTAGTATTTCTGCCATGTGTCTTCCTCAATCTAAGGGAGAAGAACACAGGAGAAGGGTTTAAGATAGGACAGTAGGCTGTACAAAGGAAACTGGGGATACCCCATTCGGCAAACAAATGAATGCACTGGCTGTGCAATGATGACCTCCAACAACCAGGAGCACAATCACACTGCCATGTGAGGCTTCCCACGACCCCAAACTCACAGGCTAGACTAATGTCCACTCTAGAGCACTACTTCATCCTACATGATTTCCAAAAATATGGAAACATGAACACTCACAGCTGCATAACTTTTTGAGAGTAATTTTTAATTGTTATAAAAATGTACAAAAGTGCATTACTCTTTTGTTGTTGTGTTATTTAGTTTCTAACTCATGTTCAAGTCTTTGCAACCCCATGAATTGCAGCACACCAGGCTTCCAGTCCTTTACTATCTCCTGGAGTTTCCTCAAACTCATGTCCATTGAGTCAGTGATGCTATTCAACAATCTCATTCTTCATCATCCCCTTCTTCTCCTGCCCTCAATCTTTCCCAGTGTCAGGATCTTTTCCAGTGAGCTGGCTCTTCACATCAGGTGACCTAAGTATTGGAGCTTCAGCTTCAGCATCAGTCCTTCCAATGACTATTGAGGGTTGATATCTTTTAGGATTCGTTGTTTTGAACGTTTTGCAATCCAAGACACTCTTAAGAGTCTTCTCTAGCACTACAGTTCAAAAGCATCAATTTTTCTGCATTCAGCCTTCTAAATGGTCCAACTCTCACATTTGTACATGCCTACTGGAAAAACCACAGCTTTGACTGCATGGACCTTTGTCAGCAAAGTGATGTCTCTGCTTTTTAATATGCTCTCTAGGTCAGTCATGGTTTCCCCTTTCCCAGGAGCAAAGATCTTTTAATTTCATGACTCTAGTCACTGTCTGCAGTGCTTTTGGAGCCCAATATTCTTTTCACACAATTCTAAGTTAAGTATTCATATTAAAAAAGTATATAAGTATACACATACATATATACAAGAAAATCCTTTTGTTTGTGAAAAATTAAAAACCACAAAACATAGGTTTATACCATGGGATTCAGGGAAGCAATTAAACATTATGATGAAAATTTCTTCATAGAGAAGTGACATTAAAAGGCATGTTTTAAATACTCTATAATTATCTGAATGTTTTTACAGCCACAGAAAAAATCTAGAAAGCTTTATACCAAAACAGTAACAGCTGCTATCTTTGAGATGGAGAATTACACCTTTTTTCTCCATAGAATTCTGCATTGTCTGAAAGCTTTTGTAATGAGCACTATATATAACATGAAATAATACATCTATTTCTACTTTGAGGGAAAAAGTGGATTTTTCCAGCACCACTTTCAGTATCACCAAAAGCAAAATCCAGTTTCAGAAGGGTGTTAAGACCAATTTCATTTAAACACCTTTTTATTTTCATAATTAATTAAGTTCAACAGGTTTTTCCAATAGGCCTCTTTAGGTACTTCTGGAAAGGGTTTACCATGGAATCAACCATTTAAAACTATAAAGTGAATAGAAACAAGAACACTGAGACCTTCTGGGAGCTTGGGGATGTTATGTATTCCCAAGGCAGGAAAATAAGCCAGCTGTGTGATCCCTGGGTATCTGTAAGTTGCTGTCTTCCACATTCACTTCATCTGGAGGTTAAATAAGGGGGAGAAAGAAGGAGTTTCCCAGCCAATTGGGAAGTGATTCTTAATAATGTCCTGTGCTGGTAATGAATGAAAAGGCATCTTGCTTATGCCCCAATAATCAGTCAACTGGGGAAGTTGAAGAGACTTGGAAACAGTAGGAAATGTACACCTACCATCTACTTGGTGGCATTGAGGTTTTCTTTTAGGATTCGTTGTTTTGAACGTTTTGCAATCCAAGACACTCTTAAGAGTCTTCTCTAGCACTACAGTTCAAAAGCATCAATTTTTCTGCATTCAGCCTTCTAAATGGTCCAACTCTCACATTTGTACATGCCTACTGGAAAAACCACAGCTTTGACTGCATGGACCTTTGTCAGCAAAGTGATGTCTCTGCTTTTTAATATGCTCTCTAGGTCAGTCATGGTTTCCCTTCCGAGGAGCAAAGATCTTTTAATTTCATGACTCTAGTCACTGTCTGCAGTGCTTTTGGAGCCCAATATTCTTTTCACACAATTCTAAGTTAAGTATTCATATTAAAAAAGTATATAAGTATACACATACATATATACAAGAAAATCCTTTGTTTGTAAAAAATTAAAAACCACAAAACATAGGTTTATACCATGGGATTCAGGGAAGCAATTAAACATTATGATGAAAATTTCTTCATAGAGAAGTGACATTAAAAGGCATGTTTTAAATACTCTATAATTATCTGAATGTTTTTACAGCCACAGAAAAAATCTAGAAAGCTTTATACCAAAACAGTAACAGCTGCTATCTTTGAGATGGAGAATTACACCTTTTTTCTCCATAGAATTCTGCATTGTCTGAAAGCTTTTGTAATGAGCACTATATATAACATGAAATAATACATCTATTTCTACTTTGAGGGAAAAAGTGGATTTTTCCAGCACCACTTTCAGTATCACCAAAAGCAAAATCCAGTTTCAGAAGGGTGTTAAGACCAATTTCATTTAAACACCTTTTTATTTTCATAATTAATTAAGTTCAACAGGTTTTTCCAATAGGCCTCTTTAGGTACTTCTGGAAAGGGTTTACCATGGAATCAACCATTTAAAACTATAAAGTGAATAGAAACAAGAACACTGAGACCTTCTGGGAGCTTGGGGATGTTATGTATTCCCAAGGCAGGAAAATAAGCCAGCTGTGTGATCCCTGGGTATCTGTAAGTTGCTGTCTTCCACATTCACTTCATCTGGAGGTTAAATAAGGGGGAGAAAGAAGGAGTTTCCCAGCCAATTGGGGAAGTGATTCTTAATAATGTCCTGTGCTGGTAATGAATGAAAAGGCATCTTGCTTATGCCCCAATAATCAGTCAACTGGGGGAAGTTGAAGAGACTTGGAAACAGTAGGAAATATACACCTACCATCTACTTGGTGGCATTCTGGTATACAAAAGCTAGGAATAATTTAGAAATAAATTGACCTCCCTGCTTCTCTGCTGTTTGTCTGCTTTGTGCTCAGGCCTGGTGATTACCTCATGTGGGTTAACCTCTGTAGTTTGAACTGCTTCTAACCTACTTAGTTATTGCAGTTATTGGTAGCTATGGCTGTTCATCTACAAATTAGTTCTTCCTCAGGGTGGGGTCTTTTAAAAACACAAAACAAAAAAGACTCAACCTTTTCTATGGCTAAATTTTATTACTTTCTTAAAATTAACTGCTATGCATTTAGCTCAGTACAAACTTTTTAATTTGTCCCATTCACAAGACTTCAATTTACTTTTTCAAAAAGGTATTCTTGGACTTCATAAGCAAAAGTCATCAATTCTAACTAATCTGAAGAAAGCTTTGTCTGCATTAGTAAACAGCTTGAAATATATAATATTTGGGACACTATATTACCATTATTTTTATTGGTAAATAGGATATAACCTGAGGGATTACCAGTTATAAATCCTTATAGTTGAGTTTCATGGGCAAATAGTTTTCTTGAAGTAGAATAATTCAGCCTGTTCTTTTAGCAGGGATATTCCATTATAATATGTTACTTATGTTGCTAATTTAAATATTCCACTTGATCTTCAAAAATAATAAAAATATGAAACTTTATCATTGGTGCTATTCCTAAATTAATATGGTTTTAATTTGATTCTATTGGCTATGTTGATTATTTTCATATTCAGTGTCCTAATGGAACTAATCCTGAGAGCAAGTTTTATTGCAGGTTCATCATTAAAATTCTTAAACATCCTTGTAAAACAATTCTAGTAAAACAATCTTGTAATTAGCATAAAGACCAAGGGTGCGTTATCCCGGGTACGAGTTGCTGTCTTCCACATTCACTTCATCTGGAGGTTAAATAAGGGGGAGAAAGAAGGAGTTTCCCAGCCAATTGGGGAAGTGATTCTTAATAATGTCCTGTGCTGGTAATGAATGAAAAGGCATCTTGCTTATGCCCCAATAATCAGTCAACTGGGGGAAGTTGAAGAGACTTGGAAACAGTAGGAAATGTACACCTACCATCTACTTGGTGGCATTCTGGTATACAAAAGCTAGGAATAATTTAGAAATAAATTGACCTCCCTGCTTCTCTGCTGTTTGTCTGCTTTGTGCTCAGGCCTGGTGATTACCTCATGTGGGTTAACCTCTGTAGTTTGAACTGCTTCTAACCTACTTAGTTATTGCAGTTATTGGTAGCTATGGCTGTTCATCTACAAATTAGTTCTTCCTCAGGGTGGGGTCTTTTAAAAACACAAAAACAAAAAAAGACTCAACCTTTTCTATGGCTAAATTTTATTACTTTCTTAAAATTAACTGCTATGCATTTAGCTCAGTACAAACTTTTTAATTTGTCCCATTCACAAGACTTCAATTTACTTTTTCAAAAAGGTATTCTTGGACTTCATAAGCAAAAGTCATCAATTCTAACTAATCTGAAGAAAGCTTTGTCTGCATTAGTAAACAGCTTGAAATATATAATATTTGGGACACTATATTACCATTATTTTTATTGGTAAATAGGATATAACCTGAGGGATTACCAGTTATAAATCCTTATAGTTGAGTTTCATGGGCAAATAGTTTTCTTGAAGTAGAATAATTCAGCCTGTTCTTTTAGCAGGGATATTCCATTATAATATGTTACTTATGTTGCTAATTTAAATATTCCACTTGATCTTCAAAAATAATAAAAATATGAAACTTTATCATTGGTGCTATTCCTAAATTAATATGGTTTTAATTTGATTCTATTGGCTATGTTGATTATTTTCATATTCAGTGTCCTAATGGAACTAATCCTGAGAGCAAGTTTTATTGCAGGTTCATCATTAAACTTCTTAAATTCTAGTAAAAACAGATCCTTTGTAGAGCAACAATATTAGTCTCATTTTTTTGAACTTAGCATAAATTGTTTCATTGATTCATCCTTTCAACAAATATTTATTGAGTGTATTCTGTGTCTTAGGAGTCATTCTAGTTACTGATTGAATTTTATTTAAACTGGCATATTTTTCTATTTGCCAGAGATAGCACAAGATATATCTAGAATCTACCTGCAGTGCAGGAGATGCAGGAGACTTGGGTTCCATCCCTGGGTTGGGAAGATCTCCTGGAGGAGGGCATAGCAACCCACTCCAGTATTCTTGCTGGGAAAATCCCATGAACAGAGGAGCCTGGAGGGCTATGGTCCATAGGGCTGCAAAGAGTCGGACATGACTGAAGTGACTGAACACAATAAAAATATCTGGCTGAGTTATATCTGAACATATATATTTGACTTTTGCTGATTTTCTTCATGTATCTTCTCCTCCAAGTATGTCTTTGTGGTAGACCTAAAATGCTTGAGGGTTGAAAGTCAAAATACTGGGAAAAAATGTATAGATCTTTTCTGGAAAGCAAAATGCCTCTTCCACAGCCATATGCAGATTCTCAGATGGTATCTACAGTGTAAGATGGAGCAGCATTGAATGCACTGTCTAAGAACTGAGGAGTTTAAGTTCACTGTCATAACCCTTTCAGAGTCCTATATCCTTAACACAATTTCCTTATTGAGGAGCTAAGTCCTTTGTGTCTGATACATGTTCCCACAAAAAGAAAACCTCACTGAAAATGACTTAAGTGGTAAAAATGGTAAATTTCACGTTACATGTATTTTACAACAGTTACTTTTAAAAATATAGCATAAGAAGAATCGGTAATTATAAAGAACACTATCCCCTTTAATCCTTAAGGGTAAGAATGCCAAGCTATGACAGAGCAATGACAGGAGCAGGCCAATCATGACAAAAGAGTCACGGGGTCACCACCCCACCTTATGACACCATAACATGTCACCAACTCAGACAACAGAACATCCATCTTCATCCCCAGGGAAGGGCTTCCATTACCTCTTCTTTACCTTTATAAGTGTCAGGCATGGCACCTGTCCCTTATTTTGAAAAGAGCCAAAGCAAAAGTGCACACTCCTTTCACTTTTCTCAGCAGTAATGAGATACATTCTTAGCAAAGGATAAACTAATGCGAAATATATTGAGTTTACAACGCTTGGCACTGTTAATGACAGTGAACAAAGAGATCTAGAGAGGGTACGATGAGTTATTGTCATTATGCGTCTGCTTTAATACATGATAAAACAGAGGCACAGAGAGGTTAAGTAATCCACTAAAGGTCACAAAGTCAATGAGTGGTACAAACAGATTCAGAGTTGACGCTGTTAACCACTCACCGGATTATCTCTTGCCAGAAACTGAAGGGGCAAATACATAAGGAAGTAATGGTGCTAGGTTTTCGGTGGGCTTGAAGCATTTGCTGAATATAAGTACCTAAGAGGAAAACACCAGAACAGAAGCGCCTCGGGGACTCAGCATCTTAAACCGTGGAGCCCCTGACTTTGTAGGAAGCCAGCGAGACGTAGTATTGATTTTAGGTTGAGCTGAAAGGAATGTTCAGTCCTCCTCTCAGAGTCCCCTGGCACCATTTCTATTCTATAAGATGGAGCCATCCCAGCCTACAACTTCTTTCCTGAAATAGGACACGCTGTTCCCCACATTTGAGTTGTCGACCTATTTTTAACTGTAATGCGAATACACACTTTTCAGCAGAGAAATGAAGGAATGGGACCAAAATGACTTAGGGAAAAGTGCCAAAATTAATTTGCCAGCCATTCAGCCATCAGTCAAAGGCGAAGCATTTCCTGAGGCAGCCATTTCTCCTTTGGCTGTCACATCCAGCTCCCGCTGCTTCAGAAGAGCACCTGGCAAAGACGAGCAGGTGATGCGCTCTGGGTCCTTATTCATCAGGTACACCCAGATTTTCAGGGAGAAAAGAGAACTGAGCCGTGGGGCTCACTCATCCACACTTCTCATGGTCTTATTTATCTGCCTTTCATTAGCTAATTTTTCAACCAGTCTCATTCAATCCCTTAAGTAAATGGTTGTACACCGATCCATAGGCTGACGGCTCCATCATCAAAGGTACCATCCAACTGGAAACATCAGCCTTGGCTCGGGGGGAAATAACGCTTTCTTGATCCCAGATTCTGCATGTGTTATGACCAGTGGGTCAGTAACGACACCTTTTATATTTTATGCTTTCTCTGATTAGAGTGAAACTGCGATTCTCTAATCCTAACAGCCCGATGAAAGAGAAAAATCAACGAAACCAGCTGGGGTATGTTATGCGATTTTGTTATGCAGCAGTGAACAAATGCGTCTGCTTTAATACATGATAAAACAGAGGCACAGAGAGGTTAAGTAATCCACTAAAGGTCACAAAGTCAATGAGTGGTACAAACAGATTCAGAGTTGACGCTGTTAACCACTCACCGGATTATCTCTTGCCAGAAACTGAAGGGGCAAATACATAAGGAAGTAATGGTGCTAGGTTTTCGGTGGGCTTGAAGCATTTGCTGAATATAAGTACCTAAGAGGAAAACACCAGAACAGAAGCGCCTCGGGGACTCAGCATCTTAAACCGTGGAGCCCCTGACTTTGTAGGAAGCCAGCGAGACGTAGTATTGATTTTAGGTTGAGCTGAAAGGAATGTTCAGTCCTCCTCTCAGAGTCCCCTGGCACCATTTCTATTCTATAAGATGGAGCCATCCCAGCCTACAACTTCTTTCCTGAAATAGGACACGCTGTTCCCCACATTTGAGTTGTCGACCTATTTTTAACTGTAATGCGAATACACACTTTTCAGCAGAGAAATGAAGGAATGGGACCAAAATGACTTAGGGAAAAGTGCCAAAATTAATTTGCCAGCCATTCAGCCATCAGTCAAAGGCGAAGCATTTCCTGAGGCAGCCATTTCTCCTTTGGCTGTCACATCCAGCTCCCGCTGCTTCAGAAGAGCACCTGGCAAAGACGAGCAGGTGATGCGCTCTGGGTCCTTATTCATCAGGTACACCCAGATTTTCAGGGAGAAAAGAGAACTGAGCCGTGGGGCTCACTCATCCACACTTCTCATGGTCTTATTTATCTGCCTTTCATTAGCTAATTTTTCAACCAGTCTCATTCAATCCCTTAAGTAAATGGTTGTACACCGATCCATAGGCTGACGGCTCCATCATCAAAGGTACCATCCAACTGGAAACATCAGCCTTGGCTCGGGGGGAAATAACGCTTTCTTGATCCCAGATTCTGCATGTGTTATGACCAGTGGGTCAGTAACGACACCTTTTATATTTTATGCTTTCTCTGATTAGAGTGAAACTGTGTTTCTCTAATGCTAACAGCCCGGTGAAAGTGAAAAATCAACGAAACCAGCTGGGGTATGTTATGATCACTGTGATTTCTGTTTTCAGCAAACAATCTGAATAGCCATGCTGATAACAGCCAAATAATTTTGCAAAAGTCCGTCCCTACCTCCAGAGTCATATAAAGAATTTCAGAGACTATCATGCCCCAATCCGTATTTAATTGAAAATAAGTACATTGTTTTAATCCAAATATATGTTATATTGTGCACATCAAAAATAATGAACTAAGAGGAAATTATAAAAACCAATGACCATTATGTTAATAGCAGCAATAAGAAGAGGTGCGTCGTAACAAACACACCAGCATCACTCCAAACTGAGAGTGATGTGTCAAACTCTTAATCACAATTTCAAACATGAGATCAGCATTGGGCTTTAAGGTGGTGAGTGTGGGGGCTAGTCACTAAAATGAGGGACGACCTTTGTGTTCAAGGGCATACTCTGAGAAAAATCAGTTTCAGTACTGCATCTAGTCACTTCTTGCTGGAAAGAACAATGTTAAGGACAAGCAAATGTTGAGACTATCACCAATCCAATTCCTGGATTTTCTCTCTGTCTCCTCCTTTATTTCTATGTTCCAATGTTAACAAACTTGCCCCAGTTTTTACCCAGTGGGCATACAGCTCTTCCTCCCTCTCTTCCTAACCTCCACAATGTTCAGTATAATTACAAACCCTAAAATTGATTCATAGAATTAAAACCCAAAAGGTCTGAGTCTTACTAGCTCAGGTCTTCAAGGGTACCAGAAGAGAGAATGCCTCCTTGCACAGCTTTCGAGGGGTAGGAGAAATGGGGATGAACTTGGGGACCAAGGTGATTTTCACCTTTTCAGAATATCTCTCTCCTCTGTGATTCAATCCCTTAAGTAAATGGTTGTACACCGATCCATAGGCTGACGGCTCCATCATCAAAGGTACCATCCAACTGGAAACATCAGCCTTGGCTCGGGGGGAAATAACGCTTTCTTGATCCCAGATTCTGCATGTGTTATGACCAGTGGGTCAGTAACGACACCTTTTATATTTTATGCTTTCTCTGATTAGAGTGAAACTGTGTTTCTCTAATGCTAACAGCCCGGTGAAAGTGAAAAATCAACGAAACCAGCTGGGGTATGTTATGATCACTGTGATTTCTGTTTTCAGCAAACAATCTGAATAGCCATGCTGATAACAGCCAAATAATTTTGCAAAAGTCCGTCCCTACCTCCAGAGTCATATAAAGAATTTCAGAGACTATCATGCCCCAATCCGTATTTAATTGAAAATAAGTACATTGTTTTAATCCAAATATATGTTATATTGTGCACATCAAAAATAATGAACTAAGAGGAAATTATAAAAACCAATGACCATTATGTTAATAGCAGCAATAAGAAGAGGTGCGTCGTAACAAACACACCAGCATCACTCCAAACTGAGAGTGATGTGTCAAACTCTTAATCACAATTTCAAACATGAGATCAGCATTGGGCTTTAAGGTGGTGAGTGTGGGGGCTAGTCACTAAAATGAGGGACGACCTTTGTGTTCAAGGGCATACTCTGAGAAAAATCAGTTTCAGTACTGCATCTAGTCACTTCTTGCTGGAAAGAACAATGTTAAGGACAAGCAAATGTTGAGACTATCACCAATCCAATTCCTGGATTTTCTCTCTGTCTCCTCCTTTATTTCTATGTTCCAATGTTAACAAACTTGCCCCAGTTTTTACCCAGTGGGCATACAGCTCTTCCTCCCTCTCTTCCTAACCTCCACAATGTTCAGTATAATTACAAACCCTAAAATTGATTCATAGAATTAAAACCCAAAAGGTCTGAGTCTTACTAGCTCAGGTCTTCAAGGGTACCAGAAGAGAGAATGCCTCCTTGCACAGCTTTCGAGGGGTAGGAGAAATGGGGGATGAACTTGAAACCACAGGACAGAAGCAGAAGAGATGGGAGACCAATGGTGATTTTCACCTTTTCAGAATATCTCTCTCCTCTGTGCCAAATTGCATATCAATGCTGTCCTTCTTGGATGGGGACTCAGGTCAGCGGTCCTTCTGAAAGCAGCATTGGATTTCAGGGATCCTATAACAATCTGGCATTCCACCATTATGGCCTACTTCAGATGGCATTGTCCAGAATGTGAGAATAGGACCAAAGGATCTCAGATTTTTCCAAAGGCTTCAGGACAATGTCAATTAAAACACATTATCTGGGATTTGATGAAATGCCAGATAACTGGTTGCTTCAGCACTGAACAAATAAATAAACAACTCCAAAGATTAATTTTTGGGTGGACTTGAGCCAAATCTCTTATTCCCAGACAAGTGGGCTGCAGACTATCAAATGAGATTTCTTTCATCAGGCATTATGAGGCAAAAAAGGTAAAAAAAAAAAAAAAAATTGGCCCACATCAGGTGTTCAGAGAGAGATTAATAGACTACACCTCAGGCAAAAGAAAATACAGGGCATTTCCTACTTCCTTGCTACGTTACTCCAAATCAGATTATTTCTGAAAATTCAGCATGCCAGAGGAACTGAAATTAAAGCATGGGTTAGCAGAAAGAGTGATATGAGAATTTTAAAAAAGAATTATGACCTATAATTTCAGAAAATATCATCTATATGGTAGGAAATTGGTAGTTTTTTTCAATATGCAGGTTTGACTACCCTTTTCTTCTTTTTCTCTTCCATGCGGAAAAGGTATTTATGCTTAGATGATGTCAGACCTTTATAAAGATGGGCCTATTCACTATCTGTCCGAATAGGACTTGGGTTTCACAATCTTGCTAATAGTCAAGAACATTCTCATTTGTGAGTCAAATAATACAGCTCTTAAAATACTACTAAAAATAATTTTTATCTGTGTAGGGCAAGCAGCAAGTGAGTATCCTCAAGCAGACACTTGCCAAGCAATCCTCAGGAAAACAATTCAGTCCCTGGCAGGCAGGACTTCCTCGAACAGCTTCTCAACCCATTTGGCATAAGAGACTGGGGTTTCGTTTTTATTTCTAATATTCATTGTTTTGCAGACTTAAACTTGGGCAAAAATATAACAGAAGTGAATTTTTTTTTAAAGACTAGATAAGACATGCAAAATACAGTAGGATCCAAAAATGTTTTCAGTAGATTCGATGAATATACAATGAACCTGTCAAATGGCTAAAGAAGTTCCTAAGCACCTCTTCTCGTTTTCTGTCCTTGCTTCTTCCTGGAAGCAACCGATGTACAGCACCCATCCATGGACTGCATGTGCAACTGTACCAGTTCTACCCTAACTTACAAATCTTACTTCTCACAAGCTCCCTCAGATTCCAGTAACATAGGATTATTCCCAACCAAGATTTCCCTAAGCAAGCTCAACAGAACTTACTCACAGGTGTCAGTTTACCATAGGAGAGCTAACAGGAAGACCTGTTAAGTCTCCATTAAAATGTAGGCTTTTTTTTTAAAGGCAGAAAATTTCATCTAAGTCTACAGTGTCTGGAACAGCGAATGGAATATGGCTCAATATTTAGGAAATGGAAGACATGCATTGGGGAAGTGGTGGATTTCACAAAGCCAAACTGGGGACTTACTTAGTGCAATGCAGAGTACTTCACATGTGACTCTGAGCAGTATATCTCCAAAGGGGGAAATATGGCACTTAATTACAGAATCCTTTGTTTCAAAAAGAACAGCTCATGGAGACCAGCAGTGCTAAACACTCCCTCTCCCTGATCTTCCCACTGCTTTATCTCTCTGATCCTACTGTCAGAAATCTCTCTGTGTGCGACCATTTTCTGTTGTCAAAATCCAACTCTTCCTAACGAGTTCCCATCATATGCCACATTATCTGTGAGGGTCTTTCCTTATTCTCCCGATTTGATGTACTCTGTCCTGCCTTAATGGGGACACATTTGGGCCTGCCTCTGGGGAGCTTGGGAGGGCTAAATAAGATGATGGATCAAGGATGCTTAGACACTCCCTGACTCACAGGAAGTGCTCAGTATGCATTATAGTTAGCTACCAACAGAGTATCTGAGACCTCTCATGTCTGATGAGAACTATAATAAAATGGAATTTGAGACACAATCCCATCCTTAATGCATTCAACTTTGTGTCTTCTAGAACAAGCAGCATGCTACCCTATGAGCTGTTTATAAGAGGTGCTAACTTAACACTTGTTGAATTGAACTGAGAAAGAAAACTGGAGAAAGAGACACAAATAAAAAACCTTATTTTTCTAGGCATTTAATTACAAGTCACCACTGATAGCCCTTCATAGCATTTAGTGTTGACCATAAAAGAAACCAAGTTCTGCCTCTGAATGCTGAAAAACTCTACATTCTTGGTACCTCATAGGGAATGTGTATAATTGGGTGCTTTATAAACTTCCCAGAACTTACTGAGAAATACATTTCTGGAAAATTTTGTCATCACAGCATGTCTTGGGCTACTTAGCAAGTGGTTTACAGTCTCCTAAATTTTAGATCCAATACTTAGAGGCTTGTATATAAAAGAAGGGACTCTAAGGAACTGGTGCATTTGCTACCATTGAGAAGTCCTTCCTCTAGTAACTAGCCGTACCACTACCCTTCTCGCAAAAAAGGAGCCCCTTTTGCCCGGTCCATGACTATACTCTTTTCCCCAGGTGATCTAGCCCTTTGTCTTCCTGATTTCGCTCTCTGAATTTCAGTGTAGGGTCAAAACAAAAATTCAGCAGGAAATAGAGTCCAGTGAAGGCTGGACTTGGCAATTCCATTACTCCTAAATTCTAAAGTGAGGCCAGAAACAACTGCTGGCTATTAATTAACTAATGAATTAATTAAGAACTGGGAGAAAAGGGAAAAAGTTAGACAGAAATACAATTGAATCAGCACAGGAATCATGAGGCTGCTTCTGATGAGACAAACTACTGGAAAATTATCCATGCTTTTACAAAGTCTTCCATATGTTAAAGAGTTTGGGGACAATCCCACTGCATCCCCTGATGTTAGCACAGGATAATTTCTCACCAGTGGGTACATGTAAGGCTGTGAGTCCAGAGCTTCCCAGACTGATGAAAATGAGCTGTCTGTAGTCCTAGAGTGGGATCTAAGACCCTGCGTTTCCAACAAGCTCTCAGACAACATCAATACTCTCCAAACATGGATCACTTCCAAAGAGAGAGAAGAACAGGGAACAAGTCTTCTCCATCATGTCTTAGAGGATCAGGGAATCAATCATGGCCCAACAGATTTGACTAAGAGATGAAAAAGGACGCTTTCTATGAGTATCACTAAATATTGGAGCCAGTCACAGAGAAAGCTTGTAGATAATTAAGCACAAGATGGGGATCCCAGTGTTTGAGTTGCTGTGGTCATTAGTCCAAACAATATTTCAGGGATCCAGATTTATCTGCTTAGTCTCTCTCCATTGATCCAGTGACCACAATGACAGCTTAGGCCCCATTCTACGTGGGCTGTGTCAAAAAAGAACAATGACATAGCTATATTTAATTCAATTAAAATTAAACTTTCAGAATATGGCTCTGATTTGTATTCCTAATTCCTATTCAACTTTTCCATTTGAGGACACAGTGTTGAGTGTGAGGACAAAAATGCTTGCCAACTCAGTTCTGTTTTAGTGACAGCAGATTCTGGATACTTATGTCTCCTATCGCTGTACAATATGGCCTAATAAACTTGGGCCAAAGAGACTAGATTTCATTTCAGAGCAAAGGGTTTCAGCCATAAACTTCTGCTTTCTGGCTGAACAGAGCTATTCAAGCTGCGAGCATAAATTCTGCTAGTTTTAGGTATCCAGATGATTGTGAAGCCAAATGCGTTATTTGTGAGCAATCAAAACAAATTCAGCAGGAAATAGAGTCCAGTGAAGGCTGGACTTGGCAATTCCATTACTCCTAAATTCTAAAGTGAGGCCAGAAACAACTGCTGGCTATTAATTAACTAATGAATTAATTAAGAACTGGGAGAAAAGGGAAAAAGTTAGACAGAAATACAATTGAATCAGCACAGGAATCATGAGGCTGCTTCTGATGAGACAAACTACTGGAAAATTATCCATGCTTTTACAAAGTCTTCCATATGTTAAAGAGTTTGGGGACAATCCCACTGCATCCCCTGATGTTAGCACAGGATAATTTCTCACCAGTGGGTACATGTAAGGCTGTGAGTCCAGAGCTTCCCAGACTGATGAAAATGAGCTGTCTGTAGTCCTAGAGTGGGATCTAAGACCCTGCGTTTCCAACAAGCTCTCAGACAACATCAATACTCTCCAAACATGGATCACTTCCAAAGAGAGAGAAGAACAGGGAACAAGTCTTCTCCATCATGTCTTAGAGGATCAGGGAATCAATCATGGCCCAACAGATTTGACTAAGAGATGAAAAAGGACGCTTTCTATGAGTATCACTAAATATTGGAGCCAGTCACAGAGAAAGCTTGTAGATAATTAAGCACAAGATGGGGATCCCAGTGTTTGAGTTGCTGTGGTCATTAGTCCAAACAATATTTCAGGGATCCAGATTTATCTGCTTAGTCTCTCCATTGATCCAGTGACCACACTGACAGCTTAGGCCCCATTCTACGTGGGCTGTGTCAAAAAAGAACAATGACATAGCTATATTTAATTCAATTAAAATTAAACTTTCAGAATATGGCTCTGATTTGTATTCCTAATTCCTATTCAACTTTTCCATTTGAGGACACAGTGTTGAGTGTGAGGACAAAAATGCTTGCCAACTCAGTTCTGTTTTAGTGACAGCAGATTCTGGATACTTATGTCTCCTATCGCTGTACAATATGGCCTAATAAACTTGGGCCAAAGAGACTAGATTTCATTTCAGAGCAAAGGGTTTCAGCCATAAACTTCTGCTTTCTGGCTGAACAGAGCTATTCAAGCTGCGAGCATAAATTCTGCTAGTTTTAGGTATCCAGATGATTGTGAAGCCAAATGCGTTATTTGTGAGCCAGGTATCCAGGGCTGAAGCACCCGCTTTATTGTGTATTCATTGTTATCTAGAAAATCTCTTGCCAGCTAGAGAATATTTTCACAGGAAGTTAGAAATGACTTCAGAAATTCCCCTCTGCGGCTTCCTAGAGTGGATTTTAGGCTTCATCAAAAAGACATTTGGTTCAGAGATTGAAACTGGACAGTTTATAAATTGCTGAGATATTTAGCTGGGCTCAGCAGTTTATTTTTAGGAGAAGCCCTGATCCTGGGTGCAGTCGCAAGGGAGGAAGCACCACAACACATACAGCCTGAGTTCAGATCCCAGCCTAACTGAATGCCCCTGGGCCAAGGGTGTCCAACCTCTCCAAGCCTCAGTCCCCTCACCTGAAAAGGGAGAGCAACAGTACAGCCCACCTTCCTAGGAAGATGGATGAGATGAGGCAATCCCAGCAAAGCACTGACACAGTGCCTGGCAAATAGCTAATGTTTGCTGAGTGGTTCTTATGTGCTAGGTGCTCCCGAGGATTTAAAAGATGGCACTTATTGAGTGTGTACCCTGTGGACCTTCTATCATTATAAATAATGAGTGTTTGTGATGGTAATGATGTTGGTGATGCTGCTGATGCTACTGATGGTGAGGGTGAGGATGCTGGAGATGATCATTATGAAGTCATCTCTATTACTCACACAAAGGAACATAGCTCGTTAGATGTGGGGCCACTGCTTCATGGCTTAAGTGCTCCTGGAAAAACGTGGAGCATCAGTAAATCATCAAATGATCCTCTGGACTGAGGAGAAAAACTAAGTATCTTCAGTGTATCTGCCAAAGACAGCAGAGTTTCCTGGAGGTCCTCCCTCTCTCTCTCCTTTCCTAGTGGCCGGCAGGTTCACTCTGAATATATGGGATGATAAGAAGAGAAGTTAGGTATTTGGAAGAACTGATTGTCTCCCCAAATGGGAGAAAGGTTTATGTGGTCAGTACCTCTAATTTGATATAGAAAAACCCAGTTTGGTCTCTTGAAAGGACCCCTGAGACAAGAAGACCCTAATGGGCAGACTGGATTGACTACTTCTGATTTTTGGGTTTGACTCCTTCCCATGTCCCTCTAAGTGGAAAGTCACTAGATTCTACCCTTGTTATAGTTCAGTACTCCAGGAAACTGCCAGGATAGTGTCCTACATTTGATATAGATGAGAAGAGAAAGAAGATTGTGAAGATCCTTTTTGGTCAAGGAGAGATCTCTCTGTCCCTATGCTCACTGGTTCCAAGGCAACAGTACATATCAATCCTCCAGGCAGGACCCAGGAGGTTGCTATGCTCTCCAATTTCTCTGCAGGTAACACAACCCAGCACACCACTGTTCTCCTTCCAGAAACCATCACTGCAGGGCTCTGTCCTGGGCAGGACCACACTTGCTAGTTGAAATTTCTCTACATATGGAGAAGGACAGTCAGCAAATTTCTATTCACTGAGAGACCTAGGAAAAGCTAGATAGGTACACACAGGTTTCACTTACACATGCTGGCTTTGGGGCAGGGGTTCTTTTTCAACAGAAAATTGAGGGGGCTAAAGGAACCAGTGTCACTTAGGCTAATGAAAAATGCTGCTGTCCTAGAAAATGTATTCAGGCAAAAAATTCTGCTAATTCCATATCTCACAACGAAGAATTCCAGGGACTTCCCCTAGTATCAGTCACTTACAAAAACACTGGCAACACAAAATGGTAAGCAATCTAGAGACGGCTGCCTTTACACCACCTCAGAGGATGGTTGGAGATAAGGGTCACCATTCTATGTTCTCCCATCAGTGGTCCAATCCTAATCCAGTACCAGATCTCACTGCAAATCCAAACAGTACCACCCACTCTTAAGAAGGAAAAAGAGGGTGAGAGCCGTTAATCTATCCAAACACTCACTAAGCTCTTCCATTTCTTACAGTAGATGAAAATGAAGCTTAGAAAGCTTGAGCTAGAAGTATAAGGTCTACAACAAGTCATATTATAAATCAGAGCCTTAAAACTACCCCGCTGTCTCAGGCCTCTGCCCACCGCACAGCTTCACGACTCCCTTAACATTCCCTGAGTGAGGGAGAACAGGAAGGGTGAAGCTGTGAGGCACATTTGAATAACATCATATTCCATAGATATATCTGGACAGGGAGACACTATCCAAGATCTTCAGATGATCAAGTCTAATATCTCATCCAAATTCTGAAAGAGGCATGAAATATTCCTCACTGGTCAATTTAAGGAGAAGAAAAAAAACTATCCTATCATTCAAATAAATAGCCTCTCACTGCCAAACGTTAGCTGAAACAAGAACCCAAGAAAAACTCCTTAAGAAATGATACTCACTTTGTCAAAGTGTAGGGGGAAAAAAGAGGAAAAACTGATTAAACCCACTGTCCTAAAAAGCCACACTGTAAGTATGGAGGCTAGGTTATCTTGGCAGACCGAATATAACAGAGAGCTTCTGCATCCCATTGTCAGTGGGCATAGAGCTGTATACTAGTTCCTGGTGGGCAGAGATACTTTACCTGTCAACAGGGAAAGGAAAAGGGAGGAAGTGGTATCTCTTCCTTATATAATATTAATTAATTCCATTCACTTCCCAGCCTACTTCCCAACCTCTAGTGTACGCGAAGCACAGCACTGAGCCAGGACCCCCATATTTCTTCCTACCTGAAACTCTAATCAGTGGGCCTGCATCACTCTTGCTACCATGGGATATGTGTGGCAGCTAATGATAAAAAACTACAAAAATTATACCCAGCTGAAAGGTTTTATTGCATGCCGTTTTTCAAGATGGCAGATGGATGCCTAAATTGATCTCAGCGTCATTTTACAGGTGTCCCCAAGTTTCTCTAAATCAGCCAAATGAGTCTAGAGTGGAAACAACCACCTCCCATTGTTCTACCAGGAAATGCACAGGATTCCATCTTAAGGCAGGTCATGCTATTCACAGTCTTCGATGAAAAGGTAGATTACCGCAAACTCACCCCCAAAGAAGGTGACTCTTGAAAACGCTAAAAGGACACCGTGATGCTGATGCCATAGTTTCCAGGCAGTGTCCTCCCTGGCTCAGCTCTAAAGGACAAACATAGACTATCATTTCTAAAGTGGTATCTGCGCTTCTGGCTCTGGACAAAAGACAATAAGGACACTCCACCCTGTGTCTTTCATTGAATTGCATCTATTAGATTTGAAAAAAAATGGATGCAGCCAATACTTGAAGACTCTGAGACATAAACAGCAAGCAGATGAGGGAAAATGACCAGAATTGGAAGTACCATCAAATCAGGAGTGAGGGGATCATTGTTTTTGCTCTAGTATCATCCAGCCTGACTTCAAGGAAGTCCAAAACCTACAAATGAAGACAAGGATGTGGGAAGAGAAAGCTCCAAGAGAAGCTCTCGCTTCAGCTCAAGACCAGGAGAGGGGATTCCTAAACTCAGAGGGAGTGGCATAAATCATGGTTTAGCGTATTTTTCCCCTCTCTTTTCTTGTTCCCCTACCCCTAAGGCATCCAGTGGTGGCAGCAGCAGAGGCCAGAGATACAAAAGGAAATAACAGGAGGTAGAAGAAACCCTTCTGGCTAAAGGATCTGAGGTCCCAATAGAACAAGGCACACCACCATTGCTTTTTGTCTTTTTTGGTCCTCCCATTGGCATGCCCAGGTGAGGGCACAGTAGTAGAAAGTGTCTAACCAACAAGGGTAGCTAAAGCCCCAGACTTCTGGTCAGAGGATAAAATGGAAAACTCCATGGAAGCTCAGATTCTCCTGGAGATCAGAGAGAAAGAGGATATAAGAAAGTAGCCTCTTACAATTTCTTATGAATTCCAAAGCTCACCCTAAGGTGAGCAAGGATGAAACTGACCGTATACCACATATATAGATTTTGAGAACTAAAGCATAGTATAAACTATCACTCAGTTTCAGACTGATGTGGGGCAAATCCAAATAGCATGTCAATGTTTTGAAAACTCAAGTCATATTGGAATTACAACCCACAGAAGCTTGGTCAGGAGTTGCAGTCTAAAATAAAACAGGTTGATTGCATGCTGCAGTAAGATTATCAATGTGTTTGCAAGATTTAAACAAGACCCAGAGTTTCATAATAAAATAACTAGTGTCCAGAATATACTACTAATAAAAAAGCCCTTGGTATATGAATAACTAAAAAGAATCTCAACTTGCATCTGATGCCTACATGGCACAAATACTAGAATAATTTAATGAGGGCTATAAAGTAGCTATTATAAAATGTTTCAATAACTCAGAGAGAACACTTTTGTAAAGAATTGAAAGACAGAAAGCCTTAGTAAAGAAACAAGATAAAAATTCTGCAACTGAAAAGTACAACAACTAGGACAGTCACTGAATGGTCTCAATAGCAGGACGGAGATGAAAAAAGAAAGAATCAAGAAACTTGTTTTCTTACTTGCTACGCTGTGTTGAACTCTTTGCAACCCCATGGACTATAGCTCACCAGGTGTCACTGTCCATGGGATTTCCAAGGTAAGAACACTAGAGTGGGTTACTATTTCCTTCTCCAAGGAATTTTTCTCACCCCAGGGATCAAACCCACATCTTCTGCATTGGCAGGCAGATTCTTTACTGCTCAGTCACCAGACTGAAAAACTGAACAAAGGCTTATTTAGAAGTCCAACAATTTGTGTTAGAGGAATTCCAGAGGGAAAGCAGAAAGAGTATGGTGCAGAAAAATACACTTGAGGAAATAATGAATGAAAATGTGCCAAAGACCACCAAAAATGAACCTAGAAATTCAAGAATCTCAGTGAGATTCAACAGAATAACCCCTACTCACAAACAGTGCTCAAATCCAGTGTAATAGATGAGAGACAAAGACAAAAAGAAAATCTTCAAAGCCACTGAAGAAAAAGGACTTACTATTTATAGGTTAACAACAATCTCAATGACTACAGCTTTCTCATCAGAAACAATGGAGGCAGGAAGGAAGTGAAACCACATGTTTAAACTACTGAAAGAAGAGATTAGTCAACCCAGGATTCTGTACCCAACAAAAATGTTCAGGAAGGAAGATGAAAGAAAGACATTCTCAGCTGAAGGAAAATTATATAAAAGAAGTTGTTCAGACAGAATGGAAATGATTCTAAGGGGGAAGCTAGAGCATCAGGAATGAAGAGAGAACAACTGAATGGGAAACACAGCACTGTCTGACAGAGTTTTCAACAACACAACTACAACAAAAAATGGGGAAAGTAAGAGACCTATAGGATAGTAAGGTTTCTACATTATATTGGTAAATATATTCAAATTTAAGCAGACTTGGAAAGTTAAGTATGTACATTAAAATCTCAAGGGTCATCAGTTAAAAGACTATATAAAGTTATATAAAAAAATACTACAAATAAAATTAAATCTAAAACTGTTCAATATAACACAAAAGAAGAAAATAAAGAGGGGGGAGAACTAAAACACAGAAAATTCACAGAAAACAAATAACAAAATATTAGATACAATGCAAAGGTATCTATAACTATATTATAAACAGTTTAATACACCTTCTAACAAAAACTTGTTTTCTTACTTGCTACGCTGTGTTGAACTCTTTGCAACCCCATGGACTATAGCTCACCAGGTGTCACTGTCCATGGGATTTCCAAGGTAAGAACACTAGAGTGGGTTACTATTTCCTTCTCCAAGGAATTTTTCTCACCCCAGGGATCAAACCCACATCTTCTGCATTGGCAGGCAGATTCTTTACTGCTCAGTCACCAGACTGAAAAACTGAACAAAGGCTTATTTAGAAGTCCAACAATTTGTGTTAGAGGAATTCCAGAGGGAAAGCAGAAAGAGTATGGTGCAGAAAAATACACTTGAGGAAATAATGAATGAAAATGTGCCAAAGACCACCAAAAATGAACCTAGAAATTCAAGAATCTCAGTGAGATTCAACAGAATAACCCCTACTCACAAACAGTGCTCAAATCCAGTGTAATAGATGAGAGACAAAGACAAAAAGAAAATCTTCAAAGCCACTGAAGAAAAAGGACTTACTATTTATAGGTTAACAACAATCTCAATGACTACAGCTTTCTCATCAGAAACAATGGAGGCAGGAAGGAAGTGAAACCACATGTTTAAACTACTGAAAGAAGAGATTAGTCAACCCAGGATTCTGTACCCAACAAAAATGTTCAGGAAGGAAGATGAAAGAAAGACATTCTCAGCTGAAGGAAAATTATATAAAAGAAGTTGTTCAGACAGAATGGAAATGATTCTAAGGGGGAAGCTAGAGCATCAGGAATGAAGAGAGAACAACTGAATGGGAAACACAGCACTGTCTGACAGAGTTTTCAACAACACAACTACAACAAAAAATGGGGAAAGTAAGAGACCTATAGGATAGTAAGGTTTCTACATTATATTGGTAAATATATTCAAATTTAAGCAGACTTGGAAAGTTAAGTATGTACATTAAAATCTCAAGGGTCATCAGTTAAAAGACTATATAAAGTTATATAAAAAAATACTACAAATAAAATTAAATCTAAAACTGTTCAATATAACACAAAAGAAGAAAATAAAGAGGGGGGAGAACTAAAACACAGAAAATTCACAGAAAACAAATAACAAAATATTAGATACAATGCAAAGGTATCTATAACTATATTATAAACAGTTTAATACACCTTCTAACAAATGGAGATTCAGAGAATATTTTTAAATAGTTCAACTATAAACTGGCTATAAGAAAATCACTTTGAATTTAAAGATACAGTTTGATTCAAACAAAAAACATCATGAGAACCTATATATCTTTTTCATGAAAACACTAATTAAAAAAAAAAAAAAAAAACTTGAGTGGATCTATTCAATGAGATTTGAAATTTACTAGACTTTAAGACAAAGAAAACTGCAAATGATTATCAGGGACAATATAATGACAAAATGTTCAATTTATCAATAAAATGCAACAATAATAATATATATATAGTTAGTAAAGTTTCAAAATTCACAAAGGCAAAACTTGATAGAATTAAACTAATCTAAAATCATGTTGGAGACTCAGCATTCATCTCATTGCAATAGGTAGAATCAGTAGACATAAAATCAGCAAGACTATAGAACTGAACATCATCAACCAACTGGCCCTAACAAACATTAACAGAACTCTGTACCCAACAGCAGCAGAATATCCATTCCTTTTAAGCCTACATGGAACATTCACCAAGACACATTATATAAAACATACTTTAACAAATTTAAAACAATCAAAATTGTAGGTTCCTTTGCCATAGTGGAATCAGACCATAAATAATAAAAGAAAGGTAAAAGCAATATCTTTAAATACTTGGCAATTAAGTAACAAACATTTAAATGACCCCCATGGGTCAAAGAACAAGCCTCAAAAAAATTATAAAATATTTTTCACTATAGCAAAACACAATATTTCCCAAACTGCAGAATGCACCTAAAGCAGTTCTTAGAAAGAAACAGCCTTAAATGCTTATATTAAAAAAGAAGGGATTCCCTGGTGGTCCAGTGGGTAAAGAGTCCACCTTGCACTGCAAGGGAAATTGGTTCGATCCCTGGCCTGGGAAGATCCCACATGCCGTGAAGCAGTTGGACTGGTGTGTCCAATTACCAGTCAGTGCTTTGGAGCGTATGCACCCAGAGCTGGTGCGCTGCAACAAGAGGGAGAACTAAAACACAGAAAATTCACAGAAAACAAATAACAAAATATTAGATACAATGCAAAGGTATCTATAACTATATTATAAACAGTTTAATACACCTTCTAACAAATGGAGATTCAGAGAATATTTTTAAATAGTTCAACTATAAACTGGCTATAAGAAAATCACTTTGAATTTAAAGATACAGTTTGATTCAAACAAAAAACATCATGAGAACCTATATATCTTTTTCATGAAAACACTAATTAAAAAAAAAAAAAAAAACTTGAGTGGATCTATTCAATGAGATTTGAAATTTACTAGACTTTAAGACAAAGAAAACTGCAAATGATTATCAGGGACAATATAATGACAAAATGTTCAATTTATCAATAAAATGCAACAATAATAATATATATATAGTTAGTAAAGTTTCAAAATTCACAAAGGCAAAACTTGATAGAATTAAACTAATCTAAAATCATGTTGGAGACTCAGCATTCATCTCATTGCAATAGGTAGAATCAGTAGACATAAAATCAGCAAGACTATAGAACTGAACATCATCAACCAACTGGCCCTAACAAACATTAACAGAACTCTGTACCCAACAGCAGCAGAATATCCATTCCTTTTAAGCCTACATGGAACATTCACCAAGACACATTATATAAAACATACTTTAACAAATTTAAAACAATCAAAATTGTAGGTTCCTTTGCCATAGTGGAATCAGACCATAAATAATAAAAGAAAGGTAAAAGCAATATCTTTAAATACTTGGCAATTAAGTAACAAACATTTAAATGACCCCCATGGGTCAAAGAACAAGCCTCAAAAAAATTATAAAATATTTTTCACTATAGCAAAACACAATATTTCCCAAACTGCAGAATGCACCTAAAGCAGTTCTTAGAAAGAAACAGCCTTAAATGCTTATATTAAAAAAGAAGGGATTCCCTGGTGGTCCAGTGGGTAAAGAGTCCACCTTGCACTGCAAGGGAAATTGGTTCGATCCCTGGCCTGGGAAGATCCCACATGCCGTGAAGCAGTTGGACTGGTGTGTCCAATTACCAGTCAGTGCTTTGGAGCGTATGCACCCAGAGCTGGTGCGCTGCAACAAGAGAGGCCACTGCAATGGAGGGTCCACACATGCCAAAGAACAAAGATGGATGAAAACAATAAGTAACTAAGAAAAAGCTTGTGACATGAAGTTAAAAAAAAAAGTCTCAAATCAATAACAATACATCATCTTAAAAAGTTAGAAGAGTAAAATAAACCTAAAGCAAGAAGAAAGAAAAAGAAAGAAAAGAATACAAGCAAAAAACTTCAGAAAGATCAGCAAAATTTACAAGCTAAAACAAAAGAAAGAAAGGAAGGGAGGAAGGAAGAAAGGAAGAAGCCAAACCTAAAAATCAAGAATGAGATCGAAATCATCATTATAGACCCTAAAGACATGAGATGGACATTAGAAAACTATGAACAATTTACAAATGCAAATTAAACAGCTCAGATAAATTAGACTAATTTCTAATTTTTGCAACAGTTCAACTGCAGCAACTCAATCAAGATTAAATAAAATACCCTAAATAGACTTACAACTAATTAAATTCATTTTATAAACCTTTGGAAAAAGAAACCCAGATTGCTTTACTAGTGAATCCTACTAAACATTAAAGGGGGAAAAAAACCCACACCATTTCTACCTAATCACTTCTAGAAAATAGAGGGGAAAGATTTCTCAACTCATTGTATGATGTCAGCTTTACCCTGATACTAAAGCCAGACGAGAATAGCATAAGAAATCTGTAGAACAATATCCCTTCACAAATACTGACATTAAAAAAATCTTCACAAAAATATTAGGAAATCAAATCTATATACCTACCTGTAGATACATAACTACAGAAATAGATACAGATATAAGTATATCACACTATGACCAAGTGGGGTCTGTCTTGGAATGTAGAGTGGCTGGTTCAATATTCTCAAATCAGTCATTGTAATCCAAAATATTAACAGTGCAAAGAATAAATACAACATGGTTACATCAATTGATGCAGAAAAAGCCTTTGGCAACATTCAAACTCCATCCACAATAATAATAATAATAAAAATACTCTCACCATATTATCAATAAAAAAGAACCTCCTCAACCTTTGGAGAAGAACATATATAAAACACCTATAACTAACATTATACTAAATGGTAAAACAATGAATAGTCTTCCATAAGAGTAGGAATAAATCAAAATGTCCACTCTCACTCCACCTATTCTAATATCCTTTAATAACTCCCAGCTGGTTGCAATATAGTTAAGGATTCAATGTCAATATACAAAACTAATATGTAGTTATTATGTATACCAGCAATGAAGAACTGGTAACTGGATTTTTTAAAAAATGCCACTTACAATATCTCCCTCAAATGCAATATTAATGTATAAACCTAACAAAAATGTAGAGAATCTCTTTGCGGAAAACCACGAAACACTGATGAAAGAAGTTAAAGATTATCTAACTAAACGGGGACACTATGTTCATGGATTGGAACCCATGTTCATGGATGCCGATGTTCCCCTTGATTGATCTAAAGATTTAACACAATCCCAATGAGAATACTATTAGGGATTATATGAAGAGCCAAAACACTAGAATATCCAAAGCAATTTTCAAGAATAACACATTTGGATAAATCACATTACCTAATGCCAATTTTAAGACATGGAGAATTATTCCCGGGTCTAAAAGACCAGTGGAATTTGTCCGGTTGGATTGGAAGGTGCTTGGGGTTGGTATCTCCTTTCTTCCCTTCCATTTTCTTCCCTTTGGAATGAGAATGCCTAGAACTGATATAGCTATTATATTTTGAAGGCAGAGTAGTTCTCTCTTAAAGATTCACAGATGCCCTGAAAACACCTTGATTTTAGTCCAGTGAAACTGAACTGAAATTTCTGCCCTCCAGAAAAGAGGAAAAAACCTACTGTAACCAATTAAGTTTGTGGCAATTTATTATAACAGAAAGAAAATTAATACATATGGTTTCATTTCTCTTGGGTAGATACCTAGGAGTAGAACTGCTGGGTCATATGGAAACTCTCTCAATTTTATTATAATCCAAGAATTTATGTAGAGTGGCTGGTTAAAAATTTTTTGCAAATATTAACAGTGCAAAGAATAAATACAACATGGTTACATCAATTGATGCAGAAAAAGCCTTTGGCAACATTCAAACTCCATCCACAATAATAATAATAATAAAAATACTCTCACCATATTATCAATAAAAAAGAACCTCCTCAACCTTTGGAGAAGAACATATATAAAACACCTATAACTAACATTATACTAAATGGTAAAACAATGAATAGTCTTCCATAAGAGTAGGAATAAATCAAAATGTCCACTCTCACTCCACCTATTCTAATATCCTTTAATAACTCCCAGCTGGTTGCAATATAGTTAAGGATTCAATGTCAATATACAAAACTAATATGTAGTTATTATGTATACCAGCAATGAAGAACTGGTAACTGGATTTTTTAAAAAATGCCACTTACAATATCTCCCTCAAATGCAATATTAATGTATAAACCTAACAAAAATGTAGAGAATCTCTTTGCGGAAAACCACGAAACACTGATGAAAGAAGTTAAAGATTATCTAACTAAACGGGGACACTATGTTCATGGATTGGAACCCATGTTCATGGATGCCGATGTTCCCCTTGATTGATCTAAAGATTTAACACAATCCCAATGAGAATACTATTAGGGATTATATGAAGAGCCAAAACACTAGAATATCCAAAGCAATTTTCAAGAATAACACATTTGGATAAATCACATTACCTAATGCCAATTTTAAGACATGGAGAATTATTCCCGGGTCTAAAAGACCAGTGGAATTTGTCCGGTTGGATTGGAAGGTGCTTGGGGTTGGTATCTCCTTTCTTCCCTTCCATTTTCTTCCCTTTGGAATGAGAATGCCTAGAACTGATATAGCTATTATATTTTGAAGGCAGAGTAGTTCTCTCTTAAAGATTCACAGATGCCCTGAAAACACCTTGATTTTAGTCCAGTGAAACTGAACTGAAATTTCTGCCCTCCAGAAAAGAGGAAAAAACCTACTGTAACCAATTAAGTTTGTGGCAATTTATTATAACAGAAAGAAAATTAATACATATGGTTTCATTTCTCTTGGGTAGATACCTAGGAGTAGAACTGCTGGGTCATATGGAAACTCTCTCACATTTTGATAAAACCTCCAAGTTTTCAAAATTAAAAACTTTACCTGGGAAAGACAGTGTAAGAAATTTTCCTTTCATTTTCTTCTCAGCACTGTTTAACTCTTCTGGATCTCATGTTCTTTTAGTGATAGGATCCCCATGTTGGAAATCCACCATTCTAACCCACTGGAACCCTCCTTTAGAGGGCTGGGATGATGTTTTTTAGCTTTCTTACATCCCTACTCAGTAAACTGGTCATCATTTTCCTCTCCGGGTCCACTGTGGCACTCGACTTGAGCAACAAGTTCTCCACACAATCAGGCACTATCACGTGGTCTTGTCAGGCCTGCCTGGGTCTTCTCCAGGCCAAGGTGCCACGGAGGGAATGGGGGCAGATAGAAGAATTTCCTACCTTTGAAAAACATCTTAATTTTCATATTGTGCTTCCATCATTAGGTACTACTTTTACAAATATCGCAAAGTGATTCTCTTCTTAGAAGCTATTGATTTGAACACAAAACCAAGCAGTGTTTATGCCTGAAGAAAGGGGTAATTGTGGGAAAGCACAGAGCAACGAGCCCAGTGATCCAGCAGCGATCTGGTCTTGGCACTCTCATCCCCATTTAGTATCATCTTCCATTTTCCCCTTCTCCTATTTCTTCCTACCTTACAGAGCAAATGAAAATATTTAACTGAAATGCATATCTGATAAACTCTAAAGAGTTATCTATGCACACTTAAGGGGCTAGGATAACTTCAGAGATCTTGACAAAACAGCTCCCTTATCAAATGGGGATTTCTTGCTTTGCTCCCCTGAGATATGCAGAATGGTGTTCTCAAAGTTCCAGGTTCCTCATCACTACTGTAGGCATACACATTTATATTTGGTATCACTTTAAGGCAGTAGTTCTCTCTTAAAGATTCACAGATGCCCTGAAAACACCTTGATTTTAGTCCAGTGAAACTGAACTGAAATTTCTGCCCTCCAGAAAAGAGGAAAAAACCTACTGTAACCAATTAAGTTTGTGGCAATTTATTATAACAGAAAGAAAATTAATACATATGGTTTCATTTCTCTTGGGTAGATACCTAGGAGTAGAACTGCTGGGTCATATGGAAACTCTCTCACATTTTGATAAAACCTCCAAGTTTTCAAAATTAAAAACTTTACCTGGGAAAGACAGTGTAAGAAATTTTCCTTTCATTTTCTTCTCAGCACTGTTTAACTCTTCTGGATCTCATGTTCTTTTAGTGATAGGATCCCCATGTTGGAAATCCACCATTCTAACCCACTGGAACCCTCCTTTAGAGGGCTGGGATGATGTTTTTTAGCTTTCTTACATCCCTACTCAGTAAACTGGTCATCATTTTCCTCTCCGGGTCCACTGTGGCACTCGACTTGAGCAACAAGTTCTCCACACAATCAGGCACTATCACGTGGTCTTGTCAGGCCTGCCTGGGTCTTCTCCAGGCCAAGGTGCCACGGAGGGAATGGGGCAGATAGAAGAATTTCCTACCTTTGAAAAACATCTTAATTTTCATATTGTGCTTCCATCATTAGGTACTACTTTTACAAATATCGCAAAGTGATTCTCTTCTTAGAAGCTATTGATTTGAACACAAAACCAAGCAGTGTTTATGCCTGAAGAAAGGGGTAATTGTGGGAAAGCACAGAGCAACGAGCCCAGTGATCCAGCAGCGATCTGGTCTTGGCACTCTCATCCCCATTTAGTATCATCTTCCATTTTCCCCTTCTCCTATTTCTTCCTACCTTACAGAGCAAATGAAAATATTTAACTGAAATGCATATCTGATAAACTCTAAAGAGTTATCTATGCACACTTAAGGGGCTAGGATAACTTCAGAGATCTTGACAAAACAGCTCCCTTATCAAATGGGGATTTCTTGCTTTGCTCCCCTGAGATATGCAGAATGGTGTTCTCAAAGTTCCAGGTTCCTCATCACTACTGTAGGCATACACATTTATATTTGGTATCACTTTAAGGCAGTGACAACCAAAAGCTTTAGTAAGGGAATCTGAGATTTTATTCCTAATAGTTTAACAGCGTTTTGAGGTTTCTGCTTGAAAACATCAGTGATGGTGAGTAGGACCCATAAAACCTAAGTTAGAAATTGTAGGGTGAGGGGGAAGGCCAGGAAGATGTTCAGGTGTACTCAGGAATGCACTCAATTAATTCAAGGTCAATAATCTCTGAAAGACCTCATTTTAATACTGGACCAGAGGACTGGGCGAGAGGACTTTACTTCCTGCTAGTGACAATGTCTTGCCAGTGGATAAGAACTAGGGGTCGTGGCAGCTTCTTCTGGTTTTCACAGTGAGTCCTGGCCATTGCAATCTCTGTGGCTCCAGCCTCAATAGGCACAGGGCTTTGTATATTATGTAATCTCTCTGTGTTACTTCCCTTTGGCTCAGTCCTTGCCAAGAGCCAAATAAAAGAATCCATATGTGATTACAGCTATAAAACCAAAAGGAAAATATTAGACAAAAAATATAACATTTTGGGGTTTCTAAGTTTGTTTTACCTTTAATGCTAGGCAGACAGTTTACACAAATCATTTTGCTGCAAAGTAAAGAATAATGAATTAAATGTGTTCCCCGTCATCATCAATCATGTCCATTTGCCTTTGATTGACCAAACATGTAAGACACATGAAATGACTTTCTAATCATGTTAGGGGGGAAAAAGGAGGGAGAAGATGGGGAAAGGGAGTTTCAACCTTTTTTATTTTATTCAGAAATTCCATTGACATTTTCTGGCAATCTTTTCACATACTGTATGGGCTTCTCTTTGCTAATAATGTTTGCCTTGAGAATTTGTAAAGGTCTGAGAACTCTTTAATTCAATATTCTAGAAATTACCAGGGCCAGAGGGGAAAGGAATACCTGTTAATAGTTCATGGATTAATTCTCTCTTCATTTGAAATTATTTTCAGGAAAGTTGTTCTACACTCAGGTAGGCATTAGTCCTCTTAGGCGGAGTCCCAAGCAGCATCCTTGAGAGCTATCAAATGGGGATTTCTTGCTTTGCTCCCTGAGATATGGGGTTTAAAGTCAGCTACAACCAAAAGCTTTAAGGCAGTGACAACCAAAAGCTTTAGTAAGGAATCTGAGATTTTATTCCTAATAGTTTAACAGCGTTTTGAGGTTTCTGCTTGAAAACATCAGTGATGGTGAGTAGGACCCATAAAACCTAAGTTAGAAATTGTAGGGTGAGGGGGAAGGCCAGGAAGATGTTCAGGTGTACTCAGGAATGCACTCAATTAATTCAAGGTCAATAATCTCTGAAAGACCTCATTTTAATACTGGACCAGAGGACTGGGCGAGAGGACTTTACTTCCTGCTAGTGACAATGTCTTGCCAGTGGATAAGAACTAGGGGTCGTGGCAGCTTCTTCTGGTTTTCACAGTGAGTCCTGGCCATTGCAATCTCTGTGGCTCCAGCCTCAATAGGCACAGGGCTTTGTATATTATGTAATCTCTCTGTGTTACTTCCCTTTGGCTCAGTCCTTGCCAAGAGCCAAATAAAAGAATCCATATGTGATTACAGCTATAAAACCAAAAGGAAAATATTAGACAAAAAATATAACATTTTGGGGTTTCTAAGTTTGTTTTACCTTTAATGCTAGGCAGACAGTTTACACAAATCATTTTGCTGCAAAGTAAAGAATAATGAATTAAATGTTTTCCCCCGTCATCATCAATCATGTCCATTTGCCTTTGATTGACCAAACATGTAAGACACATGAAATGACTTTCTAATCATGTTAGGGGGAAAAAGGAGCAGAAGATGGGGAAAGGGAGTTTCAACCTTTTTTATTTTATTCAGAAATTCCATTGACATTTTCTGGCAATCTTTTCACATACTGTATGGGCTTCTCTTTGCTAATAATGTTTGCCTTGAGAATTTGTAAAGGTCTGAGAACTCTTTAATTCAATATTCTAGAAATTACCAGGGCCAGAGGGGAAAGGAATACCTGTTAATAGTTCATGGATTAATTCTCTCTTCATTTGAAATTATTTTCAGGAAAGTTGTTCTACACTCAGGTAGGCATTAGTCCTCTTAGGCGGAGTCAGCAGCACCAAGGGACGCAGACAGAGCCCCTCCTCGGCTGAGAGCCAGGTAGGAAGGACAGAGGATGCACAATGGTGCTGACCCAAACAGGACACCGAAGTCTTAGCAAATTCAATTCATGGACATTTATTTTGACTCGTGAATCTAAACAACAGACTGACTGGATTTTCTGGCAGTGGAAAGGGTTTATAACCAAATCTGACCAGCCTCCATACATCCTCGACAAGGATTATGAAGTTTTGCATTTCAAGTTTCTACATGAAGTCAAAGCTCTTTAATTTGGCAAAGGAACCACATATAGTAGCAGAGGAAGACATTTTCAGCACCATAATCACCTCAAATTGTAAGTCTCTGCTGGCCCTGCCCTCGACCAGCTGTCTTTAATAAAGGCTGGTAAGACCAGTCTCAGGCCATGCATTCCTTCAGAATGCATGTACTGAGAACCTCCGGTGAGTCAGGTGCTGTTCTAGGCACTGGGAAGAAGCAAGTAGCTCTTGACTTCAGAAGGCTTACCCTGTTTCCAAGAAAAAAGACAACAGATAATAAATGGCATGGAAAAAAACAAAGTAGGGAAGAGTTGACAAGGACGTGGATGTATGGGGTGTGGAGGAAATGCTTTAAGCGAGCATTTTTTTTAACATAGAAATGTTATTCTGCTCTCCATTAAGTCTAAGAAAACATCTAGATCCTTCCTAGAGGATATGGCCAAGCGGGATGTCTGCCTCTTTTGGAAACCCTCAGAAGCCCCAGAAAAATTTAAGAAGCTTGGCTACTTTCTTTCTGCTTTTCCTACATTTGCCAGGAAAACTGTTGATTCATAAAGCATTCTTAAATTGAGGTACACCATCTTAAAAGACAGGCAAACTAAACATGGTAGAGATGCCAGTGTCCCCTAAATATATCCACATATACACTGTCATCTGGCTTAAAAACAGGAGTCCTGGGAGTAGGATCAATGGACGGTTTCTTAATCTAGGTCCTGGGTACATGTGAGTACAAGTGAGTGTATATTGAACAAGCTGCCCATTCCTCAGATGAACACTTTGGTTTATATTTTATACTTCAGCTAAAAGTTTGTTTTTAATTCCTTTTTAAAATGCAATTTTGATGCTTTAGACAAAGGTCTCCCTGAGAAATTAACACTGAACAAGGAAATGAAAGATGCGATGGAGGGAAACCATGAAGCTGTCTAGGGGGAGAGCATTCCAGGCAGAGAAAGCAGCCAGTGCAAAACTCCTAGACTTGATAAACAGAGTGTGGATGATGTTAAAGAGCCGAAGAACACTTAAGAGACAGAACCCCGACTGCATGGGACCTAAAGACACTTGTAAGAACTTTATTCTGATGAGACGGGACACCGTGGAGAGATCTGTGCAGAGGGGTGACAGGATCTGACTCATGCTTGAGAAGGATGCTGTATGAGGATAGACCAGAATAGGGCAGGGATAAGGCAGGGCAGAGAGGTCAGTTAGGAGGCCAGCTTTACACTCTGGGAGATAGCTGATGGTGGTTTGGACCTGATAATACAGTGGAGGTAATGAGAAGTACACAGATTCTGGGCAAGTGGATTGTTGCTGAGTGGAATATGGTACATGAGAGGAAGCAAGGAGCTCCGGGGGAATCCAAGAACTTTCGTATAAGCAATGGGAAAGATGACCTTGCCAACAGTGCAATGGAAAAAGACCAGGTTTACCAAAAAAGGATAGGAATTCAATTCTAGATAGGTTAGGTCTCAGAAGAGATGAAACATTTAAATACAGATGTTGAGCAATAAGTAAATAAATCATACTAGGGTCAGGTTCTCGATGGAGGAATGTCTGGGAGTCATCTGTGTATCTAGGGCTTATGAGGATAAATGAGATTACCAAGGAAATGAATGTATTAGCAGCAGTTCTCCACTGGGGATGGATGAAGTCCACTGTCATGATACCATTTGTGATCAGGGTGACATCACCCTTGGGTATGGAATAAGCAAAGTTTATTCCATCTCACCAACCACCTCACCCTGTGTAGGTCTACTCTGCCAGCTGAACCCTCTTCTTTGGGACTACTAGCATTTCTTTCTGTATCAGAAAGCCACCTGGCTTCTCAGTCAGCACTTTGGCCCCATTTCAGAGACCCTGTCACCCACCTCTCTCCCAGTCTATACACGGTTGAGCCCTGCTTTTCACATGCCTCCCTCATCTAGATGCACACCTCTAATCTCCAGAACTTAAATTCACCAGCCAATAAGAACCGCTTATTATCTTCCAGAAGCACCTACCTAAGCCAATCAGCTTCACCTCCTGAATTAGACCAGTGCGTAATGTCACTTCCTGCTTGAGAACCTGTTCATTCTCCCACCTTGATTCATCCAAGCCTAACCTAACACCTCACCTGTCTCAACACAGTGACTTCTGGCCCTATAGAGCTGACCAGAGAGAAAGGCCAACCAAATCCATAGGATAGGGCTGCGCAAACCCGTGCTCTGACATTCCAGCCAAAACAGAAGCTTCCAGAAGCTTCTGAGTACTCCTTAGCCATAAGGATGGCAGTGTGATTAGCACACTGCTCAGAATATGGTAGATGCTGGGAAGAACTACAGAAAGCTAAAGTTTCCCCTTATTTCTACTAGATATACTCAAGGATGGACTTGGGACTAATGTTCCTGGTTTGACATATGAGTTTGTCAATTCTGAGCTTTACATTCTCACTCAAGGTGCTTGACTTCCCTTAACCCACAACGCCTGTCCCTTTAAAGAGGTGATGATAAGAACATCAAGTTTGGGTGGGGCCCTTGTGGGAATTATGAGATGATGTCCATACTGCATTTAGCATAGGGCTTGACACAGTTAGAACCCTATATAGTCCAGCTGCTGCTAAAGATCCTTGATTTCTATTTCCAGCTCCTAAACCATAATGTTCTTATACATGCATATATACAAACACACATATACACATAAATATAACCCAAAATAAAGGTACAAAGAACAATTCTCTTGGCTACAATTCATGCTAAGTCTCTGCACTGCTGACAGTTTATCTCAAAACCACAACGTCGAGACTGAAAAAATGGTTTCCACATACAGCAAGACTCACCCCAGTCATGATACAGTCTGAGGGACTTCCCTGGCAGTTTAGCAGCTAAGACTCCACACTCCCAAAGCAGGGAACTAGATTCCACATGCTGCAACTAAAAATCCCACATGCTGCAACTAAGACCCAGTGCAGCCAAATTAATTAATTTTTTAAAAAAGATTCAACCTGAATAACATGGGCCTGATTTCTCTATGTTTCCTAATTCAGAAATAGAAAATGTGATGGAAGAGACTGCTGTAATCATTCTTCAGTAAATTTCACCCATCAGTTTCAAATCTCATAAAACTAAAAGAAGTGCATCATGTACTTCCTCCAGTTTCATAAATGATTTACTAAAACAGGAAATAATTATGGGGCTCCCCTGGTGGCCCAGTGTCTAAAGAGTCTGCCTTTCAGTGTAGGGGGCACCAGTTCGATCCCTGGTCTGGGAAGATACCACGTGCCGCAGGACAGCTGGACTGGTGTGTCCAATTAGGAGCCAGTGCTCTGGAGCGCATGCGCCCAGAGCCGGTGCTCTGCAGGGAGAGAAGTCACTGCAGTGGGAGGCCCACACAGGCCAAAGAATAAAGATAGATGAAAATAAACGAATAAAACAATAAAAGAGGCCAAAATTGAAAACACACACACATACACATATAAAATAATTATGGATTACATACCACTTTCTAAGCTCTCTGTGTGTGTAAAATGGTACATTAGCAGAGATAAAATCATTGGCGATCCTGAGAACAATTTAAATGTGCTAAATTTGATGACAAGATTGAAAAGAAATATCAAGAGTTAATCACTCTGTAAAATATATAACACCCACACATAATTTAGCATGTCCAAGGACAGCTAATCCTAGTAAAAATAATAGCACAATTCACAAAGACAGCAGGTCAAGCCCCAGCTTGAAACCAGATATTTTGAAGACAAAGTTTAATATTACATGGCAAAACTCTAAAAAAAAGTTCTTTTTTTAAAATCAGTGGATATTAAATTACATCCAAGCGAGGTTTCCAAGGAAAGGATACATGTGGCCACTTATTCACGGATGAGGCAACAGCAGATAGACTAAATAAATCCATTGCCTCAGTCTCTCCAGGAGATATCAAGAAGATTCTTGCTTGAACCTGACAGGCGGGCAGTAGGGGAGCAGATAGTGGTCAATGAACAGGATGCTCTGAGCCCGAGTGATAATGTAGATATTGACAAGTCACAGGATTCAGAGAACTTGCCTGCACTCCTTCAAGGCAGTCAAGGGCAAGCACTGGGTACTGTGCGCTTCACGTAGTTTCTCTATGTTTCCTAATTCAGAAATAGAAAATGTGATGGAAGAGACTGCTGTAATCATTCTTCAGTAAATTTCACCCATCAGTTTCAAATCTCATAAAACTAAAAGAAGTGCATCATGTACTTCCTCCAGTTTCATAAATGATTTACTAAAACAGGAAATAATTATGGGGCTCCCCTGGTGGCCCAGTGTCTAAAGAGTCTGCCTTTCAGTGTAGGGGGCACCAGTTCGATCCCTGGTCTGGGAAGATACCACGTGCCGCAGGACAGCTGGACTGGTGTGTCCAATTAGGAGCCAGTGCTCTGGAGCGCATGCGCCCAGAGCCGGTGCTCTGCAGGGAGAGAAGTCACTGCAGTGGGAGGCCCACACAGGCCAAAGAATAAAGATAGATGAAAATAAACGAATAAAACAATAAAAGAGGCCAAAATTGAAAACACACACACATACACATATAAAATAATTATGGATTACATACCACTTTCTAAGCTCTCTGTGTGTGTAAAATGGTACATTAGCAGAGATAAAATCATTGGCGATCCTGAGAACAATTTAAATGTGCTAAATTTGATGACAAGATTGAAAAGAAATATCAAGAGTTAATCACTCTGTAAAATATATAACACCCACACATAATTTAGCATGTCCAAGGACAGCTAATCCTAGTAAAAATAATAGCACAATTCACAAAGACAGCAGGTCAAGCCCCAGCTTGAAACCAGATATTTTGAAGACAAAGTTTAATATTACATGGCAAAACTCTAAAAAAAAGTTCTTTTTTTAAAATCAGTGGATATTAAATTACATCCAAGCGAGGTTTCCAAGGAAAGGATACATGTGGCCACTTATTCACGGATGAGGCAACAGCAGATAGACTAAATAAATCCATTGCCTCAGTCTCTCCAGGAGATATCAAGAAGATTCTTGCTTGAACCTGACAGGCGGGCAGTAGGGGAGCAGATAGTGGTCAATGAACAGGATGCTCTGAGCCCGAGTGATAATGTAGATATTGACAAGTCACAGGATTCAGAGAACTTGCCTGCACTCCTTCAAGGCAGTCAAGGGCAAGCACTGGGTACTGGTGGACAAAATGCTTCACCTGTGTCGTAAGCAACAAGCTGCTGGCCCATAAGACCCCTGAGTGACCAGCCTGAACCACGTTCATAAAGGTACTGACCATAAGGTTTGCACTAGATTTTTTAAATCTTAGCACACTAGAAACTGCACAGGCCATGGAGGTCTTGAAGGTTAAGTGGAGCAAATTACGGCCAAATAGTCAGAAACAAGCCTTTAACAGAAGTTAGGAATTCTTAAGACAACCTAAGGGCTCCCCCAGTGGCTCAGAGGTAAAGAATCTGTCTGTAATACAGGAGCTACAGGTTTGATCCCCGGGTCAGGAAGATTCCCAGGAGGAGGGCATGGAAAGCCACTCCAGTCTTCTTGCCTGGAGAATCCCATGGACAGAGGAGCCTGGCAGTCTATAGTCTAGAGGGTCACAAAAAGTTAGACACAACTAAAGAGACTTAGCATGCATGCACACAAGGCGACTTAAGGAATTCATTAACCCCAAAGAAGTAAACTAAAAATATAGACAGATTGCCCCCAAATTTAGATCAGAGGAAGGCTTTCAGGGGAAATGACTTGGCACCATGGGGTGAAAGGTCTTTGAAAATGACCTTGCTGAGGGGATAAACAGGTTCTCCCTGTATTTCTTGGTACCCCAGGCCTGAGTCTCTTTGGTATATTCCATATATCAGTAGTCCCTCTCCCTTTCATGCAACTTTATCACCCTCAGTGTTGGGATGGCTTTTTGGCCTCACGCATTCCAGAAGCCCAGAGGACAGTCGCTGCGATACCGCATCCCCATTTCAGCCCTGCTCTGTCTTCCTTCAGCAGGGGCAGGGTGCAGTGCATTCTGCAGGAGTGAGGAACTGATGTCATACTTGCCCAGGGCCAGAAAGAGGGTAAACTCACACTCCCTCTTTGGCCTCCAGAAACGCTAAGCATTCTCAAAGGATCAAATGCTACCGGAGCCTCACCCGGTCTCCCTCCATGCCAGCAGGCCTGCCTGTCCCCATAGAAGTGCTGATGAATTCTCTGCCAGAGGGCACCGGGGACACTGGGGAAGGAAGCCACTCCTGCAAGCAGTCATCTGGGCATAGATTCCCTTTTCCATCTGAGACCCCAAATGAGGCTTTGTGACTCCTGGAATGGGAGACAATATCTAAAATGTGCCAAGGCGAGCCTCATTATGGTGTTTATTGTGACCTAAAAGAAACAAGGGTCTGGAACGAGAGGGCAAGAGCAGAGACGACACTGCAGAACTGGGAACATGTGTGTGTCGGGCCACCCCTGTTTCAAGTGAAAAAAAGAAACACCTGAAGGCAAACCTTGTTATATCCAGGTCATGTGCCTTAGCAAATTTCAACACAAAGATCTCCTGAATGTCAAAAGGAGAAGGCCACATTCAGAGAGCTACCTCCAGACACAGAGGAGTTGGCCCCAGACAGAAATAACACAGTAACATAACCCAGGGAAATGTGTTTTGAGTTACACCAGGGCCGGACTGAGCCTCTCCCACAAGGCACTTCCTAAATAGGAATTTGGCAGTGGGATTGGCCAGGGCTGCAGGGGACAGCCTTGGCTGCAGAGGTGAGGCCCTTTAGGGTCTTGAGGAAATTTGGACAGAAGTTCTTTCTCCCTGTCGGTAATAACACTGAAGAATCAGCGTCACATCGATTTTTATTAATTTCCTTGACAGGCAGCTCTAGTTTCCATGCAGGACCACAAAATCAAAACATACACATGTCAAGTGCCCCATGTGGGGTGGGGCCCTGCCAAAGCCGTGTTTCATCAACACCAGGCGAGCCCAAGTCACCCGTGTTGGGATGGCTTTTTGGCCTAAATTCCAGAAGCCCAGAGGACAGTCGCTGCGATACGCATCCCCATTTCAGCCCTGCTCTGTCTTCCTTCAGCAGGGGCAGGGTGCAGTGCATTCTGCAGGAGTGAGGAACTGATGTCATACTTGCCCAGGGCCAGAAAGAGGGTAAACTCACACTCCCTCTTTGGCCTCCAGAAACGCTAAGCATTCTCAAAGGATCAAATGCTACCGGAGCCTCACCCGGTCTCCCTCCATGCCAGCAGGCCTGCCTGTCCCCATAGAAGTGCTGATGAATTCTCTGCCAGAGGGCACCGGGGACACTGGGGAAGGAAGCCACTCCTGCAAGCAGTCATCTGGGCATAGATTCCCTTTTCCATCTGAGACCCCAAATGAGGCTTTGTGACTCCTGGAATGGGAGACAATATCTAAAATGTGCCAAGGCGAGCCTCATTATGGTGTTTATTGTGACCTAAAAGAAACAAGGGTCTGGAACGTAGAGGGCAAGAGCAGAGACGACACTGCAGAACTGGGAACATGTGTGTGTCGGGCCACCCCTGTTTCAAGTGAAAAAAAGAAACACCTGAAGGCAAACCTTGTTATATCCAGGTCATGTGCCTTAGCAAATTTCAACACAAAGATCTCCTGAATGTCAAAAGGAGAAGGCCACATTCAGAGAGCTACCTCCAGACACAGAGGAGTTGGCCCCAGACAGAAATAACACAGTAACATAACCCAGGGAAATGTGTTTTGAGTTACACCAGGGCCGGACTGAGCCTCTCCCACAAGGCACTTCCTAAATAGGAATTTGGCAGTGGGATTGGCCAGGGCTGCAGGGGACAGCCTTGGCTGCAGAGGTGAGGCCCTTTAGGGTCTTGAGGAAATTTGGACAGAAGTTCTTTCTCCCTGTCGGTAATAACACTGAAGAATCAGCGTCACATCGATTTTTATTAATTTCCTTGACAGGCAGCTCTAGTTTCCATGCAGGACCACAAAATCAAAACATACACATGTCAAGTGCCCCATGTGGGGTGGGGCCCTGCCAAAGCCGTGTTTCATCAACACCAGGAAACAGAGCCCAAGTTCTCAGACCATGTGTGCTGGTCCTGTGGGTAATTCCCTGTTGGAAGGAAGCGTAGGCACTTGGTAGGACATGCCAGAGGAGCTCGCCTGGTGACAGGCCTTTATCCTGGTCTAAGAGCCCTGGGAGCCACCAGGCTACATCTGGTTTGGAGCTTGTCTCTGGGTCCAGCCACAAAGACCTCCCTGCTTCCTCTATTTGCCTGCATTCAGTTGGATCCAGGCAGGGGACTGGCAGCCTGGATTAAAGGAGCCATTTAAAGGAGAGCAATGTCCTTATTTGTGAGCTGGGTCTGAGCCAGGATTCTGCAGAGTTGAGGTCTCTGGGCACATGGTAAGTAAAGGATATTTCCATCAAGGCATCCGTTGCTAAAGTGACTGAACGGACTCCAAGACAATTTGTTCTTTTATGTAATATTAACTCTACATTGGCTAAAAAATGTAAATGAGGTGGGTACAGAGGGTGAGGACTCGAGAACAAAAACATCATGTTCAAAGTTACACAACTTATGGACGCTGGGGGTGAGCCGCGACAGGGAGTCAGTTCATCACCTGCATCCCCGTCCTCCTGACTCAGCCCTCCCACTGCATCCGGGGCCACTCCTTACTGCTGATGGTGGACGCAGCCACAATGCAGCCAAAGGCTAGAGATCTCACAACTTCAAACAGAGTTTCTGGCGCCTTTACAGAACCTCCTGGTGCCTCTCTCATTCCCCACCTCAACCACTCTTAATTCAGGAAGGGGAATGTAAATAAATAAATAAGAGGGAGAGGAACATAAGGCCAGATCCTGAGCTAATGGCCACCAGTGCCAAATCAGGGAGGCTCAATCTAGACAGGTTTTACTGTGCTGGTTTGTGACCTTGCCTGTCTAGGCTGAGCAATCCAAGGATAAGGACTGAGGTCATCACTAAGAGCTCTCAGAGCCCTCTTGGTAGGGTTCCGGACCCTCAACCTGATGTGCTGTAAACACGCCTGGCCTGTGAGGACAGAGTCAGGTCTTTCTTTATCTGAGTTGGTCTAGTGGTCAGTGGAAACTCTGGGAACTTTGGAGAGGCTGCTCAGCCATCCTGAGGGGTGAACTGAGCATATCCAGACCCCCTGTCTCCCAGTGTAAACAACCGTGTGGCCCAGGACTCAGTTCCTCCTTTTGACTCTCCATTCAAACAACCATGGCATGTCGGCCCTGCTGGCCTCCTTGATTGTGCAGAAATAAATAAATGAATTATGTTGTTGGGGTTTGGGCTTCAGCACAAACACATGGTCTGCATTTATCTGCACAGTGAGAGGTCCAGCAGCCACTTGATGTAAAAGAGCAAAATGATAATTCTTTTCTTTAGGCACTCTGGTGCCATATGGAATGTATATAAATCATATTTTTGTTTTAACAGCGGAGGCTTTGTTGATAGATAAACATGTGGTTTATCTAAAAAAAGAGAGAGGATTGTGCTTTGAACAATCATTTAATGGCTGTGGATGTGCCAAATAAAAATAAAAACATAATTTTGAAAGAAGCTGGCCTCATGCCCAAATCTGTAACAAGGAATTTCTCCTTAACCAGAGTGGTTAAAACCCGTCGATCTGTTTTGAGTTTAAGCCGTGCTCTCTACTCAACCCCACGACAAATTGAATCCGAGGCTAATGCACCCTAATCGGATGAGACATTACCTTTATGAATGACCTCATGGAGAAGAGGTTGGCGAGCATGGTGGAGAGGCCTTGGGCCAGGCAGCTCTGGGCAATGAACCCCAGCTTCAGCTCTGCGAGGCAGATTGCATCATCCCCCTCTTTCCAATTCCAGCTCGGGATGTTTAGCAGATGGGCCTGTGGAAACAAAGACAGGTATGAGACCCCACTTGGTTAAATGTTCAATTGTTTAAAGTCTCCTCTGGGAAACACAGCATGGCCCAGCTGCTTAGGGTCATCCAGATTCAGCCTGGGTCTAGCATTTTCTGCTTTCTTCAACTCTTCTGTGCATTAGACTTCAGTCTCTCTGGAACATTGCTTCCACACCTACCAAACCCAAGTCCTCCCCTTGGGTTTTTCACTGAGCCAAAGAGAATCCAGAGGGAATTTCCCCTTGTGACAGACTCATCAACTTGTGCTACTAGGATGTCTGGCTAGGTTTCTCTAAATTGGCTCCTCGAAAAACCTTAAGAATGTCAGATGCCTGTATATTTTATATTTCTTTTTAGATCTGCCTTCCCAGCTCCTACTCTGTGGCTCCCAGGCTCAAGTGGGCATCAGATCAACTCAAGGGTTTATACCAACACCAAGTGTCACCCTCTCCCTCAAAGGCTCTGACTCTTTGGGGGTGGGGCAAGACTGGAGAATTTGCATTTCTCACCAGTTCAAGGTGGTGCTGAGCTAGGAGGCACTTTTCAAGAAGTATACCCTAAATCATCAGGCACATCACAGGGGAGATGTGCTACAGTCTCTTACAGATGGACTGACCCTATTCACCAGTGAGGTCAAACCCTGAGACAAGGATCCAGAGGCATGTTCATCCAATTATTTTTAAGTGGCATGAAGCAGAAAGCCAGAGATGATACACTGGAGGAAAGAATTAAGGCTCAAAAGTTCTCCAGAGTTGGAAAATGGGCCAAAGAAACAACCAGGAAAGATTCAAAAAGCTTTAATGTCAAGTACAGCAATTAGGTTTAAAAGAAAAAAAAAAAACAATTATATAAATCCAAACTGAGAGGCCCTTATTTGGCCACAGATATGAGCAGACAGAAAAAAAAATGTGCTTGGGTAAACCAAAATCCTCCAAAAGAACCAATCTTGTGACAGATTACAGAAAAAGCCAATGCTAGTTAGAAATGGTCTCCAGATCACAGGACATATGAATGTTTTCTTCTATTGTGAATAGGTCAGGCTGCCTCCCCAGCATTTGATCCAGCTGTCGGATTAAAACATTCAGATTTTAAAAGGGACGTTGATAACTGAATAACTTTCAGAGAAAAATGACAGGCTACGAGATGAGACATGGGTCCTAAAAGTACATCCCTTGAGGACCAGTCACAGGAGCCAGCGGCGTTTGGCCTGAAGAAGGGCCGCACCTGCGGGGAGACGGGGTGGTTCCTTGTCCACTGCTGTGCTAGGAGACCAGGTTTGTCTCGCTTTGTTCTAAGGACCAGAGTAAGGACGAACTAATGTGCATTTGTAATATATACTAGTATATTGCGAGCAGTTTTCTTGGCTTGTTTTATAAAGGAAATTTTTAAGTATGTAATTTGTTTAATAAAAGGAGATGGCAGTTTAGTTCCTACATCATGTCCAACTCTTGCGACCCCATGGACTATAGCCTGCCAGGCTCCTCTGTCCATGGGATTCTCCAGGCAAGAATGCTGGAGTGGGTTACTAGTTCCTTCTCCAGGGGATCGTCTCAAGCCAGGAATCGAACCCAAGTCTCCTTCATTGCAGACAGATTCTTTACCAACTGAGCCACAAGGGAAGCCTGGGATCTTAACTGAGAATAGTAAAAATCTAGTTAGTACCAGGGGATGGGACCCTGGATATATTGGCACAGTTGGCACACAGCTACAAAACGACTTATCAGGAGATGCGGTCACCTGAGACAAATAAATGGAGACAGCTGCCTCCAAAAATGCAAGGTCTTTGTCCCTAGAACTCAATACACATTTCTCCAAGTCTCCAAGATAAGATTCATGCTCTGCACAGGGGGCTGAGTCAGGCCGTTCTAGGCTCCTGCTAATGCCAAGACTCTGTGACCCCAAAACGACAATTTCTCTCCACGTATCAGCAAACACTAGGAGCACCAAGGAAGCGTCCCTTCACTCTCAGGACGATATATGACAGGTGCACTACTAGGAGGAGGAGGAAGACTCCTCTGTGGAGCCAAGACCCAGTCCAGTGGTTCTAAACTTGACCTTCAGAAACACCACTCTCTTGAAATCCCCTCTTGCAAAATCCTGTTCTGTAACACTCTTGTGAATCCCAGCCCAGCAGTGATTACTCCTTGTAGAGCTGACCATATCCTTCCCGATGAGAACAGTTAAAACAGTCCCATGTGTAGGCTGTAGCAGATGGGAATTTCTATGAAGCTAAATATCAGAGACCTTCCCACATCACAGACTCAATTCCAGCAATTAGCCTGCTCTTTATCCCATTTCTCTCCCTATCCTTCACTGGCTTAAGGCCACTCTTTCCCTTTACTTCCCTGGCATCATAGAGAACACATCAGGCTGAGCGAAGAAACACTCATTGGCATCTGATTATCATCTGAGAAGAATGGGGAAAAATTAAATCTAAGCCATGAGTAAGTAAATCATCAAGTCTGAAAGGAGATGTGTGTGGTCCAAGCCCCAGGCAGACATCATGTAACTTACTTCATGGCACCTTCAAATAAACAAACAAAACACTCTCTTAAAGACAGTCTCTCACATCCCCATGTGCCATCGAGGATTTTAGGCCTTGGGTTCCTCATGTACCCATCTGGTACTGAGTTCCTTAGACATATTTTACATGTTATTACATAGAAACGTCAAGTTTGTTTCACTTCTCAGCCTTGTTTGGTGACCATATCTTCTCCAACTGTGGGACAGGGAACCACGGGGACCTGTCAAAGCCTGGAAGGACTGTGTTCACCAAAAAAGGGAATGGAGACTGACCCAGGAATTAAACTTTTTTGCTCTGGCAACTCTGTCCTTTTTCATTTTAGGAGAGTTTGGGTCTGCTGGCAGATGCCGGCATTAGTACATTGGAGTCTAGAGGCCAATTTTCTCTCATGTGGAGAACCAGCCCTGCTAAGTCAGGATGAGCAGGACCGGGGCTTCCCACTGCTTGTGATGAAAGGAAAGTGAATATAGGCTGGCTTGGAAATCAGAACAAACAGATTCCAGCCCCAATGCCATCTCTTAAGACACATGCAACTTTGAGAAAGCCATAGTGAGAAGAAAGAAGGTCATCTCAGAGGAAACACTGTAGCAGTTCTGCTCAAGGAATTACAGTGAGAAAGCTCAGAGACATTGCATCTCTACTGAGCCACTGGGACGTGGCTCCAGGTCAGTCCTGACCTGGAAAAAGATCTCTTTTTCTAGAGTCTGCTGGGACTATTTTAAAAGTCCACTAATAGTGAGGTCATCAGGAGTGACACTTTTCCAAGATGTCATAAACCATCCTTTCCTTCAAAGAGTTTTAAATCATTTGTACTTAAATATCAGAGACCTTCCCACATCACAGACTCAATTCCAGCAATTAGCCTGCTCTTTATCCCATTTCTCTCCCTATCCTTCACTGGCTTAAGGCCACTCTTTCCCTTTACTTCCCTGGCATCATAGAGAACACATCAGGCTGAGCGAAGAAACACTCATTGGCATCTGATTATCATCTGAGAAGAATGGGGAAAAATTAAATCTAAGCCATGAGTAAGTAAATCATCAAGTCTGAAAGGAGATGTGTGTGGTCCAAGCCCCAGGCAGACATCATGTAACTTACTTCATGGCACCTTCAAATAAACAAACAAAACACTCTCTTAAAGACAGTCTCTCACATCCCCATGTGCCATCGAGGATTTTAGGCCTTGGGTTCCTCATGTACCCATCTGGTACTGAGTTCCTTAGACATATTTTACATGTTATTACATAGAAACGTCAAGTTTGTTTCACTTCTCAGCCTTGTTTGGTGACCATATCTTCTCCAACTGTGGGACAGGGAACCACGGGGACCTGTCAAAGCCTGGAAGGACTGTGTTCACCAAAAAAGGGAATGGAGACTGACCCAGGAATTAAACTTTTTTGCTCTGGCAACTCTGTCCTTTTTCATTTTAGGAGAGTTTGGGTCTGCTGGCAGATGCCGGCATTAGTACATTGGAGTCTAGAGGCCAATTTTCTCTCATGTGGAGAACCAGCCCTGCTAAGTCAGGATGAGCAGGCCCGGGGGCTTCCCACTGCTTGTGATGAAAGGAAAGTGAATATAGGCTGGCTTGGAAATCAGAACAAACAGATTCCAGCCCCAATGCCATCTCTTAAGACACATGCAACTTTGAGAAAGCCATAGTGAGAAGAAAGAAGGTCATCTCAGAGGAAACACTGTAGCAGTTCTGCTCAAGGAATTACAGTGAGAAAGCTCAGAGACATTGCATCTCTACTGAGCCACTGGGACGTGGCTCCAGGTCAGTCCTGACCTGGAAAAAGATCTCTTTTTCTAGAGTCTGCTGGGACTATTTTAAAAGTCCACTAATAGTGAGGTCATCAGGAGTGACACTTTTCCAAGATGTCATAAACCATCCTTTCCTTCAAGAGTTTTAAATCATTTGTACTTAAATTGGAAAAAGCCCTGTGCCATCTCCTTACCATGTTTGGAGATGGTGAGATTGGGTGTTTCTCTCGCTGAGTTCTCCTGGTGTAAACAGATGGCCGTTGGAGACCCTCAGTCCTTCTGTAAGTCCTACTCAGGGGAACCACAGTTTGGTTCAACAGCCTGGGGCTCTACTGAATAAGAAAGTGGCAGCCGGCAGTTCTGCCTCTTCGTTCACTGGCTGCCAAGTGACCATGAGTCATACTCACCAGAGAGGCTCTGTCTGAGACGGAGCTTAGACCCACGGTCTGCATTCACACTGGAATGCTGAAATGCACAGATGGTCAAATGAGGACTACACGAGATAATGGATGTCAAAGCTCCTTTAAAACCAAAAAATATGACACAAATGTCTGAGATTATTATGATAACAAACTTAGGGCCAGTTTTATATGGAAAGAGAGAAGACTGCTTCCCTATATCCCTAGGTCCTAGAATAACACCATCATTAGGTCATAGGGGACTAAAGTTCTTCCTATGTTAAGGCTGGTATCCAATGATGGATGTAAGTATCCTCTGGAATGTGTTAACAGTCATATAGGTATATATGCACATAACAGGTTCTTTCCTGAAAGCAAGTTTAATGGATGCAGATCTCCAGGCATCTAGTCATGGGTGAAAAGAAAGTGCTAAGAGATGAAGAAAAATAATATTGTAAAGATAGACAGGAGGATCTTAAAACACAGCAAAATTATAAAGCAAGATGAAGAATGCCTATCTGCAATTCCACAGGGAATGAGATGTCAAATAATGGCCAGTGGACTTCCTATTCCTTCTCTACAAGAGAAAAATGAAATGAAAGCGCCCTTAACAAAGTCATTATGCCCTTTTCACTTTTCACTCTAACACATTCTACAAGGATAAAGTCTTATAAGTGACTTTTCCTAACTCTGAAACCCAAATAGATTGGGGTGGTTCTAAACAAAATGTGTTTTAGGCAAATAATCACAGGTCAGTTGACATCTTCATCACTGTTTCTGGATAACGACAAGGCAGAGGGTTGTGAAAGATGTAAATGTTCAGCTTGCTCTGATCACGTGAATACTGAGTAGTGGAATCTGGACCCCATGTCCACAGAACTACTGAGCTTGACAAGAATCGCAGAGCTGAAATTCTCCTTAATTCCTTGAAGATGCTGCATCAGCACTCATTGGAAGGAGAAAAAAAGGACGATTCCTTTTCAACTCACCCAGTCCTTCTGTAAGTCCTACTCAGGGGAACCACAGTTTGGTTCAACAGCCTGGGGCTCTACTGAATAAGAAAGTGGCAGCCGGCAGTTCTGCCTCTTCGTTCACTGGCTGCCAAGTGACCATGAGTCATACTCACCAGAGAGGCTCTGTCTGAGACGGAGCTTAGACCCACGGTCTGCATTCACACTGGAATGCTGAAATGCACAGATGGTCAAATGAGGACTACACGAGATAATGGATGTCAAAGCTCCTTTAAAACCAAAAAATATGACACAAATGTCTGAGATTATTATGATAACAAACTTAGGGCCAGTTTTATATGGAAAGAGAGAAGACTGCTTCCCTATATCCCTAGGTCCTAGAATAACACCATCATTAGGTCATAGGGGACTAAAGTTCTTCCTATGTTAAGGCTGGTATCCAATGATGGATGTAAGTATCCTCTGGAATGTGTTAACAGTCATATAGGTATATATGCACATAACAGGTTCTTTCCTGAAAGCAAGTTTAATGGATGCAGATCTCCAGGCATCTAGTCATGGGTGAAAAGAAAGTGCTAAGAGATGAAGAAAAATAATATTGTAAAGATAGACAGGAGGATCTTAAAACACAGCAAAATTATAAAGCAAGATGAAGAATGCCTATCTGCAATTCCACAGGGAATGAGATGTCAAATAATGGCCAGTGGACTTCCTATTCCTTCTCTACAAGAGAAAAATGAAATGAAAGCGCCCTTAACAAAGTCATTATGCCCTTTTCACTTTTCACTCTAACACATTCTACAAGGATAAAGTCTTATAAGTGACTTTTCCTAACTCTGAAACCCAAATAGATTGGGGTGGTTCTAAACAAAATGTGTTTTAGGCAAATAATCACAGGTCAGTTGACATCTTCATCACTGTTTCTGGATAACGACAAGGCAGAGGGTTGTGAAAGATGTAAATGTTCAGCTTGCTCTGATCACGTGAATACTGAGTAGTGGAATCTGGACCCCATGTCCACAGAACTACTGAGCTTGACAAGAATCGCAGAGCTGAAATTCTCCTTAATTCCTTGAAGATGCTGCATCAGCACTCATTGGAAGGAGAAAAAAAGGACCTGATATCCTTTTCTAAACATACAACATTCATTTTCCTATTCAATCTAAATTCAGCCCCAAATCTAAACAACAGCTTCAAGCACTCCCACACTAAATGAAATTTCAAATCACAGAGGAAGGAGGGAGAGTTCATAGCCTCGAGAGCTGTCACCAGACCCTGCCTTGCTCATAAAATTCACCTCCACCTACAGGGCTGCTGTCAAAAAACTTCTCCAGGTTGATGCCAGTGCATTACCAACACTCTCACTTTCTTTCTTCAGGGTCCTGCGTTTTCCAGGACACTGTGACTGTGGGTGCCCACCACTCAACCCACTGGCTGGAGCCCAGTACAGTCTGCAGTGGACCACCTGGGAGGGCTGGGCAGGGGAGGCCTGTGGGCAGCAGCCCAGTCACCAGCAGCAGGCTCCAGTCCACAACGCCTCCAGTCCGGCTTCCACACAGCAAGATGGGGCAGCGCTTGCCAGCAATTAAGAAATAATGGCAGGACACTGGCACATTTGGCAGAACGGGGTCCTCTCTGGGTCACCTGACTGCCTATTTCGTAGGGAATATGGCCCATAACATGGGACAAACGCTCCCTCACAACCCAGCGGGGAGTCATTCTGTCCAGACAGGACACCTGGCGGCAGGTACTGAGCAGCCTCCGGTTTCTCGGTTTCTCATAAGCAGTTCCATATCAAACACAGAGAGGTGCCACCTTCCCTCCCCCAAAGCTGTTTTCCTGGGAGTCTCCTGACAGCGGAGCACAGGAGTACTGCCTCTGAATGAGAGACAGGATTGTGGTTTACAGAGAAGGAATCTCAAGGAAGACAACATAGACTCCAAGGCTGGTTTTCTTTCTGAGCCCCTGTAAATTGTAACACTAGGAGATTTCCTTTATGTTTAATCTCTGGATAGCCAGCTATCTTCCTGAATTTAACCATACACATTCTCACTTTAAGTTTGGGGAGACTTTTCACCCCTGACTCCTCTTTCTCAAGGCCTCTGGATGGCACTTGTGTGTGTGCATGCACACAGGTGAGTGTGCGGCCACCTGCGGAGCGGGGAGCGTCTGGACCCAGGTGCATCTCTAAGCCTGGGACAGGTGCGCTGCCCTACCTTGTTGTGGTACTGCAGCATCTGAGTGATGATCCTTATCTTTGGGTGGTAGTTCTTTATGGAGATGACTCTGAAAGAGAAAAGAACAAAAGCTGAGCCAGGGTCTGCCTCACCCTCAGAGTCTGACGGGGAGATTAACTTGATTGCATCCAAAGGCAAAGACTGTGGGGCAGCCGCCAAGGCCTTCAGAGGGGCTGCAGGCACTGGGCCAAGTTAAACTGTGTTTCCACCACTGCATCCCGTGGTCGTGTGAAAAGGAAATCACAGAGCGGCCGTTGACTGTCTTAGGCATGAAAGAAGAAAGAGGCCCCATGATGCCATGGGGGTGGCATGTGTGCGCCAGGCATGCAGGTCTGGAGCAGGAGTCACAGGCTGATTACCTCGGCATCTAAATGAAACAAGTTCAACCCTCGGGGCCGACAAAGCTTGACCATGTCACATACCCTAGGGAGGAGCCCAGAAACGATTTGCTCTGAGTCCATTCCGCCAAGTTAACAACATGAGACAACGTGGCAAACCAGACAAGCAGCCTGACAAATGATTCTAACTGTCACACACACATGGCCACGCTCACAAAAATGATTTCCAAGCAGGGCTCCTCGGAGGGGATCCATGACGCCGCCTTTGATAGTTAATAGCATCTATATGACAATTTTGATGCTGGTTAGGTAAGTGACAAGGCCTTGAGGAGGTCATGGTCTAGTGGAAAATTCCCCCCAAATTGCTAGCAGTCCATACTTAGTATTAACCACTGCCTGCCCCCATCCCGACCCTCCCTTCTGTTCCCCATAACAATTACTGTGCTGAAAGAGGAGGGGCAGAGAGCAGAGGGATAGGAACACCTGCATTCTCCTCCCAGCTGCTACACTAACAAACTGGGTGACCTTCAGGAAATCCCTGGGCGCTCTATGACTGTTTCCTCATCTGGACACTGGGGGCAATGGTACCTGCTTTATGTATTTCACAGGCTTTGCTATGAGCAGCACATGAAAAACCAGATGTGAAAATGCTTTGAAATCATTAAAAGCCCTCTCCATGTGTAAGTTATGGGTTTTGTCATTACTGACTCTGTCAGCGGTGACATTGTACATTTCCTTCTGTGACATGGAAGGCTAAAGAATGGAATTCCACCAAAGGCCACCTCCTAAGCCTAATCAGAAATGTAAGTGAGTTTATCATGACCACCCCCACAAACATCCCACCAGGAAGCGTTCTATGCTTCATCCCTTTTTGTGCAAAGGTGGAGAGAAGGCAGCCAGGAAGCAGCTTTGTCTGAAAAGGAAGCACTTGTGAATCTAGGAAATGGATCACGCAGAAACCCTCTCCCTGCACAAAGTCACCCTGGGCTTTTGCACTTGAAGGATTTCATTTTAGTTTTGAAAAAGTGTTGTGTTGGCCCATGCTTATAACTCAAGGACTTTGAGTCTCTGTCAGCCCTCGGAATTCAGTTCACAGCATCAGCCAGTTTTCTGCATTAGCTCATTTCAAATGGATCTTTGACATTCTAATTTCAAAAGGGGCAGATTGGTCTCATTAAACTAAGGAGAAAGGAGGATTATACAAATAAGGGAAAGACAGAGTCTATGTTTTAACCCTGGGCTTCCCATTTCCTTCTGCTGACTGGGCCTTAGTTTTGATTCTGGTTAATGGATGGTTTCCTGGCATTTCTGATATTACCTTTGCTCTGTCATTTTTATGGCTTGGCATCATACCAATCACCCTACTTCCCTTCATGTCTTCATACTAACCCTATTGTTGAGGGCTTCAATAAAGTGATGAAGAGAAATGCCGCGTTCAAAATTAACATCATTTCAATTATTCACTTAAAAGAAAAATGGGAAGTGGCAGCCCCAAATTTCTCTGTAGGAAAAATTTTTTTCCGACGTTCAAAAGTTAACATCTGCCCATCCCGACCCTCCCTTCTGTTCCCCATAACAATTACTGTGCTGAAAGAGGAGGGGCAGAGAGCAGAGGGATAGGAACACCTGCATTCTCCTCCCAGCTGCTACACTAACAAACTGGGTGACCTTCAGGAAATCCCTGGGCGCTCTATGACTGTTTCCTCATCTGGACACTGGGGGCAATGGTACCTGCTTTATGTATTTCACAGGCTTTGCTATGAGCAGCACATGAAAAACCAGATGTGAAAATGCTTTGAAATCATTAAAAGCCCTCTCCATGTGTAAGTTATGGGTTTTGTCATTACTGACTCTGTCAGCGGTGACATTGTACATTTCCTTCTGTGACATGGAAGGCTAAAGAATGGAATTCCACCAAAGGCCACCTCCTAAGCCTAATCAGAAATGTAAGTGAGTTTATCATGACCACCCCCACAAACATCCCACCAGGAAGCGTTCTATGCTTCATCCCTTTTTGTGCAAAGGTGGAGAGAAGGCAGCCAGGAAGCAGCTTTGTCTGAAAAGGAAGCACTTGTGAATCTAGGAAATGGATCACGCAGAAACCCTCTCCCTGCACAAAGTCACCCTGGGCTTTTGCACTTGAAGGATTTCATTTTAGTTTTGAAAAAGTGTTGTGTTGGCCCATGCTTATAACTCAAGGACTTTGAGCCTCTGTCAGCCCTCGGAATTCAGTTCACAGCATCAGCCAGTTTTCTGCATTAGCTCATTTCAAATGGATCTTTGACATTCTAATTTCAAAAGGGGCAGATTGGTCTCATTAAACTAAGGAGAAAGGAGGATTATACAAATAAGGGAAAGACAGAGTCTATGTTTTAACCCTGGGCTTCCCATTTCCTTCTGCTGACTGGGCCTTAGTTTTGATTCTGGTTAATGGATGGTTTCCTGGCATTTCTGATATTACCTTTGCTCTGTCATTTTTATGGCTTGGCATCATACCAATCACCCTACTTCCCTTCATGTCTTCATACTAACCCTATTGTTGAGGGCTTCAATAAAGTGATGAAGAGAAATGCCGCGTTCAAAATTAACATCATTTCAATTATTCACTTAAAAGAAAAATGGGAAGTGGCAGCCCCAAATTTCTCTGTAGGGATAAAACATTAAGCTCCATCTTCTTTTGGTTCTTCCTCTGAAATTAAAAACGTTCCTTAAAAGTTACATTCTTATCACTTCAAAGGGCACCAAAATACGAAAGACAGGAATCCTAGTTCAAGGAAAGGGCCAAGTGAGGCACCCTAAGCCGGGCCACGGTGGTTGCTCCCAGCTGTGGCTAGCTAGAGGACAGGCCCAGGTGGGGAAGCAGGTCCCATTCCACCATCTCCCTGCAGCCTGGCAAGCCCAGTGCCTACAGGAGCTCATGCATTGACTCTCTTACAACAACTGCACTAAGCATACTGTCCAAGAAAAGTGAACAGAAACAGCACACTGGGCCAGATGTCACTTGCCCGACACAAGGACCAGATGCTGAGGGGAGAATGTGCTCCAGAGGTATTCCACCCCCTCACGGATGGGAAAGCTCATGGCCCTGGGGACCACTGAGTTAAAGCAAGGCCAAGGAGATGTAAGCATTGGAGCCAGAGCCATGCAAAGGCAACCTCCCTAACCTTCCACCCCAGGTAGGTTCTCAGGACACAGGAAACTAAGCTCAGGGAGAGGGGACTTTTGGTCTAGACCCAAAGGACGGCCGTTCACAGTTAGCCGAGAGTTCCTGGGGATCTAGTGGGAGTGAAAAGCTTCCTCTTAGCTCATCTTTTCTCCAGAAGATTCTCTTTATGATCCCTGCCCAGTTTTCTTAACCATTCTACAATTTATGTTCCGGTTGAGAAGAATCCAAAGGAGCTTTGACAATGCAGAGCAAAATAGCTTAACTTTCTGGTTATCTCATAGTCCCAAGATGTCTGGAACATAGGTCTATGCAAAGAAGAAAAATGGAACAGTTTTCTTTTGAAATGAGAAAAATATAAGGAGGCCTGAAAATGGCCTCAGATGAGCCCAGCCCACTTATGAGAAAGGCACTGGGCAGTGTTTTCCAAAAGCTGACCCTGGCTCCCCTACCCCTACCAGGAGATGTTCTGTTAAAAACAAAAGGGGAGCTTGGAGTTAAATAGGTCTGGGAAACTCTCTACAGAACCTTACCTTAGAAACTCATGTGAGTATTTAAAGCACTGAGGAGGCTTTCAGTGCAAAACACTGTTTGAGAAAACTGGTTGAAACAAGTTAACTGATCACCATACCCATTTTTGTGGGAGATATTAATCAATGTGATATAAATGCACCTGGAATGCTCTAACATGAGGATCCTCAACCTGGAAAATTCTCTGCTGTGGGGGGATGTTCTATGCATTCTAGGGTGTTGAGCAGTAACCCTGGCGTCTATCATGAGCAGTGCTGTCCCCCTAACTATGACAACCAAGAACATCTCTGGATATTCCAGAATATTCCCCTAGGTCAGGCATATTCCTAGTGAAATCTATCTTTCCATGGCGAGTCCCGCACCCCAAGTCTGGTTGCCAGCCCTAGCGCTCACATCTTTTAAGGATGTGCTTTTGGCTGGTGGTGCCTTGTGTCATTGCCTTTGGCACCCACCACAGCGTCAGTGGGCCTATGCCCTGGGCCTACTATGCCTCTGGCAAGCTATAAGGTGACTAATGAGGAAAGAAGGTCCCACAGAGACAATGCTCTGCGGAGGACCCAACAGGACAGCAAGTGGCCACAGAACATCCAGACCAGAGCCCTCCCTTCCTCCCCAAGGTTACCTCATGATGTTGGAGGCATCTTCGGCATCGGGGTCCGCGCAGTACTTATTGGCAAGGATGAGGCACGCATCTGCTGACTCTATCTAAGACACCAAAGGAAAACCACAGAACACAAACATATAAATAGCCATGCTTGGTTGCAGTCTCTCTTTCCTGACAGCTCTGGGGGAACCTGGTGCTTTGCAAGAAAAGAGAAAAAAAAATAATCCTGAGAGATTATAGTTTTTGTCAAAAGTGTAGGTTGCAAATTCTTGTTATGGTGTAAACATATCATCTTGCTGCTGCTGAAGGGGACAACGTGTACCTTGGTAATTACACTTTTCATCTCGCGTAGCCTCTTCATGCAGAAGCTTTCCGGATATCTTGAGGTAACAATTAATTAAACCTTTCAGTCCCTTCTCCACCTCCTTTCCCCACTGTCTGCACCATCATCCTAACTTTTCCAGTCAGGAAACAGTGTTAGGTGGGTGAGGCCCTTTCTCTCAGGCTACCAAGTTCCCTGAGTCATTGGGGATTCAGAAATTTAGATTCCCAAGCCCCTCATCTAACTTTTTTTCACATCTTAAACATGGAAGAAGAGGAAGTGAGTGACCTTACTCAGATAACAGCTCAGTACTGTTCAGTATTCAATCAGCAATTCAGATATTCCAAAAACAACACATCTATGTGTGTGAAATCATATACTACAGATCACCTCAAAAGACAACCTTAAGGATTTATCTAAACATGTGCCAACAGAGACTTATTCCTTTGAGGGGATTGTGCATTGTGCTAGGAACTGCTTGTGTCTAAATTAGGTCCATGAACAATAATTATTTTCCCCAAGTTCTGATATGATTTCACATTAGACATAACTTGGATCATGTCTGGATAATATTAAAATTAGCTGGATTCTGTAAGTGAAGAGTCCCCACGCTGGCTCTGGTTCATCTTCCTTGGGATGCTGTTCTCACAACAGGCTATCCCCGCCTTTGGTGGGAGGACATGGTTTCCTTCGTGATGTGTCACAGACTGTCTCCAGTTTTCTTTCTTTCATAAAGCAAAGAATTTACCCAAATCCTTTTGGCTTATTCATGTTTGCCAGTTATATTATTTACTGAATTATGTGGTAACCACATAATAAGCACTGAGATGTAAGTGAATTCAAAACATTAATCTATCTCCACTGGCATGCAAATATTGAACATGCTTACAAAATTCAAGTGAGTTAAGTAGTGGGTGACATTTTGCTATGTCTCTTTCCCTTTTAAGCCTCAGGTCGGCTTTAAAAGAAGATTCTAACTTAGGAGGTTCTAGAAAGAAAGACTCATCCTTTACCAAGTGATGCCAGACACCTGCATGTGTAGGTTTGTACCTTTAGTCCTCAGTGAGGAAAAAAAGGTAAGTTAAAATGTTTGACGGTTTAGGTAAACTTTGTTTTATACTTATCCTTAGTATTCCTTCCTGATATAAATAACAGATGTCAGAGCTATGCTGAGTCCAATTTAAGTATTCCAAATGGAAATTACTCCACCTCCTTTCCCCACTGTCTGCACCATCATCCTAACTTTTCCAGTCAGGAAACAGTGTTAGGTGGGTGAGGCCCTTTCTCTCAGGCTACCAAGTTCCCTGAGTCATTGGGGATTCAGAAATTTAGATTCCCAAGCCCCTCATCTAACTTTTTTTCACATCTTAAACATGGAAGAAGAGGAAGTGAGTGACCTTACTCAGATAACAGCTCAGTACTGTTCAGTATTCAATCAGCAATTCAGATATTCCAAAAACAACACATCTATGTGTGTGAAATCATATACTACAGATCACCTCAAAAGACAACCTTAAGGATTTATCTAAACATGTGCCAACAGAGACTTATTCCTTTGAGGGATTGTGCATTGTGCTAGGATCTGCTTGTGTCTAAATTAGGTCCATGAACAATAATTGTTTTCTCCAAGTTCTGATATGATTTCACATTAGACATAACTTGGATCATGTCTGGATAATATTAAAATTAGCTGGATTCTGTAAGTGAAGAGTCCCCACGCTGGCTCTGGTTCATCTTCCTTGGGATGCTGTTCTCACAACAGGCTATCCCCGCCTTTGGTGGGAGGACATGGTTTCCTTCGTGATGTGTCACAGACTGTCTCCAGTTTTCTTTCTTTCATAAAGCAAAGAATTTACCCAAATCCTTTTGGCTTATTCATGTTTGCCAGTTATATTATTTACTGAATTATGTGGTAACCACATAATAAGCACTGAGATGTAAGTGAATTCAAAACATTAATCTATCTCCACTGGCATGCAAATATTAAAGCGTGCTTACAAAATTCAAGTGTGTTAAGTAGTGGGTGACATTTTGCTATGTCTCTTTCCCTTTTAAGCCTCAGGTCGGCTTTAAAAGAAGATTCTAACTTAGGAGGTTCTAGAAAGAAAGACTCATCCTTTACCAAGTGATGCCAGACACCTGCATGTGTAGGTTTGTACCTTTAGTCCTCAGTGAGGAAAAAAAGGTAAGTTAAAATGTTTGACGGTTTAGGTAAACTTTGTTTTATACTTATCCTTAGTATTCCTTCCTGATATAAATAACAGATGTCAGAGCTATGCTGAGTCCAATTTAAGTATTCCAAATGGAAATTACTTAATTGTTCTGTGATGTATGACACCACTGAGTCCCCACAACTGATCTGCTTCTATTAGCAGTGCTAATATTGAGAGAACTGTGATGCCTAGCAAGCCATGTACAAGTCAGCCACGAGTGGAACACTTAGAGCTGGTCCACCCCACACCAGCCAAACAGAGTCCTGGGACCAGTTGCAATTGTCAGACCAAAGTTGGCTGTATCTGATCTATCTCCAAGGGGTCTGGAGGCGACTCTCGGCCACAATGGGAGGCATGACCCAGAGTGACACCCCTCACCAGATGCAATGAAAGCAGAAGTTCCATCTTACCTTGACTCTCGCAAGATCATGTGGATTGAGGACTGAACCCTGATAAAATTCCACCTGAGTAAAGTGTCGTTTGAACAGAGCTTCCAGCTCCAGGTTGGGGGAAATGCTGTGTAGGGAGAAAATAAATAACTGTTAATGTAACAGACTCAGGTATTCAGCCTCCATGGCCTCCCTTCCCTCTAATTTCCACTCTGTTTCTTGCCATAAATAAGAAGCTCACACTCAAAGAGAGGTAAAACCCTAGCTCAACTGAAAACCAAAACTAGTGCCAAGCAAAAATGAAGAGTTTCATAACTTGCACACATTCTGACACCTATGGGGCAAAATGTCTTCATGCTAAGTCACTTCAGTTGTGTCCAATTCTGTGCAATTCCCTGGACTGTAGCCCACCAGGTTTCTCTGTCCATGAGATTCACCAGGTGAGAATATTGGCGTGGGTCACTACTTCCTTCTCCAGGGGATTTTCCAGGGATCGAACCCATATCTCTTAATGTCTCCAAATTGGTAGATGGGTTCTTACCACTAGTGCCACCTGGGAAGTCCTCAAATGTTTTCAACTTCATCACAAATGGATCCCTATTTTTTAAATTTTATTTCATTTCTTTTTCTTCTTTATGGATTCATTTGACTGCATCAGGTCTTAGTTGTGGCATGCCGGAATCTTTGCTGCCTTGTGCAGGATTGTGGTGCATGGACTCTCTAGCTGTGGCTTGCAGTAGTTGCAGTATGTGGGCTTAGTTGCTCCACAGCATCTGGGACCAGAGCTCTAACCAGGGATTGAGCCTCGTCCTCTGCATTGCAAGGCAAATTCTTCAACCAGGGATTGTATGGGGAAAAGTTCTATTAGCAGTGCTAATATTGAGAGAACTGTGATGCCTAGCAAGCCATGTACAAGTCAGCCACGAGTGGAACACTTAGAGCTGGTCCACCCCACACCAGCCAAACAGAGTCCTGGGACCAGTTGCAATTGTCAGACCAAAGTTGGCTGTATCTGATCTATCTCCAAGGGGTCTGGAGGCGACTCTCGGCCACAATGGGAGGCATGACCCAGAGTGACACCCCTCACCAGATGCAATGAAAGCAGAAGTTCCATCTTACCTTGACTCTCGCAAGATCATGTGGATTGAGGACTGAACCCTGATAAAATTCCACCTGAGTAAAGTGTCGTTTGAACAGAGCTTCCAGCTCCAGGTTGGGGGAAATGCTGTGTAGGGAGAAAATAAATAACTGTTAATGTAACAGACTCAGGTATTCAGCCTCCATGGCCTCCCTTCCCTCTAATTTCCACTCTGTTTCTTGCCATAAATAAGAAGCTCACACTCAAAGAGAGGTAAAACCCTAGCTCAACTGAAAACCAAAACTAGTGCCAAGCAAAAATGAAGAGTTTCATAACTTGCACACATTCTGACACCTATGGGGCAAAATGTCTTCATGCTAAGTCACTTCAGTTGTGTCCAATTCTGTGCAATTCCCTGGACTGTAGCCCACCAGGTTTCTCTGTCCATGAGATTCACCAGGTGAGAATATTGGCGTGGGTCACTACTTCCTTCTCCAGGGGATTTTCCAGGGATCGAACCCATATCTCTTAATGTCTCCAAATTGGTAGATGGGTTCTTACCACTAGTGCCACCTGGGAAGTCCTCAAATGTTTTCAACTTCATCACAAATGGATCCCTATTTTTTAAATTTTATTTCATTTCTTTTTCTTCTTTATGGATTCATTTGACTGCATCAGGTCTTAGTTGTGGCATGCCGGAATCTTTGCTGCCTTGTGCAGGATTGTGGTGCATGGACTCTCTAGCTGTGGCTTGCAGTAGTTGCAGTATGTGGGCTTAGTTGCTCCACAGCATCTGGGACCAGAGCTCCCTAACCAGGGATTGAGCCTGCGTCCTCTGCATTGCAAGGCAAATTCTTCACCACTGGGCCACCAGGGAAGTCCCTGGAATCTCTATTTTATGAATGGAAAACAGAGCCTGTGACATCAGGTATTAGACAAAGGTCTTCCTGGCAGGTCTCCTGCTGTTCTTTCCACCAAAAGCCTTTCCCTGCTTTTCCACCTCATGGATTTTTCACCCCCAGGAACTGGACCAAAACATCACCTCTGAGTTGTCACACACAGAGTTAATCCATTCTCAGGACCGTTCTCGATTCAGCATGTGTAGCCTATTCATCATGCTTAGTGCTGAGCTACACAGTCCATCTTTCTCACTGCAGGGCAGAGATTAAAACTGGTTGACCTATTCATTCATTTAGTAATTCTGCAGAAGTGAAAAACACCTGGTCTCTGTGAGGTTCTTTGCTAGGCACTGGGAGATGACATTTAGTTAGAACCTACTAGGTGCCCAGGGCTGAGTTAATGAACCCTTGCCTAACGCTTGCACAGTACTTAGTAATGATGATAACCACTAATGTTCTTGAGCATTGGCTATGTGGCAGCCACCATTCTAAGCACTTGACAATATCAACTCATTTAAATCTCCAAACAACTCCAGAGGAAGGTATGTTATTAACCCAAAGCTTGGAAAGGTTAATTAACTGGGCCACGGATGACAGGGCTGACACTGACAGATGCTGGGGACATGAAGTTAAATCCCAGCAACTGAAGCATTAGCAGCCAGTTTGTTGATTTGGACTAAAGCAGTGAGGGAGACCACAGCTGACTGTACAAATCCAACTGGTCTTCTAGGTCCATTACAAGGAAGGCCTCCTTTAGGAAGCCTGCCTGCCCTGGGAATGCAAGGAGCAGTGGTCTCTCCCCAGTCTGTATTGTATACGCCCCATGTGATTCTGTCACTTGATTAAAACCACATCAGTCCATTAATAGAGCTATGCTGTCCTCTAACTGTTTCCCAAGTGCTCATCTTGAAATGTTCAAAAAGGATGACTTGTCCTGAACCTTCCACATACTCAGTAGAAGTTGGGCCCCATAGCCGGTCATCAGTGGCTGAGCAGTAAATTGGATCTGCGCATCACACTCCTGTGCCCATGGCCTGGGTAGTCTTTTCAGACCTTGGAAAGTCAGTGCAAAGAAGAAAAATGCTGGTGCTCAAACATGCTGCCCAGTTCCATATTCACAAATGCCAAAAGCTGGGAGATGCACAGAATAACTATAGGGAAGTCAACCTCAGAGGGTTCTCAGAGCAGAACTAAGTCCTGGGTGGGTAACACCAATTAGAGCCCACACCAGCATGTGAGCTTTCTCCCTGGGCACCGTGGAGCTAAGACTGATGACCTCATCTTCATAAACAAAGAAGACAGCACCACCAAGATCAACATGCCTGCATTGCTCATCTCTCCATCCCTATGGCAGGATACCTTTTACCTAAAAGGGGACCAGGCAAAGGACCTCAACAGCACTGAGTGGAAGGGAGATACCTTGGTTTCCTCATTTGTAAGACAAACTTGGTAATTCCCACCTCCAAAGTTCAGTGTGCAGCCTAATGGATTTTCTTTCATGATACAGCTAACATTTATTGAGCACTTAAAGTGTGCCTGATTCTGCTCTGTATGCATGCATGCTAAGTCTCTTCAGTCATCTCTGACTTTCTGTGACCCTATGGGCTGTGGCCCACCAGGCTCCTCTGTCTATGGGATTCTCCAGGCAAAAATACTGGAGTGGCCTACCATGCCCTCTTCCAGCCGATCTTCCAAACCCAGGAATCGAACCCAAATCTCTCACATCTCCTGCATTGGCAGGCAGGTTCTTTACCACTAGTGCCATCTGGATACATCTCCATTGCTCTGAATACTTGGAATGAAGTACTTCTTTTCATTCTGACCATAGCCCAAGATGGTAGATAGAAACCATTGTGACCTTCCCATCTTACGGATGTGGAAACTGAGGAACAGGGAGGTTAACTTGTTCAGTACTTGGTTGACTCAAGATTCAGATCATCCTCTGAGTTGAGCATGTACTCTGACTCCCTCTGTGGATTAAGGAGGGACTATGGTGACCAGCAATGTGTCCTCCATTCAAGGTTCCTAGCAATGACAGCTGTTGTTACTGCTGTTATGGCCTTGTACCCTGCTTCCTGTCACCTCTGTGTCTTGCTTGGGCACTATGCCAGTCCTGCACCCATAAAGAATCCACACTGGACACCTGGATTGCCTAGGTACAGACAGGTGAGGGAACAGCAATGATGTGTTTGACCCATAATGAACCCACTGTCGTTGGCCAGAGTCACCTCCACAGAGACAGGAGTTGCTCTCATCACTGAATGAGCATGTTGCTTCCTTTCCAGCCGGTCCAGAACGTCCCCTTCGATGAGCCCAGGAGAGACGGTGGCTCACTCAACTCCACCCTGCCCCGCAGTGCAGTCCCTACATAACCCCTCCTACAGACACAGAGGGAGTCCTCCTCATGGTGCCTCATTGGGGGGAGGGTCTGGAAGCCAGGGGGCCCCCTTACTTGTGAAGAAAGACGATCTCCACATTGACATCATCTCGGTCCTTGTGCAGAAAGTCCTTCAGGAAGTTGGAGACGCTCTCCAGCGTGATGTGTCCACAGACCACTATGTGCCTGGATGGGAGAGGCTGGTTAGAGGAGGTCAGCCCAGAGACGTACCCACACCCTTCCCCGGCAAGAAAGAGGAAGCGCACAGCTGCAGGGAAACATTCGCGTCCTCCGAAGAGGCTCTGTAAAGCTCAGCTCCCCTCCCCAGAGGGCTGTGAGGCAAAGCTGCAGGGCCAGAAGGTGCTCAGAGACTCCTCGACAGAAAAGCATATGGCTTCTCACCTGATGCTGCACAGAATCCTATTAAAAGCCCAACCGTTCGGCCAAGTGGCTTTATGCATTTAACAATAAGTGACATTATGCTTGCGCTTAAACGCTGCATTATCAAGCCCCTTGCAGATTCATATCTCTCCCTTTCTGCCCACAAAGCGTCCTCCCGGGAGATTTACCGAATGAGTCTTGGTTTATGACATAGAGCTTATCAGGTAATGAGATAACAAATCTTGCTGAAACGATGATTTTGTGTGTAAGAAAGCAGACTTTTATCAGAGTGGCTAATGTGCGGCTTGACACGTTATGGGCTCTGCTGGTCATAAGCAGTAAAAAGGAAATTTTGCATTTTTCCGCCATAACTCCTCCGACAATGGAGGCATGTAACACTTTACAGTAAGTGAGCATCCCTCAGCTAAATGGGGATGGGACACCTATGGAATCTGAGATCATGCTGCAGGCAGGCTGTGTATCCCCAGACAGCTGCTTCCTTAGTGTGCTTGAAGGGGCCACAAGAGACAAAGGAACGAACCTGCAGATGGAGGAGAAAAGCTAGGAAGGCATGATGATGGAATGGCCTGCCTATGTCTTGGGGTGGTTTGGACCTGTTTCTGGAGATAGTGGTTCCCCTTGAGCAGATAAGCCCATCTTCCAGGACCACTGGAAGGACAGTCCCTCCTCAATCCCCAGCCAGCACCTCTGGGCTCCTGGACCAATCTGGCTTTGACACTAGGCTATACTGTGGCAACTTATATTTGCTATTTATGATGCTCAGTGAGGAATAAACTCTTTGGTATAAGAGTTAATCCCAAAATGGGATTGAAACCTGCTGGGTTCTAGTAAAGAGACTGCGGCTAAAGGCTCAGCCCAGGTCCCTATGCCCCTCAGACTGTTGGAGACAGAGGCTGACCCCCTGGCTGGGCTTTGAGGCATGGGCAGGTGGTAAACATGAAGCGTGGTAATTCTGTGGGAGAAACTTAGAACAGCCAGGCCCCTTACACTCCATAATTGCTCTGTGCACATTCCAGTGAGGCACAGAACTCATTGGCTGGAGGCGACTCCTAAGAAGAGGCAGCGATGATTGCTTATGCAATGTTCCATTAGAGGTCATTACAAGAGCCTGCCCTTTCATGTAATTTGGTGCTTGACTAAGTACGTGAGAATAATGCAGTAAACTCATTGGTGAAAAGATAACGATGCAGAACAAAGAGTAAATCAATAATATGCATGACACAGTTAATAATATCACCATTATGGACTGTTATTGTTACGGTGCTGCACTTAGCGATCCGGCAAGCGGAGGCCTTTACTGGTGGGGCGGGGGTCAATGGGCTCCCTCCGAAGAGACATTTTAATATAAGAAAGCAGACTTTTATCAGAGTGGCTAATGTGCGGCTTGACACGTTATGGGCTCTGCTGGTCATAAGCAGTAAAAAGGAAATTTTGCATTTTTCCGCCATAACTCCTCCGACAATGGAGGCATGTAACACTTTACAGTAAGTGAGCATCCCTCAGCTAAATGGGGATGGGACACCTATGGAATCTGAGATCATGCTGCAGGCAGGCTGTGTATCCCCAGACAGCTGCTTCCTTAGTGTGCTTGAAGGGGCCACAAGAGACAAAGGAACGAACCTGCAGATGGAGGAGAAAAGCTAGGAAGGCATGATGATGGAATGGCCTGCCTATGTCTTGGGGTGGTTTGGACCTGTTTCTGGAGATAGTGGTTCCCCTTGAGCAGATAAGCCCATCTTCCAGGACCACTGGAAGGACAGTCCCTCCTCAATCCCCAGCCAGCACCTCTGGGCTCCTGGACCAATCTGGCTTTGACACTAGGCTATACTGTGGCAACTTATATTTGCTATTTATGATGCTCAGTGAGGAATAAACTCTTTGGTATAAGAGTTAATCCCAAAATGGGATTGAAACCTGCTGGGTTCTAGTAAAGAGACTGCGGCTAAAGGCTCAGCCCAGGTCCCTATGCCCCTCAGACTGTTGGAGACAGAGGCTGACCCCCTGGCTGGGCTTTGAGGCATGGGCAGGTGGTAAACATGAAGCGTGGTAATTCTGTGGGAGAAACTTAGAACAGCCAGGCCCCTTACACTCCATAATTGCTCTGTGCACATTCCAGTGAGGCACAGAACTCATTGGCTGGAGGCGACTCCTAAGAAGAGGCAGCGATGATTGCTTATGCAATGTTCCATTAGAGGTCATTACAAGAGCCTGCCCTTTCATGTAATTTGGTGCTTGACTAAGTACGTGAGAATAATGCAGTAAACTCATTGGTGAAAAGATAACGATGCAGAACAAAGAGTAAATCAATAATATGCATGACACAGTTAATAATATCACCATTATGGACTGTTATTGTTACGGTGCTGCACTTAGCGATCCGGCAAGCGGAGGCCTTTACTGGTGGGGCGGGGGGTCAATGGGCTCCCTCCGAAGAGACATTTTAATATAACCACTTGACTCTCAAGCCAGTACCTGCTAGGTTAAGGGAGGTCCTTTGGCCAATGATCCAATTTGTATGCCCCCAAAAGCATGTTGACTAATTCCCTCCTGAAATGCCCAGCATGTCAGAATGATGTAAACTGAACAACTGGATTATATACACTTCTATTGGGTCATATTTTAAAATGATTATTGTGGTGAATGTACATTTATATGGACAAAAGAGGCTGCAAATGGATACACATGTTCTGAATAAGATTTCTGGTCTTGAATTTGCCAACTAGGTTCAGAAACTGACCAGAAAAAGTATCTCCCTCCTAATCTGACATCTTCACCAAAGACAGTGGGGGACAATTCTAATGCTTTCTGCCTACAAACTTCCCTGATTGAGAACAAGGCCAGGATTAATCCAATGAACAGGCACCTCTGCAGGACAGATATGCGATTGGGACCCTTCCTGATAGTAAGGCATGTTTGGTTCCTAGCTCTGCCACTGAGGATGTGTGTGGTTCTGGGCAAGCTACTTATCCCTGTTCAACAGATGAGGGAGCTAAGAGGGTAATACTACCCACCCTGAACCAGGCACTGCAAAGCTCCATGTTCTTTACCAGCATAAGCCTGGTTATCATTCAGAGCAGGACTCAAATCAATGATAGATCCCCGGAAATGCCAGAGCATTCATCCTTCCTATCCTGTGCAAAGACCTGAATGAACGTCTGCCAGTGGTCCTCTGGCTCAGCTGAGATCATTCATCTCCAGGACAGAGGTGTGAGAAGCAGAGGGGAGGGAGACGTGTCCATCCTCTCACCCTTGAATCAAAGACTTGGGCAGCTGATGTATTTAGTCTTAAAAAGAGACAGAGTTCTCTCAGTTGAAAATGTGCTGGGTACATATAAAATATATTCGATGCCCTTTCATGTAATTGGGCAAGTAAAACTCATTGGTGAAAAGATAACGATGCAGAACAAAGAGTAAATCAATAATATGCATGACACAGTTAATAATATCACCATTATGGACTGTTATTGTTACGGTGCTGCACTTAGCGATCCGGCAAGCGGAGGCCTTTACTGGTGGGGCGGGGGGTCAATGGGCTCCCTCCGAAGAGACATTTTAATATAACCACTTGACTCTCAAGCCAGTACCTGCTAGGTTAAGGGAGGTCCTTTGGCCAATGATCCAATTTGTATGCCCCCAAAAGCATGTTGACTAATTCCCTCCTGAAATGCCCAGCATGTCAGAATGATGTAAACTGAACAACTGGATTATATACACTTCTATTGGGTCATATTTTAAAATGATTATTGTGGTGAATGTACATTTATATGGACAAAAGAGGCTGCAAATGGATACACATGTTCTGAATAAGATTTCTGGTCTTGAATTTGCCAACTAGGTTCAGAAACTGACCAGAAAAAGTATCTCCCTCCTAATCTGACATCTTCACCAAAGACAGTGGGGGACAATTCTAATGCTTTCTGCCTACAAACTTCCCTGATTGAGAACAAGGCCAGGATTAATCCAATGAACAGGCACCTCTGCAGGACAGATATGCGATTGGGACCCTTCCTGATAGTAAGGCATGTTTGGTTCCTAGCTCTGCCACTGAGGATGTGTGTGGTTCTGGGCAAGCTACTTATCCCTGTTCAACAGATGAGGGAGCTAAGAGGGTAATACTACCCACCCTGAACCAGGCACTGCAAAGCTCCATGTTCTTTACCAGCATAAGCCTGGTTATCATTCAGAGCAGGACTCAAATCAATGATAGATCCACGGAAATGCCAGAGCATTCATCCTTCCTATCCTGTACGCAAAGACCTGAATGAACGTCTGCCAGTGTTCCTCTTCCTCATCTGAGATCATTCATCTCCAGGACAGATGTGTGAGAAGCAGAGGGGAGGGAGACGTGTCCATCCTCTCACCCTTGAATCAAAGACTTGGGCAGCTGATTTATTTAGTCTTAAAAAGAGTCAGAGTTCTCTTAGTTGAAAATGTGCTGGGTACATATAAAATATATTCCGATGCAATCAATATTATCCCTTAAGCCTTTAATTAGCTTTCACTTCTCTTAAGAAGCAGACAAATGTTGGCAGGAGAGGGGAGAGAAAAAAAAAGGATTGACTTTTCTCATTTGGTGCTGGCCTGTCCAATACCATTCCAGACAATTGAAAATATATATCTTCAAGCCACAGCATGATTTCTGAGGTGGAGAGCAGTCTTTATCAAAAAAGGAAGAAAAAAAATCTTCCTTCAACATAATTGGTATTTTTGCTCAGAAAAAAAGCGAGATTGATTGAAAGCAGATTGCCTTTTTGCCCAAGAAGAGTTATTAGGTACATTATCATGGCAACCTTGGAGAACCCATATTGTTCCAATCTGTCCTCTATCTGATGTGAAGATTTACGGCTTCCCTCTTTTGTGCCAATAATCATTTCCCTCCATTTTGTTTTCCATACAGTGGAAGTTATCAAGGAACCCACATATTGAAAATGTTTGAATGCAGTTAGAATTGATGGATGGGGAGACGCTGCCTCTCTGACTCAGCATCTGCATCAGGAGACCAGCGCATATACGAGGGAGAGCAAGGGGCCCTGCGGGAGTGAAGGGGATGGATGGTGAACTGGGAAGTGTTATTTTCCAGAAATATTTTAAGGACTCTTGAAAATCCAGGGGCAAAAGGCTGTCATTGCAGGGAGAAGAGAAGCAGAACTTCTCACATCTTTTGTGATTGAATATATAGTTGAAAACATGCTAAGCTTGAGAGCAGGGTGTGCCTCCCCTTGGAAGCAGAGTGACGGCTGTTCACCGTGTATGATTTGAAGAATGCCAAAAAGTTCTTCATCCAAAATTATCTCTGTCGAGTTTCTTGACACCTACAAATCTACCATGTGAGATTCACACATTCATAGCCCTGTGTTAGCTCAGCTCAGACACTAAATAACCAAACCGTCTTGGGCAAGGTACCAATTCTGCATTTTACAACCATAAAGTCAGAGTCTCTGAGGGGCTGGAGCTAGTACCTGATTCATGAGGTTATCATGAGGATTTATTTAAATAGATAATACATGTGAAGGGCCTACTAAAGAGTCTGGGCCATTGTAACCATGATGAAATGGTAGGATTCATGGGACGTCTGTAAACCAGGATGTAACAGATATGGAGTGCTCTATGGCTCCCGATGTCTCATCTGATCCTCAAATGACTTGGTGTTCCTACGCTCAGTATCTTTTCAAATAACCTTTCTGAACCTCAACTTCCTTACGTCATGGGTCCGACATCCCACAGCAGGTAAAGGGACTTGCCCAGGGTGTGATCCAGGTCTCCGACTCTAATTCTCACAAAGACCAAGGTGAAGACATGGAGAGAGACCAGAAGCTTGGGTATTTCAGCTTCTGCTCCTTCACAACTGACAGGGCCAACAGGAGGTCCCCTTGGACACACAGAGGGGACGCTGGGCCAGGAGACAGGCCCTCACTTAAAGCCTCACCACAGCGTGGTATCTCTAGATTCTAGCTGCATCTACTCAGCCAGGCCAGCAAGCTCAAGACAGCAAAGGCTGATGACAGCAGAAACTCTGAACCAAGTTGTTAACTGAAGGCACACAATTTGGCAACTCAAAGGACTGCAAGGTGATATAAATATCCACTTTAGACATGATATGCTATGTCCAGCCCAAGAGCCCATAAGATAACAAACAACTCATAAACGATTCACTGACAACAGAGGACATTTCAGAACGTTCGCTATGAGGGGCTCTAACACTCTTCCATCCGTGGCTCTGGATTTGAATGTTTTTAAGCCTACCAACAGTCCATGACTGATGTCGACAGGGCCAGGCCACTACGCGTGACAAACCTAAATCAAAAGCCATTTCTGATATGATGACCTTTTTGGTTCTTAAAGTTCTGTCAAAGCCTGTGAACAACTCTTTCTTGAGGTTATCTAATTTTAGTGGTTTGGATTAAAAGATCCATCAGATACATGAGGAAGCATCTTAAATGCCAAAATAGTAGCCAGTAGCATTTTGTGGGAAGGAGCTACTCATCCAGGGTAAGCAAGCATGCTTGGTTTGGATAAGAGCTCCAGAAACAGGGGATGGACTGAATTAGGAGTGGGTAACACTAGTATGTCATGGAGCAGGGCTGCCATCAAGGGCGGGAGAGACTTAATAGAAGAAGAATGATGCTTGACTATCATGGGCACTATTAGGTTCACCATGATGAAATGGTAGGATTCATGGGACGTCTGTAAACCAGGATGTAACAGATATGGAGTGCTCTATGGCTCCCGATGTCTCATCTGATCCTCAAATGACTTGGTGTTCCTACGCTCAGTATCTTTTCAAATAACCTTTCTGAACCTCAACTTCCTTACGTCATGGGTCCGACATCCCACAGCAGGTAAAGGGACTTGCCCAGGGTGTGATCCAGGTCTCCGACTCTAATTCTCACAAAGACCAAGGTGAAGACATGGAGAGAGACCAGAAGCTTGGGTATTTCAGCTTCTGCTCCTTCACAACTGACAGGGCCAACAGGAGGTCCCCTTGGACACACAGAGGGGACGCTGGGCCAGGAGACAGGCCCTCACTTAAAGCCTCACCACAGCGTGGTATCTCTAGATTCTAGCTGCATCTACTCAGCCAGGCCAGCAAGCTCAAGACAGCAAAGGCTGATGACAGCAGAAACTCTGAACCAAGTTGTTAACTGAAGGCACACAATTTGGCAACTCAAAGGACTGCAAGGTGATATAAATATCCACTTTAGACATGATATGCTATGTCCAGCCCAAGAGCCCATAAGATAACAAACAACTCATAAACGATTCACTGACAACAGAGGACATTTCAGAACGTTCGCTATGAGGGGCTCTAACACTCTTCCATCCGTGGCTCTGGATTTGAATGTTTTTAAGCCTACCAACAGTCCATGACTGATGTCGACAGGGCCAGGCCACTACGCGTGACAAACCTAAATCAAAAGCCATTTCTGATATGATGACCTTTTTGGTTCTTAAAGTTCTGTCAAAGCCTGTGAACAACTCTTTCTTGAGGTTATCTAATTTTAGTGGTTTGGATTAAAAGATCCATCAGATACATGAGGAAGCATCTTAAATGCCAAAATAGTAGCCAGTAGCATTTTGTGGGAAGGAGCTACTCATCCAGGGTAAGCAAGCATGCTTGGTTTGGATAAGAGCTCCAGAAACAGGGGATGGACTGAATTAGGAGTGGGTAACACTAGTATGTCATGGAGCAGGGCTGCCATCAAGGGCGGGAGAGACTTAATAGAAGAAGAATGATGCTTGACTATCATGGGCACTATTAGGTTCACCAAAAAGCTCCCACTTGGTTAGTTCATGGGTACATCCTCACTCAGGATACACTGGTGGTTCCTTCCCATTATTAAGCTCTCCACTTCTGGAATGAAACCTCGCATGTTATCCTCAGTCTCACCACTCCCTTCATGGAGATGGGCCAGGAACACCAGGATACCCCAGCAGAGTTGGAACTTCAGTTCTAGAACTCAATTCCACTGGTGTCTTTCTGAATGAATCACTAGGGAGAACTGACTTATGGCAGCAGGCGTAAGAGGAGGACAGAGAGGGGTCTCCCAGTCAGAGGTTCCAGCGAATGAGGCATCCGGGGATCTACCGAGGCTGAGTGTCGCTCCCCGAGAATCAATATCTACACACATTTTACAAGAGTCAGGTAATGTTTCTAAAAGCTAGTGGCCTCTGAAACAGAGATCTGCGACAATGATAAGCTCCCTTCCATGTCCTCCGTCTATCTTAGCATCAGGACAACCCTTGGTAAATGTTTAGTCTGGTGTCTGCATTATTTCCATGTGGAAACCGAGGTCCAGAGCTCAGTGCAAGGTGAATGCCAGGGCAAGAGCACACCTGCCCCCTCGGTTTGATGTCTCCCAAACTGAAGCAGCTGGTGCCTCTGAAAGGTGCCTGGGCTAGAAATCAAGAGACAGGGGGTAGCTATTCTGTGTGACCTGGTGCCCGGTCATTTGAAAATGAAGAGACCCAGACTGCTGGGGCTGCACCACAGACTCTGACGGATCCTCACTGTGTTCCAGTTCTCTGCCCCCACCTTGTTCACAGCATCCTATCTTGTCTAGACACCAGCAACCGTGTCCCAATTCCATTCCCTGGTTACTAAACCCCCACTCTAAAAAAACTGCCAAGAGTGAGGACTGAGGCAAATCCGAGTGCATCACTTCCCACAAGGGCAGGGAATTGAGTGGGCTCAACAAATAGTAGCCAGTAGCATTTTGTGGGAAGGAGCTACTCATCCAGGGTAAGCAAGCATGCTTGGTTTGGATAAGAGCTCCAGAAACAGGGGATGGACTGAATTAGGAGTGGGTAACACTAGTATGTCATGGAGCAGGGCTGCCATCAAGGGCGGGAGAGACTTAATAGAAGAAGAATGATGCTTGACTATCATGGGCACTATTAGGTTCACCAAAAAGCTCCCACTTGGTTAGTTCATGGGTACATCCTCACTCAGGATACACTGGTGGTTCCTTCCCATTATTAAGCTCTCCACTTCTGGAATGAAACCTCGCATGTTATCCTCAGTCTCACCACTCCCTTCATGGAGATGGGCCAGGAACACCAGGATACCCCAGCAGAGTTGGAACTTCAGTTCTAGAACTCAATTCCACTGGTGTCTTTCTGAATGAATCACTAGGGAGAACTGACTTATGGCAGCAGGCGTAAGAGGAGGACAGAGAGGGGTCTCCCAGTCAGAGGTTCCAGCGAATGAGGCATCCGGGGATCTACCGAGGCTGAGTGTCGCTCCCCGAGAATCAATATCTACACACATTTTACAAGAGTCAGGTAATGTTTCTAAAAGCTAGTGGCCTCTGAAACAGAGATCTGCGACAATGATAAGCCCCCTTCCATGTCCTCCGTCTATCTTAGCATCAGGACAACCCTTGGTAAATGTTTAGGCGGGTGTCTGCATTATTTCCATGTGGAAACCGAGGTCCAGAGCTCAGTGCAAGGTGAATGCCAGGGCAAGAGCACACCTGCCCCCTCGGTTTGATGTCTCCCAAACTGAAGCAGCTGGTGCCTCTGAAAGGTGCCTGGGCTAGAAATCAAGAGACAGGGGGTAGCTATTCTGTGTGACCTGGTGCCCGGTCATTTGAAAATGAAGAGACCCAGACTGCTGGGGCTGCACCACAGACTCTGACGGATCCTCACTGTGTTCCAGTTCTCTGCCCCCACCTTGTTCACAGCATCCTATCTTGTCTAGACACCAGCAACCGTGTCCCAATTCCATTCCCTGGTTACTAAACCCCCACTCTAAAAAAACTGCCAAGAGTGAGGACTGAGGCAAATCCGAGTGCATCACTTCCCACAAGGGCAGGGAGGTTTCAGATCTCTTCAGCTGAGCCTTGCTCCAGGAAGACAATGTAAAATGCACGGCTTTGGGCTGTTTATTTTTAAAGACACTATATCCATTTTTACTGGAACAAGTATAAAGAACTTAAAAAACCCAGAGCTCTCCTGTCACAATAAATCATACCGAGTCAATTGAAAATCCTATACAGCTTTCCCTGAATACATCGTGCTCACTTTGTCAAAGAGGTGGATGAAATGTGGCATATATTGATCGAGATGTCTCTGTAAAACTATAATATTTATATCAAATACATATGCTAGAATCCTTTCTGTCTCCCTGCTGAGCCTTCTAATCATGCTTTCCTCGTCCTTCCTCTCACCCCCAACACCTCCCACTCCTGGAGACGGCGTCTGATGGGAATGAATTTCAAGAAGGACTTGCTGAGGGAATTTGGCAGCATTTTATCACAGAGAAAGCAGGGCACAGGGTGACAAAAGACCTCACAACTCAAATCACATGGCGGTCAGTACCCAAAGTTCACCTTGTCCCTTCTAGGTTGAACTGAAACCATCGGGGTTTACATACCTCTCTCTCTAAGACAGTCTCTCATGAAAGAGAGATTCGGGAAGATTCTGGGCTTTACACTCTGTTTCACCTCATCAGGGCATGTCCTTTAGAGCAACTGTTACCCAGATCTTCCCTTAAGGCTCATGATTCCACTGCCAGAAAGAAGAAGGCTAATCCTAGTCCTGCCTTCCCACTGCCTCTGATACTGACAGCCCATCCCAAAGGAACTGCCCCTCAGTGGGGTGACCATCTTCAACCAACAGAAGCTTGGCCCTCCAGACTGAGACCTAGCTCAGGACCATTAAATTTGCTGGGCTCTCAAGAACTCTTGGCTCACAGTGGTCTGGTTGGCAAAGCACGCTTGGCTTGGACACCCTATATCATAGGAAGTGAAGAAGACATTTTCCAGTTAGTTAACTGCAAGCCTGGAGGTTGTTAGTTAATTCTGCCACCTCAGATCTACCACCAGGTCTCCAGTGTGTGAGAGAACAGTGCATGTAAACAGGATAACGAAAATGAAACAGTCATGAGGGTGTATGAATCTCAGGATATCATGATTTTAACCATTTCCTATTAAGACAGATGAAAAAATCAACAGCAAGCCAACAACAAGAAAACCCAAGGAGGTTTGGAGATAAGATAATTGTCTACCCAGGGCCCACATCTAGCACTTTGCTAATCACAAAGTAAGGGAATGTCTTCTCCCCCCTAGTGAGGAAGAGAATAAAGTCATCATCTTATCCAGCTGTCATTAGAGCGATTCTGGAGAGACGGGCTGTTTGACTGTTTCCCTTAAATGGGGGCAGAAGGCTGAGCAAATAGATTCCAGCCGTGCACCAAAGGCACCTCTAGAAAACAGAGCCCAAGGTCAGAGGATAGACTGCTGATACCCCCCTCAGAGAACATGGGGCCAGAACTTTCTGCACAAAGGGGATGCACCTCACCCTACACAGATGGTATACTGGACCTAGACCATCCAGAGGGATCCGGACCTGTACCTCCATCATCCCTGCTCACAATTAGACCTCCATAATTATGCCAGGCATGAGGAATGACTATACACCTTTTGTAGCTTGTTGCCTAAAAGGAGCCCCAGTCTAAGTTCTAAAAATCATTTCGAAGGACCTCAGAGCAAGAGACATTGCGTTTTCCAGTCTAGCATACAACCTCTTTTCAACAGCACCTCATTTCTTTGGAAAAATTAAAATAGTTTATATTTTTAAATGGTGTCAAATTAGAGAGTTAGAGGCTTAATAAATAATTTTTGATTTTATTCATTGGATTCAGCTAGAGAAGGAAAGCATAGTTACCTTAATGTACTGATCCTTTTTTTAAAAGATTTTTGGGTTTTGATGTGGACCATTTTTGAAGTCTTTACTGAATTTTTTACAATATTGCTTCTGCTTTATGTTTGTTTATTTATTTATTTTTGGCCACAAGGTATGTGGGATCTTCGCTCCCTGACCATGGGTTGAACCTGTACCCCTGGCACTGGAAGGTGGTGTCTTAACCACTAGACCACCAGTAGAATCCCTAAATGAATTGATTCTTAATTTAGGTGCTAGGTTTGTTTTGGACACACGAACATACATGTACACACACACATATCTTTTTTTTTTAGGTTCCAGTGTTAGAGAACCAGTGCCATGTAAACAGGATAACGAAAATGAAACAGTCATGAGGGTGTATGAATCTCAGGATATCATGATTTTAACCATTTCCTATTAAGACAGATGAAAAAATCAACAGCAAGCCAACAACAAGAAAACCCAAGGAGGTTTGGAGATAAGATAATTGTCTACCCAGGGCCCACATCTAGCACTTTGCTAATCACAAAGTAAGGGAATGTCTTCTCCCCCCTAGTGAGGAAGAGAATAAAGTCATCATCTTATCCAGCTGTCATTAGAGCGATTCTGGAGAGACGGGCTGTTTGACTGTTTCCCTTAAATGGGGGCAGAAGGCTGAGCAAATAGATTCCAGCCGTGCACCAAAGGCACCTCTAGAAAACAGAGCCCAAGGTCAGAGGATAGACTGCTGATACCCCCCTCAGAGAACATGGGGCCAGAACTTTCTGCACAAAGGGGATGCACCTCACCCTACACAGATGGTATACTGGACCTAGACCATCCAGAGGGATCCGGACCTGTACCTCCATCATCCCTGCTCACAATTAGACCTCCATAATTATGCCAGGCATGAGGAATGACTATACACCTTTTGTAGCTTGTTGCCTAAAAGGAGCCCCAGTCTAAGTTCTAAAAATCATTTCGAAGGACCTCAGAGCAAGAGACATTGCGTTTTCCAGTCTAGCATACAACCTCTTTTCAACAGCACCTCATTTCTTTGGAAAAATTAAAATAGTTTATATTTTTAAATGGTGTCAAATTAGAGAGTTAGAGGCTTAATAAATAATTTTTGATTTTATTCATTGGATTCAGCTAGAGAAGGAAAGCATAGTTACCTTAATGTACTGATCCTTTTTTTAAAAGATTTTTGGGTTTTGATGTGGACCATTTTTGAAGTCTTTACTGAATTTTTTACAATATTGCTTCTGCTTTATGTTTGTTTATTTATTTATTTTTGGCCACAAGGTATGTGGGATCTTCGCTCCCTGACCATGGGTTGAACCTGTACCCCTGGCACTGGAAGGTGGTGTCTTAACCACTAGACCACCAGTAGAATCCCTAAATGAATTGATTCTTAATTTAGGTGCTAGGTTTGTTTTGGACACACGAACATACATGTACACACACACATATCTTTTTGTTTGTTTGTTTAACAGTGTCTTCAAAACACCTGCAAAGAAAAATGCAATGATCAGGACCATGGTGAGGTCTCAGTGCTCTGGTTGTCTAGAATGGCATTCACGATGAGATTAAGCATAAACCTAAATGTTGACCTGGGGATAGGATTTAGGGGCATGAAAGGGTGAGAAGAGGAGATGCAGATAAGCCCTGCTTCTGCTGCTTGCACACATAATTATGAAGCTACCCATCATCTGGAGCATGGGTTCTGTCCCATCAAAAGAACAGCATCTCATTTTTAATGTGGGGATCCACCCCTCCCGTATCAGTCGTGGGACCTTCAATCACAGTTCCCACTTAAACTAGGTCAACCAGTGCATCCCAATCTAAATAAAGTGACAGTAAGTTCACAGTGGGAACTGACTGATCCTCATGGTGAAACCCTGCAAGGACATTCTCTGAGTCTCTGCTAGATTCCAGAGCTGCTTCTGTGGCTCACGTCTGTCTTTTCTGGCATCTTCAGCTGTTCTCTGAATGCTGTAAGAAACTCTTAACCTTTCAGAAAGAAAATCCCTTTTCTGCTGAAGTCAGCAAGAATCAATTCCCGATGCTTCTAGCCCAAGAAATTTAATTGTAGATTTGTTTACCTTCACTTTAGCTTCTCACAATAACCCAGTATGCAGGTATTAACACCATTTCTTTGTTTTGTTTTGTTTTTTCTGTCTCCTCCTTCCTTCCTGAAAGAGAACTTACACAGCTTCTTAAGTAAGCAATTCCATAAGTGCCCAGCTCTCTATTTATGAGACACTGGTTCTTCATTGTTCTGTCCCCTGCACCCCCACCACTCTGCCTTTCATTCATCCATTACTGCAGGGTTTGGTGGCCTTTGCCTTTCTTCCTTTGACCTGATTCTTCCAATCTTAGGTGGTTCTCTTCTCTAACAGAGAAATCCAGGCCCTAAACATCACTTTTCTCTACTCAGAGCAACAAGGACATGCCTGTTTCCACTTGGCAATGTTGCTTCTGAACAGAAGGCACCCAGAGAAGAGAAGATGGAGGCAAAGGTTAACTACACCTTCTGGGGATGAAAAAAGAATAGAGGGAGAATGAGTCCAAGCAAAGAAACGGTTCTTAATTTTGCCTTGTAGAGAGTAGGTATGCCAGCTTTGATGCTCAAAGTGAAAATCAGCTAGAATGGCATTCACGATGAGATTAAGCATAAACCTAAATGTTGACCTGGGGATAGGATTTAGGGGCATGAAAGGGTGAGAAGAGGAGATGCAGATAAGCCCTGCTTCTGCTGCTTGCACACATAATTATGAAGCTACCCATCATCTGGAGCATGGGTTCTGTCCCATCAAAAGAACAGCATCTCATTTTTAATGTGGGGATCCACCCCTCCCGTATCAGTCGTGGGACCTTCAATCACAGTTCCCACTTAAACTAGGTCAACCAGTGCATCCCAATCTAAATAAAGTGACAGTAAGTTCACAGTGGGGACTGACTGATCCTCATGGTGAAACCCTGCAAGGACATTCTCTGAGTCTCTGCTAGATTCCAGAGCTGCTTCTGTGGCTCACGTCTGTCTTTTCTGGCATCTTCAGCTGTTCTCTGAATGCTGTAAGAAACTCTTAACCTTTCAGAAAGAAAATCCCTTTTCTGCTGAAGTCAGCAAGAATCAATTCCCGATGCTTCTAGCCCAAGAAATTTAATTGTAGATTTGTTTACCTTCACTTTAGCTTCTCACAATAACCCAGTATGCAGGTATTAACACCATTTCTTTGTTTTGTTTTGTTTTTTCTGTCTCCTCCTTCCTTCCTGAAAGAGAACTTACACAGCTTCTTAAGTAAGCAATTCCATAAGTGCCCAGCTCTCTATTTATGAGACACTGGTTCTTCATTGTTCTGTCCCCTGCACCCCCACCACTCTGCCTTTCATTCATCCATTACTGCAGGGTTTGGTGGCCTTTGCCTTTCTTCCTTTGACCTGATTCTTCCAATCTTAGGTGGTTCTCTTCTCTAACAGAGAAATCCAGGCCCTAAACATCACTTTTCTCTACTCAGAGCAACAAGGACATGCCTGTTTCCACTTGGCAATGTTGCTTCTGAACAGAAGGCACCCAGAGAAGAGAAGATGGAGGCAAAGGTTAACTACACCTTCTGGGGATGAAAAAAGAATAGAGGGAGAATGAGTCCAAGCAAAGAAACGGTTCTTAATTTTGCCTTGTAGAGAGTAGGTATGCCAGCTTTGATGCTCAAAGTGACCCCACCTCCTTTCCAAACACCCTTGCATGCCTCAAAGCCCGAGAACATATGCTACTGGGATATGACCCTCCCATAACAACAATCAAGTTGACACATCCTGGCTTCATTCCTCAGCCACACCCAAGGGTACTGCCCCAGCAAGCATGTGCTGTTAGTCATCCACTACGAGTAGACCCAACACCCTGAAACTCCAGCATCTGTCACACACACAGGTACTGGGCGGAGTCCACAGGTGTCAGAGCTTGCCAAGGCATAAGACACCAGCATGGCATCAGCAGCCCCTTTACCTCCCGAATCTCTCTGCAGCTCTCTTCTGCTGAGTCCATCATTAGACCTATAGGTTTTTAGGTACACAAGTCACTCCGTCTTACCTTTGCCCTACACTACTCCGATGGGAACATGTAACAGTATGAATTATCTAATGCTTTCAGGAGCATTCCCTCTAAAAGTCTTGCAGCCTGCATGACTGCCTTCTCCTCTCATTATCCGATTGAACAAAATTCCTGCCAAAAGATCATTTCACAGGGATGAGGCTCCTGTGATCTACCTTCTGTAGAGCTGCCAGTGGCTCCTTGGGTGGTTCTGATTGATCAGAATCCCAGGTACGCTTGAGGAGAGCAAGGACCACATCTTCTTGCTCATCCATTATACCACAGCACCCCAGCAGAGGGTTTGGAACATAACGGGCCTCCAATAATGGTTAGCTGGGCAAACAGATTGGATGGGAGCCTTTCTAAATCCGTTCTGTAAACCAGTGCCCCTGACCTCTGCCTTTCATTCATCCATTACTGCAGGGTTTGGTGGCCTTTGCCTTTCTTCCTTTGACCTGATTCTTCCAATCTTAGGTGGTTCTCTTCTCTAACAGAGAAATCCAGGCCCTAAACATCACTTTTCTCTACTCAGAGCAACAAGGACATGCCTGTTTCCACTTGGCAATGTTGCTTCTGAACAGAAGGCACCCAGAGAAGAGAAGATGGAGGCAAAGGTTAACTACACCTTCTGGGGATGAAAAAAGAATAGAGGGAGAATGAGTCCAAGCAAAGAAACGGTTCTTAATTTTGCCTTGTAGAGAGTAGGTATGCCAGCTTTGATGCTCAAAGTGACCCCACCTCCTTTCCAAACACCCTTGCATGCCTCAAAGCCCGAGAACATATGCTACTGGGATATGACCCTCCCATAACAACAATCAAGTTGACACATCCTGGCTTCATTCCTCAGCCACACCCAAGGGTACTGCCCCAGCAAGCATGTGCTGTTAGTCATCCACTACGAGTAGACCCAACACCCTGAAACTCCAGCATCTGTCACACACACAGGTACTGGGCGGAGTCCACAGGTGTCAGAGCTTGCCAAGGCATAAGACACCAGCATGGCATCAGCAGCCCCTTTACCTCCCGAATCTCTCTGCAGCTCTCTTCTGCTGAGTCCATCATTAGACCTATAGGTTTTTAGGTACACAAGTCACTCCGTCTTACCTTTGCCCTACACTACTCCGATGGGAACATGTAACAGTATGAATTATCTAATGCTTTCAGGAGCATTCCCTCTAAAAGTCTTGCAGCCTGCATGACTGCCTTCTCCTCTCATTATCCGATTGAACAAAATTCCTGCCAAAAGATCATTTCACAGGGATGAGGCTCCTGTGATCTACCTTCTGTAGAGCTGCCAGTGGCTCCTTGGGTGGTTCTGATTGATCAGAATCCCAGGTACGCTTGAGGAGAGCAAGGACCACATCTTCTTGCTCATCCATTATACCACAGCACCCCAGCAGAGGGTTTGGAACATAACGGGCCTCCAATAATGGTTAGCTGGGCAAACAGATTGGATGGGAGCCTTTCTAAATCCGTTCTGTAAACCAGCTGGCATTTGTCTTTGAGGTCAGTAGCTAAAGCCATACAACCTCCCATAAGATGGGCACAAACATTGTCTCTGAATATGTGTCCTTATTGAGAAAGTACTGGAGGTGAGACAGGATTGCTTCACTGACAGCTGGTACCCACATTGGAAGAAGTCACTGGTTTGGCAGGTTATGCAACACCAGTACCAGACATGGAGGTGCAAACCCTGAGAGGCACAGAATCAAGTTTCCATGGATTTCATGTGTCACCTTCAAGTTTTTGGTTTTTTTTTAATAATTAAAAGACACCAGACTTGGACAGTTAGAAGGTTTCCTGACTCATTTTCAGCATGTGATGGCAGCATACATGGGGTTGATCCCCAAATCAACCAGGACTCACTTTGTACAGCTCTGGAAAGACCTCTATCAGAATGGAAGACACAGCCGGAAGACAGAAAACACTGGGTGACTAAGTCTCAGAGGGCTGTGTTGGTTCTTTAGATTCCACGTCTATCCAACAAGGATTCACCCAATCAAATGTGAGGTTAAGCAGAAAGAATCTTCAGGGACTATAATTAGACAAGCCATACTCAGAATTCTTTTTCTTTAATGGAAGGAAGAATATTTGAGGGTGAAAGTCTAAGTCTGAATATGACTTTTTAAAATTTTTTAAGGTACACAGTTCATCTCCCACCTGCATTTCTATTCTTGTTTTCAGAACAATGGCTGGAACATTTTGATAAGTGTGTGAAAGGGAAGAGAGACAGCAGAAAAGTGGGGGCGGGGTGGGGGGAAGATAGGCCTTCGTTCCATTAGTATTATCACGAAATTGATTTAATATGCATCCAAGTCTCTCGAAATAGAGCTCCAAGTTTGAAAAGGACTGAATATGTGGCTTACAAGAATCCAAAGCAGATGCAAAGCAGCGAAGCACCCACATCCACGCCCATCAAGAACCCCCTCACTGGAAAGAAATACCTGGCACTTTACATTACTCAATACAGCATCTAATGACACTTGCTTTCAGTATCTGCCCCTTGAAACTGAATTTCAGAAGCAGTCAAGGGGTCATTTTTCCAAAGTATTAGGGAAATCTCATTTTTTCTCCCACCCCCCAAAGTTTAATGCTAATCAAAGCAGAATGTCTAATCAATCCAAGATGGCCTGTCAACTTGAATTATCTGTTTGTCTTCCTATTTACTGTATCTGTCTGTCTACAGTTCTTCGTATCTCTGTGAAGATCAGTTATTGGGGCCTGTGTTTCCTTCTGACTAGAATGGCTACCAGATGATCCTTCCTGGTGATATGTTGATGATTTGCTAATTTATGGCTTTTAAAATCTAGGAATCTGAAAACATTTCTGAGAGTTCAGGCTGGGGATCACGTGGGCCCGGTGAGGAGAGAGCTGAACAGTTTCCTTGTCAAGGGATTGAAGTTTTGGATAAAATGCAAAACTGCAGTCACATTTCAGCCAGAGGAATATCTGTGATGCAGAAATCTTAAGTGGCATCTTATAGAAACCATCTCTCCTAGGAGCAGTGCCCAATGAACAGGCCATGGAGCAAGGAGGGAAAAGGTTGCCTGAGTTACACGTGGACAGGAAGGAAAACGACATGGGGCTCAATTCAAGACAACACCCCATGCATTAACTCTACATCCTATTTCCAAGCACTGGGGTCAGTCCATCTCAGAAACAGCAGAGGAGAAAGTATGATTGCAGAAAGACTCTAGCCTCTGGGAACTAGGAATGGAGGTGTACATAAGCTCTGAGTTTGAGCTCCCTGACCATTTTGGTGGCTAAATAATGCAACCTATAACTCAAGATAGATGTGGAGATAGATTTGGAGATTTTTTTTTTTTATGAGTGTGTTCAAATACATTTATCCCTGACACCTGATGTGTTGCAAGCACTCAGAAAACACACATGGATGAAATGAAGATGAAGGTAGGACTCAACATTAGTTCTCTTTGCAGGCAGGAAATGGATAATGGGAGTAGATTACATGAGTTTCTGTACAGAAATAATCCCTGTTCTGGTGCAGCACAACATCTGAGATTCCATTTTTTTTTTTTAAACAATGGTCTAGAACCATGTGGACAAAACCCAAGCAGTGGAATAAAATGGAATTTCATGTATACACAAGACAGCGGGCAGGAGAGAATAGAACATGGTCTTGGAGAAGAATAAACGAGGTGGAGGGATATGAAGGGCTTATTTCTGAGAAGAGGGAAAACACAAGATGAAATGACCTGATCATTAGGAAGAAGGATCAGGTAAGTCAGTGGACAGCACTACTGCAGGCAATTGGGCCTGAGAGACAACCAGATTTTTAAAGACCTGGACCCTTGGAAAAATGAAAGTGTCAGTTATTCAGTCATATCTGACTCTTTGCAACTCCATGGAATGTAGCCCATCAGGCTCCTCTGTTCATGGAATTCTCCAGGCAAGAATACTGGCATGTGTAGGCATGCCTTCTCTGGGAGATCTTCCCAATCCAGGGATCAAACCTGGGTCTCCCACACTGCAGGCAGACTCTTTACCGTCTGAGTCCCTTGAAGGCAGAACTAAAGACCAACAGATTCAGGAAGAGTTCCCATAATATGAATTTTAAAACTGTTGCACTAGCTCTCCTCTGCCTAGATAGTAACAAAAGCTGGGGTAGGCTGCAACCCCGATGTCACTGAGGGAAAAGGTTGCCTGAGTCCAAAAAATCTAAAAGAAACCCCCTGCATACATCCTATTTCCAAGCACTGGGGTCAGTCCATCTCAGAAACAGCAGAGGAGAAAGTATGATTGCAGAAAGACTCTAGCCTCTGGGAACTAGGAATGGAGGTGTACATAAGCTCTGAGTTTGAGCTCCCTGACCATTTTGGTGGCTAAATAATGCAACCTATAACTCAAGATAGATGTGGAGATAGATTTGGAGATTTTTTTTTTTTATGAGTGTGTTCAAATACATTTATCCCTGACACCTGATGTGTTGCAAGCACTCAGAAAACACACATGGATGAAATGAAGATGAAGGTAGGACTCAACATTAGTTCTCTTTGCAGGCAGGAAATGGATAATGGGAGTAGATTACATGAGTTTCTGTACAGAAATAATCCCTGTTCTGGTGCAGCACAACATCTGAGATTCCATTTTTTTTTTTTAAACAATGGTCTAGAACCATGTGGACAAAACCCAAGCAGTGGAATAAAATGGAATTTCATGTATACACAAGACAGCGGGCAGGAGAGAATAGAACATGGTCTTGGAGAAGAATAAACGAGGTGGAGGGATATGAAGGGCTTATTTCTGAGAAGAGGGAAAACACAAGATGAAATGACCTGATCATTAGGAAGAAGGATCAGGTAAGTCAGTGGACAGCACTACTGCAGGCAATTGGGCCTGAGAGACAACCAGATTTTTAAAGACCTGGACCCTTGGAAAAATGAAAGTGTCAGTTATTCAGTCATATCTGACTCTTTGCAACTCCATGGAATGTAGCCCATCAGGCTCCTCTGTTCATGGAATTCTCCAGGCAAGAATACTGGCATGTGTAGGCATGCCTTCTCTGGGAGATCTTCCCAATCCAGGGATCAAACCTGGGTCTCCCACACTGCAGGCAGACTCTTTACCGTCTGAGTCCCTTGAAGGCAGAACTAAAGACCAACAGATTCAGGAAGAGTTCCCATAATATGAATTTTAAAACTGTTGCACTAGCTCTCCTCTGCCTAGATAGTAACAAAAGCTGGGGTAGGCTGCAACAGCCCTTTCTCTGAGGTGTCACCTCCCCGGGTCACTTCAACTCTGTAAATCATCCATTCCTGTTTTGCTCTTCAATAGAATCTTAGATCTTGCTTTAGCTGTGTGTATTGAAATCGTGCTTGGTATTTTCTTTAGTTCTACTCTTTCCATTGCCTGTCACCTCCCAGAGACTATAACCCCCACATGACAGGTACCACGCATATCTACTCACCACGGAATCCCTGTCATCTGAGAACCCTCTGGAATCCTGCCTGACATGTGGTCCTGAGCACAGGTTGCAGCCTGGACAAGTGAACCAGTGGGCTGATAGCAGGGGGAGAGTGAGACAGGTAACTCATTTGTGCTCTGTGTTCTTAGTTCTTGCCGTTTTGTTCTAAATTACTGAACGCTTTGTAAAACATGAGCACTGACATTGAAGGGTATAATAAAGCACTCTGCTTCAGTTTTAAGTGGAAAAACATGATGAGGTCTGCTGTTGCTGTTTAGTCATGCCCAATCCTCTGTGACTCTATGGACTGTAGTCCACCAGGCTCCTCTGTTCATGGGATTCTCCAGGCAAGAAGACTGGAGTGGGTTGCCATGCCCTCCTCCAGGGGATCTTCCTGACCCAGGGATTGAACCTGTGTCTCTTATGTCTCCAGCACTGGCAAGCAGGTTCTTTACCACTGGAGCCACCTGAAAAGTCCCATGATAAAGTCTGCCTACCTCGATGGAAAAGGGCATGGCAATCCAGTCCAGGATTCTTGCCCAGAAAATCCCACAAACAGAGGAGCAGAGATGGCGTGCTACATGTCCATAGGGTCACCCAGAGTCAGACACGACTGAAGTGACTTGGTATAGCATACATGGCATTAAGGCTGCTTCTTACAGCCCTGAAGCCACACCTAGGTTGAAGGTAGACCACCTGAATTCCCTCAGGAGGATGTTGGCACCTGAGGGTTACATTCTCACTCAACGCTATGAAACAAATCCAGGGAACCCACCCAGGGTATTCCAGGAGGGGTGACTGCAATTCTAGTTCTCGTGATAGTTAAGAAACCACCATCAAAGCAGTGCCCTGGGCTGTGCAGACCAGCTGGGGAAGTGAAGGGCACAGGCAGATACGTCTGCCATGGCAGAGAATGCTCTTCTCAGATACTAAGCAGATAGGCTATGTCCAGGAGGGTGCCATTGTCTGGCAGATCACGGCAAACCCACCACAGGTGGCCCCAAAGGAAATGACCTCCCCAGGAAGGGTGGCGCCAGGAAGGGGAGGGACAGGTTGAAACCCACAAACTTCATTTGGTCAATGATCTTTCTGTTCATCCTTCAGAGCCCCCTGTTGTTAGACACGTTCAAGAGATAAACCCATCTCCAGTCTAACCAAATGAGAAAAATTAGGAAGAAGTGGTTTGGTCCCCTCTCTGAAACTAGGGCCAGGTTCTTTAAAGGTGCTAGGTGAGCAGAACGGGAGAAAGGCCTAAAGTACTGCTCACACCTTCCTCTTGCTCGTTACCCTGAGTGCAGCATTCTGGCCCCACTGTGGGTAAAGCTGCAATGATAGGATCACTGAGTTCAGAGCAGACAGGCGTCTCAAGAGATGATCAAAAGCAGCAGCATGGCCCAGCAGAGCTGACTGCCACTGGGTTCAGATCCCAGATCCACCCTTTGTCAGGGCTGTGATGTCAGGCAAGTCCCTGCAAAGGGAGATGATGGTGATACCTTCCTCACACAGTTGCCATGGGGCTGGGGATGGATGTAAGCCTCTCCGTGTATTATTACTACCATATGAAGGTGGTCCAGAGGCTTGGGCTGTATTGATTCATGCTATCATTTCTGGAAGTATGCCTTAAGCCTATGTAAGAGAAGGTCTAAGAGAAGCCATAGGACATTTGTGTTTCACAGACCACTCTCGTGAACTGGACTTAGAGCCAGCTTTGTCTGTGACAGCTAATCCCCAGCTAGAGGGAGGCACAGGTTCCTCCTCCAGCCAAGGATCTTCTTCCTCAGTGCCTGCCCCTCTTTCCAAATTCCTTGTCCTCAGCTGTTCATCCTTCTCTCTGTGTTCTCTGAGCCTTCAGCTACCAAGAATCAGTAGAACGATCCAAACCCATCTATGCCCCCATCTCCCAACCCCTTGGCCTGGAACTGCCTCAGCTGTGGGCTCCAGGAGCCCCATCACAATGACTGGATGGCTCCCCAGTCTGGATGCCTCTGACGAGGGGGATACAGCAGATGGAGTCCTCTCTGTGGCTGATTATTTTCCATGGCCCTTGGCCATGTGACCTTGGATCAGAATCTTGTCAGTTCTCATAAACTAACCAGGAGTGGGTTGAGTCATAAGCAGACAAGAACCCTCTGGGGAAGACAGCAGGGGCTGTGGGAGGAAGAAGAGCAAGCTGGGATCCCAAAGGCCATGGGAGCCTCCCTACCCTCCCATCACCTCTGAGTGGCTCTGAGCTTCCAGGAAGGGAGGGCAGTGGGGACAGTGGCCTTGGCAGGCAGACTGGGCTACAGGAAGGCTACTCTTCCGATAAGCTCTGAGGTCTCAGGCCAGAGGGACTAATTGTTTCCAAGGCTTCAATTTGGAGGGACTGCCTGCTGAGACACTGGTCAGACCTGTGGCTATCGACACCCAAGTCCCTATCTTAGGCGCTCCCCTAAAGTCTAGAATGGCTACTGAGCAGACAGGCGTCTCAAGAGATGATCAAAAGCAGCAGCATGGCCCAGCAGAGCTGACTGCCACTGGGTTCAGATCCCAGATCCACCCTTTGTCAGGGCTGTGATGTCAGGCAAGTCCCTGCAAAGGGAGATGATGGTGATACCTTCCTCACACAGTTGCCATGGGGCTGGGGATGGATGCAAGCCTCCGTGTATTATTACTACCATATGAAGGTGGTCCAGAGGCTTGGGCTGTATTGATTCATGCTATCATTTCTGGAAGTATGCCTTAAGCCTATGTAAGAGAAGGTCTAAGAGAAGCCATAGGACATTTGTGTTTCACAGACCACTCTCGTGAACTGGACTTAGAGCCAGCTTTGTCTGTGACAGCTAATCCCCAGCTAGAGGGAGGCACAGGTTCCTCCTCCAGCCAAGGATCTTCTTCCTCAGTGCCTGCCCCTCTTTCCAAATTCCTTGTCCTCAGCTGTTCATCCTTCTCTCTGTGTTCTCTGAGCCTTCAGCTACCAAGAATCAGTAGAACGATCCAAACCCATCTATGCCCCCATCTCCCAACCCCTTGGCCTGGAACTGCCTCAGCTGTGGGCTCCAGGAGCCCCATCACAATGACTGGATGGCTCCCCAGTCTGGATGCCTCTGACGAGGGGGATACAGCAGATGGAGTCCTCTCTGTGGCTGATTATTTTCCATGGCCCTTGGCCATGTGACCTTGGATCAGAATCTTGTCAGTTCTCATAAACTAACCAGGAGTGGGTTGAGTCATAAGCAGACAAGAACCCTCTGGGGAAGACAGCAGGGGCTGTGGGAGGAAGAAGAGCAAGCTGGGATCCCAAAGGCCATGGGAGCCTCCCTACCCTCCCATCACCTCTGAGTGGCTCTGAGCTTCCAGGAAGGGAGGGCAGTGGGGACAGTGGCCTTGGCAGGCAGACTGGGCTACAGGAAGGCTACTCTTCCGATAAGCTCTGAGGTCTCAGGCCAGAGGGACTAATTGTTTCCAAGGCTTCAATTTGGAGGGACTGCCTGCTGAGACACTGGTCAGACCTGTGGCTATCGACACCCAAGTCCCTATCTTAGGAGCTCCCCTATGTCAGAATGGATAAACTAGAGAATGGCTCACTCTCTGGTCACACACACACATACACACACCCCTTATCTACCATTGCCTCTGGGTGTCCTGTGGGAGGTCAGGGGAGGTATGTTGATGAGAATGTTGGCATGAGCCACTGTGGGCCCTGGATGCCCTCCTGCTGGTGAGGATGTCCTTCAGACGCTACATGAAGCGTTTCCATTGTGCCAAACACACAGAGTAGAACTGAAAATGATGTGCCAATGAAATCTTCATGTTCTCCAATAGTCCAAAATTGGGTCTTATGTGAACAAAACCTCAAGGTTCTCTACCTAAATTTTTTTACTTCAAACCATCTTTGAATTTCCAAGTCATGCATCTCCGTAGCTTTGGGTCACACATTACCTTGAGTTCTCTGACAAGTTAATGCACTGTTAGAGAAGTAATATTCTGAGAAAAATGTGCACACATAAACCAATCCCTCAACTATGTATATGTTTAAATTACTTTCTGGGCATCCATCTGATGAAATCTCAGGGAGAACAGATACATGGACATGTGTCCGTGGGTACAGAACATATATTTATGCATACACAAAAACACGGGGCAAAACACGCTATTTTAAGTCTGAACTCTATCTTTCAACAAAGTTTAGCTGCTTTGCTTTTGCAAATGCATTTAATTTTATCTGGAAACTTTTTGACGTTAGAAATAGAACAACTGTAGTTTCTCATTATGTTTGCTGCCAGAATCCATGCTTGGTTGCTCAACTAAAGACCTTATATTGCTAATTACTACCACATGTCCATATCCCAAGCGAAAGAAAACTTATTGATTCTGACAGCTCATTCTCTCAACACTGAATTCCAAATGAAAACTCAAATTTTGGCCAAACATAACATTTCATCAATCTTGTTCTACTGACTGGAAAAACAACATCAAACAAAGGGTGCTAATGCCCTTATAGGCTCTGAGCTCCAGGATAGGGGAGGGGGGCAGTGGGGACAGTGGCCTTGGCAGGCAGACTGGGCTACAGGAAGGCTACTCTTCCGATAAGCTCTGAGGTCTCAGGCCAGAGGGACTAATTGTTTCCAAGGCTTCAATTTGGAGGGACTGCCTGCTGAGACACTGGTCAGACCTGTGGCTATCGACACCCAAGTCCCTATCTTAGGAGCTCCCCTATGTCAGAATGGATAAACTAGAGAATGGCTCACTCTCTGGTCACACACACACACATACACACACCCCTTATCTACCATTGCCTCTGGGTGTCCTGTGGGAGGTCAGGGGAGGTATGTTGATGAGAATGTTGGCATGAGCCACTGTGGGCCCTGGATGCCCTCCTGCTGGTGAGGATGTCCTTCAGACGCTACATGAAGCGTTTCCATTGTGCCAAACACACAGAGTAGAACTGAAAATGATGTGCCAATGAAATCTTCATGTTCTCCAATAGTCCAAAATTGGGTCTTATGTGAACAAAACCTCAAGGTTCTCTACCTAAATTTTTTTACTTCAAACCATCTTTGAATTTCCAAGTCATGCATCTCCGTAGCTTTGGGTCACACATTACCTTGAGTTCTCTGACAAGTTAATGCACTGTTAGAGAAGTAATATTCTGAGAAAAATGTGCACACATAAACCAATCCCTCAACTATGTATATGTTTAAATTACTTTCTGGGCATCCATCTGATGAAATCTCAGGGAGAACAGATACATGGACATGTGTCCGTGGGTACAGAACATATATTTATGCATACACAAAAACACGGGGCAAAACACGCTATTTTAAGTCTGAACTCTATCTTTCAACAAAGTTTAGCTGCTTTGCTTTTGCAAATGCATTTAATTTTATCTGGAAACTTTTTGACGTTAGAAATAGAACAACTGTAGTTTCTCATTATGTTTGCTGCCAGAATCCATGCTTGGTTGCTCAACTAAAGACCTTATATTGCTAATTACTACCACATGTCCATATCCCAAGCGAAAGAAAACTTATTGATTCTGACAGCTCATTCTCTCAACACTGAATTCCAAATGAAAACTCAAATTTTGGCCAAACATAACATTTCATCAATCTTGTTCTACTGACTGGAAAAACAACATCAAACAAAGGGTGCTAATGGCCCTTTATTACCGTTCCTTTCCCAAGCTTATATTTTTTGATGAAAGATCTAAGTGACCAAAGGGCTTCTTTAAACTACTTAGTAATTAGCTTTTGAACCAGGAAACAATGCATAAAGCAAAGTGAACAGTCCTGGTGTTGATGACAGAACCTATTTTCTGTCCTCAGGGTCTGGGGACCTCAGAGACCCAGAGTGAGCATTAAAAGCAAAGTGTGCTATAAAGGGAGAAGAAAAAAAAAAGAGAGAGAGAGAAAACCAGGGCAAACACGGTGATCAAAGACGGTGGAGATGGAGTCAGAACAAAAGCTGCAGGCAGCCTGTGATTGGAAGCCCTCGACACACAGGGGGTTTGAGAAGAGGTGCTGAGGCGGAGGGACGACCTAATGGGAATTAGAGTGGGTGAGTGACCGTGGTCTCAGGGCCTCATCTGGAGGTCACCCATCAACAAATGCCACCATCCAGCAGGCCCACCCACACTGGACTATGGCAGTTATTTTGGAAGAAAAGAAAAATGTACCTGGAGTGAGAGGCAAATATTTTCAACACAGACATCAGGGCAATTGATTTTATTGACGTCTTCAGGGGCAGTGAGTGAGAGGGGAAGGCTGGCTGAGACAGTGGGCTGGGGAGGCCATAAAGGCAGCCCATGCACCCCAAATGCCTTCTGCTTTACAACGACCTGTCCGCACCTTCAAGGCAACATGAACCAAGAGACCTGTTTTCCTCTTGGCATGGAGTAAATGACCAATGGAAATCTCCGGACTTATTTGGCCTTTTGGATCCAACCAATGGCCCAGAAATCAGAACAGCTTGGTCCTAATCTCATCCAGGGCTGTTATGGTAATAGGAGGAGGAGGGCTCCATCAGAGAGGAGGTAGGGGAACGGCTGACTCCCCGGAAAAGACGCCAACTGGCCTCCTCTCACCCACCGTCCTCCCTGCCTCTGAAAGGAAACGGGTGTCCTGTGGGTAGTTCAAGAAAATGAGTCCTTTTCCCCACCTCCTCATTTTCTGAATGGGGGACTGGACACCTGAGCTCAGGATGCAGTGGGATCCTGATGGGAGAGGAGGTGGACTCCTTCCAACATGACTGTCAGGCAAGGAGAAAGCAGTGGATGAAATGCTTTTTATTTCTCTCTTAAGAAGCAAATAAGCTGTTCAACAGTTTATTCGAAAATGTACAATCATGGCTGAGGCGCGTTGTTGAGTGGCAGAAACCAACATAACACTGTAAAAATTAACAACTATGTATTTAAAAGCAATCAAAAGTCATGGTTCAGATGGTAAAGAATCTGCCTGCAACGCAGGATTTCTGTGGGGAGCCCAGAGTGAGCATTAAAAGCAAAGTGTGCTAAAAAGGGGAGAAAAAAAAAAAGAGAGAGAGAGAAAACCAGGGCAAACACGGTGATCAAAGACGGTGGAGATGGAGTCAGAACAAAAGCTGCAGGCAGCCTGTGATTGGAAGCCCTCGACACACAGGGGGTTTGAGAAGAGGTGCTGAGGCGGAGGGACGACCTAATGGGAATTAGAGTGGGTGAGTGACCGTGGTCTCAGGGCCTCATCTGGAGGTCACCCATCAACAAATGCCACCATCCAGCAGGCCCACCCACACTGGACTATGGCAGTTATTTTGGAAGAAAAGAAAAATGTACCTGGAGTGAGAGGCAAATATTTTCAACACAGACATCAGGGCAATTGATTTTATTGACGTCTTCAGGGGCAGTGAGTGAGAGGGGAAGGCTGGCTGAGACAGTGGGCTGGGGAGGCCATAAAGGCAGCCCATGCACCCCAAATGCCTTCTGCTTTACAACGACCTGTCCGCACCTTCAAGGCAACATGAACCAAGAGACCTGTTTTCCTCTTGGCATGGAGTAAATGACCAATGGAAATCTCCGGACTTATTTGGCCTTTTGGATCCAACCAATGGCCCAGAAATCAGAACAGCTTGGTCCTAATCTCATCCAGGGCTGTTATGGTAATAGGAGGAGGAGGGCTCCATCAGAGAGGAGGTAGGGGAACGGCTGACTCCCCGGAAAAGACGCCAACTGGCCTCCTCTCACCCACCGTCCTCCCTGCCTCTGAAAGGAAACGGGTGTCCTGTGGGTAGTTCAAGAAAATGAGTCCTTTTCCCCACCTCCTCATTTTCTGAATGGGGGACTGGACACCTGAGCTCAGGATGCAGTGGGATCCTGATGGGAGAGGAGGTGGACTCCTTCCAACATGACTGTCAGGCAAGGAGAAAGCAGTGGATGAAATGCTTTTTATTTCTCTCTTAAGAAGCAAATAAGCTGTTCAACAGTTTATTCGAAAATGTACAATCATGGCTGAGGCGCGTTGTTGAGTGGCAGAAACCAACATAACACTGTAAAAATTAACAACTATGTATTTAAAAGCAATCAAAAGTCATGGTTCAGATGGTAAAGAATCTGCCTGCAACGCAGGAAACCTGGGTTTGATCCCTGAGTGGGGAAGACCCCCTGGAGAAGGAATGGCAAGTCACTCCAGTATTCTTGCCTGAAAATCCCACAGACAGAGAAGCCTGGTGAGTTACTCCCATGGAGTCACAAAAGAGTTGGACAGTACTGAGTAAAATATTAAAACTGCATGAGATAAAAATAAAACAAACCAAGAAAACTTAATTCCATGATAGGGACATCCATTGACCAGGAAGGGGCAAAGTGATAAAAATATTCTGCATCTTGGTCTGGGCAGTAGTTACTGGGTATGTACCTAGTCACAAAATCCCTGAGCTCTACACTAAATGTGTGTATATCCTACTCTGTGTGTTGTGTGATAAATCACTTCAGTTGTGTCCAACTCTGGGTGACCCTATGGACTGTAGCCTGCCAGACTCCTCTATCCGTGGGACTCTCCGGGCAAGAATACTAGAGTGGGCTGCCATTTACCCCTCCAGGGGATCTTCCTGACCCTGGGATCGAACCCACAGCTCTTATGTCTCCTGCACTGACAGGTAGGTTCTTTACCACTAGCACCACCTGGGAAGCCCCTATCTTACTGGAAGTTAAAATGAAAACTAAAACTCAGAAGCAAACAAAGCTGAGGGACTAAGAAAAAAATTTAAAAAGAAAATAGTACAGAATGGTTGTTTCTACCCAGCCTCCCCCTAACCTTCTCCCCTTAAGACGGAGAGGTCAAGGCACTGTGTCTGCTCAGCAGTAAACCTTCTGGTTGACAACACACCCACACGTTGGCACTGACACAGACAAAATGACGTGAGCACAAATCGAAACAGTCTCCAAGAAGAAAGCATTCACGTACGGGAAGCCAACTAAAGATGCATGAGGAAGACATGCCGTGCCCTGACATACCATAAATATACTTCTTGTCCAGAAGGAATTCCAAATGCGCAATATGTCCCTTTGAGGACAAGCTTGGTGTCTCCTGGCTAAAGACATCTGGTTCCCTGGTGGCCACAGCCCCAGGGTGACCTCGATATTGCCCTCCCTGTGACTTCCCTGCTGGAGTGTGAGATCATGGTTTGGCAGCCCCAAAACCCCATAAGATGGCACCTCTTCAGTGTGAGGGACCATAATGTCATCACTCACCTAAGTAATATAAAAAATTACCTGGGTTTAAACCTTAGGGATCAGAACAGAAAATAATACACACACGGACTCCCTCTGGGACAAATCAATTACGCCTCTTGGAAAGACAGGTTTAGAAGAGAGTTGTGAATGGGAACAGGTGTCAGTGGTTGGCACACGTGATTGCTTGGTGGAGTCATTCTGACCTCAAGCCCCACACAGAATGTGGCTCTTCAGGTGGGGGTGGGAGGGCAGGAGTCATGTGTCACCTCTACAGGGGCTCTGCAAGTCACTCAACCACATCTCTTCTGATGCAACTGACTTACTTTCTGCCTCCATGTTTGTTAAAAGTCCCGCCGAATTTATTCCGATTCAGGATGAGAGCAGCAATTTCGGGCACGTAGCGGGCAAACATTGCCTACATGCATGAAACAAAGAAACAAGAGCCAAAAAAAAAATGGCATGCAGAGAGGATTCTACCGCAGTGGAGGCAACAAGAGCTCTTGGCATACTTACTTTCTTCCACTAACCGCACTATAGGAGCCCCCGTATTTCTTGCGGTTTCCTATTAACTCTATGATTTCAGGGACGTAGCTGGCAAACATGGCCTGAGGAGAAGATAGGAGACAGAAGAGAGACTAAAAAGACAGGCCAAAGAAAGGGGGTGACCTTTTCAGAAGGGGGGGGCGGGATACTAAGATCTGAAAACACAAAAGGGCTAGAACTGCAAAGGTACATATTTATATGTTGGATTGTAAAAAAATATATAAATAAATAAAAACACAAATAGGGCAAGTTCTTGGAGTTGCACAGGACAAAACAAACATTAGCCAACCTAGACAAGGGAAAAAAATCACAGTCAAGAAAACTGTACAGGAGCTGGTGCCCTGAATACCCAAAAATTTTCCAGAAGGAATTCCAAATGCGCAATATGTCCCTTTGAGGACAAGCTTGGTGTCTCCTGGCTAAAGACATCTGGTTCCCTGGTGGCCACAGCCCCAGGGTGACCTCGATATTGCCCTCCCTGTGACTTCCCTGCTGGAGTGTGAGATCATGGTTTGGCAGCCCCAAAACCCCATAAGATGGCACCTCTTCAGTGTGAGGGACCATAATGTCATCACTCACCTAAGTAATATAAAAAATTACCTGGGTTTAAACCTTAGGGATCAGAACAGAAAATAATACACACACGGACTCCCTCTGGGACAAATCAATTACGCCTCTTGGAAAGACAGGTTTAGAAGAGAGTTGTGAATGGGAACAGGTGTCAGTGGTTGGCACACGTGATTGCTTGGTGGAGTCATTCTGACCTCAAGCCCCACACAGAATGTGGCTCTTCAGGTGGGGGTGGGAGAGGGCAGGAGTCATGTGTCACCTCTACAGGGGCTCTGCAAGTCACTCAACCACATCTCTTCTGATGCAACTGACTTACTTTCTGCCTCCATGTTTGTTAAAAGTCCCGCCGAATTTATTCCGATTCAGGATGAGAGCAGCAATTTCGGGCACGTAGCGGGCAAACATTGCCTACATGCATGAAACAAAGAAACAAGAGCCAAAAAAAAAATGGCATGCAGAGAGGATTCTACCGCAGTGGAGGCAACAAGAGCTCTTGGCATACTTACTTTCTTCCACTAACCGCACTATAGGAGCCCCCGTATTTCTTGCGGTTTCCTATTAACTCTATGATTTCAGGGACGTAGCTGGCAAACATGGCCTGAGGAGAAGATAGGAGACAGAAGAGAGACTAAAAAGACAGGCCAAAGAAAGGGGGTGACCTTTTCAGAAGGGGGGGGCGGGATACTAAGATCTGAAAACACAAAAGGGCTAGAACTGCAAAGGTACATATTTATATGTTGGATTGTAAAAAAATATATAAATAAATAAAAACACAAATAGGGCAAGTTCTTGGAGTTGCACAGGACAAAACAAACATTAGCCAACCTAGACAAGGGAAAAAAAAATCACAGTCAAGAAAACTGTACAGGAGACAGAAATAAACAAACTGACATCGAGCTGGACTTCCTGAAGAGAAATAAGAGAATGCATGCTGGAGAAATCACACACATACACACAGCCTCGCTCACTCAGACACTCACTCACTCACACAAAATTTCAAGAGAAGACCTTTCTAATTAAAATTCAAATGAGAATCCATGGCTCTATGAGTGATCGAAGACAACAAACACCAAAAGAAGATTTTAAAATACAAAAACTTTTTCGTTTAAAAAAAGCACACTAGGTAAATTTAGGAAATCACATGGGAGGAAAGGAGAGCAAGGAGAAACACAAATCTGCCATGTTTTGTCCAACAAACATTGTGCTTGTGGCTGGATAGAGGGGTCTTGTGATCTGCAGGGACCTCGCGGGTGCTGGAGGAGCACTGAGGGAATGCACACACCACACATACATTTATATACATTTCTCAAATGTATACACCCTATGCATACAAAGCAGAGAGATGTGTATGCAAGAGAATAAATGTGTGCGTGGTGTACATGGTGAAAGCCGTGTGTGAGTTTAGGTTTACCTCACGCATAGCAAAACCCTAAAGGTCAAGTGGGCTACGCTGAAGGACAAAATACAGTCACCACCGATGACTTACTAGAAGTCTGCTTTCAAAAGTCCACGGTAACCCACCATGATGCTCTGCATCTGGTCAGCACAGGCCAGAAAAGCAAACAGCGCGCCTCTCTGACTGACAGTGTCGGGGCGGAAACACCCCTCCTGTCACTGTGTAAGGGAGTGGGGGGGTGCTGTTTACAAAGCCACACTCAGTTCATGCGGTGATGTCCATCCGGAGGAGACCAGTGGGCTTTCTGTCCTCCAGAGTGGGGACCCTCCTGTTCAGGGCAAGGCCCCAGCCACAGTGTTTGTTGGAAATTTGGGAAGGACCGGGACGGGGGTAGGGAGCTCTTGAAACCGCAAACTGTCTACAGAGTATCAACAGTATCTACCCAGTCAGGTGACAGCACTGTCCTTGCAGAATATCAGATGCTGAATTACATTAGGAAGGCACAGACACTCTCACTTGATAAGTGAACATCACTGTCTTAAGACAATTAGGTTTGCTTCAGGCTAAGCAGCCGTCCCTCACAAGGACACAGTGCCTGGGTCTCAGGAAAGAAATTCAATACCACGAGGAAATATGCATAAAAGGCATGCTGGCACTTGGGTCTGACTTAACTGGGTGGTAACACTAAGGCAGTCACTTGCTTCTAATGCAGAAACACGGGTTCAAATATACAGCTTTCAGAAAATGGGTAATAGAAAATATCAATGACCACAAAAATCAACATGGTAAGAAAGCATTTTTACCAGTCCCCCGAGGATGAAGAAGACCATGAAGAGACGCCCGAGCGTGGTTTTTGCATAAACATCCCCGTAACCAACAGTGGACATGGTCACCATGAGCAAATAGACACATTCCCAGTAGGTAAGAGCCTGGTTGTTTTGGAAATTTTCCCACGGGTCCCCTGAATTCTCCACCTAAAGCAAGGAGACAGTGGGCAGAAAGGAAAACCATTACAGGTGTAATAAACCAGAAACACCAGAGCTGCACCATCTAGGCTACTTCTTGATGCTCGACATTGTCAGCTGGAGTCTGCTCTGAGCAGACAGGGGGAAAAGTGTAGTGAAAGCTACATCTATACCTCAGCCCAGCTGATGGGCAGAGAAGGGAAGGAACTGAGGAACATATCCAGAGTCCATTTTCTTCTCCGTGTTAAAGACCTGAGGCCAGCAGAATTTTAGGGCACTGCCTCTGGCCACCTTTTAGCACTCTTTTCCAGGAAAGAACTAGAGAGCCCCTCGTCCTGGCCCTCCTCTAGAGTTTGCTTTGTCCTGAAGAAATTCTGGACCCACCCACAGGGAGTCTCCTCCTTTCATCCTTCTGACCAAGGAGATCCCTGGGGGACCCTGCTTCTTCAGATCCTGCGCCCAAACCCCGAACAGCATCTCTCGGAGTCTGACTGGGCTCTCCCTGCTTTGCAGATCAGTGAGCTCTCTCAGAAGCACAATCAGCGAGCTCAGGAAAACTATTCCCATCTGCACACCTTTTAGACCAAGGGTGAGCAAGCTTAGTCTTTGACCAGATGGTAATTTACTTGGGGACCCTGTTCTGTCCTACAGCACTGCAAGACATTAGGTTTGCTTGGCTAAGCAGCCGTCCCTCACAAGGACACAGTGCCTGGGTCTCAGGAAAGAAATTCAATACCACGAGGAAATATGCATAAAAGGCATGCTGGCACTTGGGTCTGACTTAACTGGGTGGTAACACTAAGGCAGTCACTTGCTTCTAATGCAGAAACACGGGTTCAAATATACAGCTTTCAGAAAATGGGTAATAGAAAATATCAATGACCACAAAAATCAACATGGTAAGAAAGCATTTTTACCAGTCCCCCGAGGATGAAGAAGACCATGAAGAGACGCCCGAGCGTGGTTTTTGCATAAACATCCCCGTAACCAACAGTGGACATGGTCACCATGAGCAAATAGACACATTCCCAGTAGGTAAGAGCCTGGTTGTTTTGGAAATTTTCCCACGGGTCCCCTGAATTCTCCACCTAAAGCAAGGAGACAGTGGGCAGAAAGGAAAACCATTACAGGTGTAATAAACCAGAAACACCAGAGCTGCACCATCTAGGCTACTTCTTGATGCTCGACATTGTCAGCTGGAGTCTGCTCTGAGCAGACAGGGGGAAAAGTGTAGTGAAAGCTACATCTATACCTCAGCCCAGCTGATGGGCAGAGAAGGGAAGGAACTGAGGAACATATCCAGAGTCCATTTTCTTCTCCGTGTTAAAGACCTGAGGCCAGCAGAATTTTAGGGCACTGCCTCTGGCCACCTTTTAGCACTCTTTTCCAGGAAAGAACTAGAGAGCCCCTCGTCCTGGCCCTCCTCTAGAGTTTGCTTTGTCCTGAAGAAATTCTGGACCCACCCACAGGGAGTCTCCTCCTTTCATCCTTCTGACCAAGGAGATCCCTGGGGGACCCTGCTTCTTCAGATCCTGCGCCCAAACCCCGAACAGCATCTCTCGGAGTCTGACTGGGCTCTCCCTGCTTTGCAGATCAGTGAGCTCTCTCAGAAGCACAATCAGCGAGCTCAGGAAAACTATTCCCATCTGCACACCTTTTAGACCAAGGGTGAGCAAGCTTAGTCTTTGAGGGGCCAGATGGTCAATATTTTCAGCTTTGGGGACCCCTTGGGTTTCTGCTCTCTACAGGGACAAGGCATCTGTCTCGGCAGGGGGAGCAGGAAACCACTCAGAGGCGATGGGTGGGTGGGGGCTTCCGCCCCAGGCCTGCAGTTGCCCATCTCTGCTTTAGCCTCTCAAAAGACTTCCTGCCCCCTGCCCACCCCCACCCCCATCACCTATGATCTGCCAACAAAGCCGTGAGGCAGGCAGGAGAGACATCAGCCGGATCATGCATCCCATGGCCAACACTGCCAGACCTCCAGCTCTGCCTCCGCAGGAAGTTTCCAAGACCCTTGTCCTCTTTCACACATCAGTGCTTGGCCTCAGTGTGCCCTTTTTGTGGAGATTTCCTGATGAAGCAGAAGGTTTTGGTTGACCCAAAAGCTCATTCAGGGTTTTTCCATAAGATGCTGTGGACTGAACTTTTGGGCTAACCCCATACATCACACAGTAATAAAGTGAGGTCACTGCTTTTTGAAATCAACTAACTCTCCACTGGCAGAGTTCCAGTGATTATCAACGAGTGGTTTCCTTCAAGAACCTCATCAGCATAAAAGGGTGGATAGGGTGGGGAACTATCAGATTCTGACTATGTGTGGGACAGCTCAGAAATCTTCCTCTGAATGCTAATTACAAACAACCCAAAGGGGAAGTAATAATGCTTCCTTCCACCCGTTAGGCAGGCTGAGGCTCAGCAAGGGAAGGTCACTTTACTCAAAGCTTCAGAGTGAGACGAAGCTCCTTCATGATGGAACAGTCTGTGTTTTCATGAAGCACACTTCTCACAAAAGCTATGCTCCCTAAAAGCAGGCAGAAATCTGCCCTGGAGAGGTGAGAACAGCTTGACTTAATAATATAAGGCTTTCAATGAGTCGTTAATTTAAAAGAATTAACATTTCTGAGATGGAAAATAACTTGACAGGTAATCAGGCAAAAGACTCAAAGTGGGCTTTTTGGAAGGGGAAGTGGGGAGGAATTGAGGAATCTGAATTTGTTATTTACTAATGGGGATCAGACTTCCAAGCTGGTCACCAACCTTTTCCAGTGATTGCTGAGGAAACACTGCCATCCTGTGGTTGACTGTGGTTATTGCAGACAGAATAATAATTGGGGAAAAAAAAAAAATCTATGGAACTCGTCTCCCACTCCATCCCCCTAGCAATACCGGTGAGTTGAAAAACACAGGTTAAGTGTGTGAACATGACTCACCATTTGGAACTAGTTTGGGGTCAAAGGGTTGGAGACCTAGACAATGCATGCAGCTGCCTTTTTTTTTTTTTTTTTTTTTTTGCATTCTACAGCTGGACTGAAGTTTGTCTCTCAAGTTATAAAATGACGCAGAGAGGATCTTGTTCCAGAAAAGCCAGAGCTGAAGCATCTTCAAGGATACTTACCAAATGGATGAACCCAGCTGCTGTGAGCCACGTGCTGATGAATATGGAGAGCAGATTCACCAGCTTGATGGAATTACTGTGCAAAAAGAGACAACAAGCAAGACCCTCAAGTTACAGAAGACACTGGCGGGGGTGGCTTTCAGAGCAACAGAGCCCCTTCAGGGAGGCGGCAGTGTACTCCCAAGCCCCATGTGCCTCGATCCTAAGGGAAGGATCTGAAAGGCGTTAAATGGAGTTCAGGCTAGAGTCTGAAGGAAGGTGGCATCCAAGTTGCTGAAAGTGGTCCTTAAATTAACCCCTCTGATTGCTTCAGATATTTTATTACTTTTTTACTTTGAAAATCTTTAAATCTACAGAAACAGCGAATGACAGATAGAAGGAACATTGGGATGCCCTTCACCTAACATTTTGAGACGTTGGCTTTATCTGTACATCTTCGTTTTTTCTTTTTTCTTTCTGGATGAACCATGTACAAGATGTGTACATTGTAGACATCATGACACAACCTCATAAATACAACACTCAACACCTAAGAAGGACATGGTGCAAGACAGTCATAGTACAGTTGTCCTGCCCGAGGAAATGAGCACATATTCAGTAATGTCATCTAACATCCCCCTCCTCTAGATTTCTGCACTCGCTCTGAAATTAGGTTTATTGATGCCTTCATGTTTTCACCCTGACTCAGGAAGTAACCGAGGTTCATGTGCTGCATTTGATTACTGTATGGTTTTAATCTAGGGGTCAGGAAACTTTTCCAATAAAGGGACAGATAGTTAACATCCAGGTTTTGATGGGACATAAACCCTCTGTTTCAATGACTCACAGGAAATCTGTAAAGGAATTAGTTGTGGCTGTATTCCATTAAAGCCTTATTTACAAAGACAGCAAGTGGGCAGACTGGCTTCATAGTTTGTTATACTATGCTTTATTCTCCTTGAATCTATAAATAACACCCAACCCCACCCCCAACCCCGCCACACACATTTTTGTCTTCTTGTGTGTAACAATTTTATTTTCTGTGCACCCAGGCCATCTGTCATCCAGAATGCCACATATTCTGGATTTGTCTGATTGTTCCCTCCTGAACTAGATACTGTTTCAATACATCTGTTGAGAATACCAAGAAATTTAAACTCGGTTACACCAGGTTCAGTCACCGGGTGGCGCCATGGAGAGGCACCTGTTCCCTTTGTAATCAATATGCCATCTAGGACGTGGGGCTCGGAGGTCAGAGGAATATCCTACTTCCCGGCCACCTTACACCTAAAAATGTCAGCATCCACTAGTGCTCCCTGAGATGATCAACTGGAGCTCACTAGATATCCAGCTCTTTGAGAGCAGGGGCCTTGCCGGCTGGGACCCCGGGAGCAGTGCGTCCCTGGTGCACGCTAGGGCCTCCTAGAATCTACACAGAGTCAGCTTGTCTCCCTTCTGCACTCTCCCCACCGGCCTTCACCCTGTCTACTCCCATGGGGTGTAGAGTTCCTCAATCCCCGTCAGCTGGTTATCAGCTGGTCGCTCCCCTGTCCAAAGGCATCTGTTGACTAAAATACTATGTCGAACCTCCCTACTCCTGCACCCTCTGAAGTTCTAGGTTTGCCTATCACTTTTCATTCTACATAAGCTCTAACAACTTCTGTCACAGCCAAACATGTTCCCCAAGTCTTTGTTTATGCCATTACTCAACTAGAAAGCCCTCCCCACCTATTTGAATATTTTCTCTTCATCTCAAATTAGGTTTATTGATGCCTTCATGTTTTCACCCTGACTCAGGAAGTAACCGAGGTTCATGTGCTGCATTTGATTACTGTATGGTTTTAATCTAGGGTCAGGAAACTTTTCCAATAAAGGGACAGATAGTTAACATCCAGGTTTTGATGGGACATAAACCCTCTGTTTCAATGACTCACAGGAAATCTGTAAAGGAATTAGTTGTGGCTGTATTCCATTAAAGCCTTATTTACAAAGACAGCAAGTGGGCAGACTGGCTTCATAGTTTGTTATACTATGCTTTATTCTCCTTGAATCTATAAATAACACCCAACCCCACCCCCAACCCCGCCACACACATTTTTGTCTTCTTGTGTGTAACAATTTTATTTTCTGTGCACCCAGGCCATCTGTCATCCAGAATGCCACATATTCTGGATTTGTCTGATTGTTCCCTCCTGAACTAGATACTGTTTCAATACATCTGTTGAGAATACCAAGAAATTTAAACTCGGTTACACCAGGTTCAGTCACCGGGTGGCGCCATGGAGAGGCACCTGTTCCCTTTGTAATCAATATGCCATCTAGGACGTGGGGCTCGGAGGTCAGAGGAATATCCTACTTCCCGGCCACCTTACACCTAAAAATGTCAGCATCCACTAGTGCTCCCTGAGATGATCAACTGGAGCTCACTAGATATCCAGCTCTTTGAGAGCAGGGGCCTTGCCGGCTGGGACCCCGGGAGCAGTGCGTCCCTGGTGCACGCTAGGGCCTCCTAGAATCTACACAGAGTCAGCTTGTCTCCCTTCTGCACTCTCCCCACCGGCCTTCACCCTGTCTACTCCCATGGGGTGTAGAGTTCCTCAATCCCCGTCAGCTGGTTATCAGCTGGTCGCTCCCCTGTCCAAAGGCATCTGTTGACTAAAATACTATGTCGAACCTCCCTACTCCTGCACCCTCTGAAGTTCTAGGTTTGCCTATCACTTTTCATTCTACATAAGCTCTAACAACTTCTGTCACAGCCAAACATGTTCCCCAAGTCTTTGTTTATGCCATTACTCAACTAGAAAGCCCTCCCCACCTATTTGAATATTTCTCTTTCTTCAAAGGCTGGTCCAGTGGCTATTTCCTCCTCAAAGTAGCTCCACCCACCGGCAATACCCAGTGACCAGTGGCTGTTTTACTTCCAGCCTGTCCTGGCACTCTTAGGCCTTCATTTTAGATGTCTAAGTGACTCCCGTGCTTCCAATGGCATCATGTAGAAAAGAACCTTATTCTCTGTCGTTCCAGTCTCCCCAGAGGGGCCTGATACCACCCATAGGGTGGTTCAGCCCATCATCCTTGATGGATTGATCTCTGGCCCTTCCCATCTCTTTCTTAAGGGAAACCAATCATTTACATTCTAGTTTAAGTAGTAAGAATGGCTAACACAGTTCCTTCACAGGGCTTACCTTGCACACCTTCCATTTTAAGTGCTTCATGTTGTATTACCTCATCTAATCCTCATAATGACTACGCGTTGGTCCCAAGGTTAAGAAACTGACCCACAGGCACACATTCAGCAGCACAGTGACCCCAGGTCGGTTGGCCCCAGAGTCAAGTCTCCTGACCATTACACTAGACAACTGGAGTCACAGACTGGCTCCTCCGGAAAGTCTCCTTGTTGTGAAAGCTGTGCCTCCCCCATACTCTGTGCACAGGATATAAAAAGGGTCAGAGGACACTGCCCCAGGGAGGAGAGTGACCGCCACCACATCCTGGCCCCAACCGGCTTCTCAAGGAGAAGCCAAAATAAAGCAAAACCCTCCAAGTACTTAAAAGTCCTCTGCGGTCCATGAGCACTGGTGAGTGAGAGACTCATGAGTAACAGGCAGTCAGTGGCAACGTGAGAGACTTCAGGGATGCCTGTGTTATTCAACTTCTCAGAAGATAATGAAGTGCCAAGGCGATGCACATACATTAGTCCTGAATCCTTGGAGACTGAACAAAGCAATGCCCCCCGATAACCATGCACAGACCTCCTGAGATATTAAGACTGTGGGAGTTTCCAGGCCTCATGGTGTTTTGCAAAAATAACCTAATATGGTGATTATTAATCTCTAAGTGATTGTCACAGTGATATTAATAGTGCTTAAGGGAGTTCTCTGTTGTGTGGAGAACATTTAATCATTGTTGCTAAAAGAGTCTCTATTAAGCACTGAAATCTGATTATTTTTATGGCATCTACCTGCATTATTACAGATCCCCAGTATTAGGATTTGGTTTTCAAATTAAACTCTATGACCAGGCAATCATCTAAAAGCCCTGTGCAAGAGACACAAGATTAACTCTTGATGGACTCTCTCCAGATTCGGAAATATGAGCCTCACCAAGCTGCACGTGCTTAGTCACTCAGTCATATACGACTCTGTGACCCATAGACTGCAGCCCGCCAGGCTCCTCTGTCCATGGGATTCTCCAGGCAAGAAGACTGGAGTGGGTTGTCATGGCTTCCTCCAGGGGATCTTCCTGACCCAGGGACTGAACCCAGGTCTCCCGCATTGTAGGCAGATTCTTTACTGTCTGAGCCACCAGGGAAGACCCACCAGGCCACGTAAGACTCCTGGAAAGCAAGAAAGGGGTTTCTGGGCATGTTTATGGGCTCTGTGTGGCAAAAGACTTCAGGGCCAAGTCCAGGGATCTGGACCAAACCCTAAGGTCCTAGTGATGAGGGCGACTGGAACAATTCATATTCCAGCACCCTCATGACAAGGGATAGAGTGTGGTCTTCGCATGAGAACCTAACTTAACTTTCGTGTTCTTTATTATCATTTCTGGGACCCTGCCCATGAGTACTGACTAGCCACTGAAATGATTCCTGCCAGTGGATACAGTGTACCATTATCCATAGGCAGACACAGAGACCTGCCTGTTCTTACAGGTCAGAGGCCTTTCTCAGGACTCTGTAGATACAGGGAGAGACAGTGTGTGTGCTCTGTGCATCCTGGATGAATGAACGTCTGTCTCTTTGCAAGATTACAGCTGAAAACTCAGAACCATCGGGGCCATCTTTGCCCTCAGAGTATTTATCAAGACTTGTTTTGAAAATGTCACCCTCCTTCCAGAAAGAAACACAAATCCGTCCCTCTGCTGGCTGATCAGTACCTTCCTCTTTGCTTCTGGCTTAGAATACAGATAGAGGTCAAAGCACTTATGCTGTTTTATTGTTACCTTTGCTGGACAGATGTGAAACCCCTCAAAGTCAACTGCACTGTACCCCACTGGGATGCATGGCCTGAACTGTCAGACACAAGGTGAGGCAAATTCAAATTCTATCCATGTTATGCCTTAAATATTTCTGGAGCCCTCTCCTCTTCTCCAGTTCCCAGTACCACTCGCCTGGATGACCGTCCCCCTCACCCCCGACTAGTCTCATGCTCGATCGCTGAGATGTTTCAAACTCACTCTGTCTATAACTGGTGGAAGAGTGGGTCTTTCTGAAAAGTAAGTCTGACCACATTCCTCACCCACTCAAACCCTTCAACAACCATCGGGGCCCCCCCATGGGATTCTCCAGGCAAGAAGACTGGAGTGGGTTGTCATGGCTTCCTCCAGGGATCTTCCTGACCCAGGGACTGAACCCAGGTCTCCCGCATTGTAGGCAGATTCTTTACTGTCTGAGCCACCAGGGAAGACCCACCAGGCCACGTAAGACTCCTGGAAAGCAAGAAAGGGGTTTCTGGGCATGTTTATGGGCTCTGTGTGGCAAAAGACTTCAGGGCCAAGTCCAGGGATCTGGACCAAACCCTAAGGTCCTAGTGATGAGGGCGACTGGAACAATTCATATTCCAGCACCCTCATGACAAGGGATAGAGTGTGGTCTTCGCATGAGAACCTAACTTAACTTTCGTGTTCTTTATTATCATTTCTGGGACCCTGCCCATGAGTACTGACTAGCCACTGAAATGATTCCTGCCAGTGGATACAGTGTACCATTATCCATAGGCAGACACAGAGACCTGCCTGTTCTTACAGGTCAGAGGCCTTTCTCAGGACTCTGTAGATACAGGGAGAGACAGTGTGTGTGCTCTGTGCATCCTGGATGAATGAACGTCTGTCTCTTTGCAAGATTACAGCTGAAAACTCAGAACCATCGGGGCCATCTTTGCCCTCAGAGTATTTATCAAGACTTGTTTTGAAAATGTCACCCTCCTTCCAGAAAGAAACACAAATCCGTCCCTCTGCTGGCTGATCAGTACCTTCCTCTTTGCTTCTGGCTTAGAATACAGATAGAGGTCAAAGCACTTATGCTGTTTTATTGTTACCTTTGCTGGACAGATGTGAAACCCCTCAAAGTCAACTGCACTGTACCCCACTGGGATGCATGGCCTGAACTGTCAGACACAAGGTGAGGCAAATTCAAATTCTATCCATGTTATGCCTTAAATATTTCTGGAGCCCTCTCCCTCTTCTCCAGTTCCCAGTACCACTCGCCTGGATGACCGTCCCCCTCACCCCCGACTAGTCTCATGCTCGATCGCTGAGATGTTTCAAACTCACTCTGTCTATAACTGGTGGAAGAGTGGGTCTTTCTGAAAAGTAAGTCTGACCACATTCCTCACCCACTCAAACCCTTCAACAACTCTTTCCTGCTCCCGTCAAGGCTGTGACGTCTGAGAGCCTTCATGATGCCTGCAAGTCTCTGTATGGAACACGCTTTTAAAAGACTTTAACCTCAGAGCCATTTTTAAGGTCATAGAGCAGTTTCCACAATGTCAAAAAAAGGTGTGTTGCTGAGGTAAGTGAGGGTAAATACGGTACAGGGCAAGGAATGCTCTGTGGGAGACAGGGACATGGTGGAGTATGAGTGACAGCACCTCCATCCTCGATGGCACTGGAAGCTCTGCCTCACCCTGTATGCTTTTCTGTGTTGCTGAAATGTTTGCAATGAGCGTCTTACACTTTAATAAGCAAACGGAACAGTGAGGTAACTGTTATATTTTTTTTTAACATGAGCTACTCCATGTCTCCACTGTCAGCATTAAATGAGGTGTGAGGAGAGCCTGTCAACAGAGTTGCCTTTGCTCTGACTGTATGAATCCACGTGCCAGCTTCCTGGGCAACTGAGGAACCACCAAAGGCTCAGAAAACGACACTGGGTCTCCCAGGGACCCCTCCAGTGTGTCGTCTATCAGTCATGGAGCATTTGAGGCCCTTCTCCTGGTGGGCGGTTTGGGGAATGACTCTGTCCCATAACTGTGATTTTCTGTTTTCTCTTTCCTCCCGTTCACTCACCTTTTCCCTGCACTCTGCATCCTTTCTCTCCCCTTCCCCACCCTAGAAAGAAACACAAATCCGTCCCTCTGCTGGCTGATCAGTACCTTCCTCTTTGCTTCTGGCTTAGAATACAGATAGAGGTCAAAGCACTTATGCTGTTTTATTGTTACCTTTGCTGGACAGATGTGAAACCCCTCAAAGTCAACTGCACTGTACCCCACTGGGATGCATGGCCTGAACTGTCAGACACAAGGTGAGGCAAATTCAAATTCTATCCATGTTATGCCTTAAATATTTCTGGAGCCCTCTCCCTCTTCTCCAGTTCCCAGTACCACTCGCCTGGATGACCGTCCCCCTCACCCCCGACTAGTCTCATGCTCGATCGCTGAGATGTTTCAAACTCACTCTGTCTATAACTGGTGGAAGAGTGGGTCTTTCTGAAAAGTAAGTCTGACCACATTCCTCACCCACTCAAACCCTTCAACAACTCTTTCCTGCTCCCGTCAAGGCTGTGACGTCTGAGAGCCTTCATGATGCCTGCAAGTCTCTGTATGGAACACGCTTTTAAAAGACTTTAACCTCAGAGCCATTTTTAAGGTCATAGAGCAGTTTCCACAATGTCAAAAAAAAAAAGGTGTGTTGCTGAGGTAAGTGAGGGTAAATACGGTACAGGGCAAGGAATGCTCTGTGGGAGACAGGGACATGGTGGAGTATGAGTGACAGCACCTCCATCCTCGATGGCACTGGAAGCTCTGCCTCACCCTGTATGCTTTTCTGTGTTGCTGAAATGTTTGCAATGAGCGTCTTACACTTTAATAAGCAAACGGAACAGTGAGGTAACTGTTATATTTTTTTTTAACATGAGCTACTCCATGTCTCCACTGTCAGCATTAAATGAGGTGTGAGGAGAGCCTGTCAACAGAGTTGCCTTTGCTCTGACTGTATGAATCCACGTGCCAGCTTCCTGGGCAACTGAGGAACCACCAAAGGCTCAGAAAACGACACTGGGTCTCCCAGGGACCCCTCCAGTGTGTCGTCTATCAGTCATGGAGCATTTGAGGCCCTTCTCCTGGTGGGCGGTTTGGGGAATGACTCTGTCCCATAACTGTGATTTTCTGTTTTCTCTTTCCTCCCGTTCACTCACCTTTTCCCTGCACTCTGCATCCTTTCTCTCCCCTTCCCCCACCCTCCTCTCACACCCTATAGTTCTTTGTTCTGTTTCTTCCCACTCTTGCCCAAGAGAGGTGGCCAAAGAACAGAACATGAAGCTGCAATTTCATATGATTATTTCAAATCACATCTCAGAGTCTCCCTCGCTACCTAATGGCCCTGATTGGTGGGGACTGGCCACTAGAGGGAGCCATTTGAAATCCCCTAAAGATGACGATGGCTCACCCATCCTCCTGGAAGGTCCCTGTGAAAGCAGCAAAGTGCAGAGGCTTTGCCAGAAAGTCCCTCAAGGTCTAAAGCCCTGCAAAGACCGAGGCTTCCTTCCGCCTCTCGGAGGCAGAGCCTGTGGAGCCTGTGCTTAGGTCTCACAGGTGGAAGGGGCTGAGGTCAGCCGGGCATCTGGAGAGGAAACGGGCTCAGGGTGCTTACTCTGGAGACTCTCGAATTCTTGGAATCCGATGAAGGTTCCATCTGTGCCTGCTACTCTGCCCTTTCCCTGCCCTCCTAATCTCATCCCCGTCTTCCTTCCATGGAAACCCCAGTCTCCAAGGGCATAGGATTACTTGGAGTTCCTCTGAGGGCCGTCTTCCCTCCCTCACTTCTTGCAGCTGCCTTGACTGCAAGTCAGCGGCACCCTCCCTCCCTCTCACCCGCCCAGTCCCCAGCCTCACCAGGAGACTCCTGGCTGTCTGCAAGGCTAGAAGACACCCTCTCTGCCCTGAAAAGACCCTAAACTGCCTGGGATTCATGCTGAGTCCAGCTTCCCAAGTCCTGGGTGGACCTGACTTCGGGACCCACCTCAGTGTAGCACGCCCTCCGCCCTCGGGACTCTCAGAACACAGAACTCAGTCCTGGCACTCTCTCACTGCTGTTCAGATGGGTGCTCTGTTCAGGCTTGAACTGATCCGCTCACCTGGCTGTGACCGTAAGTTACAGGAACTGGGACAATCCAAGGTGCACTTGAGACAGAAACCATCCTCCAGGGACAGAATGAGCTTGACTCTGTGGCAAGCAGGAGGCTGGGGAGATGCTGTTTGGGGGCCAGGATGGCATGTCGCTCTCTGCCCATAGATTTCTGTTTTCTCTTTCCTCCCGTTCACTCACCTTTTCTGCACTCTGCTAAAGTTCTTTGTTCTGTTTCTTCCCACTCTTGCCCAAGAGAGGTGGCCAAAGAACAGAACATGAAGCTGCAATTTCATATGATTATTTCAAATCACATCTCAGAGTCTCCCTCGCTACCTAATGGCCCTGATTGGTGGGGACTGGCCACTAGAGGGAGCCATTTGAAATCCCCTAAAGATGACGATGGCTCACCCATCCTCCTGGAAGGTCCCTGTGAAAGCAGCAAAGTGCAGAGGCTTTGCCAGAAAGTCCCTCAAGGTCTAAAGCCCTGCAAAGACCGAGGCTTCCTTCCGCCTCTCGGAGGCAGAGCCTGTGGAGCCTGTGCTTAGGTCTCACAGGTGGAAGGGGCTGAGGTCAGCCGGGCATCTGGAGAGGAAACGGGCTCAGGGTGCTTACTCTGGAGACTCTCGAATTCTTGGAATCCGATGAAGGTTCCATCTGTGCCTGCTACTCTGCCCTTTCCCTGCCCTCCTAATCTCATCCCCGTCTTCCTTCCATGGAAACCCCAGTCTCCAAGGGCATAGGATTACTTGGAGTTCCTCTGAGGGCCGTCTTCCCTCCCTCACTTCTTGCAGCTGCCTTGACTGCAAGTCAGCGGCACCCTCCCTCCCTCTCACCCGCCCAGTCCCCAGCCTCACCAGGAGACTCCTGGCTGTCTGCAAGGCTAGAAGACACCCTCTCTGCCCTGAAAAGACCCTAAACTGCCTGGGATTCATGCTGAGTCCAGCTTCCCAAGTCCTGGGTGGACCTGACTTCGGGACCCACCTCAGTGTAGCACGCCCTCCGCCCTCGGGACTCTCAGAACACAGAACTCAGTCCTGGCACTCTCTCACTGCTGTTCAGATGGGTGCTCTGTTCAGGCTTGAACTGATCCGCTCACCTGGCTGTGACCGTAAGTTACAGGAACTGGGACAATCCAAGGTGCACTTGAGACAGAAACCATCCTCCAGGGACAGAATGAGCTTGACTCTGTGGCAAGCAGGAGGCTGGGGAGATGCTGTTTGGGGGCCAGGATGGCAGACTCTGCAGTTGTCTGCCAGCCCATGACTCTCCCAACGGACAGCCACCTCTCTCTCTTGCTCCCTGCTTCAGATATTTCTCCCTCTGCACTGGGAGAAAGAACCCCCTAATGGGACAGTTCTCAGGAGCACTGTTTCCCCAGGGACGCTGCTGCTATCTCCTACATCCAAAGGAAAGGAGCTTTTTCCCCCTCCAAGGAATGGGACATTGGTGAGTCTCTTGGCAAAAGCCCAGAGAAAGATAATTTACTCAGATGGCTTATCATTCTCCCAAGTCCAGAAAGGATGCACATGGAGTATGAGTAAGGTAAGAACACAGTTCTCTCCATGTTATTCCTCAGAGTGATGGCACCTTCTTAAAATGCTGGGGTCAGAGGACTGAAAGACTCCTGAACAAGGTACACGTGAAGCAGGGAGAGAGAGGCACTATACCATGTTAGATAGTGTGGGTAACTCCTTAAAACACGGTCCCCACGAGGGCCTTAAATACAGCCCCTGAGATCGGCACTGGGCCCTCACCAAGTCTACGTTTAAAAACACAGTGTAGCAGAGTAAAGATGATATAGGTAAACCTTGGGGATGGCTAGCTTTGTCAATCGTTTTAACCTCAAGAGTAATATGAATCCATGGCATAGAAGAGTCATTAAAAGGTAGCAATGAAGGTTTCTGTCACTCAGGAGAAACAGGAAGAATCACAATCTTCATTCTGTACTAATAGTACTACACACAGTGGAGCACCAACAAATTCTGACCCCAGGATCATGGGCCTGTTGTAGACTTCCACAGCGCTGGATGCTCATTCTCTTTCTAATGTGACTAACAGAATGTGAATTTATTCCTCTATTCACATAGATGACTAGTTAGCAAGGAGACAGCAATTTAGAATTAAAGCAAACTAAAACAAAGGAAAAACTCTAATACCCAAAGAGGAAAGCCAATAGCCTGCTACATTTGCTGGATGTGACATGTTCCGGAAGCTGAGTCCTCACCTCAGTTACTAGGGAAACAATGCTGAGTCCAATTCCCCCAACCCTGAAATGCAGGTGTATTAATTATAAATCACAAACACGGAGGTGTCCTGTTTTTCATCATTTATCAAACACGCTAAGGCCAACCAAAGAGGAAATGGAACATTAGCAGTGAGTTTCTCAACATGCAATTTCCTATGAGAGAAATTTATGACCTGTACTTATTCTCCATTAAAACACGTCCCACCTCGTTTATTAGTTTATTCATCAAGGCAGCCCTGGGTGCAGGCCGGCTCTGAGAACCTGCAGGTCACCAGGAAAGGGGTCTCCAGGGGAGTCTGTCTCTCCTGGTCCAGTGGTGTTTTCCAGATCATAACACAGTTAACAGAGGCGGCCATGGTGCCTTCAGCAGGAGGTTTCTAGGTATTCCCCAGAAGGCAATTCACAGAGCAAGCCCCCGGGGCTGCATGGGCTATAAAGTGAACATCTAGAATGTACTGGGAAATGAAAAGATTTTCTGTTTGCCGTATGAGGTTTTTGATTGCCTCTCAAAGAGCCTCCATTGCTTTTATGGCCAGGTACACTGAGAGAGGCACTATACCATGTTAGATAGTGTGGGTAACTCCTTAAAACACGGTCCCCACGAGGGCCTTAAATACAGCCCCTGAGATCGGCACTGGGCCCTCACCAAGTCTACGTTTAAAAACACAGTGTAGCAGAGTAAAGATGATATAGGTAAACCTTGGGGATGGCTAGCTTTGTCAATCGTTTTAACCTCAAGAGTAATATGAATCCATGGCATAGAAGAGTCATTAAAAGGTAGCAATGAAGGTTTCTGTCACTCAGGAGAAACAGGAAGAATCACAATCTTCATTCTGTACTAATAGTACTACACACAGTGGAGCACCAACAAATTCTGACCCCAGGATCATGGGCCTGTTGTAGACTTCCACAGCGCTGGATGCTCATTCTCTTTCTAATGTGACTAACAGAATGTGAATTTATTCCTCTATTCACATAGATGACTAGTTAGCAAGGAGACAGCAATTTAGAATTAAAGCAAACTAAAACAAAGGAAAAACTCTAATACCCAAAGAGGAAAGCCAATAGCCTGCTACATTTGCTGGATGTGACATGTTCCGGAAGCTGAGTCCTCACCTCAGTTACTAGGGAAACAATGCTGAGTCCAATTCCCCCAACCCTGAAATGCAGGTGTATTAATTATAAATCACAAACACGGAGGTGTCCTGTTTTTCATCATTTATCAAACACGCTAAGGCCAACCAAAGAGGAAATGGAACATTAGCAGTGAGTTTCTCAACATGCAATTTCCTATGAGAGAAATTTATGACCTGTACTTATTCTCCATTAAAACACGTCCCACCTCGTTTATTAGTTTATTCATCAAGGCAGCCCTGGGTGCAGGCCGGCTCTGAGAACCTGCAGGTCACCAGGAAAGGGGTCTCCAGGGGAGTCTGTCTCTCCTGGTCCAGTGGTGTTTTCCAGATCATAACACAGTTAACAGAGGCGGCCATGGTGCCTTCAGCAGGAGGTTTCTAGGTATTCCCCAGAAGGCAATTCACAGAGCAAGCCCCCGGGGCTGCATGGGCTATAAAGTGAACATCTAGAATGTACTGGGAAATGAAAAGATTTTCTGTTTGCCGTATGAGGTTTTTGATTGCCTCTCAAAGAGTACTGCCTCCATTGCTTTTATGGCCAGGTACAATTTCTTATTTAGTGATGTCATAAAGGGGTGATTTAAAACCTGTGAGCAAGGATTTCCCAGCCAATGGGCAGACCGACCCCCACCCACTGTGTGCCTCTCTCCACGATGCTGGGGTTAGTGTCCAAACCACTCCACGCGGTCCCCCAAACCATCTCTGCTTCCCCACCTACACGGACGTTTCTCTCTCTTTCCCATAGAGTTCCCCACCCTGCTGACAAGCTGACTTGAGGCTCTCCCTGGATTTCTGTGTTGCAGCACAAAAAAACTCTAACTTTGTTGTGATGAAACCAAACACACCTGATATTTAAAATGTGGCTCTGGGGACCATGAGGAGAAAGAACATCTTACCTTGTTTTCAGGATATTCAGAAACTGCAGAATTTCTGAAAATTGGATCAGTCTGAGAGCTCTTAAAAATCTCAAACCTGGAAAGGAAAATGAAATTAGAGATGCATTATTTTCACTGCGTGGTTTTAATACCCACACTCTGCTGCTGGCTTTACAGCAGCCAAGGCTGATGGGAAAAGAATTCCTGCAGAAGACTGAACAATCCAGCACCTTGGATGTAGTCCTTCATCCTGATCCTTGACTGGTTTAATCTCAGCTGGTAAATAGACATTCTCCTTAAAGGGGGTCTCCGTGGAGCCACCGCAGAGGAAGTTCGGGTAGGGAGAACCCAGTTCGCTGAGCTTTCGCATGTGTCCATCTCTGATTTAAAGCACTATCTCTAGTGTACATAGTTATTTGAGAGGATTCTGGCTCTGAGAAACACTGGGAATAGCTCAGGGTAACCCTTGTGCTAAGAGCAGATTAGGAACAAATCGGATAACCTCACCTCTTCAGTGAATTTTGTTCTCAATCTTTATCTTCAGTTCTGATAAAATGAAGAGCATAGCCCATAGTGTTATCTGTTTCCTACAAGGTTCTATATTTTTCTCCCAATCAAAAAAAAAAATCAGTAAGATCTTACATCCTATAACTTGAGGATTCCAAACTCCTATAATTCCATTTTACTGAGTATCAAGATAAATGTTTCTCCTTTAGAAGTCAGCAACCTGTTTTGAATGGAGAAGAGGCACGTTTCTACTTGGCAGAAGAGATAGGAAAACAGGGAAGGAAGACCCAAGTGAGGATTCAGGGAAATACAAATTTCTATTGGGTTTTAATAGCTGAGTAAAATGCATTTCTGTTGCAATCAAATTTGTGAGTCTAAAGCAATCTGAGTGATACAGGGCTTTGAAGCTTGGCAGTCTGTCCAGCAAGAGAACTGTTTACAAAATACCGATGATCCCAGCTTTGGGACACTCTCGACATCACACCCGCTCCCAAGGGGATGTTCTTCAGCATATTTTCTGAAAGCATTTCATTAAGCTGCCCCACGTGCCATGTGGGGAGCTAAGCACGGAGTGAGCTAAACTGTGGGTGGGCAGCTTTAAAGCTAGTGAGACTTTGTCTGGTCCGTATCCAGGCAGTGAAGGGGGACGCTGTGCACAGCGGTGGGAAGAGGCGGTGATGATTTTCTTAAGCTCCCAGGTGAGCCAAGGAGAGGAGGCAGATCATTATTTTCACTGCAAAGGGACAGCAGCCAAGGCTGATGGGAAAAGAATTCCTGCAGAAGACTGAACAATCCAGCACCTTGGATGTAGTCCTTCATCCTGATCCTTGACTGGTTTAATCTCAGCTGGTAAATAGACATTCTCCTTAAAGGGGGTCTCCGTGGAGCCACCGCAGAGGAAGTTCGGGTAGGGAGAACCCAGTTCGCTGAGCTTTCGCATGTGTCCATCTCTGATTTAAAGCACTATCTCTAGTGTACATAGTTATTTGAGAGGATTCTGGCTCTGAGAAACACTGGGAATAGCTCAGGGTAACCCTTGTGCTAAGAGCAGATTAGGAACAAATCGGATAACCTCACCTCTTCAGTGAATTTTGTTCTCAATCTTTATCTTCAGTTCTGATAAAATGAAGAGCATAGCCCATAGTGTTATCTGTTTCCTACAAGGTTCTATATTTTTCTCCCAATCAAAAAAAAATCAGTAAGATCTTACATCCTATAACTTGAGGATTCCAAACTCCTATAATTCCATTTTACTGAGTATCAAGATAAATGTTTCTCCTTTAGAAGTCAGCAACCTGTTTTGAATGGAGAAGAGGCACGTTTCTACTTGGCAGAAGAGATAGGAAAACAGGGAAGGAAGACCCAAGTGAGGATTCAGGGAAATACAAATTTCTATTGGGTTTTAATAGCTGAGTAAAATGCATTTCTGTTGCAATCAAATTTGTGAGTCTAAAGCAATCTGAGTGATACAGGGCTTTGAAGCTTGGCAGTCTGTCCAGCAAGAGAACTGTTTACAAAATACCGATGATCCCAGCTTTGGGACACTCTCGACATCACACCCGCTCCCAAGGGGATGTTCTTCAGCATATTTTCTGAAAGCATTTCATTAAGCTGCCCCACGTGCCATGTGGGGAGCTAAGCACGGAGTGAGCTAAACTGTGGGTGGGCAGCTTTAAAGCTAGTGAGACTTTGTCTGGTCCGTATCCAGGCAGTGAAGGGGGACGCTGTGCACAGCGGTGGGAAGAGGCGGTGATGATTTTCTTAAGCTCCCAGGTGAGCCAAGGAGAGGAGGCAGATCCGAAATCTTCCCCTAAACAGCTCCACGCTGGGCCCAGAGAGAGAGCTCCTGGTTCAAGCATCAGGTGACAAGGAAAACTCACTAACGTAAAGCCTGCAGACGGAAACCCCCCACTGCACCAGAAGGACAGAAGGATGTGGCTCCAAAGGAAAACATCTTGTCTAAAAGGATTTACCTCCATGGGCAGAAGATTTTTCAGAAGACAGCTGCCTTCTGTTCTGGATGCTATTCACATTACTTTTATTAAACAAGAAAGTGCAGAGATGAGAAGAGACGTGGCTGGAAATAAAAGGCTCCAGACCCCAAAACACAGTCCTAACCGAGCTGATGAAAGGAGGATGCCGAGGACAAAACGGAGAAGCCATCTCACCAGGCAGAGAACATAAGGCAGGAAAAAAGACAACACTGAAGACAGCAGAAACGGAGCGGAGATTACAGAGGTCCGATGCATGAATAAAACGTGTTCCAAAGGGGAGTGCAGATAACACGTAGATCATAAGCAACAGCCAGGAAGGACATCACAGCAGTGAACTTTCTGGATATGAATAAAAGACTCAAGATGAAAAGGCAAGATCAATGGTCAGCTCTGTGAAACGGATCCAGAAGTCTCCTGTTCTTCTTCTTCAAATTTTAAGCAGTGAGATAAATGAAAGTATAAAAAATCAAAAAGTGTTAGTGAGAGGAGAGGGCTACCATTAACGCAACTAAGATTTCATTACATAGTAATAAACGCTATGTGACAATAGAGCAACAGTCAGAATTTTAAAACAAGGAGAGTCTGGCCTGAGATTTTTACATCCCGTCAAGTAGCTGTTCAACAGTTTAAAGGCAACAAAAAATACTTTTCAATATCCAAGTTCTCAGAAAATAAATGGTTTGTACAAAATTATTTGAAGAGACGTTCATAAGTCTTACTCAATCAGAATGGGCGGGATGCAGGCTGGATAGTGAAGTTTTAATAAACTTTCTTTGCTGGTCCGTATCCAGGCAGTGAGGGCCCAAGCGGGAGGGGGGAGAAGCTCCCATGGGGGGGTCCGAAATCTTCCCCTAAACAGCTCCACGCTGGGCCCAGAGAGAGAGCTCCTGGTTCAAGCATCAGGTGACAAGGAAAACTCACTAACGTAAAGCCTGCAGACGGAAACCCCCCACTGCACCAGAAGGACAGAAGGATGTGGCTCCAAAGGAAAACATCTTGTCTAAAAGGATTTACCTCCATGGGCAGAAGATTTTTCAGAAGACAGCTGCCTTCTGTTCTGGATGCTATTCACATTACTTTTATTAAACAAGAAAGTGCAGAGATGAGAAGAGACGTGGCTGGAAATAAAAGGCTCCAGACCCCAAAACACAGTCCTAACCGAGCTGATGAAAGGAGGATGCCGAGGACAAAACGGAGAAGCCATCTCACCAGGCAGAGAACATAAGGCAGGAAAAAAGACAACACTGAAGACAGCAGAAACGGAGCGGAGATTACAGAGGTCCGATGCATGAATAAAACGTGTTCCAAAGGGGAGTGCAGATAACACGTAGATCATAAGCAACAGCCAGGAAGGACATCACAGCAGTGAACTTTCTGGATATGAATAAAAGACTCAAGATGAAAAGGCAAGATCAATGGTCAGCTCTGTGAAACGGATCCAGAAGTCTCCTGTTCTTCTTCTTCAAATTTTAAGCAGTGAGATAAATGAAAGTATAAAAAATCAAAAAGTGTTAGTGAGAGGAGAGGGCTACCATTAACGCAACTAAGATTTCATTACATAGTAATAAACGCTATGTGACAATAGAGCAACAGTCAGAATTTTAAAACAAGGAGAGTCTGGCCTGAGATTTTTACATCCCGTCAAGTAGCTGTTCAACAGTTTAAAGGCAACAAAAAATACTTTTCAATATCCAAGTTCTCAGAAAATAAATGGTTTGTACAAAATTATTTGAAGAGACGTTCATAAGTCTTACTCAATCAGAATGGGCGGGGATGCAGGCTGGATAGTGAAGTTTTTAATAAACTTTCTTTGCTGGTTCTAAGCACCTATCTGAACCTAGATGGCTGAGCTGACCCCAACATCACTGCCACATACTGCTGGGAGATAAAATCTCACTTTAGAAGCTCAGTGTAAGAAAGGACTGGCTATCAGCACCAAAACCAGTCAGGATATAAGGATGTTTTAGGCATGTATTAGTCACTGATAATTTCATCCTGGAAATTATGTGTGCATGTGTGTATTTTCATTCATGGAAACAAAAATAGAATACAAATGACCCACACCTTGGATGGGATTTTTCTTTCTTTTTATTGTGAAGTGATGCCTTTTGCTTCCTACGTAATTTGTTGGTGGTTTGTCCCATTTTAAAGCGACTCACAAAAATATGATAGAATAAAACTTTTCTTTTTTCTGAAGTCGGTGAAAATAAAGGTAAGGGAAAAAAGAACGCAGCGGTCACAAGGTCCTATCCTCTTGCTGGCTGTAAACTGTAGATCCAGTTTTGAGCACTTTCCCAAGGAGACCAAGCAGGGAGACAGTCTCAGGTGAATTACGCATTAAAGAGGAAAGCAAGCTCGTTCTCAGGAGAAGCAGCTAGCAGGACGGGACCCAGGAGAAAGGTCTCCCAGCCAGGGTGGCGCAGGAGCAAGATGCTCATCAACTAAACAACTGTGGGCTTTGTTCACTTGACTGCCTCATGCTGGTCACTGTCACAGCACTGAGAAGTGAGAAACAAACTTCTAACATGAATGAGAAACAAACTTCTACACAGGTTACAAAAAAAAAAAAAAACTAATGTTAGGACTTGCCTGATGATCCAGCAGGTGCAGACCCTGGTCCGGGAACTAAAATCCCCCAGGTTACAGAGCCACTAAGCCCATGAGGCCCAGCTAAGACCCAAAGCAGCCAAGATGAACAAGCAAAATAAAGAAATATATATATATATGTTTAAAAAATCAGTCTACATGTGCTCCTCAGAGTAAGCTAGACACTCTGAAGAGCTGCTTGGTCTGAAGCAGCGATCTTTAGGCCACGCTTCATGACTGCTCCCTAACGGCGTTCCCCACTGGACCCCTTGGGGTCTCCTCTCAGCAGAGCAGCCACAGTGTGCCTGTTACCAGATAAAGCAGATCGTTCATAAGTCTTACTCAATCAGAATGGGCATGCAGGCTGGATAGTGAAGTTTTTAATAAACTTTCTTTGCTGGTTCTAAGCACCTATCTGAACCTAGATGGCTGAGCTGACCCCAACATCACTGCCACATACTGCTGGGAGATAAAATCTCACTTTAGAAGCTCAGTGTAAGAAAGGACTGGCTATCAGCACCAAAACCAGTCAGGATATAAGGATGTTTTAGGCATGTATTAGTCACTGATAATTTCATCCTGGAAATTATGTGTGCATGTGTGTATTTTCATTCATGGAAACAAAAATAGAATACAAATGACCCACACCTTGGATGGGATTTTTCTTTCTTTTTATTGTGAAGTGATGCCTTTTGCTTCCTACGTAATTTGTTGGTGGTTTGTCCCATTTTAAAGCGACTCACAAAAATATGATAGAATAAAAACTTTTCTTTTTACTGAAGTCGGTGAAAATAAAGGTAAGGGAAAAAAGAACGCAGCGGTCACAAGGTCCTATCCTCTTGCTGGCTGTAAACCGTAGATCCAGTTTTGAGCACTTTCCCAAGGAGACCAAGCAGGGAGACAGTCTCAGGTGAATTACGCATTAAAGAGGAAAGCAAGCTCGTTCTCAGGAGAAGCAGCTAGCAGGACGGGACCCAGGAGAAAGGTCTCCCAGCCAGGGTGGCGCAGGAGCAAGATGCTCATCAACTAAACAACTGTGGGCTTTGTTCACTTGACTGCCTCATGCTGGTCACTGTCACAGCACTGAGAAGTGAGAAACAAACTTCTAACATGAATGAGAAACAAACTTCTACACAGGTTACAAAAAAAAAAAAAAACTAATGTTAGGACTTGCCTGATGATCCAGCAGGTGCAGACCCTGGTCCGGGAACTAAAATCCCCCAGGCTACAGAGCCACTAAGCCCATGAGGCCCAGCTAAGACCCAAAGCAGCCAAGATGAACAAGCAAAATAAAGAAATATATATATATATGTTTAAAAAATCAGTCTACATGTGCTCCTCAGAGTAAGCTAGACACTCTGAAGAGCTGCTTGGTCTGAAGCAGCGATCTTTAGGCCACGCTTCATGACTGCTCCCTAACGGCGTTCCCCACTGGACCCCTTGGGGTCTCCTCTCAGCAGAGCAGCCACAGTGTGCCTGTTACCAGATAAAGCAGATCATGTCACCCGTTTGCTCAAAATCCTCCAGTGCCCCCATTCCACAAGAGCAGACCTTCACTGACTTAAAGCAAGGCCAGCCCTCATTCCTTCTGGACCCGCTAGCTTCCTCTCCCCGTGTATATAGTTAATATCAATACTCAGCCTCTCATCTGGCTGTCTTCCTCAGTGAACCTGCCTCAGGGCCCTCGCACACACTCTTCCCTCTGCCTGGAAAGCTGCTCCCCAAATGGCCACATGGTGCACTCGGTCACCTCACTCAGATGTTTAATCAACCTGACTTTCTCAGTGACACCTTCCTTGGTTACTCCGTCTAGAAGCACAATTCCCCCAACTCCAGCCCTACCCACCCCCTCAAAACTCCTCATTCCACCGGCCTGCTTTCCTGTTCCCCCCAGCAGGAAGCATTAGCATCTCGCGTATGTATGTAATTTCTCTCCTGTCTTTTTATCCATACATTGTGCCAGCTCTAGGAGAGGAGGGACTGATGCTCATTTTGTTCACAGCTGGATCGCATGTACCTAAAGCAGTGACTGGCATAAAGTGGATACTCAGCAAACACTTGTTTGAATTGAGCTGAAGGAATCAGACTTCTGAGAATCAGAGGGCAGAGAGCTAAAGATGAGGTGTTCTACGTGTGAGCTCTGAGAGTACCCGTTGTTTACCAAAGGGAAGAGCCATGATCTCTGAAGGGTCGCCTGGCAGAAGCCAGGGCTGACACTCCTAGGAAACAAGAAGAAGCCTAACCAGGAAATAAGAAGCCTGACCAGGAAATAAGAAGCCTAACCAGGAAATAGCCTTGACTGATGATCACGCTGCTGCACCCAGAGACATTCTGAAAGAGGATGGACAGTAACCTCACATTCCATAAGGTGGCCAAGAAAAGGAAACAATGGGATGCGCCATGCTTAAGTGACAAATTATTCATCTCCTTTGCTTTATAATATTATATTTTTTTTTAGATTTTTTTTGGGGGGGCCACTTTTATTGGTCTTTCATTTATCTATTTTTCATCCATCTTTGTTCTTTGGCCCGTGTGGGCCTCCCATCGCAGTGGCCTCTGTTGTCGCAGGGCACCGGCTCTGGGCACATGCGCTCCAGAGCTCTGGCTCGGTAGTTGGACACATCGGTCCAGCCGCTCCGCGGCACGTGGGCTCTTTCCAGGCCAGGGATCGAACCGGCACCCCTTGCACTGCAAGGCGGTGTCCTTACCCACTGGACCACCAGGGAAGCCCTATAATATTATATTCTTATTATGTATTCTATATAATTTAAAAATTCTCTGAAGTAAAATTATATTTTTAGGAAATGGTAAATAGTTACAATAGAATTGTAAAGCCAATGACATGCTAATTATGCCCTCCAAAAATCTAGGCAGTTTCATGAGCCAGTTCCTTTAAACTATCAAAAGATCATAAACTTCTTTACATATGCTCCATTATATAGTCAAGGAGTAAAAATGGACATTTTTTCTCTTTTTCTGTACTCTGTACTGGTTAGAAAAGTGGCTTTCACTGGACCTAGGTACCCTGCACATTAGAAAAAAAAAGGGCAAGCTCATCACACTAATGACTAACCACAAGAACCCTACATAAAATCTGAGACTGTACTAAATAAATAACAGGCATAGGTAGTAGCGATGCTGTGGGGGAACCACGCAGATCCTTTCTCTAGGGATCTTTATTCATCACTGGCTCCTGAAAAGTGCCTTGCCCACAGTGACACCCCTCACCAGGGTGGCCCCCATGGCTGGTGGATGTGAGGACAAAGGTGGCTGGGTCTGGCACAATGTTGAACGTTATTCAGCTGCAAGGCTGCCTGTGGGCTGGAGAAGGCCTCTGGTACAGCTGCAGCTGTGCCCCAGCTGAGCTCTCCACCCCGTTCTAGCACCCTTCGTCTCTCCGGAAATAGGCATTAAAACCTGCCCTGGAGGTGGGTGCCAGCAGACAGAGTGTTCTTCAGAAGCAAGGCAGGCACCATGGAAGTACTCAACAAATGGTAATTTCATCACATGAAGTTATGGAATTGAAATAGCATGTTACCGTTCTCAACTCCAAAGGAAAGTCAACAAGACAGAGCAGAAAGCCAATAAAGATATACACATACACACACAGAGTACATAGCATTCTGTTACTTTCAATTATTGGTGAAATGATGATAGTGACAATGAAGTAAATCGATTATGATTGATCGTGTGTTATTTTTAATTACTTTTACATGCCTAAACCTTTAGCTCTATCTTATTTAATCCACCCACCAGAAGAAAACAGCTAAGAATAAACAAACTAGAGAGTGTGTCTGGCACACAGTGCATAAGCAAGACAGCCAGATTTCAATCCACATTTGTGTGACGCCATAAAGCCCAAGCTTGTTACCACTGCCCGGGAACAGACGCTGGCCAGTCAGTTCCCATTTTAAACATCAGCACACAAGTAAGCACTTCCAACACTTGTGATCCTCCTGCCAAACTCTCCTAACAATGTGCATTTCCATTAGTAGGAGAATTCCCTTTCCTTACATCCCCACCAGACTGAGTATTTTGATAGAGGAAAGAAGGAAGGAAGGAAATGAGAGAAGGGAGGAAAGAGTGAAAGTAGGGGGTCTCAGCTTGACAAGTGCCAACCCCAGAGGAGCTTCCCAGGTGGCCTAGTGGTAAGGAATCCACCCGCCACTGCAGGAGACACAGGAGACTCTGGTTTGCTCCCTGGGTCGGGAAGCTCCCCTGGAGATGGGAATGGCAGCCCACCCCAGTATCCTTGCCTGGGAAACCCATGGACACAGGAGCCTGGTGGGCTACAGTCCACGGGTCTCAAAGGGAGCGCCTTTTTGGTTATTCATCACTGGCTCCTGAAAAGTGCCTTGCCCACAGTGACACCCCTCACCAGGGTGGCCCCATGGCTGGTGGATGTGAGGACAAAGGTGGCTGGGTCTGGCACAATGTTGAACGTTATTCAGCTGCAAGGCTGCCTGTGGGCTGGAGAAGGCCTCTGGTACAGCTGCAGCTGTGCCCCAGCTGAGCTCTCCACCCGTTCTAGCACCCTTCGTCTCTCCGGAAATAGGCATTAAAACCTGCCCTGGAGGTGGGTGCCAGCAGACAGAGTGTTCTTCAGAAGCAAGGCAGGCACCATGGAAGTACTCAACAAATGGTAATTTCATCACATGAAGTTATGGAATTGAAATAGCATGTTACCGTTCTCAACTCCAAAGGAAAGTCAACAAGACAGAGCAGAAAGCCAATAAAGATATACACATACACACACAGAGTACATAGCATTCTGTTACTTTCAATTATTGGTGAAATGATGATAGTGACAATGAAGTAAATCGATTATGATTGATCGTGTGTTATTTTTAATTACTTTTACATGCCTAAACCTTTAGCTCTATCTTATTTAATCCACCCACCAGAAGAAAACAGCTAAGAATAAACAAACTAGAGAGTGTGTCTGGCACACAGTGCATAAGCAAGACAGCCAGATTTCAATCCACATTTGTGTGACGCCATAAAGCCCAAGCTTGTTACCACTGCCCGGGAACAGACGCTGGCCAGTCAGTTCCCATTTTAAACATCAGCACACAAGTAAGCACTTCCAACACTTGTGATCCTCCTGCCAAACTCTCCTAACAATGTGCATTTCCATTAGTAGGAGAATTCCCTTTCCTTACATCCCCACCAGACTGAGTATTTTGATAGAGGAAAGAAGGAAGGAAGGAAATGAGAGAAGGGAGGAAAGAGTGAAAGTAGGGGGTCTCAGCTTGACAAGTGCCAACCCCAGAGGAGCTTCCCAGGTGGCCTAGTGGTAAGGAATCCACCCGCCACTGCAGGAGACACAGGAGACTCTGGTTTGCTCCCTGGGTCGGGAAGCTCCCCTGGAGATGGGAATGGCAGCCCACCCCAGTATCCTTGCCTGGGGAAACCCATGGACACAGGAGCCTGGTGGGCTACAGTCCACGGGGTCTCAAAGAGTCGGACAGGACTGAGCCACTGAGCACGCCCACATGCTCATCACAGAGATTATCACTGTTTCAGTTTGCTTTCCTAGGTTAACAAGTGAAGTTAACTGTGTTTTCATATAGTTGTTAGTCATTTTACTTTGTTCTTTAAAGGGCTTCATAGCAGTCCCTGTCAGATTACCTGTGTTCATCTTATTACTGTAACAGAGTTTTTTCATAATGAGAATATTATATGCTGTATATTTTTCCCACAGTTCACCATTCTTTTAATTTTGCACAATTTTTTCCCCCAAGTCTAAAATTTTGTTTAAGGTGTTTTTTCCTCTGAATTCCAAAGTTTGCTATATGGTCAAATATGCCAGGCTTCCCATGTTGTTTCTTTGATATTCAAAAACTGCCATGCTCCATCATGAAAACAGATTTCTTAAAATGCATGTACATTTCCCTTCAGAGTGCTGGTTCTGAACCTTGGCTGCATATTTAAATCATCTGGGAAGCTTTAAGAATTATAAATACCTGGGTCTCACTTCCTCCTCCCCAATTCTTTTTTAAATACTTTATTTATTTTTTGGAGAGGGGCAGGTTGGGGAGGAAGGGGGGCGGGCGGGCCACTTCTATTGGTCTTTCATTTATCATTTTCATCCATCTTTGTTCTTTGGCCAGTGTGGGCCTCCCATCGTGGTGGCCTCTTGTTGTCGCAGAGCACTGGCTCTGGGCACATGCGCTCCAGAGCTCCGGCTAGGCAATTGGACACATCTGTCCAGCCATTCCGCGGCATGTGGGATCTTCCCAGGCCAGGGATCGAACCGGCGCAACTTGCACTGCAAGGCGGTGTCCTTACCCACTGGACCACCAGGGAAGCCCTCCTCCCCAATTCTGATTTGATGGATCTGAGGTAGAGCCAGGCAGAGGGAATTTTAAAGTTCTGAGGTGATCCTAATGATCCATCACAGTTAAGATGCATTTCAAACTTTTCCTATAAATGGGCGAATAGTAAATATTCAGGTTCTATCACAACTACCCACTCTGCTGTAAATGACATGTGACCGAGTGCATGTGACTGTATTCCAGTGAAACTGTTCAAATAAATAAGCCAAAGAGCCTATCTTTCTCTGCCTGCTTCAGAGGCTAGCTCTTCATAGTCCACGGACACACAAATCATCTGGGGTCTGTCGCCAATAGACTCTTTTCCCTGGGTCTGAGGTGGGTGGGGCCTGATTCTATGCAGTTCTAACCAGCTCTATGACGTCACTGATGTTTCTGGTCAGACACCACACTGAGAACAAGACTGCAGGGAGGTGCTTCCCAGACATCGTGGCCATTGCAATCCCCTGGAAATTGCAGAATAACACTAGCGCCTGCCTCCCACCCTCCGATACTCGGAGTTACTTGGTCTGGGGGACAAGCTGGGTGGAGATATTTTTTATAACTCCCTAGAGGATTCAAATGTGCAGCCAAGTCTGCAAACCACCCATTTAGGGTATCTGTTTTTCTTTTGACCTTGAACTTGTAAATCCATCTTGTTGTATTTATTTGTTTTGGTTAATAGTGTTACAGAGGGACCAAGTTTTATTTTTTCCTCAAGTAGTTAGCAAGTTTCCTTTTCCCTGAGCAACCACATGGGTAATCTAAAACCAGTCATCTACCCATTAAGCACCCTGCCTCTTCACTTTTAAAAAACATACTAGCTAAGTATAAACTAGAAGAAATCAATAGTATAAGAAGGGAAAACTGATTAAATAATTCATTCAGCTCAAGATCTTAGGAAAAACATAGTCTCTACAAGTCTAGAAGGAAAAATGATTTCTACTTAGTGTTTATACTTGAATAATCAGAGAAGTATAAAAGATTTAAAGTAATAAAATTTTCAAATCATTTTATAGGGGCAAACAGTAACAATAATGAAACAAAATACATGCTGATCCAATAAAGAAACAAATAGAAAAGAAAATCATACAAAATTACAGACTAATAAAGCTTGAATTCTGCATTGAGACAGACGGCTTTCCAAAAAATGTAAACATTCTAAGTTCATACACACAGAAAAGAAAATGATTACAGGATGATAATTGAGATATAAATTGAAAGTTTTTACATAGTTTCCCCTCAGAGCCTTTGCACCCATATAAACTATTACCTTTTAAAAATGTTTATATTTTATTGAAATTCTAAACTATTCCATAATAAACAAAAAGATGCAAAGCTATTAAATTTGTTATAGAATAATCACAAACCAAGTACTAAAAACTGCCTCTCAAAGCATGAAAGTAAAATAATCTCAATTAGATTAGCGATACTAAAGTTCTACATAAAATAGCAACATACGCAATCCATGTGTGAATTAAAGTAATAATCTAGAGCATTCTGGTTAAACCTAATGGATTAAACAGAATGATTTGTCTCTGCCTCCTCTCAAAACCTCACTGAAATAATACTAAAGTGGGGGGTGGTAAAATAGCAATATAGCACATGGGCAAAAAAGAAAGGAAGAAAATCCACAGCACATAAGAGAAAATCACAAAAAACTGGTAGATGAAAAGTGAATATTCTGTTGGGAATTACCTTGACAAAAGCTGAGAAACCGACCTCCGCATTTGTATAGCATACATGTCTATACTAATAATAAAATATCAGAAGTGCCCTTGGTCAATAAGGGCACTTATTTGATAAGGAATTTCACAAAGACAGGTTACTGGGGTCATAGAGCAGGACAGAGTGACTATTCAAAATATGAAATGAGGTGCCTCATGCGGGGAAGAGGGGGGCTGCGACATCCCCTGATGGGGTGGGGTGCCAAGTAAGAGCAGCCAGGGCTAAGCAGTCAGCGTGAGCATTTTAGTTGTTGAAGTCATATCCCCTGAGAACTGGTAACTCTTAGAAAAAAGAAATTCTCTCCAAAGCTATGAGGCCAGTTACTGGGTCAAAACACACTTCCCCACACCCCGTCACTCTCCACACCAGGTGCAGTAACCAAAGACAGCATTTGAATATAGGTTAACCAAAAATCCCAAATCCAAAAAGGGATCATCCCAACCCAGGGATCAAATCTAGGTCTCCCGTATTGCAGCTGGATTCTTTACCTTCTGGGCCACCAGGAAGTGTCAACTCAGCAAAATAAATTAAAATGTTAAACATTAAAACTTTAAGAATGGGCACAGTTACATACAAACTTGTAGCTCAGTTGCTAAAAGACTTCACCTGCAATGAAGGAGACCCTAGCGAATTCCATGGACAGAGGAGCCTGGTGAGCTACTGTCCATGGGGTCACACAGAGTCGGACATGACCAAATGACTTTTACTTCACTACATACAAACTAGACTATGAAACAGAGGTCTCTTAGAAAAGATATGAAAAATACAAAAGGAAAGTTAACACATAGAAGACAGGTGTAGACTTTTCAACATTTATGTAATTCCATTTCCAGAGGGGAAAATAAAGGCAATAGAAAATAGGAAAACTGAGAATTCCTCGCTGGTCCAGTGGTTAGGACTCAGCTTTTTCACTGCCAAGGAACTGGGTTCAATCCCTAGTCAGGGAACTAAACTACTACAAGCCATGAAGTGCAGTCAAAAGGGAGAGGAAAGCAGGACACTTTCAAATGTTAGAATAAAATTTTTCAGAACAAAAGGATGCCCTGCAACTTTAAACTCTGTTGAATATCCAGCAGGTTAAATGTTGAAGGATACAAACAGAGGCATATCATGGAGATGTTTCAGAACACCAAAGCAAAGATACATACTCCCCAAAGCAGTGAGAACCAGAATATTGTCAGAATTCTCCTGGCTGCACAGGAGGCCAGAAAGCAAAGGAAAAATACCATCATAATTTTCATGAGAAATTATTTTGAACTAAAAACAGATACACTGAACCAGCTGAAAGAAAAATAAATCCAAAGAGAAGTGAGACACAAGAAGTAATGTGGGAAAAGAGTAAAAGTAGCTGATTAGTTTATGCATTGAGTGAACACTATAAAAACTAATAAATAATAATGGTAAGTAATAATAATGGTTCAGAAGTAAAATCTCTAGATGGTGCTACATGGCAGATGGAGGAATGGAGAAGAGAGGGCTGTGAAGGAAAGAAAGGTGTGCTAAGATTCTTGTCTCACCTCAGGAGAGAGTACTATTAATTATATGTATTAATAGAAAATGTTCAGTAAGGATATCAAAAACTTAAGAAAACATTTGGAATTACAAATTCAAATCTCAGTGGGGAAAAAAGAACAGAAGAATTTTATCAATCCAACTGAAGGAAAACAACTGTGAAAAAAGAAAAGCATATTAGTTTTAATATATACTATTGCATCAGCAAAACCAACCTCATTATATTAGTAGCCACAACAACATTCAGTTAAAATTTATCTATTTATTGACAAAGACACTCAGGTAATAGGAAGCGGCAGTAATACATTCCAGGTGCACGTAAGAGATTCACTGAGAACAAGGAAAGTTAGGATTTAAGGCTGAAAAATATGTACCAAATAAATGCTGACCAAAAAAAAAAAAAAGAAAGAGGGAGCAAACCAATAACGACATCACATAAAGTGGCAGCTACTGTGAAAATATACAAAAGAAATAGCAATACTTCCTACTGATAAAAGGAACAATTCCCCAAGAGTATATAACCATGAAAAAACTTGACACAGCCAAGACTACATCTCTGAGGAACATACATAAGACAGCTGCAAACAACAGTCGGACCAGGCCAGTGGGACAGTCTCATGTTCACTTTTCTGAAACTAGCCAAAATATAAGCACAAACAAAAAATGCTCACAAAACATGCAGTGTCTTGGGCTATATCTGTGTATATCTATCTGAATGGATGGATAGACACATGCAGATATTATACCCAGTCAACCAGAAACATACTCTTCAATAGCAGCGTTTGACTAGTCATGAAACTATGTAATAGGCCACAAAGAAATTTTACTAAATGCCAAAGAATTGAAACCATATAGGCCACATTTACCACAAAGCCATGGGATAATAAAAATCACAAAAAATATAGGCAGAATGGATTATTTAGAGAACTTAATACATGATAAGGAGGTCATCACAGCTTATGTGGAGACAGGCATTATGTAACAAGGATGAACAACTGGTTAACAGTGAAATAGATGTAAACAGTCCCCTCCTACCATAACGGAAATCTAACTGAGATCAAAATTCAATGTAAATAAAAACCCTAGGAAAGCGAAAGAAAATAAAATTACATACTAGCCATCTAAAGAAAGGAACAATTTCTAGACTCAGATGTGAAAGGAATCATAAAAAATTTTTAATAAGCCACCATAAAAATACTAAAATTCTACCTGTCAAAAAAAAGTAAGGAGGTCATCTACTAGAAATATAATTAAATCAAATATGGCATGTGAAAGTGGATCAGTCGTGTCTGACTCATTATGACCCATGGATGAGCCATGGGATTCTCCAGACAAGAACACTGGAGTGGGTAGCCTACCCTTTCTCCAGGGATCTTCCCAACCCAAGAATTCTCCAGACCAAATACATTCCAGGTGCACGTAAGAGATTCACTGAGAACAAGGAAAGTTAGGATTTAAGGCTGAAAAATATGTACCAAATAAATGCTGACCAAAAAAAAAAAAAAGAAAGAGGGAGCAAACCAATAACGACATCACATAAAGTGGCAGCTACTGTGAAAATATACAAAAGAAATAGCAATACTTCCTACTGATAAAAGGAACAATTCCCCAAGAGTATATAACCATGAAAAAACTTGACACAGCCAAGACTACATCTCTGAGGAACATACATAAGACAGCTGCAAACAACAGTCGGACCAGGCCAGTGGGACAGTCTCATGTTCACTTTTCTGAAACTAGCCAAAATATAAGCACAAACAAAAAATGCTCACAAAACATGCAGTGTCTTGGGCTATATCTGTGTATATCTATCTGAATGGATGGATAGACACATGCAGATATTATACCCAGTCAACCAGAAACATACTCTTCAATAGCAGCGTTTGACTAGTCATGAAACTATGTAATAGGCCACAAAGAAATTTTACTAAATGCCAAAGAATTGAAACCATATAGGCCACATTTACCACAAAGCCATGGGATAATAAAAATCACAAAAAATATAGGCAGAATGGATTATTTAGAGAACTTAATACATGATAAGGAGGTCATCACAGCTTATGTGGAGACAGGCATTATGTAACAAGGATGAACAACTGGTTAACAGTGAAATAGATGTAAACAGTCCCCTCCTACCATAACGGAAATCTAACTGAGATCAAAATTCAATGTAAATAAAAACCCTAGGAAAGCGAAAGAAAATAAAATTACATACTAGCCATCTAAAGAAAGGAACAATTTCTAGACTCAGATGTGAAAGGAATCATAAAAAATTTTTAATAAGCCACCATAAAAATACTAAAATTCTACCTGTCAAAAAAAAGTAAGGAGGTCATCTACTAGAAATATAATTAAATCAAATATGGCATGTGAAAGTGGATCAGTCGTGTCTGACTCATTATGACCCATGGATGAGGCATGGGATTCTCCAGACAAGAACACTGGAGTGGGTAGCCTACCCTTTCTCCAGGGGATCTTCCCAACCCAAGAATCAAACCAGGGTCAGCTGCACTGCAGGCAGATGCTTCGTAACGTCAGAAGGAGCTACCATATCAGTAGTCCATTAATAGGCATAAAGACATAAACAGGTTTATCAAGAGACAGGAAATATAATTAATAAACAGCACTAGAAATTATTACACTTGATTGAAATAAAAGACATGCCAATTAAAAATATAGTAACTTTGATTTATTCTACTTACTAGCCATATATGTTTGAATGTCACCTACTAGAGACGCCTCTTCACTGAGATAGTCTTATAATTTGATGGTGAAATTGTAAATTGATACAGCATTTTCAGAAGTAATTTCACACTACAAACCAAACTAATTCCATTTCTAGGAAAGAAACATAAGAAAATATAACAAACTATGGAAAGATGCTACAGAAACAAAGATGTTCATTGCAAAATTATTCATTAAATAAGAAAAATGGACAGCTTGCTGTCTAAAAACAGGTCTTCTTAAATGCAGTCCATCTTTCTTTTTATGGGATATTATAGTCAAAAAATAATGCAACAACCCAGAATATGCTTATGATATACTGTTAAGGAAGCAGATACAGAAAGTAGAAAGGTGGTCACCATGGGCTGAGGAGTGAGGGCAGAGAAGCTGCTTAACCTGTCAAATTGTCAAATTTGCAAGTGAAACTATTCTGGAATCTGTTTCACAACAATGCAAATACATTTAACACTACTGAACTGAGCTTTAAAAACAGTTAAAAGGGAAAAGTTTATGCTATGGATTTTTGTTTTACCATAATAAAAAAAAAAATAGCAAATGGGAAACAGCTTTAAAAAAATAGAATATAAAGTACATGTTCTATCTGACAAAACTATGAAAACTACAGGTATATGAAAAATAAAAACTAGGAAACACATAAAATGCTGACTGGTTATGATAGCAAGGTAGGATTTCTAGATTTCATTAATTTTCTTGACTATTAAAAATTTCCTGTAATATTTATATAAAATTCCCATTTTTATTCATATTTTTGTTGTTGTTGCTGTTATGAAGCTAAAGTCAAGTCAAGACTGAGGACTGGTCATCCGACTCTGAACCCTGTGCCATTCTCAAAAAGGCAGGCATCCAAGGTCAGTGGCTCTAGGCAGGGAGGACCACTGGCCATTGCTGCCCCCTGAAGGGTCTCACTTGGCACCTGAACAACCAGGTTAGGCCATCCTGAGATCTGGAGCCATGTAAGTTTAGTGCTGGTTGACCAGAAAAATGAAAGGGTTTAGGACCTCTTTCTCAGGTGAAAGTAGATTTCCTATATGATCAATCATTCACCATGCAGGGACCCCATTATCTCCAGACAGAAAGGACTTGGGACATTCCTGTAAGCAAGGTCCCACTGCAACACAAGACTGAGAAAACATGAAAACAAACATCCCAGCCTGGGGTGGAAAGCCGACCAGGGTTTTCCAATTTGCTGTTTTCCATTGCCTTTAACTCCTTAATCTTTAAATCCAAAAAGCTGAAAGGTTCAAATAAACCTCTGTCATTTCCAATCCCTCTGCCCCAGCATAAATCCCAGAGAGCAATTATTTGTGTGGTGTCTGACAAGGTCAAAGTCATCTGGCATTGAAGCCCGAGAGCTCAAACTGAGGTTACGAATCATCAGCAAGGGGAGACACAAGCCCAGGGAGACTTCTCCAGAGTCTTCCCTGCATCCCACTGCCATCCCTGGGTACCACCTCCCATCCCCCACCTCCATCACTGCCTGGACCAGGTGTTCTCACTCCCACACAGAGAGAACCAGAGTCTCTTTTTCCCAGCTAGAAGAAGAGGACTGTCTTTCTTGATCTCAAATGCCCCTGGGCTTTTGTTTCTCCAGTCAGAACTTGTGTTTTATCTACAGTGCTTGCTTGTCTGACCTTTTCAAGTCTTTTCCCTTGATAACCGCTCAGGCTGTTCTGTACCCCACCTTATCCCAGCCCTGCTTCCTGTCTGGCAGATACTAAACATCAGTTAACATTCCAACTGGGATTCTTATCTATTCACTCATTTAGTTATTCCTTAGTTCATTCCTTCATGCGACACATGTGCAGTGAATTCCTCTATGCACCAGTCACTTGCTGCCCAAGACTCTGAAAGCACAGGGATGAAGCTCTGCTTTGAGACTCTTCTATTTGAATAAGGAAACCAGAGACGAAACTTTTTTAAAAACACAAACAAATAAGTCTCGTTGATTCAGCTCTTAACTATATATATTAAAAAACTCTATTTTCCCTTTCCAATGCCAGAACTATGGCCCAAGTCACTATTAACCTGCACCTGAACAACCAGGTTAGGCCATCCTGAGATCTGGAGCCATGTAAGTTTAGTGCTGGTTGACCAGAAAAATGAAAGGGTTTAGGACCTCTTTCTCAGGTGAAAGTAGATTTCCTATATGATCAATCATTCACCATGCAGGGACCCCATTATCTCCAGACAGAAAGGACTTGGGACATTCCTGTAAGCAAGGTCCCACTGCAACACAAGACTGAGAAAACATGAAAACAAACATCCCAGCCTGGGGTGGAAAGCCGACCAGGGTTTTCCAATTTGCTGTTTTCCATTGCCTTTAACTCCTTAATCTTTAAATCCAAAAAGCTGAAAGGTTCAAATAAACCTCTGTCATTTCCAATCCCTCTGCCCCAGCATAAATCCCAGAGAGCAATTATTTGTGTGGTGTCTGACAAGGTCAAAGTCATCTGGCATTGAAGCCCGAGAGCTCAAACTGAGGTTACGAATCATCAGCAAGGGAGACACAAGCCCAGGGAGACTTCTCCAGAGTCTTCCCTGCATCCCACTGCCATCCCTGGGTACCACCTCCCATCCCCCACCTCCATCACTGCCTGGACCAGGTGTTCTCACTCCCACACAGAGAGAACCAGAGTCTCTTTTTCCCAGCTAGAAGAAGAGGACTGTCTTTCTTGATCTCAAATGCCCCTGGGCTTTTGTTTCTCCAGTCAGAACTTGTGTTTTATCTACAGTGCTTGCTTGTCTGACCTTTTCAAGTCTTTTCCCTTGATAACCGCTCAGGCTGTTCTGTACCCCACCTTATCCCAGCCCTGCTTCCTGTCTGGCAGATACTAAACATCAGTTAACATTCCAACTGGGATTCTTATCTATTCACTCATTTAGTTATTCCTTAGTTCATTCCTTCATGCGACACATGTGCAGTGAATTCCTCTATGCACCAGTCACTTGCTGCCCAAGACTCTGAAAGCACAGGGATGAAGCTCTGCTTTGAGACTCTTCTATTTGAATAAGGAAACCAGAGACGAAACTTTTTTAAAAACACAAACAAATAAGTCTCGTTGATTCAGCTCTTAACTATATATATTAAAAAACTCTATTTTCCCTTTCCAATGCCAGAACTATGGCCCAAGTCACTATTAACCTCTAATTTGGCCAGCAGCCATCAAGTGGGTTTTCTCTTTATTGCCTCAGCCCACCACACCTCACCATCCATTTCCTACCAGCAGCCAACATGCTCTTTGCAGACATCAACCAGCTCACATCATTCCCAGATAAAAGCACTCCGATGGCTTCCTTCTCACCAGAGACCAAATTCAAGTTCCTTACCCTGCTCTGAAGACCTGCCATGGTCTAGTTCGTGGGCACGTCCTCTCTACTCTCCCCATCCCCACACCCTGTACACTGTACTTCCGCTCCGTGAGTATCTCCCAATTTATGCTCAGCTCAGGGCTTTCCCTTCTATGTCTTTCTGGAATGTTCTTCCCCAAGAGCCCCCCAAGACTGGCTCAGTGGACACTGTCTCGGCGCGGTCTTCTCCAGCCACCCAGTCTGGAGCCCACCTCCTGTGACCTGTTCTTCTCTACAGTGTTTATCACAACCTACAGTAACTGTATGTGCTCCCTGATTCGCCTGTCTTCCTCTGCAGCACGTCAGCGCCCCTGCAGGAGTGCCTCCTCCACCTTGTCCACCACAGCGTCACCGTCTTCCCAAACAGTGACACCAGGCACCAGGCCAGCACTCACGACTGAAAACGCATAAATGCCTTCGGAAGAACCCCTTTCAAGGATACAGTCAGGAGACTAAATACTAAGTTGAAGCTGTGGTTTTTTACCCAGGCAGCTCTTTCTCGGGAAATGCTCTATTTTCCTGTGGCTTAGTAATCCCGTCATTTGCCCTCATATCTCTGGCAGCTTTAACACCAGTGCCTGGCAAGGCTGGATGTTAGAAAGTGCAAAGCAGTTCTTCCTCGAAGTGGAGAAAGAGGCAACAGAACGATGTGGTCAGCAGATCTAGGGTCACAGACATGGGCGCGTGAATATTCAGCTTCCAAATGAAGTGCATGCCCCTGTTCCAGCCGACGGAGGTCTTTCACACCAGCTCTAATGAAAAGGACTGACGGATTCACCAATCCCTTGCTCGTTAATTGGAATTCCGCTCTACATAGTTATATAATGCAGAGACACTTCCAGCCAGGTCTCTCCACATCAGATCTTAAGCTTGGTTTCCAGGGGATCATATTTCATTTTAAAGAAGCTCCTTGTAACACTAACCATTCTGGAAATAAAAGATATCTCTTCCTACGACGGGAATTTTTCGATCCAGAAATGCAAAGCTAAGCCATTTATTTCAAATCCCCATACATTACAGATGTCCGAATAAAACCAAATTCCTATTGGAGAGCACTTGAGCCACGAAAATACTCCCAGAGGGGTATCTCTTATGATCTCTGCTGGGTGAGAATACTGAAGCACCATCCAAGACAGACAAGGAAATATTGCCATGCCCTGACCTGAGCACAGAAGAAAGCAAACCAAAACAGCCTGCTGTCTCCGAAAAACAAATATTGTTAACTGCTTCAGACATTCTCTTGAAAAACCCTGACTTACTGGAAAGTATTACCACTTAATAAAGAAAAAGGAAGCTGTTCCGTCATTAGCCAAGCTTTCCTCAACATTTCTGAAATATATTCATTAATAGCTCAAAACATTCAGAAGCTTCCCTTATATTTCCCTGGTCTTCCCAGCACGTCAGCGCCCCTGCAGGAGTGCCTCCTCCACCTTGTCCACCACAGCGTCACCGTCTTCCCAAACAGTGACACCAGGCACCAGGCCAGCACTCACGACTGAAAACGCATAAATGCCTTCGGAAGAACCCCTTTCAAGGATACAGTCAGGAGACTAAATACTAAGTTGAAGCTGTGGTTTTTTACCCAGGCAGCTCTTTCTCGGGAAATGCTCTATTTTCCTGTGGCTTAGTAATCCCGTCATTTGCCCTCATATCTCTGGCAGCTTTAACACCAGTGCCTGGCAAGGCTGGATGTTAGAAAGTGCAAAGCAGTTCTTCCTCGAAGTGGAGAAAGAGGCAACAGAACGATGTGGTCAGCAGATCTAGGGTCACAGACATGGGCGCGTGAATATTCAGCTTCCAAATGAAGTGCATGCCCCTGTTCCAGCCGACGGAGGTCTTTCACACCAGCTCTAATGAAAAGGACTGACGGATTCACCAATCCCTTGCTCGTTAATTGGAATTCCGCTCTACATAGTTATATAATGCAGAGACACTTCCAGCCAGGTCTCTCCACATCAGATCTTAAGCTTGGTTTCCAGGGGATCATATTTCATTTTAAAGAAGCTCCTTGTAACACTAACCATTCTGGAAATAAAAGATATCTCTTCCTACGACGGGAATTTTTCGATCCAGAAATGCAAAGCTAAGCCATTTATTTCAAATCCCCATACATTACAGATGTCCGAATAAAACCAAATTCCTATTGGAAAGCAGTTGAGCCAAGAAAATCTTCCCAGAGGGATATCTCTTATGATCTCTGCTGGGTGAGAATACTGAAGCACCATCCAAGACAGACAAGGAAATATTGCCATGCCCTGACCTGAGCACAGAAGAAAGCAAACCAAAACAGCCTGCTGTCTCCGAAAAACAAATATTGTTAACTGCTTCAGACATTCTCTTGAAAAACCCTGACTTACTGGAAAGTATTACCACTTAATAAAGAAAAAGGAAGCTGTTCCCGTCATTAGCCAAGCTTTCCTCAACATTTCTGAAATATATTCATTAATAGCTCAAAAACATTCAGAAGCTCTAGAGACCCATTATATTCCTCTAAGAAAGAAGCACCAAATTTCCACTTGGCCCAGCACATCTGTGCTCAGCGGGGACACAGTGGGAAAAGTCTATCACCGGTCCACAAGCCCACAGAGAGGGTGCTTCTTTCCTGGGCAACCTCTCGGAACACAGGATGCTTCGGAGGGGAGTCTTACCCCAAGAGGTGCAAACTCGGCAGCAAGACACCACTGACTGCCTGAAGCTCTGTGGTTCTTCCTTCTCAGCAACGTTGGGCCCAGACCTCACCCGGAAGCCGTTATGGAACAAATCCCCCAGGGACTTTTTGCGGCGCCTGGTGGGTCTGTAGGCCTCTGCGTTGGAGCTGCTGGGCGGGTGATGGTAGACCAGAATCTTACTGGAGATCATGGTGGATGCAGAGAGTAGGGGTGGGACCCAGGCTCCCTTTATCTCTTCTTGCACAAGCGGATGTTCTGGAAGGACCTGAGCCTGTCTGCCCTGTGCTACAGATGGGTCCTCAAGTGCAGAATGGTGTGGCTTGCCAGCATCGCCAACATCTAGGTCCTGGTGGACTGAACTGAGACTCTCTCCTCCCTTACCCACTCACTGACCTGCAGGAGCCCCCGGGCATCAGCGACAGGAAATACGTCAGAAAGGCAGTCAGGAGGGGAGGAGGGAGCATACTGATCCACAATGTTCTACAAGCTGATCCATCAGCTTCATTCTGTAAATTACCACATAAGCTCCTTTGGACATGGTTTAGGGAAAGGGGAAAGAGAAAAGGTTGTAATTCCTCAAATCAGGGGTACAGAAGAGAGTGTGAGAGAGGCTAGAGGGTGGGGCCCTTGGGCCACTTATTTTAATAATGCTGCCTGGGGATGGAGTGCTCAAAGGGAGAGCTCCTTTATAGGAGGTGATGCCCAACTACAGAGAAAAACCAATGGCCCCCTCCTCCGCCGCCCCTTCTCACCACCAACATAACCCAAATACTTAAATCCTGTGCTAATCCTGTGTGTAGGACTGAGGCAGAGGAGGGACACTGCACCATGCAGAGGAAGACAGGAAGAGACTCTCCTGTTAGAGTCCCCATAGCGTCTTCCCTCATGGCCAGGCTGGTCGCCTCTATTCCCCAGGACACTGGGTGTAAACAAAGATACAGGAGGGATGGATGAAAATATTTCAAATACGAACAGAGGAATATCTAGATTCTGTAGGTTGTTAGTCAAGGCTAACAAGGCCCATAATCTGACCTCTGTCTATTTTCGCAGCCTTCACATTGCCTTCTAGCAAAACTAATCTTATTAGATGGAATTTTCAAAGAGAACAACTTATTTCTCCTCAATGTAGATTAGTGCATTCAACCAATCATGATGTGCCAAGCATTGCAAGAGGTACTGAGTACCTGCTCCCAACAGGAAGAATGCAAGTCCAGTCATGGTGGAGCTTATAGTCTACTAAGAAAAAGAGGTGATATCAATGTTCTATCACAATTTTAAGAAATTAGTGCATTGGGTAAAGTGCTACAAAGGAAAGGCATTAAGTGGCTATCTACGTGAGATGTGTGCAGTACATAGAGGTGTACCTGAAGGTGTATGTATGTGATGTTCATATCAGAAGGGGGTTCACATTAATTCTGAGTCCTAAGGGTTGGGTTGGATGGATGGATAGGTAAGAAAAGATAAAAGCTGTGGTGAGGGGAATTTTTTTTAGCCTGCATGAACAGTATAAAACGGGAAAGGGGGAGAAAAGCCTGCAGGAGCCCCGGGCATCAGCGACAGGAAATCGTCAGAAAGGCAGTCAGGAGGGAGGAGGAGCATACTGATCACAATGTTCTACAAGCTGATCCATCAGCTTCATTCTGTAAATTACCACATAAGCTCCTTTGGACATGGTTTAGGGAAAGGGGAAAGAGAAAAGGTTGTAATTCCTCAAATCAGGGGTACAGAAGAGAGTGTGAGAGAGGCTAGAGGGTGGGGCCCTTGGGCCACTTATTTTAATAATGCTGCCTGGGGATGGAGTGCTCAAAGGGAGAGCTCCTTTATAGGAGGTGATGCCCAACTACAGAGAAAAACCAATGGCCCCCTCCTCCGCCGCCCCTTCTCACCACCAACATAACCCAAATACTTAAATCCTGTGCTAATCCTGTGTGTAGGACTGAGGCAGAGGAGGGACACTGCACCATGCAGAGGAAGACAGGAAGAGACTCTCCTGTTAGAGTCCCCATAGCGTCTTCCCTCATGGCCAGGCTGGTCGCCTCTATTCCCCAGGACACTGGGTGTAAACAAAGATACAGGAGGGATGGAGGGAAAATATTTCAAATACGAACAGAGGAATATCTAGATTCTGTAGGTTGTTAGTCAAGGCTAACAAGGCCCATAATCTGACCTCTGTCTATTTTCGCAGCCTTCACATTGCCTTCTAGCAAAACTAATCTTATTAGATGGAATTTTCAAAGAGAACAACTTATTTCTCCTCAATGTAGATTAGTGCATTCAACCAATCATGATGTGCCAAGCATTGCAAGAGGTACTGAGTACCTGCTCCCAACAGGAAGAATGCAAGTCCAGTCATGGTGGAGCTTATAGTCTACTAAGAAAAAGAGGTGATATCAATGTTCTATCACAATTTTAAGAAATTAGTGCATTGGGTAAAGTGCTACAAAGGAAAGGCATTAAGTGGCTATCTACGTGAGATGTGTGCAGTACATAGAGGTGTACCTGAAGGTGTATGTATGTGATGTTCATATCAGAAGGGGGTTCACATTAATTCTGAGTCCTAAGGGTTGGGTTGGATGGATGGATAGGTAAGAAAAGATAAAAGCTGTGGTGAGGGGAATTTTTTTTAGCCTGCATGAACAGTATAACAAATATCCTAAAGAGTGAAGAAAATGATCAGTTCCTCATTTGAAAGAAATTCAATGAGCAGAAAATGAAATAATTGCTGGGAGATGAACTTTTAACACCCGGAGTCTGAAAGTGAGAGTCATAACTACAGATCCTACAGACATCAAGAAGATAACAAAGGGCTATAATGAGCAATGGGCCTTCCCAGGAGACACAGTCCCTGGGGTCGGAAGTATTCTTCCCTGGGGAATTCCATGGACAGAGAAGCCTAGCAGGGCTTCATTCCATAAGGCTGCAAAAGAGCCAGACACAATTTAGTAAGTAAACAACAATAATGAACTATAGTATGCCTATACATTTAAAAACTAAATGAAGTAGATAATTTTGAAAAATGACACAAGAAGAAACAGAAAATCTAGATAACCATATATATGTTAAAGAAATCAAAACTTCAATGAAAAAAAATCTCCACAGAGAGAAAATGGAACCCTCCTACACTGTTGGTGGGAATGTAAATTGGTACAGTCACTGTGACAAACAGTATGGAGGTTCCTCAAAAAACTAAAAATAGGGCTTCCCTGGTGGTCCAGTGGGGAAAGAGCCTACCTTGCAGTACAAGGGGCACCGGTTCGATCCCTGGCATGGGAAGATCCCACGTGCCATGGAGTGGCTGGACCGGTGTGTCTAATTAACGAGCCATCACTCTGGAACGCATGTGCCCAGAGCTGGTGCTCTGCAATGAGAGAGGCCACTGCAATGGGAGGCCCACAAAGGTCAAAGAATAAAGATGGATGAAAATAAATGAGTAAAAACTCAATAAAAAAGGTCAAAAATTTTTTTAGAAAAACACCTAAAAAAAGAGTTGCCATATCATCCAGCAACCCCACTCCTGGGCATATATCCAGATGAAAATATAGTTAATTCAAAAAGATACATGCACCTCTGTGTTTATAGCAGTACTACTCACAATAGCTAATAGACAGAAAAAACCTCAATGTCCATCAACAGATGAATGGACAAAGAAGATGTGGTACATAGATACAACGGACTATTGCTCAGCCATAAAAAGAATGAAATAATGCCATTTGTAGGAACATGGATGGACCTAGAGATTATCTGACTAAAGTAAGTCAGAAAGAGAAAGACAAATACCATATGATATCAGTTATGTGTCGAATCTAAAAGACAACACAAGAACTTATCTATAAATAGACTCACAGACATAGAAAATATATTTGTGATTTCCAAAGGGGAGAGAGGTTGGGAAGGGATGAATTGGGGGTTTAGGATTAGCAGAGCAAACAACTATATATAGAATGGATAAGCAACAAGGTCCTGTTGCGTAACACTGGGACCTATAGTCAGTATTCTTTGCTAAATTAATGGAAAAGAATATGGAAAAGAACACACATATATGTATAAATGAATCACTTTGCTATATAGTAGAAATTAACACAACATTGTAGATCAACTATATTTCATTAAAATAAAATTTTCAAAAAGAGAACAGCTTTTTTATAATTCTTTTCTCCAATAAACTTTATTTCCAAAGGGAGAAAAGTCCCCACAGAGAAAATTTCAAGTTTAGATGGTTTTCACTGGAGACTTCTAGCAGCAGGAAGGAAATAATACTGGTATTAGACAAACTAATTTAAAGAAGACAGAAAGAGAAAACAATTTCCAAATTGTCTTATGATGTCAGCATAACCTTGTCAACAAAACCCTACAAGGGCATTATTAGAAAAGAAAAAATTTACAGACTAACACACCTCATCAACATAGGTACAACAATCCTTTAACAAACTAATCTATAGGTATATAAAAAGGATCATATATTGAGACCCACTGGAATTTATTCCAGGTATATAAGACTAGCTTAACAAATAGAAACTGGCTATGTAATTTAACAAATTAAAAGAAAATTCATATGACCATTTTAATAGATGTCAGGGGAAAATCTGACAAAATACAACACTGTCTTATGATTAAAAACTGTAAGCCTACACATAATAAGTATGTTAAGACAGTGTTTTATGGCCTAAACAAACTGATAAATATAACAGAAGAGTCCAGAAAGAGACTCACATGTATACAGTTAAGTTGATTTACAACAAAAATACCAATGCAATTCCATTAGAAATGGAATTATCTTCTCAATAAATGGTAAAGGAGAATCTGGACTTTTATAAAGGGAAAGAAATGACTCTCAACTTTTTTCTTTTGTATTAATCTTTGGCCTCTTTTATTGATCTTTCATTTGTTTGCTTTCATCCATCTTAATTCATTGGCCTGCGTGGGCCTCCCATTGCAGTGGCCTCTCTAGTTGCAGAGCAACAGCTCTGGGCTCATGCGCTCCAGAGCACTGACTCACAATTGGACACACTAGTTTAGCTGCTCTGCGGCACGCGGGATTTTCCCAGGCCAGGGATCAAACTGGTGCACCCTGCACCGAAAGGTAGACTCTCCACCAACTGGACCAGCAGGGAAGCCCTCAACTCTTTTCTAATACTATATACAAAATTACTTTGAGATAGATCACAGACTTAATGTAAAAGCTAAATATAAATCTTCTAAAAAAAAAAATGGAGAGGATCTTGAGGACAGTTAGGAAGGTAAAGATGTTCTGGGAACAGAACGTGCTGTTTAAAAAAGTGATGAATAGCATTCAAAGGTAAAACTTCTCATCAAGACACTTAAGGTCATTAAAAGATAAGTCACAGATTGGAAGAAAATATTTGCAATATGTTTATCTGACAAAGCACTTAAGGAAAGGCACATCGAAACCTCAATAAAATCTTGCTACAAATCCATTAGGATGGCTAAGATTTTAAAGTTGACAATACAAATTGCTGACAGAAAAACAAGCTGCCACTCTCCAACACTAATGGTGGAACTGTGAAATGGTATAGCTTCTTTTAAACATACCTCTGTCCTATAAGCCATGTACGAATCTCAAAACCTTACTGTGAGTGAAAGACATTATACACAAAAAAGAATATTCTATCTGATTCCACTTAAATGAAGTTCAAAAGCAGGCAAGATTAAGCTAGAATGGTAGTCATCAGAGAAGAGGGCAGATTTTGATTAGGAAGGGGCATGAGGAAGCTTTTCAAAGCCATGGAAATGTTCTGTATCTTGAGATGAATGACAGACTCTCACACTGGTGTGTGCGTCTGTCAAAAGTTCACTGAACTGCACCATCAAGATCTGTGCGTTTTATTGTGTGTCTAACATACCTGACTAGAAATGTTGAGAAAGACTGCCTCCTGAGAGGCCACCAGAGGCATTCAAGCCGGGGCAACCAGTCCAACCTGGGGACAGCTGGCCTTGCAGTCTCACACACAGGTCCTCTGCCTTAACCCTATAAATATAAATGTCCTCCCTGGTCTGAGTGGACAGGATGGGAGGGAAACCCCAACGGCTCAGAAAGACAGCTGGTTTAATGGGCAGAAGAGGACTTGTACTCGAGCTCTACTATGATAGCTGTGTAGCTGAAGAAGCTATGTGACCCCCAGTCTCAGTTTCCTCATCTCTCAGAGATACTAATATCTGCTTCACAGATGACTGTCTAGAGTAAATAATGTCCCCACACAGAGACTGCCACAAGGCTGTATATGGCAACTCCTAAACCTACCTTCCCCAGTCCTAGGGTGTGACCAAGACTAGTCTATCTCCCACTCACAGACGCCCTATCAAACAGGCAACCTGGGCTCCCAGCATTAATAACCAAGTTCCTTCCTGTCTCCACAGAACAGGTCTGCCACCTTCTTTAGGAGATGCCACTTAAGGTCATTAAAGATAAGTCACAGATTGGAAGAAAATATTTGCAATATGTTTATCTGACAAAGCACTTAAGGAAAGGCACATCGAAACCTCAATAAAATCTTGCTACAAATCCATTAGGATGGCTAAGATTTTAAAGTTGACAATACAAATTGCTGACAGAAAAACAAGCTGCCACTCTCCAACACTAATGGTGGAACTGTGAAATGGTATAGCTTCTTTTAAACATACCTCTGTCCTATAAGCCATGTACGAATCTCAAAACCTTACTGTGAGTGAAAGACATTATACACAAAAAAGAATATTCTATCTGATTCCACTTAAATGAAGTTCAAAAGCAGGCAAGATTAAGCTAGAATGGTAGTCATCAGAGAAGAGGGCAGATTTTGATTAGGAAGGGGCATGAGGAAGCTTTTCAAAGCCATGGAAATGTTCTGTATCTTGAGATGAATGACAGACTCTCACACTGGTGTGTGCGTCTGTCAAAAGTTCACTGAACTGCACCATCAAGATCTGTGCGTTTTATTGTGTGTCTAACATACCTGACTAGAAATGTTGAGAAAGACTGCCTCCTGAGAGGCCACCAGAGGCATTCAAGCCGGGGCAACCAGTCCAACCTGGGGACAGCTGGCCTTGCAGTCTCACACACAGGTCCTCTGCCTTAACCCTATAAATATAAATGTCCTCCCTGGTCTGAGTGGACAGGATGGGAGGGAAACCCCAACGGCTCAGAAAGACAGCTGGTTTAATGGGCAGAAGAGGACTTGTACTCGAGCTCTACTATGATAGCTGTGTAGCTGAAGAAGCTATGTGACCCCCAGTCTCAGTTTCCTCATCTCTCAGAGATACTAATATCTGCTTCACAGATGACTGTCTAGAGTAAATAATGTCCCCACACAGAGACTGCCACAAGGCTGTATATGGCAACTCCTAAACCTACCTTCCCCAGTCCTAGGGTGTGACCAAGACTAGTCTATCTCCCACTCACAGACGCCCTATCAAACAGGCAACCTGGGCTCCCAGCATTAATAACCAAGTTCCTTCCTGTCTCCACAGAACAGGTCTGCCACCTTCTTTAGGAGATGCCACTGGTGTGGCCTTTGGAGACAGACTGCTGGAATTTGGGTCCTGGCATCTCCATGTAGGACCCACATGCTCTTGGATTTTTTCCAAACTCTGCCTCAAGTCCCTGACCCTTAAAGTAGGAGAACAATTCTCAAAATAGCCCAGTCCATCATAAAAATGGGGTTTCTAAGAGTAGTTTTTTTAAAAAAAAATATTAAAAGAATTCTATGAAAACATACACATGTATGCCACAACTACTCAGTTGTGTGTAACTCTTTGTGACCCCATAGACTGCAGCTTGCCTGGCAGGAACACTGGAGTGGGTCACCATTCCCTTCTCCAGTTGATCTTCCCAATCCAGGGTTGAAACCCAGGTCTCCTGCACCTCCTGCATTGGTAGGCAGATTCTTTACCACTGAGTTACCCGGGAAGTCATGCAAACATATGCACACGGTCAAATGAATTTGGGCTTATTTCTCTGGACATGTAAGTATTGTAGAAAACGGCCCTGAGCAGTGGTCCAGTGAGTCTCAAGGCTGCTCCCCTATGGAATTCCATGAGGGTTTTGTTTCTGAAGGCCCAGTGTTGCCAACACGAAACATCATCCTTCAGCTACCGAGTGGGGTGGCAGCAGTGACGGATTCAATAAAGAAAATCATAAGAATGTTAATCCATTCTTTCAAAAATATTAACCAGGCAATTAACTCACACAGTTTAACCGTTTGGTGAAATCAACAGATACATGCAATTCCCTAGCTCCTATACAAATTGATACGAGAGTACATTTATTCAACTACAGATTTTAATTAAGCACCTATTTGGAAGAGAGGCAAGACTCTGGACCCAGAACAATGGGATTCAAATTTCAGTTCTGCCACTGCTTGGGAGTGAACATTTACAAATTCCTTCCTTATAGTATCTCCGCTTCCTCAACTATAAAATGGAAGCAGTAACAGTAATCTATCTGAAAGGGCAACTGTGATGTATAAACCATGTATCTCAATGGTTAAAACAGTCCCGCCCTATAACCTGGGCTCCCTGCATTAATAACCAAGTTCCTTCCTGTCTCCACAGAACAGGTCTGCCACCTTCTTTAGGAGATGCCACTGGTGTGGCCTTTGGAGACAGACTGCTGGAATTTGGGTCCTGGCATCTCCATGTAGGACCCACATGCTCTTGGATTTTTTCCAAACTCTGCCTCAAGTCCCTGACCCTTAAAGTAGGAGAACAATTCTCAAAATAGCCCAGTCCATCATAAAAATGGGGTTTCTAAGAGTAGTTTTTTTAAAAAAAAATATTAAAAGAATTCTATGAAAACATACACATGTATGCCACAACTACTCAGTTGTGTGTAACTCTTTGTGACCCCATAGACTGCAGCTTGCCTGGCAGGAACACTGGAGTGGGTCACCATTCCCTTCTCCAGTTGATCTTCCCAATCCAGGGTTGAAACCCAGGTCTCCTGCACCTCCTGCATTGGTAGGCAGATTCTTTACCACTGAGTTACCCGGGAAGTCATGCAAACATATGCACACGGTCAAATGAATTTGGGCTTATTTCTCTGGACATGTAAGTATTGTAGAAAACGGCCCTGAGCAGTGGTCCAGTGAGTCTCAAGGCTGCTCCCCTATGGAATTCCATGAGGGTTTTGTTTCTGAAGGCCCAGTGTTGCCAACACGAAACATCATCCTTCAGCTACCGAGTGGGGTGGCAGCAGTGACGGATTCAATAAAGAAAATCATAAGAATGTTAATCCATTCTTTCAAAAATATTAACCAGGCAATTAACTCACACAGTTTAACCGTTTGGTGAAATCAACAGATACATGCAATTCCCTAGCTCCTATACAAATTGATACGAGAGTACATTTATTCAACTACAGATTTTAATTAATTTGGAAGAGAGGCAAGACTCTGGACCCAGAACAATGGGATTCAAATTTCAGTTCTGCCACTGCTTGGGAGTGAACATTTACAAATTCCTTCCTTATAGTATCTCCGCTTCCTCAACTATAAAATGGAAGCAGTAACAGTAATCTATCTGAAAGGGCAACTGTGATGTATAAACCATGTATCTCAATGGTTAAAATCATCCTTGCTATACAGTGTCAATGTGTGTGTGCTGTTATTGTTACCATGAGTCAGATACTGAGCTAGACACACTGCAGATGCTGTAAATGCACCCCCAAGCAGTTTACACTCTTATGGATCTACAAGTGTATTTATCTGGAGAGGAAAGGCAACTGCCTGTATATCATATTTTAGCAAAAGACCCCAAGTTAACACTTTACCCCCTCACTCACTCTTTGATGCCTGAAATTTTGCCATTAGAGCAACAGCATTACATAGTAAGAAAGACCTATGTATCAGAGAGACGTGGTTTTGAACCCTGGCTTCTTTCCTTATGCACTGAGAACCTGGGCTGGTTAATATGAAATCTGAAAGCTTATTACCATTGGCTTCATAAAATATAAAGATAATACGTATGCCTCTAAGGGGTTGTGAAAATAAATTGATTTAGCATGTGCTTTCAAATACCTAATAGGGAAAACATGTTACATAAGTAGTTATCAGTCCTGGTCTCTTCTGAAGCCCCCATACTTGGTCCCTCTTCCTTGGGTCTCATGGTCTGGTCCTATTAAAATGCATGCCTGCCTAGGAGGCATTTATCCTTAGGTTGGACATAAATACTTAACGGGAATGAGAGAAAAACTAGAGCACCACCTGGGCATGGGGGAGGGGAGCAGGTGCACAAGACGAAGAAGAAAGGGGCTAAGTGTTAACTAAAGCCAGCTCCACTTGTAGGCAAATCAAGACCCTATTTTTCGCTGACAGAACCACTTAAAATATTAACCAGGCAATTAACTCACACAGTTTAACCGTTTGGTGAAATCAACAGATACATGCAATTCCCTAGCTCCTATACAAATTGATACGAGAGTACATTTATTCAACTACAGATTTTAATTAAGCACCTATTTGGAAGAGAGGCAAGACTCTGGACCCAGAACAATGGGATTCAAATTTCAGTTCTGCCACTGCTTGGGAGTGAACATTTACAAATTCCTTCCTTATAGTATCTCCGCTTCCTCAACTATAAAATGGAAGCAGTAACAGTAATCTATCTGAAAGGGCAACTGTGATGTATAAACCATGTATCTCAATGGTTAAAATCATCCTTGCTATACAGTGTCAATGTGTGTGTGCTGTTATTGTTACCATGAGTCAGATACTGAGCTAGACACACTGCAGATGCTGTAAATGCACCCCCAAGCAGTTTACACTCTTATGGATCTACAAGTGTATTTATCTGGAGAGGAAAGGCAACTGCCTGTATATCATATTTTAGCAAAAGACCCCAAGTTAACACTTTACCCCCTCACTCACTCTTTGATGCCTGAAATTTTGCCATTAGAGCAACAGCATTACATAGTAAGAAAGACCTATGTATCAGAGAGACGTGGTTTTGAACCCTGGCTTCTTTCCTTATGCACTGAGAACCTGGGCTGGTTAATATGAAATCTGAAAGCTTATTACCATTGGCTTCATAAAATATAAAGATAATACGTATGCCTCTAAGGGGTTGTGAAAATAAATTGATTTAGCATGTGCTTTCAAATACCTAATAGGGAAAACATGTTACATAAGTAGTTATCAGTCCTGGTCTCTTCTGAAGCCCCCATACTTGGTCCCTCTTCCTTGGGTCTCATGGTCTGGTCCTATTAAAATGCATGCCTGCCTAGGAGGCATTTATCCTTAGGTTGGACATAAATACTTAACGGGAATGAGAGAAAAACTAGAGCACCACCTGGGCATGGGGGAGGGGAGCAGGTGCACAAGACGAAGAAGAAAGGGGCTAAGTGTTAACTAAAGCCAGCTCCACTTGTAGGCAAATCAAGACCCTATTTTTCGCTGACAGAAGAGCCAGCCGACTTCTGAAGGGTGAATTTATGACCAGTCACATAGTGTTTATACTCTAAACTGTTCCCCAAATCCAAGACAATTTGAATTAAGTGTCTCCAGGCCACCTTCCCACAGTCCTACTCTATTTTAAACCGGAGAGTAGAAATCTGTGATGTTTTCGCAGGACTCAAATTGCAAGAGAAAACATGCTTTGCTTCGGTCCCTGGTTCTGCTATTCAAGAATATTCTGCTCAATCTGCAGTTCATCTGCCTCCCTGAACCATACCCCAGCATCCTACACCCTCTTCCTTCTTTCCTTCTTTCTTTCTCTCCTTCTTTCCTCTGCCTCTGCCTCCTTCCCTCTCTTCCTTCCTCCCAAGAACTAACCACCTCAGCGGGCTGAGCACTCTGAGACTCAGCCCCCTCTTCCCTCCCCAGCCTCCCCATCACCACCCACGAGTTTCTTAGTCTCTGTAGCTTCCTTCACTTCCAAAGTCACAGGTTCCGTCTGTCCTGGCACACCATGTGTGATGTTGGAGACACCTGAACTCAACCTTGTCTGATATGCAATTCTCTTCCCCAGCATGAAAACCTGAGCTCAAGGAAGAGAATTGGCCTAATCCTCCCTAATCTTACTTCCAGGCTGAGCCCTGCACAGGGAATATGACATAGGGCCCTGTACCTCCCTCTTGCCTGATATTTGGACCCACAGGGGACAGATGGCAGTCCCTGCTTGTTGAAGTGCACACTGGTTTGATTTTTGAGATTTGTACCTCTTTCTTCTGCAAGGAGGACCTGAGTCAGTTTGTTGTTGTTGTTGCTTAGTCACTAAATCCTGTTCAAGTCTTTTGGATACCATGGACTGTAGCCCATCAGGTTCCTCTGCTCATGGAATTCTCCAGGCAAGAATAGTGGAGTTGGGCTTCCCTGGTGGTACAGTGAGTAAAGAGTCTGCCTTGAAGTGCAGGGGGTACTGGTTGGATCCTTGGCCCGGGAAGATCCCACATGCCATGGAGTGGCTGGACCAGTGTGTCCAATTATGAACCAGCGCTCTGGAGCACATGCACCCAAAGCTGGTGCTCTGCAATGAGAGAGGTCCGCTGCAATGGGAGGCCCACACAGACTGAAGAATAAAGATGAATGAAAATAAATAAATTTTAAAAATCAATAAAAGCAGTCAAAGGCTTCCCTGGTGGTCTAGTGGGTAAGGACACTGCCTTGTGGTGCAAGGGGCGCCAGTTCAATCCCCGGCCTGGGAAAATTCCACATGCCATGGAGCAGCTGAACCAATGTGTCCAACTACTGAGCCGGAGCTCTGGAGCACATGCGCACAGAGCCAGTGCTCTGCAGCGACAGAGGCCACTGCGATGGGAGGCCCATACAGGCCGAAAGAACAAAATATGGATGAAAATAGATAAATGAAAGACCTATAGAAGTGGGAAAAAAGAATAGTAGAATGGGTTGTCATTTTCTTCTCCAGGGATCTTCCTTCCTCCCAAGAACTAACCACCTCAGCGGGCTGAGCACTCTGAGACTCAGCCCCCTCTTCCCTCCCCAGCCTCCCCATCACCACCCACGAGTTTCTTAGTCTCTGTAGCTTCCTTCACTTCCAAAGTCACAGGTTCCGTCTGTCCTGGCACACCATGTGTGATGTTGGAGACACCTGAACTCAACCTTGTCTGATATGCAATTCTCTTCCCCAGCATGAAAACCTGAGCTCAAGGAAGAGAATTGGCCTAATCCTCCCTAATCTTACTTCCAGGCTGAGCCCTGCACAGGGAATATGACATAGGGCCCTGTACCTCCCTCTTGCCTGATATTTGGACCCACAGGGGACAGATGGCAGTCCCTGCTTGTTGAAGTGCACACTGGTTTGATTTTTGAGATTTGTACCTCTTTCTTCTGCAAGGAGGACCTGAGTCAGTTTGTTGTTGTTGTTGCTTAGTCACTAAATCCTGTTCAAGTCTTTTGGATACCATGGACTGTAGCCCATCAGGTTCCTCTGCTCATGGAATTCTCCAGGCAAGAATAGTGGAGTTGGGCTTCCCTGGTGGTACAGTGAGTAAAGAGTCTGCCTTGAAGTGCAGGGGGTACTGGTTGGATCCTTGGCCCGGGAAGATCCCACATGCCATGGAGTGGCTGGACCAGTGTGTCCAATTATGAACCAGCGCTCTGGAGCACATGCACCCAAAGCTGGTGCTCTGCAATGAGAGAGGTCCGCTGCAATGGGAGGCCCACACAGACTGAAGAATAAAGATGAATGAAAATAAATAAATTTTAAAAATCAATAAAAGCAGTCAAAGGCTTCCCTGGTGGTCTAGTGGGTAAGGACACTGCCTTGTGGTGCAAGGGGCGCCAGTTCAATCCCCGGCCTGGGAAGATCCCACGTGCCGTGGAGCAGCTGGACCAACAGGTCCAGCTACCGAGCCGGAGCTCTGGAGCGCATGCACCCAGAGCCGGTGCTCTGCAGTGACAGAGGCCACTGCGATGGGAGGCCCATACAGGCCAAAGAACAAAGATGGATGAAAATAGATAAATGAAAGACCTATAGAAGTGGGAAAAAAAAAGAATAGTAGAATGGGTTGTCATTTTCTTCTCCAGGGGATCTTCCTGATCCAGAGGTTGAGCCTGGGTCTCCTGCCTTGGCAGTTAAATTCTTTACCACTGAGCTATCGGGGATGCCTTGTATCCACTTATATGATAACCTCCCGCCCTCCGCCCCCCCCCCCAGTAAAAAACCTACATACAGGGATAAACTAGGACAAGGCTCCTGCTCTCTGGAAGTAGAGGGGATGGATGTTACCTAGCACCTGCCAGCAAGAAGATATGAGTAAGGCAGAAGAGGAGCTGGGGCACAAAATGTAAGGACGCACCGCATTTTAAGGCCAATTCCACCTTTCATTGCCCTGAGCATGTGTGCCTTCTTAAATTTTGCACCCTGTGCCTCACTCTTGCCTCACGCTAGTCCCAGCCCTGGCTCCTGCAACAAGTCCATTACTAAGTTCCTCCCTGAAACTGGCTCTGCATTTTCTGTCACCTGTGACAAGAGAGAAACATACCAGGTCTGTGACTGTGAGCTGAGAAAACCTCTAAAGTCAATTCAGAGATCAACGTTGCTCTAAAACTAAATTTGAGCAGAACTTCTGTGCCAGCGGCTTTGAATAAAGACTGAGGAACACAGTGAATTATATCTTCAATTATAGTTTACAAAGAACAGAGGCATTTCTTCTGAATGGGTGCTCTTGATTTAGCTCTCTATAAAGGCAAAAAGCAGCACACTGAATCACAGGTCAGTAAAAACGTTTTCATAAGGGCCTCAGGTGTCTCGGGATTTGGCTATGTTTAATTTTGATGCTCAAACCGAAATTAAGGTTAACTCAGAGGATGAAAATGAACTGTTTAGTTTGAGGGGTGATTAATTTGCCACTAGCTATGCTTTGTTTGATGCTTTAAATTAACATCAGGACAAATCTAGATAACTGAAATCAGAGGCGGGAACATGTTTTCTATGCAGGGTCAATAATAACACTCTCTTGGGCTTTGAGCCACGCCATCTCGTTATGCACCCAGAGCCGGTGCTCTGCAGTGACAGAGGCCACTGCGATGGGAGGCCCATACAGGCCAAAGAACAAAGATGGATGAAAATAGATAAATGAAAGACCTATAGAAGTGGGAAAAAAAAAGAATAGTAGAATGGGTTGTCATTTTCTTCTCCAGGGGATCTTCCTGATCCAGAGGTTGAGCCTGGGTCTCCTGCCTTGGCAGTTAAATTCTTTACCACTGAGCTATCGGGGATGCCTTGTATCCACTTATATGATAACCTCCCACCCCCCCCAGTAAAAAACCTACATACAGGGATAAACTAGGACAAGGCTCCTGCTCTCTGGAAGTAGAGGGGATGGATGTTACCTAGCACCTGCCAGCAAGAAGATATGAGTAAGGCAGAAGAGGGAGCTGGGGCACAAAATGTAAGGACGCACCGCATTTTAAGGCCAATTCCACCTTTCATTGCCCTGAGCATGTGTGCCTTCTTAAATTTTGCACCCTGTGCCTCACTCTTGCCTCACGCTAGTCCCAGCCCTGGCTCCTGCAACAAGTCCATTACTAAGTTCCTCCCTGAAACTGGCTCTGCATTTTCTGTCACCTGTGACAAGAGAGAAACATACCAGGTCTGTGACTGTGAGCTGAGAAAACCTCTAAAGTCAATTCAGAGATCAACGTTGCTCTAAAACTAAATTTGAGCAGAACTTCTGTGCCAGCGGCTTTGAATAAAGACTGAGGAACACAGTGAATTATATCTTCAATTATAGTTTACAAAGAACAGAGGCATTTCTTCTGAATGGGTGCTCTTGATTTAGCTCTCTATAAAGGCAAAAAGCAGCACACTGAATCACAGGTCAGTAAAAACGTTTTCATAAGGGCCTCAGGTGTCTCGGGATTTGGCTATGTTTAATTTTGATGCTCAAACCGAAATTAAGGTTAACTCAGAGGATGAAAATGAACTGTTTAGTTTGAGGGGTGATTAATTTGCCACTAGCTATGCTTTGTTTGATGCTTTAAATTAACATCAGGACAAATCTAGATAACTGAAATCAGAGGCGGGAACATGTTTTCTATGCAGGGTCAATAATAACACTCTCTTGGGCTTTGTGAGCCACGCCATCTCTGTTGAAACAACTCAACGTGGCCACTGCAGCGCGAAAACCAGTCACAGACAATAAGTAAGAAAATGAAGTTGGCTGCCTTCCAACAAAACTTTATTTCCAAAGATAGGCAGAGGACCAGATTTAGCCTGCAGGCCCTCGCTTGCCAGCCTCTGATTTAATGACATTTTGGAGGCAGGGAGGAATAATTGGCCAGCAGGTGCTTTTTCAAGTTAGCAACTCTTGATATTTCCTTCTATCCCTCCTAACACTCACTGCAGCATCTGATATCATGCTGTTTTTATTTTCCTAGCTTACTTCAGCTATATATACATCATTTCAGACCATGAACCCCTCAAGGTCAGGGGCTCTGTCCCTCTTCTTCATGTATAATTTGTAATACACAGCCGGGCATGATGTTTTGTGCTTAGAATGAGTTTCCCTTGCTGAAGAAGGGTGATTCACACCCCTCGTTTGGATATGCAAGGATCTGGAAATCTGTTTAACCTAAGAGGAGAAAAAGTTTCTGCCAAAGCATGGATGGTCATGCCCTTCCCCATGGACATGGTGTTTTAGTAATAAATCCTGAATAAAGCTACGCTAAAGGCATGAATCAATTTGTTCAGACCAAAGGTAGGTTAGCAAGTCTGACTTTGTGATTCCAAAGTCCTTGGCATGTGTGCTTTCATCAGCCTGTTCCTCCTGTAAATAAACAACCATATGAATCCTCCAGCACGTGGCAACAGTCACTAAATACATGTTGAAGGAATGAGGAAATTAATGTGAGTTGGGCTTAGCTCATAAACCCTTCGTTCTGCTCAAAACCTTTGCCAACTGGTTCAGGCTGTTCTAGTATCTGTTAGTCGAGACCCTGAGCTGTGGGGCCGCCCAGTTCAAACCCACATTTAGCACTGTTTAGTGAAATATTTCATCTCCAATCTCAGCCTACATCCCCTCACCCTGATTTGTCCCTGTGCACAAGGAGGTCGCTGATCTGAGTTTGAATGGCAGGCTTCACTGACCCCTGTCAGTTCCGCCAGCTTCACTCGTCTCTGCCTACCGGCTCTGAGTGACAGGAGCTGAGCACTGAAATCTCCATCCTTTCAAAGAACCAGGGCAGGAGGCACAAGCCCATCTGCAATGAACTTTTCTATGCAGGGTCAATAATAACACTCTCTTGGGCTTTGTGAGCCACGCCATCTCTGTTGAAACAACTCAACGTGGCCACTGCAGCGCGAAAACCAGTCACAGACAATAAGTAAGAAAATGAAGTTGGCTGCCTTCCAACAAAACTTTATTTCCAAAGATAGGCAGAGGACCAGATTTAGCCTGCAGGCCCTCGCTTGCCAGCCTCTGATTTAATGACATTTTGGAGGCAGGGAGGAATAATTGGCCAGCAGGTGCTTTTTCAAGTTAGCAACTCTTGATATTTCCTTCTATCCCTCCTAACACTCACTGCAGCATCTGATATCATGCTGTTTTTATTTTCCTAGCTTACTTCAGCTATATATACATCATTTCAGACCATGAACCCCTCAAGGTCAGGGGCTCTGTCCCTCTTCTTCATGTATAATTTGTAATACACAGCCGGGCATGATGTTTTGTGCTTAGAATGAGTTTCCCTTGCTGAAGAAGGGTGATTCACACCCCTCGTTTGGATATGCAAGGATCTGGAAATCTGTTTAACCTAAGAGGAGAAAAAGTTTCTGCCAAAGCATGGATGGTCATGCCCTTCCCCATGGACATGGTGTTTTTAGTAATAAATCCTGAATAAAGCTACGCTAAAGGCATGAATCAATTTGTTCAGACCAAAGGTAGGTTAGCAAGTCTGACTTTGTGATTCCAAAGTCCTTGGCATGTGTGCTTTCATCAGCCTGTTCCTCCTGTAAATAAACAACCATATGAATCCTCCAGCACGTGGCAACAGTCACTAAATACATGTTGAAGGAATGAGGAAATTAATGTGAGTTGGGCTTAGCTCATAAACCCTTCGTTCTGCTCAAAACCTTTGCCAACTGGTTCAGGCTGTTCTAGTATCTGTTAGTCGAGACCCTGAGCTGTGGGGCCGCCCAGTTCAAACCCACATTTAGCACTGTTTAGTGAAATATTTCATCTCCAATCTCAGCCTACATCCCCTCACCCTGATTTGTCCCTGTGCACAAGGAGGTCGCTGATCTGAGTTTGAATGGCAGGCTTCACTGACCCCTGTCAGTTCCGCCAGCTTCACTCGTCTCTGCCTACCGGCTCTGAGTGACAGGAGCTGAGCACTGAAATCTCCATCCTTTCAAAGAACCAGGGCAGGAGGCACAAGCCCATCTGCTTAATGGTCATGTGGCAACAGATAACGTCTCAAAAGTCCTTACAGTGTATTAATTCACTGATGAAGATGGATCACATGTAAGCAGCAATTCTTGATCTCTAGAAACAGCTCATGCACAGCAGGACAATCTCAGAGATAAGACCAACAGCAGCAGGCTGGTCTGGGACTATGAAGATGCCTGCCGAGACATGATTTATGTGAAAATAAATAGGGTGGGTCACTCCTCTATCATCAGCAGTAAGTAGATTCTTCCTGCCCCAGACAGACGGAGGATGTAAACGGACAGCACACTTGTGTTATTACTTACGCTGTTTTCCCTTACCAACTGCCTGAGCTATGGGTTTGCAAATACAATCAACCCACCATTATTCTGAGCTGATTATTCAATTAGCGGGGGAAAGAGGCCAGCCCTGTCCTCTTCTTCCGTCAGAGGTCTTGGGTTATCTCACTGACTGCATGAGGGGACAAGGGAGGAAATCAACAGGAACCAGCTTTGAACCCAGAACACCAGAGGGAAGAACACAGATCTTAAAAACAAATTATCCCTCCCCTCCGACAGCCATGAGCTTGTTTTCTAAGTCCGTGACCATCTTTCTGTTTTGTAAGTTCATTTATATCATTTCCTTTTAGATTCCACATATAAGGGATGTCACATGATATTTCTCCTCTGACTTACTTCACTCAAGAATTTGGGAAGGTCATGTACACAATGCTCTATTCCAAATGGATAACCAACAGTGACCTACTGTAGGGACCTCTGCTCAGTGTTACGTGGCAGCCTGGACGGGAGCAGGGGCTTGAGGGAGAATGGACACATGTGTACGTGTGGCTGAGTGCCTCCACAGTTCACCTGAAACTATCCTAATATTGTTAATTGGCTATACCCCAATACAAAACGTTTTTGGTGTTAAATTTTTTTTATCTTAAAAATGAAATTTGTCCCTGTGCACAAGGAGGTCGCTGATCTGAGTTTGAATGGCAGGCTTCACTGACCCCTGTCAGTTCCGCCAGCTTCACTCGTCTCTGCCTACCGGCTCTGAGTGACAGGAGCTGAGCACTGAAATCTCCATCCTTTCAAAGAACCAGGGCAGGAGGCACAAGCCCATCTGCTTAATGGTCATGTGGCAACAGATAACGTCTCAAAAGTCCTTACAGTGTATTAATTCACTGATGAAGATGGATCACATGTAAGCAGCAATTCTTGATCTCTAGAAACAGCTCATGCACAGCAGGACAATCTCAGAGATAAGACCAACAGCAGCAGGCTGGTCTGGGACTATGAAGATGCCTGCCGAGACATGATTTATGTGAAAATAAATAGGGTGGGTCACTCCTCTATCATCAGCAGTAAGTAGATTCTTCCTGCCCCAGACAGACGGAGGATGTAAACGGACAGCACACTTGTGTTATTACTTACGCTGTTTTCCCTTACCAACTGCCTGAGCTATGGGTTTGCAAATACAATCAACCCACCATTATTCTGAGCTGATTATTCAATTAGCGGGGGAAAGAGGCCAGCCCTGTCCTCTTCTTCCGTCAGAGGTCTTGGGTTATCTCACTGACTGCATGAGGGGACAAGGAGGAAATCAACAGGAACCAGCGTTGAACCCAGAACACCAGAGGGAAGAACACAGATCTTAAAAACAAATTATCCCTCCCCTCCGACAGCCATGAGCTTGTTTTCTAAGTCCGTGACCATCTTTCTGTTTTGTAAGTTCATTTATATCATTTCCTTTTAGATTCCACATATAAGGGATGTCACATGATATTTCTCCTCTGACTTACTTCACTCAAGAATTTGGGAAGGTCATGTACACAATGCTCTATTCCAAATGGATAACCAACAGTGACCTACTGTAGGGACCTCTGCTCAGTGTTACGTGGCAGCCTGGACGGGAGCAGGGGCTTGAGGGAGAATGGACACATGTGTACGTGTGGCTGAGTGCCTCCACAGTTCACCTGAAACTATCCTAATATTGTTAATTGGCTATACCCCAATACAAAACGTTTTTGGTGTTAAATTTTTTTTAATCAATGTGAAAAAAAGAAAAAATAAAATAAAATGCTTCAGAAAAAAACAATTCTCTCTTGGACATAACAGGTACCTTGGCTGTTACTACTCAACTTAATCAGATGTTAAACTTATGTTAAGGAAGATTATCTTAACCTTAAATTATGATAATAGAATGAAGCCATTCTGAAAAGAAATGACTTAAGCAGCAGTAATTCACAGTGCCCCTGTTACACGTTTGGTCCTTTGGGGGAGTTGTTAGGGCCAGAAACACTGTAAGGTATGGTCCTACTTGCAAGGAGCACAAACACCGAGAAAATGAAAGCAATCCAAACAACAGCAAATAAATAACCATCTGCTGGAACAGACTATGAATATCGTAAGAGTGCTGCGAGCATGGTCCTCAGGGCAGAGGTCCAGAGGGGATGTGAAGACATCACGCCGGTTGACAACGCACACTACTATCTCATTAGAATTCTTACACCAGAAGTGCTGAGACAGACAGAGAATAAAAAGCTCACAAACTTAAGATTTCTGGGGTATGGAAAGAGTATCTGTATATTCTGTGATATCCAAATATCACAGCTTGAACTGAGTTCTAGTTTTAGGAATGCTCCAGCATATCCTGTCACCTTAGACAAGTCATTTTCTCTCCTGATGATTGGCATTTAGTTCTCACTGGAAGGAAGTAAAAGAGAAAGGAAGGAGGGAGGGATGGGAGAGCAATAGAGGGAGGGAGGAGAAAGCAAAAAACTTGAAGAATTAGTCATAGACGATATCTAATATCTCTTCCACATCAAACTTCTATAATCGCGTGTCTCTGCACTTCTAGAGGTAAAAGAAATAATAGTTTAAATATAGCCAAAAAACGGGAACTAAGAATCATTCTCATAAACCTGCAGCTCTGGAAGCTACTCGGGAGCCGTAAGAGAAGTGCTGACTCGGTCCTGGAAACTTCCGTGAATCTGTCTCAGCACCTGCCTGCCCAGCTGGACCAGATGCATGTAAGGCTGGAGCCCTAGTCTTATTAAGTTGCCTAATTTCCAAATAATCCCATTCACACCAGGAGGACAGCTTTGGAACAAAGGTTACATCTCAGTGGCCTCACCTTGTGGAATGGTTTCTTTTTATAAATGCTAATTGCAACACATTAATTAAAAAAGATGCTACACAGAGCAGGAAAATTACTGAGTTGTGAATCTTGCAACATTCATCAACATTTATCATGAACCCAAAGCCTTTATCTGATACACTTTTGGGTGGCTTAAAGGGCAGCATGGGGCTTCCTCTATGGCTCAGATGGTAAAGAATCTGCCTGCCATGTAGGAGGCCCGGGATCAATCCCTGGGTAGGGAAAATCCTCTGTAAGAGAGCATGGCAATCCACTCCAGTATTCTTGCCTGGAGAACCCCATAAACAGAGGAGCCTGGTGGGCTACAGTCCATAGGCTCGCACAGAGTTGGACATGACCTTAGCGACTTAGCATACAGAACAAAGAGCAGTAGAGGAGCCGGATATCACAGCATCTGACACGACAGTCTGATATGAAGAGGGTCTTCTGCTTACTCTTCAAGACGGAGGGTTCTTTTCATCCTGTTCAAAATAGCTTAAGATTTCTGGGGTATGGAAAGAGTATCTGTATATTCTGTGATATCCAAATATCACAGCTTGAACTGAGTTCTAGTTTTAGGAATGCTCCAGCATATCCTGTCACCTTAGACAAGTCATTTTCTCTCCTGATGATTGGCATTTAGTTCTCACTGGAAGGAAGTAAAAGAGAAAGGAAGGAGGGAGGGATGGGAGAGCAATAGAGGGAGGGAGGAGAAAGCAAAAAACTTGAAGAATTAGTCATAGACGATATCTAATATCTCTTCCACATCAAACTTCTATAATCGCGTGTCTCTGCACTTCTAGAGGTAAAAGAAATAATAGTTTAAATATAGCCAAAAAACGGGAACTAAGAATCATTCTCATAAACCTGCAGCTCTGGAAGCTACTCGGGAGCCGTAAGAGAAGTGCTGACTCGGTCCTGGAAACTTCCGTGAATCTGTCTCAGCACCTGCCTGCCCAGCTGGACCAGATGCATGTAAGGCTGGAGCCCTAGTCTTATTAAGTTGCCTAATTTCCAAATAATCCCATTCACACCAGGAGGACAGCTTTGGAACAAAGGTTACATCTCAGTGGCCTCACCTTGTGGAATGGTTTCTTTTTATAAATGCTAATTGCAACACATTAATTAAAAAAGATGCTACACAGAGCAGGAAAATTACTGAGTTGTGAATCTTGCAACATTCATCAACATTTATCATGAACCCAAAGCCTTTATCTGATACACTTTTGGGTGGCTTAAAGGGCAGCATGGGGCTTCCTCTATGGCTCAGATGGTAAAGAATCTGCCTGCCATGTAGGAGGCCCGGGATCAATCCCTGGGTAGGGAAAATCCTCTGTAAGAGAGCATGGCAATCCACTCCAGTATTCTTGCCTGGAGAACCCCATAAACAGAGGAGCCTGGTGGGCTACAGTCCATAGGCTCGCACAGAGTTGGACATGACCTTAGCGACTTAGCATACAGAACAAAGAGCAGTAGAGGAGCCGGATATCACAGCATCTGACACGACAGTCTGATATGAAGAGGGTCTTCTGCTTACTCTTCAAGACGGAGGGTTCTTTTTCATCCTGTCATCTCAGCATCTAGGCCAGTCCCAGGCATATATACAAGGTGCTCAATAAATGCACTGAATTAATTTAAACCCTGGCATTATCATTTATAAACTGTGAGCCAGGCTATCTTCTGCAATCTCTTGGCAACTTTTGATGTTTTATTGTTTTTTTGTTTTGCTCTTGTTTTTTGTAAAATGGGATGTTTCAGTTTGGCTTCCCTCATAGCAGAACATGAGAAAAGAATCCAATGGCCCATTGTTTATTTGGAGGTGATCTCAGGAAACACAGGAAGGGAGGCAGGATATGAGAAAAGGGGTGAGAAAGAAGGCAGCAATGAAGAATTTATCAAGAAAGTATCACTGTGGACTATGCAGAAGGCAGCATGCAAAGTCCTCCATTGGCTGAGGGGACCATTAATCCCCAAGCACTCATGACCTAGAAGCAGGCCCACAGGCAGGCTTCAGTGAGTGGAGAAAGACCGCAGACAAGGATAGGCTGATGTCGGCAATTCGAATTCCAGTCAACTCCATGTGCAGGAGAGGTAAGAGGAAGTGGATGTGGGTGGAGGTACCAACAGGGCATGTCTCCCAAGGAATAATAAAACCTACCTCTTGGGTTGTGGTAAGGCTTAAATGAAACAGTATATAGAAATGTTGTTGTTTTTAGTCACTACGTCATGTCTGAGCATTTGAGAGCCCATGGACTAGAACCCGCCAGGTGCCTTTGTCCATGGAATTACCCATGGTTGCCAATATCTCCTCCAGGGGATCTTCCCAACCCAGGGATCAAACCCGCGTCTCCTGCACTGGCAGGTGGATCCAACCAGGGCCCCACACAGAAATGACCTGGCATTCGCTGCTCTCTGCATGGTGCCTCCACTTCCTGGGGCCTTACTGCTGTTGTGAGAGAACAAGAGGATGCTACGGCTTTTCCCTAGCACCCCTGGAAGGCTGTGCTAGTAGACAAGTACTTGGAGAATACCACAAGGGCATCTGGAGACACCAAAGGTCAGAAAGGTGCCGTGTGGTGTTCTTGGGAATAGACAACAAGCAGCAGCATACTAAAGGCTCTGAGAATTCCTGCAGTTACGTCCTTCAGTGAAACTAGGAATTCCCAAACTGACTTGACCACAGGGCTATTTTTCTATCGTGCTTACCAACTTCATCTGTGACATAGAATTCCACGAAGCACCTTTCAGGAAAAGAAGGCCCGAGGCTGATGAGTTTTACCCAGGAAAGCATTCCCTAAGTTTCAGCTCACCTGCCCCCGTCACATTGTGCTGACAAGTGTTTCCTTAGTTTCACCCAAGTCCTCCAATTTCACTTCCTTTCTTGGTGAACTCAAACCCACACGGATGATTCTCTTGCTTTTCGTTTCTTAGGCTCATGCTGGTGTTCACTTGCACCTTGAAATTACTCTTTCTGGCCCCATATGTTCAGACTGTGCCTTCAAAGAAAGGGCTCTTTGCAATCTGTCTGAGGAAGGTCGGCAGTTGCCACAGCTTTCTTTAATTGGCAGTTACTTCCAGTCCTGGCTCTGCCACTTATTACCTTAGAGAGATTAAATAGTCTTCCCACTGTCATTTGCAAATGGGAAAATGACTCTAGTCCACATTTCTTTTATCCCCCCACCTGTAGCAGGAGAGGTAAGAGGAAGTGGATGTGGGTGGAGGTACCAACAGGGCATGTCTCCCAAGGAATAATAAAACCTACCTCTTGGGTTGTGGTAAGGCTTAAATGAAACAGTATATAGAAATGTTGTTGTTTTTAGTCACTACGTCATGTCTGAGCATTTGAGAGCCCATGGACTAGAACCCGCCAGGTGCCTTTGTCCATGGAATTACCCATGGTTGCCAATATCTCCTCCAGGGGATCTTCCCAACCCAGGGATCAAACCCGCGTCTCCTGCACTGGCAGGTGGATCCAACCAGGGCCCCACACAGAAATGACCTGGCATTCGCTGCTCTCTGCATGGTGCCTCCACTTCCTGGGGCCTTACTGCTGTTGTGAGAGAACAAGAGGATGCTACGGCTTTTCCCTAGCACCCCTGGAAGGCTGTGCTAGTAGACAAGTACTTGGAGAATACCACAAGGGCATCTGGAGACACCAAAGGTCAGAAAGGTGCCGTGTGGTGTTCTTGGGAATAGACAACAAGCAGCAGCATACTAAAGGCTCTGAGAATTCCTGCAGTTACGTCCTTCAGTGAAACTAGGAATTCCCAAACTGACTTGACCACAGGGCTATTTTTCTATCGTGCTTACCAACTTCATCTGTGACATAGAATTCCACGAAGCACCTTTCAGGAAAAGAAGGCCCGAGGCTGATGAGTTTTACCCAGGAAAGCATTCCCTAAGTTTCAGCTCACCTGCCCCCGTCACATTGTGCTGACAAGTGTTTCCTTAGTTTCACCCAAGTCCTCCAATTTCACTTCCTTTCTTGGTGAACTCAAACCCACACGGATGATTCTCTTGCTTTTCGTTTCTTAGGCTCATGCTGGTGTTCACTTGCACCTTGAAATTACTCTTTCTGGCCCCCATATGTTCAGACTGTGCCTTCAAAGAAAGGGCTCTTTGCAATCTGTCTGAGGAAGGTCGGCAGTTGCCACAGCTTTCTTTAATTGGCAGTTACTTCCAGTCCTGGCTCTGCCACTTATTACCTTAGAGAGATTAAATAGTCTTCCCACTGTCATTTGCAAATGGGAAAATGACTCTAGTCCACATGTTGCTATAAAGATTGAGTAAAACACAGCACAACGTACCCAGCACTGTGCAGCACACACAGGAGCCCTCAGTGGATGTCCCCTGCCTTTCAAAGCTCCTGCTCTAACGACTCCCACAAAGGTCCTGACTTCAGTTCTTATTGACTCCAGTAACTGTCATATGAAGAGAAAAACGGATGACGAGCAGGTGGCAATGCTGCCTGAGGAATTCAAGCTACTTGGTGATTATCTGGGTGTATATGTGTATAAAATCTGCCTACTACTTTCTGAGCTCTAAAGAGCGTGCATGTGAATGTGATTTTACTCAAATCCTCTAACCCCAGGATAATCCTGTGAAATGAAAGGTAAGGCACACATGGGCTAGTAGACAGATATAGAAAGGTAGATGATAGGTAGATACATCTACTTCTGTATAGCGGCAGACCTTGGGGGCTGTGTGGAGGACCCTGAGCTTTAGTCTAAAAACAAGCAAAGGCACAAAAGAGTTTAAAGTGAGTGAATGGCATGATCAGACTGAAAAGGATCTGACATTTTAAAAGATCCCTGAAAATGTTTAGAGAAAGGAGATCAGACTATTCCCACTGGCTATGTACTGGTCTCCAAAAAGCATGATTTTCTAATAAGAGAAACCCCTACAGTGGGTCATATACCTTTCTAGGCATTTTTAAATAGCTCATTTCATTCCCACAAATGCGAATGGCGATAATTTTCTCCATTATACAGATGCAGCAATTGAGGCACAGAGAAGTTAAAGAGCTTGCCCAGGCTTGCCCAGCATTTAGGTGACAGAGCAAGGGCCAAGGCTACGCAGCCCTGGTCCTGAAGCCAACAACACTGCTGCACGGTCTTCATCCCTGAGTGGTCCCCACTCAGGCCTCCTCTCCTGCTCCCCACCCCCGCCACCCCAGAAATCTCTCCCGGTATAACCCTGAACCTCAACTCAAGCATCTTCCTTCCCGACATCGTCCGTAAGAAGAACAGGGTTTACTTCCAGTTGCCACAGCTTTCTTTAATTGGCAGTTACTTCCAGTCCTGGCTCTGCCACTTATTACCTTAGAGAGATTAAATAGTCTTCCCACTGTCATTTGCAAATGGGAAAATGACTCTAGTCCACATGTTGCTATAAAGATTGAGTAAAACACAGCACAACGTACCCAGCACTGTGCAGCACACACAGGAGCCCTCAGTGGATGTCCCCTGCCTTTCAAAGCTCCTGCTCTAACGACTCCCACAAAGGTCCTGACTTCAGTTCTTATTGACTCCAGTAACTGTCATATGAAGAGAAAAACGGATGACGAGCAGGTGGCAATGCTGCCTGAGGAATTCAAGCTACTTGGTGATTATCTGGGTGTATATGTGTATAAAATCTGCCTACTACTTTCTGAGCTCTAAAGAGCGTGCATGTGAATGTGATTTTACTCAAATCCTCTAACCCCAGGATAATCCTGTGAAATGAAAGGTAAGGCACACATGGGCTAGTAGACAGATATAGAAAGGTAGATGATAGGTAGATACATCTACTTCTGTATAGCGGCAGACCTTGGGGGCTGTGTGGAGGACCCTGAGCTTTAGTCTAAAAACAAGCAAAGGCACAAAAGAGTTTAAAGTGAGTGAATGGCATGATCAGACTGAAAAGGATCTGACATTTTAAAAGATCCCTGAAAATGTTTAGAGAAAGGAGATCAGACTATTCCCACTGGCTATGTACTGGTCCCCAAAAAAGCATGATTTTCTAATAAGAGAAACCCCTACAGTGGGTCATATACCTTTCTAGGCATTTTTAAATAGCTCATTTCATTCCCACAAATGCGAATGGCGATAATTTTCTCCATTATACAGATGCAGCAATTGAGGCACAGAGAAGTTAAAGAGCTTGCCCAGGCTTGCCCAGCATTTAGGTGACAGAGCAAGGGCCAAGGCTACGCAGCCCTGGTCCTGAAGCCAACAACACTGCTGCACGGTCTTCATCCCTGAGTGGTCCCCACTCAGGCCTCCTCTCCTGCTCCCCACCCCCGCCACCCCAGAAATCTCTCCCGGTATAACCCTGAACCTCAACTCAAGCATCTTCCTTCCCGACATCGTCTGCATTAAAAGAGTAAGAAGAAGCTATGCCAAAACAGGACCTGGGGTAACTATCTCACTCTTCAAAATACTTAACAGACCAGATGAAAATGGGAGCTCTAATACCTTGACAAATTAAAAATAATAATGCAACTAATCTGTGAGGTGAAAGGATGTGGGAGGAAATGTAAATGTGGTAATTTTCTCTCCTTTCATAGCAGAAAGTTCATCCTTATTACATCAAATTAAAAAAATAAAGTTAAAACATGACTCCACTTCCATTAGTTTTCCTAATTGCTTTCTCCTAATCATACCCACATATCTTAAGGAGCTAAAAGTTACTAATGTTTAGATATTCTTTTCAGTTCAATCTTTCCTATTATGTTCAAATAAACTTAAATGTGACATATGTATTTTTAAAGCAGCATGTATAGTATGAATGCATTTCCACTAAACTTCTGTGTATCTACCATTCATTTATCTAATACACAGAAAGACGTCTACAGCGATCTTCAGAATTTTTATGATGTTTGAGTTTGATGTATCCCTTGCACTTTCTGTGTTGCTTCCATTTCTTTTAAATGACAGTGAGTCATTTTTATAAACATTATAAGAGAATCACTTTGGAAACATAATTACAATATTCAGAGTTCTGTTTTCACTTGATCCCGTAAAATAAAATCTGTGTGGGAATAAAATAAGAGTTTATCTTGGAGGGAGTGGAGGCATAGTCAGGGTTTCAGTGGAAGCAAGGTGACAACCAAAATCAAGGCCCGTCCTCCCAAGGTCAGGTCCCTCAGGGGTGGCCAAGGCCGGGAGGTTCTGAGCAGGACACTGCAGCGTCCTCCAAGCCCCACTGCCTTTAATGGGCACAGCATCCTGGCACCTTCTCCCGGACCAGGGCAGTGACCAGTGGCCGCAGGTCACCTGCATCCCAAATGCCCCAGCAAGGTCATTCTGCTCAGCATCGAGCTGCCTCCACTCTCTTTGCTTCTGCTGCCCCAAGGGTTGGGGGCAGGCAGGCAATGAGCCAGGAGAAGAGGGTCTGATCTAGAGAAGTGTGTACTCACGTCAAAGAAGGAATGCAAATAGGTCCCACTCAGGGAAGAAACCAGGTTTCTACCCAGCTCAGAGAAACCAACCGGGAATAAGTGGAAAGACAGACATGAGACCGAACAAAAGAAAACGCCCTGAGAGAGAAGGAAGGCTGACTCAGGTCATCGTCCTTGAGACTCTTCACTGAAGGAAAAGGACGGTGAGCAACGCGAGGAAACGAAACAGTGAAAAACAACGGCCCAGGTCATGGGCTCAGGAGTAAAAGAGAGATTTCCTTTGACCTTTGCAATAGTTCCCTTGGGTAGCAAATGCAAGAGCTTGTGTCCTTTTAAAAGTTAAGTTGTTTAAGGTCAAGCAACCTGGCAGGGGCCCAGCCTGGACCACAGCCGGGTCTCTGAACTCGAGTCTGCAGGACTTTTCGACCTTGATCATTGGGCTGTGGGACCTCCTCTCCTACCACCTGCTCACAGAAGCAAGATTTGTATGAATCTGATATTTCCTATAGTCCCTTCTCCAAGGGTCCTAGCCTACTCCTGGCTTCTTCCCTCACTCCATTAACAGGGATCAAAATCATGCTGCCTTGAAAAACGTGGTGAAAATCCCATTCATGGCTTTTTTAAAAAGCTCTCCTACAGAGCCTCTTCATTTCCTAGGGAGAAACAATTCCCTGAGGAAGCTAAGTTTCTTGCTTGGGTTTAATGTACGTCAAGGTGAAGCTCTGGTAGACGTTCAGGTGTAATTTCAGGGGAAGGAGGGATTCAAGGCAGTGGATCTCTTTGGGAGACAGTGCATAGACCTCTGTGCTCTGGATGCTGCAGGCTGGCCCCAGGGCACAAGTGTAACAAAGTATCCTTACTCCCCACCCCACCTTGCAGGAACCGTGACAATACCCTTGACCCACCAAACACCAGCTCCTCCTATCACTGCAGGTTCAGAGGACAGAACCACACAGGAAAAATAACAACATGGGTGTGTGAGTCTTTTTCAGTTGCTTTAAAGCAACTGACTTGGTATATACATTACACTGTTTCCAAAGGAATATACGACACAGCTGTGGATTACAAGGTCATAATTCTACCAGCAATTTTAGATGCTACCAGAAGTCATCTCAAATCGTATACTTAGAGCTCTCACACATTCTGATTTCCCAATATCCCCTAATTTCTGGGCTTCCCTGGTGGTCTAGTGGGTAAAGAGTACTTCAGAGGAAGAAACCAGGTTTCTACCCAGCTCAGAGAAACCAACCGGGAATAAGTGGAAAGACAGACATGAGACCGAACAAAAGAAAACGCCCTGAGAGAGAAGGAAGGCTGACTCAGGTCATCGTCCTTGAGACTCTTCACTGAAGGAAAAGGACGGTGAGCAACGCGAGGAAACGAAACAGTGAAAAACAACGGCCCAGGTCATGGGCTCAGGAGTAAAAGAGAGATTTCCTTTGACCTTTGCAATAGTTCCCTTGGGTAGCAAATGCAAGAGCTTGTGTCCTTTTAAAAGTTAAGTTGTTTAAGGTCAAGCAACCTGGCAGGGGCCCAGCCTGGACCACAGCCGGGTCTCTGAACTCGAGTCTGCAGGACTTTTCGACCTTGATCATTGGGCTGTGGGACCTCCTCTCCTACCACCTGCTCACAGAAGCAAGATTTGTATGAATCTGATATTTCCTATAGTCCCTTCTCCAAGGGTCCTAGCCTACTCCTGGCTTCTTCCCTCACTCCATTAACAGGGATCAAAATCATGCTGCCTTGAAAAACGTGGTGAAAATCCCATTCATGGCTTTTTAACAAGCTCTCCTACAGAGCCTCTTCATTTCCTAGGGAGAAACAATTCCCTGAGGAAGCTAAGTTTCTTGCTTGGGTTTAATGTACGTCAAGGTGAAGCTCTGGTAGACGTTCAGGTGTAATTTCAGGGGAAGGAGGGATTCAAGGCAGTGGATCTCTTTGGGAGACAGTGCATAGACCTCTGTGCTCTGGATGCTGCAGGCTGGCCCCAGGGCACAAGTGTAACAAAGTATCCTTACTCCCCACCCCACCTTGCAGGAACCGTGACAATACCCTTGACCCACCAAACACCAGCTCCTCCTATCACTGCAGGTTCAGAGGACAGAACCACACAGGAAAAATAACAACATGGGTGTGTGAGTCTTTTTCAGTTGCTTTAAAGCAACTGACTTGGTATATACATTACACTGTTTCCAAAGGAATATACGACACAGCTGTGGATTACAAGGTCATAATTCTACCAGCAATTTTAGATGCTACCAGAAGTCATCTCAAATCGTATACTTAGAGCTCTCACACATTCTGATTTTTTCCCCTAAGCCCCCTGAATGGCATTCTAGGTCAGTTGTTAAAAGATACTATATTTCTGGGCTTCCCTGGTGGTCTAGTGGGTAAAGAGTCCACTTTGCAGTGCAAGGGACACTGGTTTGATCCCTGGCCCAGGAAGATCCCATGTGCCACAGAATGCTGGACCAGTGTGTCCAATTACAAGCCAGCGCTCTCAAGTGTATGTGCCCAGAGCTGGTGCCCTACAACAAGAGAGGCCACTGCAATGGGAAACCTACACATGCCAAAGAATAAAGATGGATGAGAAATAAATAAAAAATCAATGAAAAGAGGCCAAAATTAAAAAAAAAAAAAAAAAGATACTGTATTTCTTGCTTTTGTATTAGGGGAAGAAAATGGTCTGGTATCACCATCTCCTCCCTTCCTTCTTTTCTTCTACTATATCACTGCCTTTTCTTCTTCTTTTTTTAAGAAATACTTCTTTATTTAGTTGCACCAGGTCTTACTCGTGGCACACAAACAGTTGCAGCATATGGGATCTAGTTCTCTGACCAGGGATCAAACCTAGGCCCCCCGCATTGAGTCTTTGTCAGTGGACCACCAGGGGAGTCCCTCTTCCTCTTCCTGTTTCACTTCTTTTGCTAAGTCAGTCATATATTAATTCATTTAAGGATGAAGGTTCCCTTTACTAACTTCACTTAAGACTAGTGGTGCCTGGAAAATAGTAGGTACACAACAAATGTGTGTGGAACGACATAAAAGGAGGTGAAATGAAGGAGTGGGTGGACAAGTAAGTGGATGCATTCCATCCACTGTGCACCTGTAGGAGGTAGTCAAAGAGAAGGAACATGCCGGGGCTAAGAGGGAAGGCTCTCCTCCAGTTTCCTGATCGTCCCTTGACAAATGGGCTTTGACGAGTCTGCCTTACGGGGGTGAATCCATTCGAGTTACTTTCACCAATGCAGCTCCATCAGCTACACCCACCACTCAGACGCACCAACACTCAGAAATATCCAGACTCATCAGACTTACTGGCTCCCAGAGCAGCAGGCAAATGCCGCCTCCTGCTCACTCTTATCCGAACACCCTTTCCCCTCTGCTGCACTGAGTCAGACTCAACTATGCTTTAAGACACACTCAATTTCCACTTTTTTCCCAGCAAGTCCCCATGAACAGGGGACACATCTCTCTGCTTTCGGACGTCACACAAAGGTGGCTCCTTAACCAGAGAGAATTCACCCATCTGAACATGCACCCAAACCGGTCAGCGCTGAGAAGGCAGAGCCAAGCTGCAGCTCTCCTATCAGAGGAGTTAAGAGCCTTAATTTCAGCCAGTGCGAGATGAGGAACCAGTCACAGACCTACCTCTAGGATCATCTTTATGCAAATCTGCCAAACTGGGGAGAAAAAGAAGCCCTGTTCACATAGTTGATTAAACACAACAGTGTCCACAAAACACTTTCAACAGCTGTAGAAATACATGTCTTACAAAGACACGTCCACTGAAGCCGTCCTGGTACAGCCGCGGCTCTGTTCTTCACAGAGGCCCCTCCTCTCCTATAGATACTCCTCTGTCTCTGAGGTTTCTTTCAAGCTAAGCAGTGAATGCTCAAGCAAGAGAGTCAACAAGGCATAATTCAGGCCTGCCTTCATTCTTGCCACTCAGCTCCCCTGACACCCTGCTCTAGACACACACGCCTACTGTTCCAGGAGGTCTTGTCTCTCCAGGGTTCTTTCATCCCACTCAGTATGGCCAGCCACAGGCTTGGCCGCTGTCACCTGATGATGGAAACACTGTCTGCCCGCTCCTCGCCCACGTGATGGCCTTCTAGGACAGATGCGGGGTAGGGAAGTAAACAGCTGCTGTTTTGCTGATGCTGCATTCATTCACTCAGGGCTAGGTGAGTGGGGCAGGGAGAATTTTGCATTTGGACCCATTGGTATGTTCCATGGGCTTATTAATTCCTGCCTTGGGCTCAGATGAATACCTGGTCTGAGAAAGTCTGGCACACACGATTCCATCGTTCAGGTACTCTCCTCCTGAGCTGGACTCAATCATGTGTGTCCAGATAGGCGTATGTCTCATGAAGTCAACATACAGGTAATGTGTGAATTATGTCCAAAGCAAAAAGTGCATCATTATAGGTGTCAATGGACATCTACTCAGGGCTGCCCTTCAGTGTGAGGACCTGCTTCTGCGTTCCTCAGTTCCATTTAGCTATCAGTAGGAAAGGTGGAAGCGTTAGCTCCTCAGCCATGTCCAACTCTTTGTAACCCCATGGACGGTAGCCCGCCAGGCTCCTCTGTCCGTAGACTTCTCCAGGCAAGAATGCTGGAGCGGGTAGCCATGCCCTTCCCCGGGGGATCTTCCTGACCCAGGGATCGCACCCAGGTCTCCTCCATTGCAGGAAGTGTCCTTACTAACACTTTCGCTTATTAATACGTTTATATGTAACTTTGACCCATCTGCTTATTAATGCATAGATTTTACTCATTTATATATTTGTATATCAATTTGAACGTATCTTTATATACACTTTACATAAATATATTTAAAATACACTTATATATTAAAACTAGATTTAATATTGTTAATCTGCTCTCTATATTGTTATATATCATACTCACTGAAGACATTACACTCCCGTTGTACATGGGTATACTGAATTGCATATGCATAACCAAAATAAGCTACTCTAGGCTGAAGCCATGCCTTGTGTTTCACAGTGTCCCAGGCGAGGCAAGTGCAGAGCTAAGATCAATCCATTATCTGTCCAATCACGTATTAATCTCAAATTGCACCCTCAAGTCCTGCTTTATCGGCCTTTTTACAGACTCCAAGAGGTACATTGAGTCTATTCAAATTGTTATTAGTTTGGTCCCAGTTAAAAGCACCGGGAATCGGCATTTGGAGTGGCCGCAATTCAAGTGTCCTTTTGTACAGGAGGAGCTGCAGTCCTGGAGCAAGGGCCTGTAAAGCTGACTACAGCCAGGGAACAACTCCGCCAGGGAGACAATGCTGCGGACCCAACAGCAGTAACAAGCAAAGAAAACCTCCCAGACAATTAACTCGGTATTTAAGGCCATTCGCTCTGGAATCCCCAAAAGAATCCTGAAAGGCTGCAAAACTGTTGGTGATGGAGAAGGAAGCCGCTGGCTGGAGTCTGATAGATTCCTCAATTAAGACTGGCCAGAAACAAACTAGAGAAGTGCTATGCTAAACCTTTTAGAATCTAACCTTATTCTACTTGTATTGTTACTAATATTTTCCTGGACCGCTTTCCATCGTTGGGAAATAAGACAGTTTGATCGCTTTCTGACTACAATGGAGAGATAATGTCTTTGCCAGACTGGGAAAATCCAAGCAAATTGAGAGGAGCTAGGAATGCTTTTTTTTTTCTAAATATTTTTACTCTCTAAGGAAATTATCTAAAAACTCACAGAGAAAGACAAGTATCATATAATACTGCTTGTATGTGGAATCTAAAAAGAAGATACAAATGAAATAGACCCGTAGACACAGAAAAGAAACTTATTGTTACCAAAGAGGGGAAAGGGGGGTGGGTATGGATAAATTAGGAGTTTAGGATTAACATAACCACACTACTATATATAAAATAGAGAACCAGCAGAGACCCGCTATCTAGCACAGGGAACTCTACTCAGTATCTTGTAATAACCTATAAGGGCAAAAATCCGAAAAAGAATATATATGTATAACTGACATTGTCAATGTGCTATGGGAATAAGGGATCCTATCTGGGGGCTATACGATGGCCTGGAGGGGTGGCATGGGAGGCGGGCACAGGAGGGAGGGGTCAGGGATATACATATGATTGATCTGGGATTATACATATCTGTAAACAACAAGATTCTGTAAAAGCAAAATGTTAAACTAAAAAAAAAGAATCTATATGTATAACTGAATCACTGTGCTATACTGGAAACTAACACAGCATTGTAAATACACTACAATTAAAGATAAAATAAAATGTAATAAAAATGGAAAATGAAGAAAAAAGAATAAAAGTCACGGGCAAAGGTGATTTTGGGGGTTTCTAACTAGGTTTTAAAATAATGTTTTAATGTTAATGTCTTAAAACAATGTTTAAATATCTTAACACAGCATTTGTGAAACCTGCATGGAAAATAAAAACAAAAACCGGTTGTCTACTAGGCAAAGAATGAGACAGCGCGCTGGCAGGGAGCTCCCGAGTCCTAGACTGGCGCTGGTGGGCACATGGCTCCATCTACGTGGGTTTTCCAATGTGAAGATGGAGGACGTTGGGGAGATGCCTGTGACATGCGAAGGGGTAGGCTGCACCCCGGGTGGACCTGAGAGCGCCTCACATACAGTCAGGAAGTGGACGGCGTGGCTCTTATTCACTACACAGTCACGACTCATCCTTCAGAGACCCGGCATGCTGAGCGTCGTGAGCTTGTCTTTACATCGGCAACTGGTCGCCATCCTGACAGCCAAGAGAGACTGGTCATTCGAGTCTGTTTCCCCAAAGAAGTACAGGAGGAATTATTCCAGTTTTAAACCTTAAGAGGAAAACTCTTCAGCAAGTCACCAAAGAAGGAAGCACAAGAGATCCATTTACGCTCTGCTGAAGCACGCCCTCCTTCCCTGCTGTGAGGGTGACCATTCATGGGGGCACATCCAAACCAGTCACTCTAGTTTCTTCCTCTCTCATCCCTCACTCTTCCACCGCCCACAAGGTCCACCAGGGCCTTTTTCTTGATATTTCCCTCGATCCTGGCTAACCCCTCCATGACTCCTGCTTCTGCGTGCGTGAACATAGGCCCTACGACTTCTCCCCTCGACTCTGAGTGGCCTCAGATGGCCCCCCATCTCCAACCTAACTCCCTCCTAACTTCTCCCCACAGGTGTTTGTTCTCCACAAGCTTCCCTGGAGACCGTGGATTCTACAAGATTTTCAGAGAGACAGTTCTAAGATCAGACGTGTACACGGCACACTCCTCACACAAGACTCCCAGTCCTGGCCAGGCTGGCCCTGCCTTCCAGGGCTGCCCTTCTGGGGCTCTGTCATCAGGACCTCCCTAGCTCCTGGCCAGGCATGGCCCGGCCTGACTTCCAGAGAACTGGAAAATGAAGAAAAAAGAATAAAAGTCACGGGCAAAGGTGATTTTGGGGGTTTCTAACTAGGTTTTAAAATAATGTTTTAATGTTAATGTCTTAAAACAATGTTTAAATATCTTAACACAGCATTTGTGAAACCTGCATGGAAAATAAAAACAAAAACCGGTTGTCTACTAGGCAAAGAATGAGACAGCGCGCTGGCAGGGAGCTCCCGAGTCCTAGACTGGCGCTGGTGGGCACATGGCTCCATCTACGTGGGTTTTCCAATGTGAAGATGGAGGACGTTGGGGAGATGCCTGTGACATGCGAAGGGTAGGCTGCACCCGGTGGACCTGAGAGCGCCTCACATACAGTCAGGAAGTGGACGGCGTGGCTCTTATTCACTACACAGTCACGACTCATCCTTCAGAGACCCGGCATGCTGAGCGTCGTGAGCTTGTCTTTACATCGGCAACTGGTCGCCATCCTGACAGCCAAGAGAGACTGGTCATTCGAGTCTGTTTCCCCAAAGAAGTACAGGAGGAATTATTCCAGTTTTAAACCTTAAGAGGAAAACTCTTCAGCAAGTCACCAAAGAAGGAAGCACAAGAGATCCATTTACGCTCTGCTGAAGCACGCCCTCCTTCCCTGCTGTGAGGGTGACCATTCATGGGGGCACATCCAAACCAGTCACTCTAGTTTCTTCCTCTCTCATCCCTCACTCTTCCACCGCCCACAAGGTCCACCAGGGCCTTTTTCTTGATATTTCCCTCGATCCTGGCTAACCCCTCCATGACTCCTGCTTCTGCGTGCGTGAACATAGGCCCTACGACTTCTCCCCTCGACTCTGAGTGGCCTCAGATGGCCCCCCATCTCCAACCTAACTCCCTCCTAACTTCTCCCCACAGGTGTTTGTTCTCCACAAGCTTCCCTGGAGACCGTGGATTCTACAAGATTTTCAGAGAGACAGTTCTAAGATCAGACGTGTACACGGCACACTCCTCACACAAGACTCCCAGTCCTGGCCAGGCTGGCCCTGCCTTCCAGGGCTGCCCTTCTGGGGCTCTGTCATCAGGTCTACCTGCAGGAGAGGGATTCAGGTCCATTAAAAGAAACTGCCTGTGAGCCTTTGCTCACATGGCTCCTTCCTCGTCTATTCCCGGGCATCACACAGGCCTTGATGCAAACAACTCCATTTCCGTGAAGAGAACTGACCACTCTTCCCCTGTGCCAAGTCGAGGCTGTACATGTGTGCATGCTAAGTCACTCTGGTCGTGTCCAACTCTTTGAAACCCTAAGGACTGTAGCCTGCTAGGCTTCCCTGTCCATGGGATTCTCCAGGCAAGAATGCTGGAACACGTTGCCGTGTCCTCCTCCGGGGATCTTCCTGACCTGGGGATTGAACCCCATCTCTGACATCTCCCACAATGGCAGGCGGGTTCTCTATCACAAGCACCCCCAAGCTTAGGTCCCTTCACTGTATATGTTTATCAGACTTTTATCTTTTAAAGCTTTTTATTCTGCATTGGCGTACAGCCAATTAACAACGTCGTGACCGTTAGAGGTGGACAGTGAAGGGACTCCGCCATTCACATGCTTGCATCCATTCTCCCCCAAACTCCCCTCCCACCCAGGTCACCACATCACCCTGAGCGGAGTTTCATGTGCTATACAGTAGGTCACTGTTGATCATCAATTTTAAATACAGCTTATTGCACTTTTATTTCTTTTTACAAGTATCTTCTCCAATTATATCTGAAGACAGACACTGTGTCTTATTTTGGTTGTATATCCATGAGCTGGTACATGGCCTGGCGCAGAGCAAGTCCTCAACACATGCCTGAATGGATGAGTGAATCAATTAGTCAATTAAAAATCTCATAAAACCTTTACTCTAACCATTAATGTACTCCTATAGCACGGGATGGTAAACTATAGCTTGTGGGCCAACTCTGACCTTGCACCTCTTTCTATATAACCTTCAAGACCAATTTTTTTTTTATATCTTCAGATAATTCAAAAATAGCACAATAATATTTCACAGACAAAAAATTAGTTGAAATTTGAATTCTGATGTTCTCAAAATTTTGCTGGTATATACCCATGTTCATTCTTTCACATATTGTCTACAGTTGCTTTTCTGCTAGAAGGCAGAGTCAAATAACTGAGACAGAGACCATATGGCCCCACAAAGCCTAAAACTTTTACTCTCTGGTACTTTAGAGAAGTCTGATGAGCCTTATCTTACACAATGGAACTTGGGCACCCTTACCATTTTATTATATACTCAATGAATATTTACTGTATGTCCAGTGTTCTGGCAGGTTCTGGGGATAAAACACAGAGCCAGGAAAGGTGACTGCATAGTGGGACTCATGGTCTAGATCTGGAGAAGGAAAAGGAGACTGAAAAATAACCTTACGCACACCACTCAATGGCATGTCTGTGCGTACTAGGGAGTGGTATGTGGGCTCACCTACCTTTATAGACTGATAGCTTCTATCATCATTAAAGACTTTCAGACCAGTGCCCAAACTGTACTGCACCAAGGTGGATCTCTTTCTCCTTTCTCCCCTTTTATGCCCCTAGACTCTTGCTTCTGAATCAGGCTTCACTTTTAACCTGAAGTGTGGCAAGCTTCTGCCCCTTGTATGACGCGTGCCCTCCTCATAAACCTAGTGCTTTGAGAACAAGGCCTGGCCCCTGAGAGGCGCACAGGCATCCCTGCTGAATCCACAGAAGAGCTAACTAATTAGTACAAGAAATGTGGGCCAATTCCTTGGCATCCCTGAGCCTCAGTTTTCTCAGACGTTCAACGAAGGACTTGTTGCTCCCAAGTCCCTCCAGTTTGCTCTCTGCGATTCCTCACATCCTGAGAGCCAGCCCCCATCTGGCTTTCTGATTCACTCATTTCCGTGGACATAAGGCAGCCTCCGTCTGCCTCCGCGGCCTGATGCATCGTCTCCTGAATGACACATGAACTCTGCCCAAGGCAGCGCAGCCCACGCCAATCCATCCCACAGATCACTGCCGACAGAGGACAGGCAGTGCACCTTGGGTTTCAGCCAAGGTCTGCTCAAGGTCTTTGGCAAGAGGTGACCCTGGTTCCATCAATTGGCCCACGAGAGCCGAGAATCGTGAAGATCTTCTCACAACATACATTTTTAGACTGCCACTTTGACAATGAAGTGGCTATCTTAAAACATAACACAAAGACACAGAGACCACCTCCCCCAGCCCCATCCTCCTGGACACACGCCACACCTGACTGTTTTCTCAAGATCCAGGAACCTCTGGGGCTCTGAAAACCTAATTCCAGGATGGCTCACAGCTCTTTCTCCCCCGGAAGCAGCTGTTTTCCTCTACAACCTGCACTACCTGGGGAAGTGGTCTGGATACTTGGAGCACTCAGGGATACTTGTTTCCCTGGCCGTGTTAACTGCCTCCTCCTACATCAGCCAGGGCCAGAGAACTGAAGTGCCTCTTCCCCCGTCCCAAAGCTCCCAGGCCTGCTGCTGGCCCTGGACTCACACAGCCAGCTGCTCCAACGCATTCCCCCTTCAAAACTCTAAACTTCCCATAAGGCAAGGTGGCAATCAGAGTTCTAGTTTGCTGTCCGTTGTAGGTCTAACTCCTCTTCCGGTTTCTTCCCTTCTTTTTTTTTTTTCCATCTAAAATACATACTTTATTAAACTTGGCTGAGATGAAGTTTAGCCAGAGAGTCAACCAGAAATGACACAAATGTCATAAGAGAGAAAAACAGGCTTTCTTTTCCCTAAAATGAGTTGATACACTCGGGATAAAAACAGTCACATTTTTTTCAGCCTCTTTTCATGTTATTCTGCATCCCTCTACAGGCCTGAAAGCGCATTCTATGACAGGCTCTGTTATTTTGTACAGAAATGACCTTTGAAAACCACCCAATGGTGATCAATGGTAATATTCGGCTAACTCACCTCCCGGGAAGAAAGAAGGAAATAAAGATAGTTACTGACACAGCAGCGACTCAGTTCACCACCTCGGTTCTGTTCCGTGGATCAGCGCTGCTATATTGAGGTACATGGATTACGACTACACTCAAGTTTATTAATAAAGTTCCTACTTCTGTTTAGGTTTGACAAACACATCTATTCAGAATCTGCGCAGTCTTTCATTTTTGAAAGCTGGCAGCTTGATGTGCAAAAAGGAAAGTGACGGATCATTTCAATATTTCTTTCAAATCCAGACCCAGCTCAGTCAAAAGACGAGAGGAAAACAGCCTGATGCACTTAAACAATTGCAGATGGCCCTTCACTTCAGGGAAACAGGTAACATCTCCACCCTGGAATCAGGCTAGGATTCTGCACCTCCATCTGTCCTGGATGCCTGCTGAGATTCAGTTTTGGAGGGGGCGTTGTTTTAGGACAAGCTCTTTAGCCTGAACGCATACGCCTCCTTCTCAAAATCCTAACTATCAGACTGACATTCATCTTTTGCGGGCTCTCCACCGAGTCTGGGGACCCTCTGAGGAATGGATTATCTTCTGGCATTAAAAACGTACACCTAATTCCAGCCGAGGTTACAGGATTCAGGAAAAGAGCGAATTCCTGGGACAGCCGCTCCTGAGGTGCCCATTCCTACTTTCTCTCGCTGGGTGGCAGCACTGCACAGCAAATCTTAGCAGAACAGTAGCCTGGAAAAGGTAGCTCTGCTGAAGTGAGGGGCTGCAGAGAGCCTAAGAGTTACTGAAAGGACAGAGCTGGTGCGGGGGCGGGGGGGAGGGGTGCAGGTGAGTGCAGGTAAAAGTGTGTAGCACCTGCGTTTCCCACAGGTCCCTGTGTGTTCACATATGACCTTGGCCCCGGCCCTTAAAGCGCTTTGCCCAATGGGATAGAAGCAAAGGTGTATCACTTAAAATGAATTTAAAAAGGCCAAACACTCAGAATAAGAGACCTTCAGACAATGTACACATGCTCCAGGGGCCATAACATTTGGGAAAGGACTTCTGACTCACTTGGAAAAGTCAAGTTATAGTGTCTTAAATTACCTAAGATGTTCACCTACCATGTTAGGAATATTCAGTTGTGAATCTGTTATAACCTGTTCAATGATGTCAAGTCATAGGCTTTGTAATGACACAGAACAAAAAACATAGTAAAAGGTCTAAGAAGGCCATTTTGAATAAAGAAGACACAAGAATTTCCTGTGTCCCAAGCAGAGAAATAGCCTACATCAGCTTCCAAAAGGCAAGTCACTGTGGCCAAAAATAATTGATCTGGAGGAGGAAAAGGAGGGCAGGGAGGAGAAGAGGGGAGGGAAGGAGGAAGGGGCAGAGGAAGAAAATGGAGGAGGAGGAGCGAGGGAGTGGGCGGACAGACGGCAGGATGAGACGGGAGAGGGAGGAGAGAGGTTGCCACTGGACACTGAGGAGGCATCAGGACAGCGAGAAACACTCAGAGATGTGCAGCAGCTTCCCTTGAAGAGATGCACTCGCTGCCCAGCCACTCGCTGCCCAGCCAGAGGCTGCCTGCACCCAGCAGGCTTCAGTCATCTGTCAACTTCCTGTCCCTGGAAACATTTGGGTTTACAACCTGGGCTTTATGGACTTGTCCTTCCCACCTTAGTGGAAAGGCATCCTACTCACAGTTTAATCTCCAAGCCCAACATAGCAACTAATACGTCACAGTTGTTTTAAGGTTTGTTGATTGAATAGGTGAAGAAATAACAATAAAACAATGCCCAATATAACAGTTTCTTAACTAGGGCTGAGGTTAAAGGTAAGGCAAGTGAGGGGCCCAGCGAGCAAAATCGAAGGAGGTGCTGGCTTTCAGGGCCACTGCTTCCTCCTGGTTCTCTCTTTACCACATGCCAGTTTTGCTTATGAGCCTTATCTCTCTCTGATAGGGCTTTTGCAGATTTCCATCTCTCCTCCCATATAAGAGCTAGTACTGACCAGTGAGAGAGAGAGAGAGAGAGTGTGTGTGTGTGTGTGTATGCTTAGTCACTCAGCTGTGACTCTTTCCAATCCCATGGACTGCAGCCCGCCAGCTTCAGCTCTCCGTGGGATTTTCCAGGCAAGAATACAGGAGCAGGCTGCCCATTCCTACTCCAGGGGATCTTCTGAACCCAGGGATGGAATCCCTGCCTCTTGCATCTCTTGCACGGCAGATGGATTTACCACTGCACCACCTGGGAAACCTAAACAGTGATTATCTCATGCTAATTAAAAGCTCAGGCTCTGAGACCACAAAGCCCTGAGTTCAAATCCTTGCTGCCTCACTAGCGAAGACACGCAGTGAGGGAGACAGTTCACCTCCCCCAGTTCCAGGTTCTTCTTCCTCACAGGGTTGTTAAGAGGATGCAATGAGACGGGCGCAAGAAGAGCTTAGGCTGGTATCTGCTATGGATATACATGGAATGTCTAACACAATAACAACTGCCGAAGTAAAATTTCACATCATTACTAGAACACTACAATTGACGTCAGAGGCAAGTTTCTGCCTAGCTCATCAAAATTGATTAGCAGCTTACTGTGTGCAAAACACTGCCCCAGACTCTCAAGGAATGTATAAGAATATATAACGCTGGTGCTGATCTAGAGCAGGGGTCAGCTCACAAGTTTTCTGTAAAAACTCGGACAGTCAGTTGTTTAGGCTTTGTGAGTCATTAGTCTTTCATTGCCAAAGACAATATGTGAATGAACGGGGGTGGCTATCTTTTAATAAAACTTTATTTACCAAAACAGGCAGCAAGCCAGATTCATCCATTTCTGATCTACCTGATGAGTCAAGACTTGTAATATTCCTTATAAAAAACACAGCCGACATTAGGAGATCACCCATTCGAGGTTCAGATGGGTGATGGTTTTAAACGGAAGAAGCCAGATTATAACTGGTTGAATTCAGGTGAGTATTAATAGAGAGAGAGGACAGCTGGACAGGGACCCTACCTAAGGTGTGGAGAAGGAACATACCTGCCACTGGAATGGCTGGTAAGGAGCCTGGTTGGGGAAAAACGGGGAGACATTCATAGAGAGGCAGACAACAGGTGGAGAAAGGGAGGCTGGATATGAATATCGGGGTCAAGACTGTGAGAAGGAGTTTCTACAAACAGGAAGAGTTGGCTGTGCCCCTAGTCTGGCCTGGAGGGTGTTTATCAGTCCTCCCAGGAAGTCATTAAGTAAATGGTATTCTTTGTGGGGTAGGTTGCAAAATTTTTATCTGGGAAGAGAGACGTTAAATTAAATGATTATGAATTTAGAAGCTGATGTTGGAGAATTTGTCATATGGGATCCAAATGGTATTAGGCTGGTGTCCAGTGCTTATTTCTAGTAACACAGTGTGTTCCAGTATAAATGGAGCTCAGCTCGTCACCCATCGTCTGCCCTTACACTTGCCAGGAGAGCCAGGGCCTAGGCCCGGGCAACATAGTGTCTCCAGGTAGGATGACTGGGAAAGAACATTTGTTTTCCTAGGCTGGTATCTGCTACGGATATACATGGAATGTCTAACACAATAACAACTGCCGAAGTAAAATTTCACATCATTACTAGAACACTACAATTGACGTCAGAGGCAAGTTTCTGCCTAGCTCATCAAAATTGATTAGCAGCTTACTGTGTGCAAAACACTGCCCCAGACTCTCAAGGAATGTATAAGAATATATAACGCTGGTGCTGATCTAGAGCAGGGGTCAGCTCACAAGTTTTCTGTAAAAACTCGGACAGTCAGTTGTTTAGGCTTTGTGAGTCATTAGTCTTTCATTGCCAAAGACAATATGTGAATGAACGGGGGTGGCTATCTTTTAATAAAACTTTATTTACCAAAACAGGCAGCAAGCCAGATTCATCCATTTCTGATCTACCTGATGAGTCAAGACTTGTAATATTCCTTATAAAAAACACAGCCGACATTAGGAGATCACCCATTCGAGGTTCAGATGGGTGATGGTTTTAAACGGAAGAAGCCAGATTATAACTGGTTGAATTCAGGTGAGTATTAATAGAGAGAGAGGACAGCTGGACAGGGACCCTACCTAAGGTGTGGAGAAGGAACATACCTGCCACTGGAATGGCTGGTAAGGAGCCTGGTTGGGGAAAAACGGGGAGACATTCATAGAGAGGCAGACAACAGGTGGAGAAAGGGAGGCTGGATATGAATATCGGGGTCAAGACTGTGAGAAGGAGTTTCTACAAACAGGAAGAGTTGGCTGTGCCCCTAGTCTGGCCTGGAGGGTGTTTATCAGTCCTCCCAGGAAGTCATTAAGTAAATGGTATTCTTTGTGGGGTAGGTTGCAAAATTTTTATCTGGGAAGAGAGACGTTAAATTAAATGATTATGAATTTAGAAGCTGATGTTGGAGAATTTGTCATATGGGATCCAAATGGTATTAGGCTGGTGTCCAGTGCTTATTTCTAGTAACACAGTGTGTTCCAGTATAAATGGAGCTCAGCTCGTCACCCATCGTCTGCCCTTACACTTGCCAGGAGAGCCAGGGCCTAGGCCCGGGCAACATAGTGTCTCCAGGTAGGATGACTGGGAAAGAACATTTGTTAAAATAAATCATCCGGGGCGTGGAGTGGGGTCAGGCCCTAACAGAACCCCTCCCCGAAGAAGGGGGCTGAGCCCCTGTACCCCAGAGGAGGGAGGAGGACCGGCTCGAGGGAGAGACGAGACGGAGCTTCAGGTCTCTCTCTTCCCCTCTTCTTTCCAAATCTCCAGTACATCGGACATCCTCTGCTTCCCTCAAGGAGTCAACTCCCTGCCAATTTGAGGGAGTTTAGGACAAGATGTCAACCTACACTGACTTCGGAGGAAATATAAGTGACTAATAAATACAAACAAAGGTCCTTATTCTCGGCAGTAACCCAGGACTGAGCATATTTTAGAGTAGAGTTACACATGAATGATCAGAGGTCTTTCTAGAGAAGGCTCCTTGGTTCAGGTTGAAATTATAATGTGGAATATAATACACTGGGGATATCTCATGATGCAAATGATTCAGATTTTAGTTCAAAAAATGCACTGAAGTAAGGGAGTATGTCAATAAAGATACTGATATTTTGGTACATGAAAATAGTAAGGTTTAAAAACAAAATGGTAAGGTTTATTAGATTCATGAGAATCCTGGAAACTGGGATAGCAGCTGCCACCAGAACTGAAGCTCAGCCTCGTGCCAGACTACCAGTGGTTCTCAGGGTGTGACCCCAGACTAACAGCATCAGCCATTCCTTGGGAACTCGTGGGGAATGCACATTCTCAGGTCCCATCCCAGACACACAGAATCAGAAACTCTGGGAATGGGGCCCCCAACCTGTGTTTTAACCGGCCCCCCAGGGGATTCTGACACACGCCAATGTCTGACGCACACTGATCTGCCTAGAACATGTCCTGTCCACATCCTAAAGCAGCTGTCCTTAACCACGAACAGAGACTGGCAGATCTGGGAAAGGGGTCACAGATACCTGTTTTTGTTCTCTAAGTTTTTCAGGCATCCAGGCTTGTTCCTGATTTCTAGTAACACAGTGTGTTCCAGTAAAATGGAGCTCAGCTCGTCACCCATCGCTGCCCTTACACTTGCCAGGAGGGCCAGGGCCTAGGCCCGGCAACGTGGTATCTCCAGGTAGGATGACTTGGAGAGAACATTTGTTAAAATAAATCATCCTGGGCGTGGAGGGGGTCAGGCCCTAACAGAACCCTCCCGAAGAAGGGGCTGAGCCCTGTACCCCAGAGGAGGGAGGAGGACCGGCTCGAGGGAGAGACGAGACGGAGCTTCAGGTCTCTCTCTTCCCCTCTTCTTTCCAAATCTCCAGTACATCGGACATCCTCTGCTTCCCTCAAGGAGTCAACTCCCTGCCAATTTGAGGGAGTTTAGGACAAGATGTCAACCTACACTGACTTCGGAGGAAATATAAGTGACTAATAAATACAAACAAAGGTCCTTATTCTCGGCAGTAACCCAGGACTGAGCATATTTTAGAGTAGAGTTACACATGAATGATCAGAGGTCTTTCTAGAGAAGGCTCCTTGGTTCAGGTTGAAATTATAATGTGGAATATAATACACTGGGGATATCTCATGATGCAAATGATTCAGATTTTAGTTCAAAAAATGCACTGAAGTAAGGGAGTATGTCAATAAAGATACTGATATTTTGGTACATGAAAATAGTAAGGTTTAAAAACAAAATGGTAAGGTTTATTAGATTCATGAGAATCCTGGAAACTGGGATAGCAGCTGCCACCAGAACTGAAGCTCAGCCTCGTGCCAGACTACCAGTGGTTCTCAGGGTGTGACCCCAGACTAACAGCATCAGCCATTCCTTGGGAACTCGTGGGGAATGCACATTCTCAGGTCCCATCCCAGACACACAGAATCAGAAACTCTGGGAATGGGGCCCCCAACCTGTGTTTTAACCGGCCCCCCAGGGGATTCTGACACACGCCAATGTCTGACGCACACTGATCTGCCTAGAACATGTCCTGTCCACATCCTAAAGCAGCTGTCCTTAACCACGAACAGAGACTGGCAGATCTGGGAAAGGGGTCACAGATACCTGTTTTTGTTCTCTAAGTTTTTCAGGCATCCAGGCTTGTTCCTGATTTAAGAACCATCCCGTGGAGGGCTTCTCAAACTTGGCTGAACACTGGAATTAACCGGGGAACTCTGAAGCCTTACGACGGCTGAGTTCCACCCCAGTGATTCTAAGTGATTTGGCTTGAACTGCTGCCTAGCTGGGGGGTTGGCGGGGCGGGGGTGCCCTCAGAGCTCCCAGGCAACTCCCCTGTACATTGAGAAGTTTACTACAATATACACTCATGTACACTAATATATCAATGCATCTAACACACAGATCAACATGTATTCATATCACCTGCATAATTTATTAAACCAAATTCCTCAGTTCTACCCCCCAAATAATCTATAGGTTTGGGCACAGGCCCTAGAATTTTCACTTCTAATGAATCCCCAAGTGACGTGCCAACCAATACTGTTCTAGAGCAATGTGCTTCCTTTTTGGATACCTGGGATCCACTTTGGGCCGAGAAAGCCAACTTTCCTTCCTCTGTTCCGCCTCTGAACTCCTAGACATTTATTGCTCATCTTTCCTTAAAAAGCACCCATCCAGTTAAATCACCGACATCTTTACGGCAGAGCCATGTTCTCCCCATCTGTGGGCCACTCCTAGGAATCAGTGGGCTGCACCCAGTAGGTGTTGGACTGAATAAGTGCAAGAGTGTCTCAGAGCTGCTTCCCAGTGTTCCTTTCCTCCCTGCTGGAGCAGCCAGCCAGGTCAGTCCATCAAGGCCCTGATCGCATCGAGAAGAATCGAGACATCTATTTTTTTTCAAGACGATGGCAAGGTAAATATTCGTCCAGTCCTAGAGATTTAGGTTGCTTGGGGAGACTTCCAATAATACCCCAGATGAAGTACGGCCATCTGGAGAGGGTTTGGCATCGATGGAAACCTACTGCTGAATTTGTTCCTGGAAGACATTCATTTTAGAATGTTATTTCCAATTTGGCACATCACAGAGCTGTACCAGTCAGAGAGGATTTAGAATCTCTCCTACCTACAGAGGGCATCTTATTTAAAGCATGTCCCTGACACAGCAATATCCAGGGAGCACAATTGGAAGCTTCTTACAGGGGAATCATCTCTCTAGAAGCAGTTTCAGCTCGCTACCAGGGAGCCCCCCAAGTTGGAACCTAATGACACTGGAATTAACCGGGGAACTCTGAAGCCTTACGACGGCTGAGTTCCACCCCAGTGATTCTAAGTGATTTGGCTTGAACTGCTGCCTAGCTGGGGGGTTGGCGGGGCGGGGGTGCCCTCAGAGCTCCCAGGCAACTCCCCTGTACATTGAGAAGTTTACTACAATATACACTCATGTACACTAATATATCAATGCATCTAACACACAGATCAACATGTATTCATATCACCTGCATAATTTATTAAACCAAATTCCTCAGTTCTACCCCCCAAATAATCTATAGGTTTGGGCACAGGCCCTAGAATTTTCACTTCTAATGAATCCCCAAGTGACGTGCCAACCAATACTGTTCTAGAGCAATGTGCTTCCTTTTTGGATACCTGGGATCCACTTTGGGCCGAGAAAGCCAACTTTCCTTCCTCTGTTCCGCCTCTGAACTCCTAGACATTTATTGCTCATCTTTCCTTAAAAAGCACCCATCCAGTTAAATCACCGACATCTTTACGGCAGAGCCATGTTCTCCCCATCTGTGGGCCACTCCTAGGAATCAGTGGGCTGCACCCAGTAGGTGTTGGACTGAATAAGTGCAAGAGTGTCTCAGAGCTGCTTCCCAGTGTTCCTTTCCTCCCTGCTGGAGCAGCCAGCCAGGTCAGTCCATCAAGGCCCTGATCGCATCGAGAAGAATCGAGACATCTATTTTTTTTCAAGACGATGGCAAGGTAAATATTCGTCCAGTCCTAGAGATTTAGGTTGCTTGGGGAGACTTCCAATAATACCCCAGATGAAGTACGGCCATCTGGAGAGGGTTTGGCATCGATGGAAACCTACTGCTGAATTTGTTCCTGGAAGACATTCATTTTAGAATGTTATTTCCAATTTGGCACATCACAGAGCTGTACCAGTCAGAGAGGATTTAGAATCTCTCCTACCTACAGAGGGCATCTTATTTAAAGCATGTCCCTGACACAGCAATATCCAGGGAGCACAATTGGAAGCTTCTTACAGGGGAATCATCTCTCTAGAAGCAGTTTCAGCTCTCACGGCTACCGGAACGGCAATGAGCTTCCTGACAAACATCTAAACTTCTATCATTCCACGCGGCTGGGCTGCCTTCCTTGGAGCCCAGTTACAGGGACAGAACCTAATGAGTTCATTTCTCTTGTCCCACGACAGCCATTCAGCCTCAGCCTGGTGCCACGGAGGCTGCCCCATCACACAGGATAAACGCTCCAGCAAACAGGAGGCCCCATACTCTCTAACGCAGGTCCATTCAAGACGGAGAAACAGCAGGCGGCGAAACAGCAGGCGGTGAAGTGATGAAGAATCCACCTTTTGATGCAGGAGACACAAGAGATGTGGGTTCAATCCCTGGGTCAGGAAGATACTCTGGAAAAGGAAATGGCCACCCACTCCAGTATCCTTGCCTGGAAAATTCCATGGACAGAGGAGCCTGGCTGGCTACAGTCCATGGGGTTGCAAAGAGTCAGATAGACACCACACCACCAACAGCAATAACATGGACTATTTGTATTTATTTGGCGACTCATAGAGAATAAAGCAAGAACCTCAGAAAAGGGGTTTGGGAAAAAGAAAAAATAGTTTGAAAGCTGGTAAGTTATAGAAATGATCATTAACTCAATTTTTCCCAAGAATGGAATGAGTTACTTTGCTTCTCAATTTCCTTTCCCATCTGGAAGAACCAATGCACTACTCTTAGGGAGACTCTCTGCCTTTTGTCACAGATCTGGGGGCCGGAGGAACCTGCATTTAGTCTTTGATTTGATTGGACAAGACTGTTAGACTAATTTTTAATGTGTAAGTATCATGGTTACGTACACTTATAGCTTGAGCATAATACACTATAAAGAAACATGGGCCTTGGAGGTAATGGCCCAGTTCTGAAGTCAGGCTCTGTCACTTACCCACTGTGTGACTTTTGACAAGTTACTGAGCCTCTCCATGCTTTGGTTTCCCCCTTTATAAAATCACACTGACTTCATAGTATTGTCTGGAACACGACCTGAGACAATGATATACATGTATATGACATACATATGTATACATACACACAAAAAAAAACACATTTTTTAAGAAGAACTAATATCTTACAGGGAATCATCTCTCTAGAAGCAGTTTCAGCTCGCGCTACCGGAACGGCAATGAGCTTCCTGACAAACATCTAAACTTCTATCATTCCACGCGCTGGGCTGCCTTCCTAGGAGCCCAGTTACAGGGACAGAACCTAATGAGTTCATTTCTCTTGTCCCACGACAGCCATTCAGCCTCAGCCTGGTGCCACGGAGGCTGCCCCATCACACAGGATAAACGCTCCAGCAAACAGGAGGCCCCATACTCTCTAACGCAGGTCCATTCAAGACGGAGAAACAGCAGGCGGCGAAACAGCAGGCGGTGAAGTGATGAAGAATCCACCTTTTGATGCAGGAGACACAAGAGATGTGGGTTCAATCCCTGGGTCAGGAAGATACTCTGGAAAAGGAAATGGCCACCCACTCCAGTATCCTTGCCTGGAAAATTCCATGGACAGAGGAGCCTGGCTGGCTACAGTCCATGGGGTTGCAAAGAGTCAGATAGACACCACACCACCAACAGCAATAACATGGACTATTTGTATTTATTTGGCGACTCATAGAGAATAAAGCAAGAACCTCAGAAAAGGGGTTTGGGAAAAAGAAAAAATAGTTTGAAAGCTGGTAAGTTATAGAAATGATCATTAACTCAATTTTTCCCAAGAATGGAATGAGTTACTTTGCTTCTCAATTTCCTTTCCCATCTGGAAGAACCAATGCACTACTCTTAGGGAGACTCTCTGCCTTTTGTCACAGATCTGGGGGCCGGAGGAACCTGCATTTAGTCTTTGATTTGATTGGACAAGACTGTTAGACTAATTTTTAATGTGTAAGTATCATGGTTACGTACACTTATAGCTTGAGCATAATACACTATAAAGAAACATGGGCCTTGGAGGTAATGGCCCAGTTCTGAAGTCAGGCTCTGTCACTTACCCACTGTGTGACTTTTGACAAGTTACTGAGCCTCTCCATGCTTTGGTTTCCCCCTTTATAAAATCACACTGACTTCATAGTATTGTCTGGAACACGACCTGAGACAATGATATACATGTATATGACATACATATGTATACATACACACATACACATATAAGAAAATATATAAGAATATGAACACATCCATCTCTACTTTGGTTACAGAAGAATGTTCTCTTTTAACTCACGCTCTCTCCTCCTCTTCTCCGTCAACCTCTCTCCACCCCCAAATACCTCTGACCCCAAAAAGATAGGACACAGTTTTTTAACTTTGGCCTCTTGTATTGGGTTTATTTATTTATTTATTTTCATCCATCCTTATTGTGTGGCCTGTGTGGGTGTCCCGTCGCAGTGGCCTCTCTCATTGCAGAGCAACGGCTCTGGGCGCATGCGCTCCAGAGCGCTGGCTCCTAATTGGACACACCGTCCAGCCACTCCGTGGCACACGGGATCTTCCTGGGCCAGGGATCGAACCGGTACCCCTTGCACTGCAAGGCAGACTCTCTACCCACTGGACCACCAGGGAAGTCCAAGGCCACACTTTTAATTCTCTTTATTAGTGTCATTGTAAATAAAACCACCAACTAGAGGGAAGGCTTGGGGCTTCAAAGACTCCAAATGTAGGAGTTGAAGTCCAGCAGCCTGAGCTACAGAGCAGGTGACCTCTAGGGATTCTCTAAGGCCCTTCCTGCTGGACCTTGGCCACTGTGACCTGAAACCCCCTTGGCCATCACGGTTCGATCAAGGTATCAGATGCCAGGTACCTTACGGCAGGGAGAAGTCAGCCTGCTCCTCGCTCTACTAACCACGCTCTGCCCACTTGAATGTGAGCTCATCTGTGTCCTTCCAACTCTTCCATGGGACTTACTCTCACTTTAATCCAGCAAACTCCAGGATAGTCCTGTAGGGGGAACCAGAGTCTTTTTCCAGCCCCAAAGCGCCCAGCGTTCCAGGGCTGAAGCTGGGGCTGGAGCCAGGGCCTCTATTACACATTCGGGTGAGGCAGGGAGGGGGGTTATTCTGACATTATATTAATGAACTCCCTAGCATCCATCCAAGAAATTCATTTACTTCTTTTTGATACAGACTTTGTACCATTGGTCCTTCCACTAAAAATAACTTCAGTAAACATTTGCTAAGCTTCCACTGCATGCAAGAGTGTCCCAGGTGTACAAAAAGTAAAAAAGATCACGGTACTTTCCATCACAAGACTCACATCCTAGAGCAGTGGTGCCCAAGAGAATTTCCACCATGATGAAAATATTCTAAATCTGTGCTCATACCTTAGCCACTAGCCACGTGAAACTTTTTAAGTACTCGAAATGTGGCTGGTAAGACTGAAAAATTGAGTTTTTACTGTTATTTTGACCCCACTCCACTGCATCTGACTCAGAAACTGCACTGGAGTAAGATATCCTCGTGCCTCATCTGCACGTTGAAGCTCAGGAAGCACTCTTCTAGGGAGGAATTCACTTAGCAGTCATAGGAGGTATACATATGCAAGTGCGTCTCCTTATTGTGTGTGTGCAACTGGGCAGTGGTAAAGCAGACGTTGAGCCTGGGCCCCTGCCTGCCCCTCAACCCAGAGCCTTCCATTTAATTGGCTGGAGGTTTGACCTGAACACTGCTGAGTTCTAAAAGCTCTTCCAGGGCTTCCCCTGGTGGTCCAGTGGATAAGGACACCGCCTTGCGGTGCAAGGGGCGCCGGTGCGATCCCTGGCCTGGGAAGATCCCACGTGCCGCGGAGCGGCTGGACTGATGTGTCCAATTACCGAGCCGGAGCTCTGAAGCGCATGCGCCCAGGGCCGGCGCTCTGCGACGACAGACGCCACCGCGATGGGAGGCCCACAGGAGCCAAAGAACAAAGACGGATGAAAATAGAGAAATGAAAGACCAATAGAAGTGGCCCGCCCACTCCCCTCCCTCCCCAACCCGACCCCGCCCAAAATAAATAAATAAATCTTTAAAAAAAAAAAAAAAAAAAAAAAAGCTCTTCCGGGAAGCTAATGGATACCAAATCTGAGACCCTACCCAACATAGCCTAGGACAGTGGTGCTCAAAACTGGGTCGACCTCAGGATGGCCAGGAGGGCTTGTGAAACACACAGATGGCTGGATCAAGCTCTCAGAGCTTCTGATTCTCTGGGTCTGGGTTGGGTCTTAAGAATCTCTGCTTCAAACAAGTATTCGGGTGATAATGCTGCTGGTCTAGTTATCACATTTTGGGAGTCACGAGCCCAGTCATTTTAAAAGCACAGGTTCCAGAATCAGATTGACCTGGGCTAAGTTCTGGATCCACTAACTACCATTTTTTTGTTTGCTGGTCCTTCCACTAAAAATAACTTCAGTAAACATTTGCTAAGCTTCCACTGCATGCAAGAGTGTCCCAGGTGTACAAAAAGTAAAAAAGATCACGGTACTTTCCATCACAAGACTCACATCCTAGAGCAGTGGTGCCCAAGAGAATTTCCACCATGATGAAAATATTCTAAATCTGTGCTCATACCTTAGCCACTAGCCACGTGAAACTTTTTAAGTACTCGAAATGTGGCTGGTAAGACTGAAAAATTGAGTTTTTACTGTTATTTTGACCCCACTCCACTGCATCTGACTCAGAAACTGCACTGGAGTAAGATATCCTCGTGCCTCATCTGCACGTTGAAGCTCAGGAAGCACTCTTCTAGGGAGGAATTCACTTAGCAGTCATAGGAGGTATACATATGCAAGTGCGTCTCCTTATTGTGTGTGTGCAACTGGGCAGTGGTAAAGCAGACGTTGAGCCTGGGCCCCTGCCTGCCCCTCAACCCAGAGCCTTCCATTTAATTGGCTGGAGGTTTGACCTGAACACTGCTGAGTTCTAAAAGCTCTTCCAGGGCTTCCCCTGGTGGTCCAGTGGATAAGGACACCGCCTTGCGGTGCAAGGGGCGCCGGTGCGATCCCTGGCCTGGTAAGATCCCACGTGCCGCGGAGCGGCTGGACTCATGTGTCCAATTACCGAGCCGGAGCTCTGAAGCGCATGCGCCCAGGGCCGGCGCTCTGCGACGACAGACGCCACCGCGATGGGAGGCCCACAGGAGCCAAAGAACAAAGACGGATGAAAATAGAGAAATGAAAGACCAATAGAAGTGGCCCGCCCACTCCCCTCCCTCCCCAACCCGACCCCCGCCCAAAATAAATAAATAAATAAATCTTTAAAAAAAAAAAAAAAAAAAAAAAAAGCTCTTCCGGGAAGCTAATGGATACCAAATCTGAGACCCTACCCAACATAGCCTAGGACAGTGGTGCTCAAAACTGGGTCGACCTCAGGATGGCCAGGAGGGCTTGTGAAACACACAGATGGCTGGATCAAGCTCTCAGAGCTTCTGATTCTCTGGGTCTGGGTTGGGTCTTAAGAATCTCTGCTTCAAACAAGTATTCGGGTGATAATGCTGCTGGTCTAGTTATCACATTTTGGGAGTCACGAGCCCAGTCATTTTAAAAGCACAGGTTCCAGAATCAGATTGACCTGGGCTAAGTTCTGGATCCACTATCTACTACCTGAGGAAGTTACCTAATAATCCCCACACTGCAGCTTTCTAAAGGATAAAACTGAACTTAAAGTAATTACTGTTGCATTGCTGTGGAATGCTGTTAAATAACTGAGATAATGCCTATGAAATGCTGAGCCCAGTGTCAGCTCTTAATAATCAGTTAAGTTCATTTCTATCATTAGTGTAAGAAGAAACAGTCATTCATTCATTCAACAACAAAAAAAACACAAACTGTGTGTCAGGCACTGTTCCAGATGCTAGGAACACAGTAAAAAAAAAAAAAAAAAAAGATGGTCAACGTCTCTGTCACACTATCCATAAAACTTGAATTCTAAGAGTAGAAAACAGATTGATTATACAGCTCTTACAACACAAATCACAAGAGTGGAAAAATAAAGGTCAGGGAAGAATTCATTCCACCTGGGAGAATGGGAAAGCTTCACACAGGAGGTGGGGTTAGAGTTGTCCATTCACACAGAGAGAGACGACATTCAGAGAGGCAGGGAGAAGCTCACTCCTGAGGCAGGCACCAAGGAAGAAGAGCCAGACAGACGCAGCCTAGTGGGGCTGGGACAGGAAGTCTAGGGAAAGGAAAGGCAGGGAGGCAGGGCAGAGTGCCAGGCACTGCCTCCACTCTGCCCAGATCACACTCCGTTTCTGGTGTTTGGGGTTTTCTTTTTGTTGTTGTTTGTTTTTCTAATCTCAAATACACTAAAAATTATTGATGTCTACAAAGTGAAACCAGCCAAAGGCTTTCATTCCTTTTCTTTTTTCTAGTTCTCTGACATTATTTTAGGGAGTATATCTTTAATTGGCATGTAATTGCTTTATAATGTTGTGTTAGTTTCAGGTATACAGCAACGTGAATCAGCCATGTGTTAGTTGCTCAGTCGTGTCCATGGAGTGTAACACTCCAGGCTCCTCTGTCAATGGAATTCTCCAGGCAAAAATCCTAGAGTGGTTTGCTATTCCCTTCTTCAAGGGATCTTTCCCAGGATCGAACCCAGGTCTCCTGCACTATGGGCAGATTCTTTATGTTCTGAGCTACCGGGAAGCCCTGAATCAGCCATAAATATACATATATCTCCTCCCTCTTGAGCCTCCCTCCCACCCACCCCCATCCCATCCGTCTAGATTGTCACAGAGCGACAGGCTGGGTCCCTGTGCTACACAGCAGCTGCCCGCTAGCTGTCTATTTACACAGGGTAGTGTGTACACATCAATCCTACTCTCTCAGCCTGTCCCACCCTCTTCTTCCCCCACCGTGTCCACAAGCCCACTCTCTACGTCTGCATCGCTATTCCTGCCCTGCAAATACATTCATCAATACCATTTTTGTAGATTCCACATATATGCATTAACATATATTATTTATTTTTCTCTTTCTGACTTTCTTCTGTTGACAGTTTCCTGGTTCAAACGCATTACTGCAAATGACCCAGTGTTGTTCCTTTTCATGGCTGAGTAACATTCCATTGCATATATGTACCACAATTTCTTTATCCATTCATCTGTTGATGGATATCTAGATTGCTTCCACGTCCTGGCTATTGTAAATAGTGCTGCAATGAATATTGGGATACATGTGCCTTTTCGAAGTATGGTTCTCTTGGGGTATATGCCCAGTAGTGTGATTGTTGGGTTATATGGTAGTTTTAGCTTTTAAGGAACCTCCATACTGTTCTCCATAGGGGTTGCATCCACCTGTGTTCCCACCAACAGTGCAGGAGGGTAAGGTTTTCACTCGTGATTACTCTCGCCAAATGCAGAGGTTAGTCACTGAAGGTCCTGATAAGACCTGATAAGATGGCCTCTCCTCACCTACTGTGGGGTTCTTTAAGCAAGGGAGGGGCCTTGGGGTCACAGGCTAAAGTACGTGAACAACACAGAAACTCCTGACCCTTCAGCCAAGCCCCTGGAAGACTGACAACTAAAGGGGAGAGTGGGGTTTGACCCGACACATGGCTTTCCTTGGGAGAATGGCAGAGGCCATCCTGACTAGTTCACTCGCCTGGCACTCTCCAATTCCATTTCTCTCCACACCCAAGTAAACTCCAAAAAAAGGAAAGAAAGCATGACCTCTAAGGAAAGAGGGTTTTTAAGCAAAGGATACACAAACCAAATAGGTTCTTCTTGGTTACTATAGCCTCAAAGGAAAGGGAGCCTGAGCCTCAGTAAGCAGATCTCTGGAACTTGATTACATACAATGGTAACGAGTACATCTATTTAGCAATTCATCTGTTCCCAAGAAAAGAAAGAAAAGGCCCAATGCTGCAGAGAGAGACAGTGAGGGCAAAGGTCTCAGCTCCAAACAAGATCTCCCCAAGACTCTCTTTCCAGGATAGGCTGAGAAATGCAGACTCCAGGGCTTGGAGGGCCCTAAGTGCCTAGGAGAGCATCTGGACTCCAGCGGGCTGGAGAGAGTCATGGGCGGCTCTGAATAGGGGGGTCCCAGCTCTAACTTCTCCTGGCATTTTATGACTTTGGGCAATGCACTTACTCCCTCTGAGTCTCAGGTTCTTGTTTGGCAAAAGGGCAATAATAATAATCATATCCTTTCGGTAAGCAGAGTAATGTCTTCTCAGAAATGTTCGTGTTAATCTTTTGTTGATGGATATCTAGATTGCTTCCACGTCCTGGCTATTGTAAATAGTGCTGCAATGAATATTGGGATACATGTGCCTTTTAGTATGGTTCTCTTGGGGTATATGCCCAGTAGTGTGATTGTTGGGTTATATGGTAGTTTTAGCTTTTAAGGAACCTCCATACTGTTCTCCATAGGGGTTGCATCCACCTGTGTTCCCACCAACAGTGCAGGAGGGTAAGGTTTTCACTCGTGATTACTCTCGCCAAATGCAGAGGTTAGTCACTGAAGGTCCTGATAAGACCTGATAAGATGGCCTCTCCTCACCTACTGTGGGGTTCTTTAAGCAAGGGAGGGGCCTTGGGGTCACCGGCTAAAGGACGTGAACAACACAGAAACTCCTGACCCTTCAGCCAAGCCCCTGGAAGACTGACAACTAAAGGGGAGAGTGGGGTTTGACCCGACACATGGCTTTCCTTGGGAGAATGGCAGAGGCCATCCTGACTAGTTCACTCGCCTGGCACTCTCCAATTCCATTTCTCTCCACACCCAAGTAAACTCCAAAAAAAGGAAAGAAAGCATGACCTCTAAGGAAAGAGGGTTTTTAAGCAAAGGATACACAAACCAAATAGGTTCTTCTTGGTTACTATAGCCTCAAAGGAAAGGGAGCCTGAGCCTCAGTAAGCAGATCTCTGGAACTTGATTACATACAATGGTAACGAGTACATCTATTTAGCAATTCATCTGTTCCCAAGAAAAGAAAGAAAAGGCCCAATGCTGCAGAGAGAGACAGTGAGGGCAAAGGTCTCAGCTCCAAACAAGATCTCCCCAAGACTCTCTTTCCAGGATAGGCTGAGAAATGCAGACTCCAGGGCTTGGAGGGCCCTAAGTGCCTAGGAGAGCATCTGGACTCCAGCGGGCTGGAGAGAGTCATGGGCGGCTCTGAATAGGGGGGTCCCAGCTCTAACTTCTCCTGGCATTTTATGACTTTGGGCAATGCACTTACTCCCTCTGAGTCTCAGGTTCTTGTTTGGCAAAAGGGCAATAATAATAATCATATCCTTTCGGTAAGCAGAGTAATGTCTTCTCAGAAATGTTCGTGTTAATCCCCGGAACCTATGTATCTGGTAACTTACATGGCAAAGGGCAATTAAGTTAGCAGGGGAATTAAGGTTGCTGATCAGCTGACCTTGAGATGGGAAGGGTATCCTGGAGTATCCTCCAATGTAATCATAAGGGTCTTTAAAAAGTAGAAAAAGGAGGAAGCAGAGAGCGGCAAGGCCAGAAAGACAGATCAGAGAGATGCAATGTGAGAAGGACACAGCCCCTGTGGCTGGCTCTAAAGATGGAGGAAGTGACCACAAGGAACGTGGCTTGCTTCTGGAAGCTGGAAAAAAGCAAAGAAACACAGTCTTCCTTAAAGCTTCCAGAAAGGAGCAGAGTCCTGAAGGACCTGTGTTGGACTTCTAACCTCCACAACCATAAAATAATAGACGCATGTTGTATTAAGGCACTACATCTGCGGCAATTTGCTACTGCAGCAATAGGATACTAATGCATCTGTCAGGCAGGTTTGTGAGGCAGAGGCCTAGCACACTGTAAAAATGCTTTCTCAACTCATCTGGTATTACCATCCACGGGTACCTGCCATTCTCCAGACACGGCAGGCTCCTCTCCCTGCAGAATGCTCGTTTCTTCCCACTCTGTCTCGCCTGTCATCACAAGCCTCAGCTAAGCCCTCGACTGCTGCAAAAGCCTCCTGTCTTTCCTCTGACCACGTTGAGTTCTTTCTCCTCTGAACTCCCACAAGCCCTGACAGCCTGGACCTCGCAATTTCGGACGTAATTATACAGCGGGTAGTGCTACCTGCTGTTGCTGCATGTGTGTTTATTTTGGTTCCAAGACTAAATTGAAACCTTGGTCTCAAACAGGAATTGTGTTTTGTCCTGTTGTTGATTTTAGACCTGTACCTTTTTTTTTTTTAACAGTCCTGTTTTTTTTCTTTTTTAACCACCTTTGACATAAAAGGTCACTGCTCAGGCATATATTTGTAAGCAATCCTCTAAACCATTTTAACTGGGCACAAACTCCTTTTGCTATTTGTTAGCAGAGTTTTCTGTTTTCTAGCAGAGTTTGCCAAAGGGCCTAAGGCCAGGTCTGACTCAGGCTAGAGAAGCAGGTTTAGTTTTCGACCACCATCATGCGGCCTCCTCACCACACCTTGATCTCATCAGTTAGAGACGGTGGGGTGGGGGCAAGGTTGGAGCTCACAGTAAAACCAGGGAAGAAGGTGGCCAAGCATGTGTTCCTCTTATTCCAGGACTGAGCACACAGCAGGTGCTTAGTAACAGTCAGTTGGATGACTGGCCGGTGTGTGTATCATTATTTCTGGTGTGTGTATCATTACTGCCTTTCTTGAATCCCACAAGATGGCCCTCAACAAAAACCTATCAATAAACGAGGGAGGGACAGCCCACTGACCTACCTCGGGGACATCATTCCCACAAGAATGAGGCAAACAGACAAAAGAGTTCTCCCCAGAGCATGTTATTCCAGTCTCAAAATAAGATCCATCTCTCATTTCAAGGTACATTTATTTTGGTGAGGCAGGATAAGGATTTTGTGAATAAGCTGGTGTGTGGGAACAGGAATTAAAATAAGCAGCGACTTGCCGCCTGCCGACGTGGATGTCCTCACATCCCACTGCCTTATTTTGGGTTCCATTCTGGTTTGTTTTCTTCTCTGGGGCTTTCAACTATGATAGGGAGGTTAGAAAGAGAGGCCACGGGTAACCATGGTTTCTCTTCACAAAGCTTGTCCTGCGTACCCGGCTACTCGTCACGCGTCGCTGAGTCCCCACTACAACCCTGTCAAGAGAGTGCTCACCTTATCCCCAGTGGCCAGGTGAGGAGACTGAATTTATGACAGGGAACACGTCGATGCTCAGAGCAACCCATGAACAACTGCTGAGCACAAGGGGAACTGAGGTGGTGGGGCGCCGATCGGGACTCTGAGCCAATCAGCTCTATGGATCAAGGACCCGCCCCCAGTGTCTCGCTCTCTCATAGGTGGAGAGTATGCTCAAGCGGCCAGGATACTCTGGGACTCGGAGCCTCCACGCTAGCTCTATGTGTTTCCCTGGTCCTAAGGACAGCTCTAGAAACTGGCAGCAGACAAGGATGAGTGAGAAGAAGAGGAGACACAAGCTCTATGTTTTCAAGTAAGATCTCTTTCCCATTCGGTCTGCCTGAAGCAACAAGAGGAGTTAGAGAAATGCCAACCTAAAGCAGCAAAAAACCGCTGATTCCCAACCCTGTCCTCCAGACCCCGAACCTCTCAAGGGTCGGGGCAGAGGCTAAGAGTAGCATGAGAAGATGAACAAGACGTCAGACCAGATCTTGGCTAAGGCACGCCTTCCTCCACTCCCAGGCTATAGGACTGTGGACCAGAGAGACAGCTTCTCTGAGCCCCCATCTTCTGATCTGTAAAACGGGGGAAATCCTTCCCACTTCACAGGTTTACTCTGAGGACTGAGTTCACACATGCAAGGGCTTATCAGAGTACCCAGCACATAGCACAACCACAATAAATACCAGCTGCCTTTACCAACAGACTGTCCAGTGCACTAAGACAAGGCATGCCAAAAAAAAAAAAAAAAAAAAGTCAACTGCAGCACGAGCCTTGGCTCCTGACTGGGCCCCTCAGTGTGTGCAGACCTGAGAGAGACTGCAGTTTCCTGTATCGTGTCCTAAAGCTCAGCCAGCAAAGAACTGTTCTTCATTCACCAACAGGAGAGCAGCACTTTCTGAAATGCGCTATTGAATGGGAAATTATTCCTTTTTCTTTATAAGCCACACCTCATGGGAATGCTCATTTTATCTCTGGCAGCTCTTCAGTACAATAATTGTTTTTGCGGTGTAATAACCCATGTATTAAACCAGACATAGGAACCTCCTTGAAATATGATTATACTGAATTCTCTTCCCTAACAGGCAGACCAGTTTTGGATTTTACCCAAGGGGTTTAGTTACCGAAGAACTAATAGTATTTCATTAATGGCGTTCTCTCTTGCAAGAGGAGAAAGATTATTAGTTGGTGTTGTTATTACTTCATAGCCCCAAAGGTTGGTGGTCTTTGTTTCCAATCTCAATAGCCCTTATGCTTCCTAATATACTATATAATTTACTTATTTATTAGGCTTGCTTTTTCCTGTTCCTCCCCCACCACAATGTTACAGGGCAGGGTGCCGTTTACTTTACTCCCTGTTGTTCCCTGACAGCAACAAGAAGGAGTTTTAGGGAGAATACCTCTGGGCCAACCTAAAGCAGCAAAAACCGGATGAGTGAGAAGAAGAGGAGACACAAGCTCTATGTTTTCAAGTAAGATCTCTTTCCCATTCGGTCTGCCTGAAGCAACAAGAGGAGTTAGAGAAATGCCAACCTAAAGCAGCAAAAAACCGCTGATTCCCAACCCTGTCCTCCAGACCCCGAACCTCTCAAGGGTCGGGGCAGAGGCTAAGAGTAGCATGAGAAGATGAACAAGACGTCAGACCAGATCTTGGCTAAGGCACGCCTTCCTCCACTCCCAGGCTATAGGACTGTGGACCAGAGAGACAGCTTCTCTGAGCCCCCATCTTCTGATCTGTAAAACGGGGGAAATCCTTCCCACTTCACAGGTTTACTCTGAGGACTGAGTTCACACATGCAAGGGCTTATCAGAGTACCCAGCACATAGCACAACCACAATAAATACCAGCTGCCTTTACCAACAGACTGTCCAGTGCACTAAGACAAGGCATGCCAAAAAAAAAAAAAAAAAAAAAAGTCAACTGCAGCACGAGCCTTGGCTCCTGACTGGGCCCCTCAGTGTGTGCAGACCTGAGAGAAACTGCAGTTTCCTGTATCGTGTCCTAAAGCTCAGCCAGCAAAGAACTGTTCTTCATTCACCAACAGGAGAGCAGCACTTTCTGAAATGCGCTATTGAATGGGAAATTATTCCTTTTCTTTATAAGCCACACCTCATGGGAATGCTCATTTTATCTCTGGCAGCTCTTCAGTACAATAATTGTTTTTGCGGTGTAATAACCCATGTATTAAACCAGACATAGGAACCTCCTTGAAATATGATTATACTGAATTCTCTTCCCTAACAGGCAGACCAGTTTTGGATTTTACCCAAGGGGTTTAGTTACCGAAGAACTAATAGTATTTCATTAATGGCGTTCTCTCTTGCAAGAGGAGAAAGATTATTAGTTGGTGTTGTTATTACTTCATAGCCCCAAAGGTTGGTGGTCTTTGTTTCCAATCTCAATAGCCCTTATGCTTCCTAATATACTATATAATTTACTTATTTATTAGGCTTGCTTTTTCCTGTTCCTCCCCCACCACAATGTTACAGGGCAGGGTGCCGTTTACTTTATTCCCTGTTGTTCCCTGATCACCTGAAAAAGTACCTGGCACACAGTAGCTGCTTTATAAACACTGTTCATTCTGACCAAATTAAAGCACATTTTAGAACACATTTTTTTTTTTTGAAAACCAACCATAACTGAAGCAAAATGTCTCATATTAATCTTCTATTTTCTGTCTCCCCCGCCCTTTTTGTAAGTGTGGTTGTTTTACATTGTTGTATTAGCTTCTGATGTACAGCAAAGTGATTTATACGTGCATGCGTGCTAAGTCACTCCAGTCGGTATCTGACGCTTTGCAACCCTATGGGCTGTAGCCCACCAGGCTCCTCTGTCCGTGGGGATTCTCCAGGCAAGAATACTGGAGTGGGTTGCCATGCCCTCCTTCAGGTGGCATTCCTGACCCAAGGATCAAACCCACATCTCTTACATTTCCTGCATTGGCAGATGGGTTCTTTACCACTAGTGCCATCTGGGAACCATATATATTAGGCTTCCCAGAGTATAACACACACACACACACACATATATAATTTTTCATATTCTTTTCCATTATGGTTTATTACAGGATACTGAATAGTTTCCTGTGCCGTATGGTGCATGGTGTTCAGTCCCTAAGTCATGTCTGACTCTTTATGACCCCATGGACTGCACCCCGCCAGGTTCCTCTGTCCATGGGATTTCCCAGGCAAGAATACTAGAGTGGATTACCATTTCCTTCTCCAGGGGATCTTCCGGACCCAGGGATCCAACACACGGCTCCTGTATTACAGATGGATTCTTTACCACTGAGCCATCTGGGAAGCCCCATGCTATATGGTAGGCCCTTGTTGTTTATCAATTTTATATATAATAGTTTGTATCTTCTAATTCCAAACTCCTAATTTATCCCTCCCACCACCTTCCCTCTCTCTTCCATTTCTGTTTGTACAGACAGATTTTTGACAGAGCAGAACACACTCCAAAAACTAGAATGGCATCACCCAAAAAAGGAATAGGTTCTTACAACACCTAGGTCCTCCTGACACGCAGGCTCTCCAGGGAGCCGTTTGCTCGTGCCAAGGAGACCCGGCTCCGCTCGCTGACTCAGGCGAGTCCTGTGGGCTGCTGCAGAGGGATGTCTCCACCACAGTCAGGAAGGGTGCCCTCCATCTTCCAGGACCACAAGGGACCCTGAGAGCAAGTTCAGATTTGGGAAGTGCGAGGACCAGAATATACTTTAGTCCAAATCTCCCATTTCTTCCAATGGGAGAACTGAGGGGCCAAAAAAGTGAAGTGGTTGTTCAAGTGTACAGAGGAATTAGAGCCCAAGAAAGATACTCCTTTTCTTCCTTTTCCCTTCTTCCCTTTGACCTTCCATCCTTCTCTCTCTCTCACTCCCACTCTCTTCCTCCCTTTCTTCTCTCCCTTCCTTTGTTCTTTGTCTGTCTGGGGGTGGAGTAGGGTTGCTGAACTCTTCACAACAGGATAGTTTAGAAAGAGCCCCAGTTAGCAGCCTGTACATAATTTGACCCAGGTATACTGGTGATTTAGTTTCACTAACTTCCTGGTCCTCTGCAACAACCAAGATTCCAAATTTTCTCATAGTTCCCATGAGTGTTGTAAGACGTTCAGAGATTTTCTGAAATCAAAGAACCTGAGAGATCATCTAACCCAACCTCCATTCTACAGCTGAGAAACAACAGACGGAGAGAAGACAAGTTCCCCAAGTATAAGGCCAGTTCAGAGCTAGATGAAGTGGCTGGGATCCCAGGCATCAGAACGCATTGACCAGTACTCAGGATGCCTCTCAGGTGGCCGTGTGACTCTGATGCTCTCACCCTGCTGTCATGAAAACCCCACCTAAGAAAGCATGCCGCAGATCAAGCAGGTGAATGCAAATCTAATAAGAAAACTAGCAGAAAATAGAACCTACATGATATACACAAAGAGATACACACATACACGTATGTGATCACTGCACACATTGCATAAAAAATAAGCTTGTTTCTAAATTACTGGATAACAGCTATATAATAAATTTACAGAGCTAGCAAGGACATCCAAAGTGCTAGCAGAGCACATCTTGATACGACATTTTTGAAAAGTTATCCATTTATATCTCTACAAACTAAAAGACACATACTCTTTGATCCAGCAAGTCCTCTTCCAGGAGCCTGGAACTATCTATGAAGATAGAGTTGTATAGATATGTGGATGAGGGTGCTTACTAAGCCACTGTTAACAACAAAACAGAAAACAGTCCCGTGGTGCATCACCTGGGGGAATGGCTGAGTAAGTGTGCCGCAATGTGTGGGGCTCTGCGCAGTTGTAGTAAAACAACTCATCATAGAGCTAAAGGGATGGCCGTCGTTCATTAGTAAGAGAGCCAATAGCAGCACAATGTGACTCATATGGTTTTGTATGAAGACCACCACCCTTCCGACACTGTGACAGGTGCACATCCGTGTTTGTTTGCAGTGAGACCAGCAGAAAGGAAAGACGTGGAAGTCTGTACCACTGAGACCCCCAGGACAAGGGCACTGATGGACATGGGCAGAGGAAATACTTTATGCTTCCTCCCTTTCTTCTCTCCCTTCCTTTGTTCTTTGTCTGTCTGGGGGTGGAGTAGGGTTGCTGAACTCTTCACAACAGGATAGTTTAGAAAGAGCCCCAGTTAGCAGCCTGTACATAATTTGACCCAGGTATACTGGTGATTTAGTTTCACTAACTTCCTGGTCCTCTGCAACAACCAAGATTCCAAATTTTCTCATAGTTCCCATGAGTGTTGTAAGACGTTCAGAGATTTTCTGAAATCAAAGAACCTGAGAGATCATCTAACCCAACCTCCATTCTACAGCTGAGAAACAACAGACGGAGAGAAGACAAGTTCCCCAAGTATAAGGCCAGTTCAGAGCTAGATGAAGTGGCTGGGATCCCAGGCATCAGAACGCATTGACCAGTACTCAGGATGCCTCTCAGGTGGCCGTGTGACTCTGATGCTCTCACCCTGCTGTCATGAAAACCCCACCTAAGAAAGCATGCCGCAGATCAAGCAGGTGAATGCAAATCTAATAAGAAAACTAGCAGAAAATAGAACCTACATGATATACACAAAGAGATACACACATACACGTATGTGATCACTGCACACATTGCATAAAAAATAAGCTTGTTTCTAAATTACTGGATAACAGCTATATAATAAATTTACAGAGCTAGCAAGGACATCCAAAGTGCTAGCAGAGCACATCTTGATACGACATTTTTGAAAAGTTATCCATTTATATCTCTACAAACTAAAAGACACATACTCTTTGATCCAGCAAGTCCTCTTCCAGGAGCCTGGAACTATCTATGAAGATAGAGTTGTATAGATATGTGGATGAGGGTGCTTACTAAGCCACTGTTAACAACAAAACAGAAAACAGTCCCGTGGTGCATCACCTGGGGGAATGGCTGAGTAAGTGTGCCGCAATGTGTGGGGCTCTGCGCAGTTGTAGTAAAACAACTCATCATAGAGCTAAAGGGATGGCCGTCGTTCATTAGTAAGAGAGCCAATAGCAGCACAATGTGACTCATATGGTTTTGTATGAAGACCACCACCCTTCCGACACTGTGACAGGTGCACATCCGTGTTTGTTTGCAGTGAGACCAGCAGAAAGGAAAGACGTGGAAGTCTGTACCACTGAGACCCCCAGGACAAGGGCACTGATGGACATGGGCAGAGGAAATACTTTATGTTTTCTTTACACATCTTCAACTGGCAATCCTCTTATACATATATTGAAACCTTTGAAAAACTAGGCTAAGACCAAAAATCTCTGAAAATAAAGACAGAAGGATCCCACAGTCCTCCAAGTCCCATGTCAGCCTCCTCTCTTCCCCTGTAGGCCCGAGACAGCAGAAACATTCTGAGAAAATTTCTCAGTGGGGCAAAGTGAACCCTGTAGCTGCCTCTCAAAGCCTTTGGCCGCCATGACCATCCTCTGAGCTAGTTACTTTCCCCCTCCAAATTATCCCAGTCTTGACACAGGAAATGATACAGGCAGATACAGGAAGTGACGTGTGAACAGAGCTCTAGCAAAAGCTCCTTCCACACAGGAAAGTAGCTGGATCTCCCTCAAGGTGAAGGTGACCTTAGACACTCACCTTATCCCACCCCACAATTATAAGTAAATCATGCGGGACCCACTCATGACAAAACTACAAAGCAGACAGAGCCTAACTCTGCCACGCAGGCCGTCTGGGGCACCTGAACCAGCTACCTGGATAGCTGACCTTGTGCCCATGGGCTCTGAGTCCAGTCCTGACTCCCTGTTGAATGAAAAGTGACAGGCCTATGAGTATAAAGGGTCTGGCTGTGACCATGATGACCACTGGGCTTCAATGATGATAAACATCACACTCTTTGGAACGCTCACTGTGCATATCTATCTGGGCTAGTGTTTGCTTCCAAGACAGAAAACTCTTACCATCAACTTCTAAAACTTCTAGAAAACACTCTGAGAGAAAATAAATAAATGAAAAAAAAAAAAGAAAAGAAAAACCACCTCTGAGAGTTGTTCACAGAAATCCATGAAAGTTTCTTTCTGTGGGTTCTGAGATCTCCAGTGCACCTCTCCAGACACGCCCCTCAGCATCTTTCAGCCATGGCTCAGGAACCAGGAAGAAGGAAGAGAGAGATCGACTTACCCAGCCAGCTTCTGTTTAAGTACACGGACACAAAGACGGGGGGCACCGTGAAGAAATCCACCACAGAGTTCACTTCCAGCCAGAACCACAGCTTATCATTGGCCGCAATAAACTGAAGGAAAGATAAAAGGAGAGAGAGAGAGATCAGAAGCAGAGGGCTGGCATTCAAACTGTAGCCCCTCCCAAACTCACTTAGTTTTAATAGAAGGAAAGTTGTTTCCCAGTGTTGTGTTAGCCTCTGCCTCCATCAGCATGAGTCAGCCACAGGGACACAGGAGTCCCTTCCTCCTTAACCTCTCTCCCGCCTCCCACCTCTTCCCACCCCTGGACTCTAGAAAGATGGTCCTGATGCACCTCTCTGGAGGGCAACAGTGGAGACGCAGATGTAGAAGACAGACGTGTGGACATGGGCGTGGAGGGAGGAAGGACAGGGTGGGATGAGCAGAGAGAGGCACACGGAAGCATACATGCTGCCATGCGTAAAATAGAAAACCGATGGGAATTCAGTGTATGACTCAGGAAATTCAAACCGGGGATGTTTAATAAACTATACTCTTTTGCTCAAAGGGTACATTTCAGTTTTTCCTGGGGGTCTGGGGGGAGATGTTATGTTCTTCTTATATCTACACCAGTCATGTGCTATTTCTCTTAGAATTTGGACCCACAGTCTTTTCTAGAGAGTAAATATATGCTGTTAACCTTGGAGAAAGATCAGGTGGTACATTCTTTCAATAGCCTCATAGGGCAGTTGGAGTGAGCCCACATTTCTTAAAGTCTCTCAGGTGGATATTCACCCACATAGTCTCTGTAACCCACATTCTGTACAATTCACTTCATAAACAGGGTTCAGATATACCCTTCAAGCCCCCAATTCTGTCAATCTACCTCCTTGATTTGACCCTCACAACTAACTGATCACTCGGGATTCAGTTAAGCGAGCACTGAGAAACATAATTCTAAGAGTGGAAGGCTTTTCCTCCTGTTTAAGGCAACCAAGCATTCATGCGTGAATAGAGAGATGAGAAACAGTAGCCAGGCAGAGGTGTAACAGTCATTTCAATCGTTATTTCTCCTACTCAGAACAAAATTAACATATACACCAGGAAATGCTGACCCAAGGAAAGGGCTCTCTCACAGAATGAAAATCAGAATTCAGGTCTCTTGTCTCCCCTGGAAACCCTGGGCTTCATCCTTCCTGCAGGAGCAGTCACTGATGGGGAACGGCCCCCGGGTGCAAGACCCACATGCCCCACCCACCGTGATACCCAGCAGTGTTGTTCACACTCACCCGCAAGCCAAAGTAGAGAAGGAAGAACACGTTGAAAGCCATGTCGATCTGTAATGTGAAATCTTTGTAGAAATTCTGGCAGGATTCTATTGGGCTATTAGACAGGAAGAAGAGAAAGCAAGAGGTAAATGAAAAGCACGGTCAGGTCTTCCACATCACTGTGCAGTGGTGGTGCTGGGCAAAGAGGACAAAACGAACGCTCATACAGTAAAACATTTGGTCTTTGTATCCCCTGGATCACCAAGCAAGCATTGCCGAGGGGTCTTTCCATTCGACCATACAGTCTGGTTCTTTAATTTGCTTTGGTCACTTGATACATATATTGTTTCCGTCATCATTCAACACTTGAGCTAAGACTCTAAAGAGGATCATGCAGACACCTTGAAGGAAGGACAAGCAGAAGAGACCACCAAATTCCTCAATGTCATATTAACCCTTAAAGAACTGACTTCTTTCTTTGAGAGGATACAAACCTAAGCTAAAAGCAGTCCCTCCCACTCTCCAGCACATTACAAATGAGGTCCATTTTCAATTAAACACAGTGGTTGTGTTTTGGGCCTTTTAAAAGCCATTGGTTGAGTAATAATAAAGGACCAGAAGCATCTCAGGAAAGCTGTGAAGGAGAGGATCCTGGTGGATGTTCTGGCGAGACTAAATATGGACTTAGATGCAGCACTCTGATTTGGGGAAAGGAGCATTGCCCAACTAGTGAAATTCAAGACCATTAAATCAACCTATTGAAGCAGTACTCTAAGGGTTAAGCAACGCAAGTACTTTTCCTCCTGTTTAAGGCAACCAAGCATTCATGCGTGAATAGAGAGATGAGAAACAGTAGCCAGGCAGAGGTGTAACAGTCATTTCAATCGTTATTTCTCCTACTCAGAACAAAATTAACATATACACCAGGAAATGCTGACCCAAGGAAAGGGCTCTCTCACAGAATGAAAATCAGAATTCAGGTCTCTTGTCTCCCCTGGAAACCCTGGGCTTCATCCTTCCTGCAGGAGCAGTCACTGATGGGGAACGGCCCCCGGGTGCAAGACCCACATGCCCCACCCACCGTGATACCCAGCAGTGTTGTTCACACTCACCCGCAAGCCAAAGTAGAGAAGGAAGAACACGTTGAAAGCCATGTCGATCTGTAATGTGAAATCTTTGTAGAAATTCTGGCAGGATTCTATTGGGCTATTAGACAGGAAGAAGAGAAAGCAAGAGGTAAATGAAAAGCACGGTCAGGTCTTCCACATCACTGTGCAGTGGTGGTGCTGGGCAAAGAGGACAAAACGAACGCTCATACAGTAAAACATTTGGTCTTTGTATCCCCTGGATCACCAAGCAAGCATTGCCGAGGGGTCTTTCCATTCGACCATACAGTCTGGTTCTTTAATTTGCTTTGGTCACTTGATACATATATTGTTTCCGTCATCATTCAACACTTGAGCTAAGACTCTAAAGAGGATCATGCAGACACCTTGAAGGAAGGACAAGCAGAAGAGACCACCAAATTCCTCAATGTCATATTAACCCTTAAAGAACTGACTTCTTTCTTTGAGAGGATACAAACCTAAGCTAAAAGCAGTCCCTCCCACTCTCCAGCACATTACAAATGAGGTCCATTTTCAATTAAACACAGTGGTTGTGTTTTGGGCCTTTTAAAAGCCATTGGTTGAGTAATAATAAAGGACCAGAAGCATCTCAGGAAAGCTGTGAAGGAGAGGATCCTGGTGGATGTTCTGGCGAGACTAAATATGGACTTAGATGCAGCACTCTGATTTGGGGAAAGGAGCATTGCCCAACTAGTGAAATTCAAGACCATTAAATCAACCTATTGAAGCAGTACTCTAAGGGTTAATTTTTGTTCTTCTGGCATGCAGGTTAATTGCCTTTGTGTGTGTCAAGCAGCCAATGCAAATCCCCAGAACACTTTACTTTGTGTAAGAGTAGGCAGTTCAAAAGGGTACGACTATACAAACTGGTACGTGGCTTCTGTGTGCTGTGTCAAACTGATCAGAGGATCAGGGTGTGAAATATCTCAAGGTTTGGGCTGGGTGGGAAGCAGGAAAGCCTCATAAGCCTTTCAAAGCTGTGAATGCAAATTCATAGTATACTGTTATCAGTAAGTCAATGGCACCACTCAGGCCAGGAATATCAAGATGTGGTGAGGGAAAGGAGGAGGGGGACCGGGAGCAATAAAATACTTCCCCTGGATGGGAAGCAACATGGACCTCCAGGCTGGGAGGGGACTAGCTTGAGAGGTGCAGGATGGAGGATTTCCGAGTATTGCCACTTTGGAAATCGCTGCAGGTAATACCAGTTAGTATAGTTGTACTTCTCTAAGGGCAATTCTTGGTCATTCAACAGGCAGGAATCTGTGCAGTACAGGAATGCAGGGCCCACTTAAAAGCAGGGTGAATCAGCCTGTGGGACTCTCCGATTGTGTTACATGCACTGGGTTTATCCATTCTTCATCTGTATTACAAGCCAAACATGCCCTTTCTCATCTCCCAAATCACAAATACATGGAACATCCTACAGATGAGTACGAAGAGGAATCTATATTTGCATTTACAAACTAAGCCAACTGAACAACAACAACAACAACAACAAACCACTGGAAACCTTTCTTATATAAAGGAAATGGCAACTACTAGGTGTTCACTAAGGGAAAGAGGTAGGAAAGGCAGCATGGAATTTGCCTACTCCAGTGCTGAAAGGCAGGAGCGACCAAGACTGAGCACCCCAGCTCTTAGCCTGATCTCCTATTCAGATTCAATGGAAAAGGGGAATCCGGGCCTAGAGTGCACAAGTGCCACTTCTGTAAACGCAAACGATGATGAAATCTTGTTTTGTTTCAAGAAGAAGACCCACAGGGTCCACAAGTGTCAGGAGTTCTTAGCTACTCTAGTTGCAGTGGAAAGAAGTACATGAACTATGTTGACCAGATGTCCACTAATGATCCCAAGGGATGAGGAAACCACACATTCCTATGCTATGTAAACCACAGGTATGATGTGCTACCAAAGTATTGAAGAGTAAATGGGTGCATCTGTGTGCGTGTGTGTGTGTGTGTGTGTGTGTGTGTGTGTGCAAGCGATGGCGGTTGTGGGGGGTGGTCCTGCAGTAAAGTGTTGTACTGCACTGGGGTCTTCCTTTGTGCCAGCAGTGACTGAGTTGTGCATTATAAATTTGTCTTCATCAAGACTGACATGTGTATGCTATCAAGGGGACAGAGATGTCCCAAGTTTCACAGAAAATGCAGTATTGCTCCACCAAGTCCAAACAATAACCTTACTCTTGCCCTTACAATAGTTCTCGGTGGTATATTTCAGGGTCCTGTGAGTTCCCTAACTTCTACTAATTCCATGGCTTGTGTGATCAATTTCATAGTAACCCTAAAGTGCACTGAGTAGGGAAAGTATTTGCTGTGGAAGAGAATGGAACAGCGCAGGGAAGAGATGCTAGCTCAGTGCCACAGAGGATATGTTGGTTCAACATAAATAGGAGGTGAGGAAGACAGTCTAAGGAATTGGGCTGTAGCAACTCACTCCCACTGTCCCTTGCCTTCCTGATCATTTCGACTGCTCCCTCCTCTACTGCCCAGCTCCCAGGGCAGCAGTGAGAGGGCTAGATGCTAAAGAACACTGCTGAAAAAGAGACTCAGCAGCACCTCAACTTACAGAAAATAGTGTTGAAACCATAATACACCTTTTTTTCTGGCCGTTCAAAAATTGAGATAACGAATTTAATCATCCTTCATATCATTCCTTGAGAGTAAGACTTTGAATTGAAATAATAAAGGGAGTAAATTATGCTGCTGGTGCTGGCGGCTTTCCCTCTGGCTAAAGTTCACCAGTGATAAAGTAGGATAGAAACAGGAAATTCTGGGAGAAAAGAGGGCAGCCCCTGGAACCCAGGTAGCACCAGGGTGATCAGGAAATCTATTTCCTATTCCTCTCCGCTCTTTCCTGATTGCCATGAGAGCGCAAAGAGAAATCTCCTGCTTAGTTTCCTCAAGTGGTATCAGAACAGTTTATCAGGATCCCCTCTGAGATAAATCCTCTGAGTGGCTTTAGTCCGTGGACTCATTCAATCAAAGACCATAGAGCAGAGATTCCAAAGCCCCATTATTTCATTCACCAAATGAAAACAACCCATGGAGAAGCTCATTGATCTTATAAAAAGAAAACACAGAATTCAACAACCAAAGGATTGGCCATAGTAGCCAGGATTTATTTTCTCCCAAAGAGACTTTATCTTAATGATTAATACTCTTTGTAAGATGGAGAATGAAATAGAAACTCCTCTTCCTTCTTGTGTAAAATAGAAAAGTTCCTTGTCTAGAAATTTTAGGATAAAAAAGATATCACTTTTTTTTCATACAAAGGAAAGTGACTCTGAATTTGGATCACCATTCTGATGAGGCATGCCCATATTAGAATAGACTTTTTATAGACATATGCTGCCTATAAAAAAGAAAAAAAATGAAGGGTTTTAAGAACTGAAATAAAGTACCAGTCCTGGTAGTATAAGTGATTCTCTCTAAATTGCTCTTGGCTAACTAGTGACTTACTAATTAAAGGACCTAAGATACTAGGCACCTACAGTCCATGACATTAAAACCTTAGCAAATTCAGCATTTTGATTAGGACTCTATGATGGGGCGCCTTCAAAAGAACCTCAGTGAAGAACTTCTGATGGGATAAACATTCTGTGTAGAACAGAGTGAAATTCAAAGCCCTGCTTCCTCTTGACCATCAAGTAAGCATATCTTTGGCATTCAGATGTCTCTCTAAAGGAACATGAGACTCACCCAAAGTGGGAGATACGTATTTTTCTTCACTTATTTAACAATATAGTATCCCACAAAGACCTTTGAGCAGGAAGACCCAACAGTCCTTCTTGAAGACTGACTTAAGAACTTGCCTTTCCAAAGCATGAAGCAAGCAGTGACTGCTCATGTTTTCTTTCAAAGGGCAGGGGGTAGGGAAAAAAGTCTCACTTCCGGCAGTTGTGATGTCTGGACTATCTCCAAGAAGGAAGTAATTGCCTCTCTTCTCAGCCTCTATACTTTTCCTAAGATTTTCTGAAGTCTGTTTTCCTAACTCTCTGAGCCAGGCTGCCCAGTCCTTTGAAGGTATTTCTTCAGAACAGGTCGGTAGCACGAACCTAGAGGGCTTGGTAGAACATGGGTGGACCCCATCACCTGGAGTGCCTGATACCACAGGGCTGGGATGGGATCCAAGATGCTGCTGCTCATCCAGGAACCCCACTTTGAGACTAGCAGCCCTTACAGAACATTCCTACAAGCACACACTAGTGACAGGTGTTGCTGCTCGAGGTGATTCCCACTCAGACCTGAACAAGGAGGATTAAGCATTGGGCCCATCCCTGGACAGCCACTACTTAGCTAAGGGCTGAGACCAAGTGGTTGAACAGAGACTTTTAGTTTCAGATGCGAACAAGGGCTGTGGGGTGGGACAGAATGAAGACAACACAGGGAAGAAAGTAGTGGGATGGAAAAAAAAAGGTTCATTTGGGTTCTCCTGTAGAACTTTATGGGAAAAACTCAAACAAACCTTTTAGCCAACCCAGTAAGTATGATGCCACCACGCAAGCATCACCAAATGGCATTCCAATCAACAATCAGAGAGTTCCCAAGGAGCATGTTTTTAGTTTAAGGTTAAAGGGAAAAATGATGAGGGCTGGATGGTGAGAGGTTATGGAGACAGTCATTAAAAGAGATAAAGAAATGTTAAGCATCTTAGAAACAACAGCAGCAGCAAACATCTGAAATGATTTCATAAACAACTGCATGAGAGGGAAGGGACTAGCTGAGGAACAAAACAGCACTTGGTGAAATGATTTCCTACATCTAAATTCTCCTCACTCTTCTGGATAGTCCCTTTTTAAATTGAATGAAGCCTTCTCAGTTCCCATCAGGATAATGGACCACCAGAGTTCAGGCCCACAGAGCTGCAGACAAAAAGAATTAATACAGACTCTTCTCCTCGTCTCACCTCTGCAATGTTGCCAAGTTAATTTTCTGTTCATGTTTTCTTTCAAAGGGCAGGGGTAGGGAAAAAGTCTCACTTCCGGCAGTTGTGATGTCTGGACTATCTCCAAGAAGGAAGTAATTGCCTCTTTCTCAGCCTCTATACTTTTCCAAAGATTTTCTGAAGTCTGTTTTCCTAACTCTCTGAGCCAGGCTGCCCAGTCCTTTGAAGGTATTTCTTCAGAACAGGTCAGTAGCACGAACCTAGAGGGCTTGGTAGAACATGGGTGGACCCCATCACCTAGAGTGCCTGATACCACAGGGCTGGGATGGGATCCAAGATGCTGCTGCTCATCCAGGAACCCCACTTTGAGACTAGCAGCCCTTACAGAACATTCCTACAAGCACACACTAGTGACAGGTGTTGCTGCTCGAGGTGATTCCCACTCAGACCTGAACAAGGAGGATTAAGCATTGGGCCCATCCCTGGACAGCCACTACTTAGCTAAGGGCTGAGACCAAGTGGTTGAACAGAGACTTTTAGTTTCAGATGCGAACAAGGGCTGTGGGGTGGGACAGAATGAAGACAACACAGGGAAGAAAGTAGTGGGATGGAAAAAAAAAGGTTCATTTGGGTTCTCCTGTAGAACTTTATGGGAAAAACTCAAACAAACCTTTTAGCCAACCCAGTAAGTATGATGCCACCACGCAAGCATCACCAAATGGCATTCCAATCAACAATCAGAGAGTTCCCAAGGAGCATGTTTTTAGTTTAAGGTTAAAGGGAAAAATGATGAGGGCTGGATGGTGAGAGGTTATGGAGACAGTCATTAAAAGAGATAAAGAAATGTTAAGCATCTTAGAAACAACAGCAGCAGCAAACATCTGAAATGATTTCATAAACAACTGCATGAGAGGGAAGGGACTAGCTGAGGAACAAAACAGCACTTGGTGAAATGATTTCCTACATCTAAATTCTCCTCACTCTTCTGGATAGTCCCTTTTTAAATTGAATGAAGCCTTCTCAGTTCCCATCAGGATAATGGACCACCAGAGTTCAGGCCCACAGAGCTGCAGACATGAATTAATACAGTAAGCTTAATGATTCCAGACTCTTCTCCTCGTCTCACCTCTGCAATGTTGCCAAGTTAATTTAATTAAATGGTGTCATTCATCTACCACTGTAGTTCTCTCCAGGTTCATGCATCAACTCCAAGTCTGGCTGAGAAAAACCTCTGACTTACTCTACTTCCCTAATTTTATTTTCTACCATGCTCCAGGCCAAAACCCTCTCTAACATGAGCTGGTGCTTTCATTACTTCATGTACGGGACTCCTGTATTCCTAATTCTAACTCTGTGTTTTTGCTGTGGACTCTTCAAATGCTCCTCCCTCTTTGGGTTCAAATCTCAGGCAGCCTTCAAGGCCAACCCAAAGGCATATGGCATGGCCTCCTGTCCTCACTGAACTTCCCCAGCTTGAATTCTCATAGCTCTAGGAGCAAGGAATTCTAAACTGTCTTGGAATGTTGGTTCTTATTCAATATAATAATACTTGGCAACTGTATAGAGTTTACACATACTAGTGTACTTGGTCTTCACAACTTGGCAAAATAAAATAGCAGATATTTTCATCTAATCCCCATTGTGCATACAGAGAAGCAGAGGCTCAGAAACCTCCCCAGATCAGGTAGCTATGTGGTAGAGTTGGGATGGAAACCCAGTATCCTTTCTGCCATACCTCCTTGCTTCTCCAGGTCAATTGTGATATCCTTGGGGAGGACAAAGAAGCCTAAGACATAGGATCTGCTATCCACAGGGTCTGGCATGGAGTTTATTAAAAAGCAATAGGGGTTGACAATGGGGATGTGAGTGATTTATGGAGGAAGTAAACTGTCCTAGAAAAGCATGTATGTGTTTGCAGAATAGTCTGGGAAACTACAGATGAAAGTGAACTGTCAAAACTGGATCTAACTCGTCTCTGTAAAGACTGTCATGTGGACATTAATAATCCCCAGAAGTTCTTCCTGGGCCCCTAAGTGGTGTCATGGAGCTTGACCATAACTGCTGAGAGTAAGTTCCTCTGTTTAAAGAGAAATAACTTCTACTTATCCATCTTCTTAAAGATAGATATCCCAATTTTCTCTCAGCCCTCTTATTCTAGAGGAACAAAAATAATGATAACTTCTGGAAGTTTTTAATTGAATGGTGGGTCACCACAGAGCTGCAGACATGAATTAATACAGTAAGCTTAATGATTCCAGACTCTTCTCCTCGTCTCACCTCTGCAATGTTGCCAAGTTAATTTAATTAAATGGTGTCATTCATCTACCACTGTAGTTCTCTCCAGGTTCATGCATCAACTCCAAGTCTGGCTGAGAAAAACCTCTGACTTACTCTACTTCCCTAATTTTATTTTCTACCATGCTCCAGGCCAAAACCCTCTCTAACATGAGCTGGTGCTTTCATTACTTCATGTACGGGACTCCTGTATTCCTAATTCTAACTCTGTGTTTTTGCTGTGGACTCTTCAAATGCTCCTCCCTCTTTGGGTTCAAATCTCAGGCAGCCTTCAAGGCCAACCCAAAGGCATATGGCATGGCCTCCTGTCCTCACTGAACTTCCCCAGCTTGAATTCTCATAGCTCTAGGAGCAAGGAATTCTAAACTGTCTTGGAATGTTGGTTCTTATTCAATATAATAATACTTGGCAACTGTATAGAGTTTACACATACTAGTGTACTTGGTCTTCACAACTTGGCAAAATAAAATAGCAGATATTTTCATCTAATCCCCATTGTGCATACAGAGAAGCAGAGGCTCAGAAACCTCCCCAGATCAGGTAGCTATGTGGTAGAGTTGGGATGGAAACCCAGTATCCTTTCTGCCATACCTCCTTGCTTCTCCAGGTCAATTGTGATATCCTTGGGGAGGACAAAGAAGCCTAAGACATAGGATCTGCTATCCACAGGGTCTGGCATGGAGTTTATTAAAAAGCAATAGGGGTTGACAATGGGGATGTGAGTGATTTATGGAGGAAGTAAACTGTCCTAGAAAAGCATGTATGTGTTTGCAGAATAGTCTGGGAAACTACAGATGAAAGTGAACTGTCAAAACTGGATCTAACTCGTCTCTGTAAAGACTGTCATGTGGACATTAATAATCCCCAGAAGTTCTTCCTGGGCCCCTAAGTGGTGTCATGGAGCTTGACCATAACTGCTGAGAGTAAGTTCCTCTGTTTAAAGAGAAATAACTTCTACTTATCCATCTTCTTAAAGATAGATATCCCAATTTTCTCTCAGCCCCTCTTATTCTAGAGGAACAAGAATGAATATAGGAATAGATGATAATCTGTATATACATTTAACACTTCTAATCATGGCTTAGACAATTAATAAGCTTTGCATTCCATTCAATCAAAATATAAAAACAGGACATTATATAGTCATGGATATTAAGAAACCTATTTGTGACAAAGAGGGAGTAAATCTGAGACCTTCCTAGTAATGTTAGAATATACTGGATAAGTAAAATGCTTTGGTTTTCCTGTCCACAGAATAGAAATAAAAGCACCCAGCTAATCAGAATATTTGAGACCAAGAAATTTTAAAAGGGAGGCAAGATGTTACAAGGTACTCCAAATTAGAAATCAATGTGATTATTCATATAATTTTAGGTCTCAGAAAAATATCTTGCCAGCTAATACTAATAGTGAATTTTGTGAATGGCATGATACTAATTAGTCACTGATAAAGCAAGAATCTTTATGTAGAACACTATTCTAAACTGGACAGCACCTCAGGACTGTCCAGGTCTTGAATGGATCCAAGTTGAGGGCTTTCTATCTGTTTGTTTTTCTCAATATCCCCATTTTAATCACCTCGACAAAGCTATGCACTTAAGACCTAATTGTTCCAATATTGGTGTTTTGGTGTTTATACCAGGTGGGGCATGTATTCAGTAAGTTGTACAGTTTTTATGAGTTTCACCAAACAGAAGCAGGCCTCTTCTGTTCACCCTCACTGTGATTTTATCATAGAATATCTTGAAGTCATTATCTCCTAAGACATTTTTATTGCTGATGGGTAACTTTGTGTTCAATCATTCATCAATACTAACAATAATAATATCAGAATGGACCCTTTGTTTTATCTTAAAACACTTTTCTTAGACCTTGAAATGGCTCTAATGTGAATAGAAAACATTTTTTATTACTTTCAGTATTGCTATATCATCATCTCAAGTCAGCTGGTTAAAGGGCTTTGTTGGGAAATCTTCAGTTATGGGTTTGTATCAATCGGCATATTAATCTTACTGACAGCAGCAGACTTCTAATTATGCCTCTGCTCGACTGATGAGATGTAATCCAACAGCCACAAGCATATGCCTCATTAGGGTCATGTTGAAATGAACTGGAACAAATGGAGAGGTGGTATATAAACCCTCACTGCTTTTTGGCATCCTACATGCTTTTGAGCTTTGAGTGATCCAGGGAACCTCCAACAATGGCAGCGGTAGACTTCAGAGCAGTTGTGTGGCTCGGGAGGCCTACCTGAATGATCAGCCCTAATAATTAAGCATTCTTCTAGGAGACAAAGAAAGTGACACAGATTGCTGATGGAGAGAACAAAACTTGTCAGTTCCTGGCACACTGGATTTCTCAACAAAACACACAGACCATTTGTTTTCAGGAAATCTCTGTCACTTCCTTATGGAGCTCTTCTGAAATTTCTCACAAGATTTCCACATGCTATCTGAAGTTAGGCTTTCTCATCCTTATTCTATCTTCTAATCCACTAATGCAGCCAAATAAGAAGCAAAATGTGGGCATTACAGGTGGACTTCAAGAGTGGTTAGCAGTTGGGCAAGTTTAAAGTTCATGGAAGAGTTAAGATCCCACTGTATCACTTACTAGCCATACAGAATGGTAAGCACATAATCAGACCTCTCCAAGCCTTGGTTTTATCACATGTAAACTGGATATATGGAGCAAACCCCAAAGGCTGTTGTACGAATGAAATCCAATGACTAGAGACTAAGTACTGAACAAGTAATAGTTGTCTTAAAAATCAAGATAATAATAATAGTGATAGTAAGAAATGATTGTAGGAAAATGCCCCAAAAGGCAACTATCCCAATGAATAAAACCCCACAGAATTAGTAATTTCATACTCTATTTTTTGTATCTGCATTATTGCCTCCTTATCAGGTGTTGCAATATAATTCAAATGCCCGATAGGATTTGCAGTGAGTTGACATCTGGGGTGATTACAGCATTAACTCTGCCTAACACTGAAAAAAGGAAACACTGGGAAAATGATATGTCCGTGAAGGCAGGCACGCAAGTCTCATAAATACTAAATAATTAACCAAGATTTCCAAAGCATAGAAAGGGGCCCGGCATTTGGATCCCTTTCAGTTATGGGTTTGTATCAATCGGCATATTAATCTTACTGACAGCAGCAGACTTCTAATTATGCCTCTGCTCGACTGATGAGATGTAATCCAACAGCCACAAGCATATGCCTCATTAGGGTCATGTTGAAATGAACTGGAACAAATGGAGAGGTGGTATATAAACCCTCACTGCTTTTTGGCATCCTACATGCTTTTGAGCTTTGAGTGATCCAGGGAACCTCCAACAATGGCAGCGGTAGACTTCAGAGCAGTTGTGTGGCTCGGGAGGCCTACCTGAATGATCAGCCCTAATAATTAAGCATTCTTCTAGGAGACAAAGAAAGTGACACAGATTGCTGATGGAGAGAACAAAACTTGTCAGTTCCTGGCACACTGGATTTCTCAACAAAACACACAGACCATTTGTTTTCAGGAAATCTCTGTCACTTCCTTATGGAGCTCTTCTGAAATTTCTCACAAGATTTCCACATGCTATCTGAAGTTAGGCTTTCTCATCCTTATTCTATCTTCTAATCCACTAATGCAGCCAAATAAGAAGCAAAATGTGGGCATTACAGGTGGACTTCAAGAGTGGTTAGCAGTTGGGCAAGTTTAAAGTTCATGGAAGAGTTAAGATCCCACTGTATCACTTACTAGCCATACAGAATGGTAAGCACATAATCAGACCTCTCCAAGCCTTGGTTTTATCACATGTAAACTGGATATATGGAGCAAACCCCAAAGGCTGTTGTACGAATGAAATCCAATGACTAGAGACTAAGTACTGAACAAGTAATAGTTGTCTTAAAAATCAAGATAATAATAATAGTGATAGTAAGAAATGATTGTAGGAAAATGCCCCAAAAGGCAACTATCCCAATGAATAAAACCCCACAGAATTAGTAATTTCATACTCTATTTTTTGTATCTGCATTATTGCCTCCTTATCAGGTGTTGCAATATAATTCAAATGCCCGATAGGATTTGCAGTGAGTTGACATCTGGGGTGATTACAGCATTAACTCTGCCTAACACTGAAAAAAGGAAACACTGGGAAAATGATATGTCCGTGAAGGCAGGCACGCAAGTCTCATAAATACTAAATAATTAACCAAGATTTCCAAGCATAGAAGGCCATGAGTCACTTTAATGAGGGGCCACAGGACATTGTGGATTCTCCTTTTTTCAGGTCTTGAGCAGAGGAAAGAGTTTCATTTGCCTGGGTGGCTTAGCATGGATCTGGAGGAAAGGCAGAGGGATGAGCCAGTCATTGGTCTTCTGAATATCTCTTCCAATTCTATGTCCATAATATTGTAAATTTCTTCACTGTCAGACTCTTGAAATGATGTCCAAGACAGCCTACCCACTAATGCTTGTTTTCTCCAGTTTATCTGCAGACTACAATTATTTCAATCACAGTTGTTACCCATGTGGAATTACTGTTCATATTTGCCAGAAACTTTTATGTAATAAATCAGAGTTAAGCTACTGCATAAAACAGAGTCTTGATAAATGAGCACTGCTTCAGTTTTCACCAAACTGTCTGAGGAGTCCTGACCAACTGATTCTTACTCCCTTTTTCCTACCTCCCCTGACTGGATCCAGCTCTTCTGCAGTGAACTCATATTTTTCTAGTAGAAGGACATGATGGAGTAGATGATTCAAACAGCCTTTGGTGCACAGACACTCCCTATATACTAGAGAACAGAGTCTTTGAAGGACTAGATCAGTGAGCCACACCCAGGATGGGGTGGCACCCAGGGGTGGGCACATGCTCACGCCCGTATCCACAGGCTTTCAGCTGCTATGTCTGCTCCCTACCCAACTCCAACCTCACTCTGGGACCATCCACAAAGCTGGACAGACTGGATGAGGTGATTAGGAATGGGAAGAAGGGAGAAAAAAGAAGCCCCAGATATGAACAGAGAAGAAGGAATTCCCACATGGTGCCTGATGTGGAGGAAGTGGGTGGGCAGCGCCTCTGAGCCTGGAGCCCTGCTCCTCTCCTGTCTACAAAGCTGAGACTTGAGGAAGGGAGAGTTGAGCAGTCACCCCACCACTGCCTTCTGCCTCCAATGCCTTTCTTTTCTGGCTGTTAAATGTTGTCATCATGGTTTAAGAGGCCCATGAACAATCATCTCTAATCAGTGATAACCAATCATCAGCCTCGAGACACTGGGGAGCAGTTGCCTGGTGTGCTTGTTTCTTAAATAGACAGCAAGTAGAGTCTTGAGGAGCTTCCACATCAAGGTTTCCCACAGAAGAAGCTGTCCTGATAGCAGAGAGGCTCCTAGAAATAGCATGAGCCCTCTATTTATAAAACCTGGCTCATCGGGCCAGGCTGGGCAGGTGGATTAGGATTACCACAGTATAACAGGTTTTCAAATTATCGTGGGACCTCTTTGGGCTCTTATTTGGTATAAACTTCAAAATTCTTCTCCCTGAGCCTCCTTTTTACATTTGTCTTAGACTCTTCTGGGCATCGCTTGGTCATCTATTAGTCTCCTACTTATTGAGTTTACGCCATGTTCTTCCATCCCTATCTTCCTCCCTGACATAATCCTGATGCACCAATTACTGTTCATATTTGCCAGAAACTTTTATGTAATAAATCAGAGTTAAGCTACTGCATAAAACAGAGTCTTGATAAATGAGCACTGCTTCAGTTTTCACCAAACTGTCTGAGGAGTCCTGACCAACTGATTCTTACTCCCTTTTTCCTACCTCCCCTGACTGGATCCAGCTCTTCTGCAGTGAACTCATATTTTTCTAGTAGAAGGACATGATGGAGTAGATGATTCAAACAGCCTTTGGTGCACAGACACTCCCTATATACTAGAGAACAGAGTCTTTGAAGGACTAGATCAGTGAGCCACACCCAGGATGGGGTGGCACCCAGGGGTGGGCACATGCTCACGCCCGTATCCACAGGCTTTCAGCTGCTATGTCTGCTCCCTACCCAACTCCAACCTCACTCTGGGACCATCCACAAAGCTGGACAGACTGGATGAGGTGATTAGGAATGGGAAGAAGGGAGAAAAAAGAAGCCCCAGATATGAACAGAGAAGAAGGAATTCCCACATGGTGCCTGATGTGGAGGAAGTGGGTGGGCAGCGCCTCTGAGCCTGGAGCCCTGCTCCTCTCCTGTCTACAAAGCTGAGACTTGAGGAAGGGAGAGTTGAGCAGTCACCCCACCACTGCCTTCTGCCTCCAATGCCTTTCTTTTCTGGCTGTTAAATGTTGTCATCATGGTTTAAGAGGCCCATGAACAATCATCTCTAATCAGTGATAACCAATCATCAGCCTCGAGACACTGGGGAGCAGTTGCCTGGTGTGCTTGTTTCTTAAATAGACAGCAAGTAGAGTCTTGAGGAGCTTCCACATCAAGGTTTCCCACAGAAGAAGCTGTCCTGATAGCAGAGAGGCTCCTAGAAATAGCATGAGCCCTCTATTTATAAAACCTGGCTCATCGGGCCAGGCTGGGCAGGTGGATTAGGATTACCACAGTATAACAGGTTTTCAAATTATCGTGGGACCTCTTTGGGCTCTTATTTGGTATAAACTTCAAAATTCTTCTCCCTGAGCCTCCTTTTTACATTTGTCTTAGACTCTTCTGGGCATCGCTTGGTCATCTATTAGTCTCCTACTTATTGAGTTTACGCCATGTTCTTCCATCCCTATCTTCCTCCCTGACATAATCCTGATGCACCTGGACAGCCTGACCTTGGCCATGCCTCCTTGCTATGGGTCTACCTGCCAGGATTAGAGTGGGGAAGCCTATGCTAGGTCCCAACCCATCAGTCAAACAGATGGGTATAATAAGGATGCAGGAGCTAGCTCCCTTTCCTGTTCTCTTTGAGGAAATCTAATATTCTGTTGGCAGCCTAAGAGACCTACTACAGTTTCCACCCAGCCAGATCGGGACCCCAGCAGAATGGCAAGCCGTCCCCTCGGTGTTCTCATTCAAAGGGCTCCACTGATGAAGAATGCCAACACTGAGGGCCTGCCTGGCACTGAGGTAGAAGGCCCAAAGCCCTTTGGGGAAAAGTAATGAGAAAAGATAATTATTTAAAGAAACTGTTGTCCCCTTTACCTGCAACTTGACTTTGAAGAGTGTAAAACACTGCCACAGAACATATATCCTCACCACCAAGACCCTGCCATTTGGTTAAAAGCTATGTGTGCATTTGCATGTGACACTAGAGGGTAATTATGATAGCTTTGTTTCTGACATCCTGACTTTTTCTTTTCTTTCATTTGTTTTTCGGTGTTTGTTTTTTTAAGAAGGCACAGAAACAGACCTGGTACAAGTCTCTCTGACATCTGGCATACAGAACAATTATAGCTTTATTACACAAGGGAATAAAATAGCTGTGTCTTAGCTCTGTCTTTGGCTGACTGCTGAGGCATGAAAGTTTTGCAAGTATTCCTATTTAGGAATTTTGTTGGAGCAACGCTCCAGTGTAATTGTCAATTTGCCATCAAAAAAAGCCTCGAGACACTGGGGAGCAGTTGCCTGGTGTGCTTGTTTCTTAAATAGACAGCAAGTAGAGTCTTGAGGAGCTTCCACATCAAGGTTTCCCACAGAAGAAGCTGTCCTGATAGCAGAGAGGCTCCTAGAAATAGCATGAGCCCTCTATTTATAAAACCTGGCTCATCGGGCCAGGCTGGGCAGGTGGATTAGGATTACCACAGTATAACAGGTTTTCAAATTATCGTGGGACCTCTTTGGGCTCTTATTTGGTATAAACTTCAAAATTCTTCTCCCTGAGCCTCCTTTTTACATTTGTCTTAGACTCTTCTGGGCATCGCTTGGTCATCTATTAGTCTCCTACTTATTGAGTTTACGCCATGTTCTTCCATCCCTATCTTCCTCCCTGACATAATCCTGATGCACCTGGACAGCCTGACCTTGGCCATGCCTCCTTGCTATGGGTCTACCTGCCAGGATTAGAGTGGGGAAGCCTATGCTAGGTCCCAACCCATCAGTCAAACAGATGGGTATAATAAGGATGCAGGAGCTAGCTCCCTTTCCTGTTCTCTTTGAGGAAATCTAATATTCTGTTGGCAGCCTAAGAGACCTACTACAGTTTCCACCCAGCCAGATCGGGACCCCAGCAGAATGGCAAGCCGTCCCCTCGGTGTTCTCATTCAAAGGGCTCCACTGATGAAGAATGCCAACACTGAGGGCCTGCCTGGCACTGAGGTAGAAGGCCCAAAGCCCTTTGGGGAAAAGTAATGAGAAAAGATAATTATTTAAAGAAACTGTTGTCCCCTTTACCTGCAACTTGACTTTGAAGAGTGTAAAACACTGCCACAGAACATATATCCTCACCACCAAGACCCTGCCATTTGGTTAAAAGCTATGTGTGCATTTGCATGTGACACTAGAGGGTAATTATGATAGCTTTGTTTCTGACATCCTGACTTTTTCTTTTCTTTCATTTGTTTTTCGGTGTTTGTTTTTTTAAGAAGGCACAGAAACAGACCTGGTACAAGTCTCTCTGACATCTGGCATACAGAACAATTATAGCTTTATTACACAAGGGAATAAAATAGCTGTGTCTTAGCTCTGTCTTTGGCTGACTGCTGAGGCATGAAAGTTTTGCAAGTATTCCTATTTAGGAATTTTGTTGAGAGCCCAGCCGCCTCACAGCCAAAAAGGAGAGTCTGAGATGTTGCCGATTAGAAGGCCTGAGTCTGCTGAGTACAAAGCCAGAATCACTCCTTAGGAATGTCATAAAGCGACCTGGGCCATGGAGACCAACGTCTCCAGGGAATATCAAGTTGCCTTAGAAACAAATCATCACCACTAACAAGGAAAATGGTAACAACTTGTTAAATCCTATGATTTTACAACCATTCCTTTAAGTACACACTCTTTTATAATACTCTTCTTAATTACTTCATGGAAACAACTTATTATCTCTTAGAATATTTTTGTTCCTTCCTTTTTTTTCTTTCTAATTTCAGCTAGCATTGGAAATCACGTATTTATCAAAACAGTCCTGCTCAGTCCTCAGAAGAAAATAGCTCTTTCCACCAAATCAATGGTGTTCCCTTGATTTTGCATCTAAATTTAGAGAAGAACACCATGAATGACATGCTCTTTAGGGTGAAGTTTCTTTTTCCTTCCTTCCTTCTGCAGGTCCTCTTTTTAAATTATTTTTTTTTATTTATTCATGAATTGCTATGTCATTTTTTTCCCTTCAGAGTTGTTTTCCCTATACCTGTAAAACCACCTCTGAGAGGGACTCAGGAAGACCCTAGAAATTGGATTCCTTATGGTTTTCTCCTCTGCCTTCACGAATGGATCCACCTATCTTTACGCTGTGCTGGGCTTCAGAAATACTTTCATTTTATCTAGAAGCTCTGTGGTTTTCAGAGAAAGAGGAACAGATCCCTTTGCTGAAGAGCCTCCAAAGAAGGATCAGCTGTTTCATTTACAAAACCTCAGACAAAAGCCCTGGGCAAGGGAGAGCATTTCAGCATGCTGGGCAGCATCACCTGCTCTGCACATGAATGCCATCTAGGCTCCTTTCTGACTTTAGTTTTTATTCCCTTTGTTTTTCGGTGTTTGTTTTTTTAAGAAGGCACAGAAACAGACCTGGTACAAGTCTCTCTGACATCTGGCATACAGAACAATTATAGCTTTATTACACAAGGGAATAAAATAGCTGTGTCTTAGCTCTGTCTTTGGCTGACTGCTGAGGCATGAAAGTTTTGCAAGTATTCCTATTTAGGAATTTTGTTGAGAGCCCAGCCGCCTCACAGCCAAAAGGAGAGTCTGAGATGTTGCCGATTAGAAGGCCTGAGTCTGCTGAGTACAAAGCCAGAATCACTCCTTAGGAATGTCATAAAGCGACCTGGGCCATGGAGACCAACGTCTCCAGGGAATATCAAGTTGCCTTAGAAACAAATCATCACCACTAACAAGGAAAATGGTAACAACTTGTTAAATCCTATGATTTTACAACCATTCCTTTAAGTACACACTCTTTTATAATACTCTTCTTAATTACTTCATGGAAACAACTTATTATCTCTTAGAATATTTTTGTTCCTTCCTTTTTTTTCTTTCTAATTTCAGCTAGCATTGGAAATCACGTATTTATCAAAACAGTCCTGCTCAGTCCTCAGAAGAAAATAGCTCTTTCCACCAAATCAATGGTGTTCCCTTGATTTTGCATCTAAATTTAGAGAAGAACACCATGAATGACATGCTCTTTAGGGTGAAGTTTCTTTTTCCTTCCTTCCTTCTGCAGGTCCTCTTTTTAAATTATTTTTTTTTATTTATTCATGAATTGCTATGTCATTTTTTTCCCTTCAGAGTTGTTTTCCCTATACCTGTAAAACCACCTCTGAGAGGGACTCAGGAAGACCCTAGAAATTGGATTCCTTATGGTTTTCTCCTCTGCCTTCACGAATGGATCCACCTATCTTTACGCTGTGCTGGGCTTCAGAAATACTTTCATTTTATCTAGAAGCTCTGTGGTTTTCAGAGAAAGAGGAACAGATCCCTTTGCTGAAGAGCCTCCAAAGAAGGATCAGCTGTTTCATTTACAAAACCTCAGACAAAAGCCCTGGGCAAGGGAGAGCATTTCAGCATGCTGGGCAGCATCACCTGCTCTGCACATGAATGCCATCTAGGCTCCTTTCAGAAAGGGAAATGCCTCCCTTCAGAGGAGCTTTACGCTGGTGACCAAAGGCACAGGATACATCATTCTAAGCAAAGTCTATTTCCATAGGGTGACTAGGATACATTTAATAGAATGGGGGAAAGCAGAAGTATAGTAAGAGCATCAATCTACTAAATCCCCCAGCTACAAAAAAGTCACGATTCATGACGAAGACTAAAAACAAGATACAAAGCAAGATACAAAAACAAGGTACAGTGTTGTGTCATTATGACTGCTCAGAGCATAGTTTTAATCTAGGTGGTGCCGCCAAATAAGCACTACCAAGAGTGTCTAGGAACCCTTATTTTTACCTTAGGATTATCAGAAGCTTGCTAATGCCCACCTGTCAGTCTTCTCAGTTTACAGTGTACCTCTAAAATGTTTCTATTTATATAAGGTCATGAAAAATTCAAGTAAGAAAACAGATTCTGACAAGTATGCTTTAGAAAAGAAAGAGTCCTTTCTGAGAAGTAAAAAAGAGGAGACAAAACATTTTTTAAAAAAAGAACGTTTTTAAAGAAAGGCATAAGCTCTCTAAGACAAAGACACATTTCAAAGAGAGAAAATACCTGCAATTACTAATTAATAGTGTAAATGCAATGCCAACATGCTTCAATGGCTGTGATATTCCTTTTTAGTACTAGTATTTCACATCTTTTAATGTTGAATTTGTGATAATTTCCATTTACACATAAGAGAAAAGTCCGTGATCATATCCCCAAGGACATGTAGTTTAAGAGGTAATTTTTAAAATTAGGTATAACATTTAGATCTAAGCAAACGATTAGAAAACACAGAAACCGAAGCTTCTGGGAAGGAATCAGCTCCCAGCAGGCCGCACGGCCAGTGTCAGAAGCTCGAGAAACAGTAACTGGTGGAGCAAAAGATTAGATCTAAATGATTAGATCTAAGCAAAAGCAAATGAGGCAACAGTGTCCACAAAGATGTGATAAGGTACCATAACTCTGGTCACGTTGGGCAATATCCATGCAGAACGGGGCCTCTGTAGGACTGTAGATGAGCCATTATTTGGAAAACGGATCCTCACTTCTAAACAAATTATTGTTAACTTTTGCTCAGTCTATCCTTAAAAACAGAAAATTCATTTCTCTCTTTCCCAACCCTCTAGGTTTGGTCTTTCAACAGACTGGGTGGCCTTTGGGACATCACAGCTAACTAGTGACTCTAAGCGATGTGCAGAGAGAACCTCAGACCCCAGGAGTTCAGGGGATCAGAATGCTCGCCGCTTCCATTCCATGCCCATGCCCGGCGCGCACTACATCCAGGTCCGGGCCTGAGGGGGAAGCACGCAACATGCATGGGCAGTGCAGGGAGAGGATCTGGTTAACCTGGAGGCGGCAACCGAAGGGGTGAGGTGGCATCATGCAATGGAAATCACAGCGTGGCCTTAGCTGCCATGCAGAAAAGACCTACATCAAAGAGTCTGCAGTGCGGCTCCTGGGTAAGAGTCGATATGAGAGAGGTGAGTTACTTCAGCAATGAAAGACACAGGCAGAAAAATGTTCAAACCACTCTAAACAGAACACTGTACGGAGCACCAGCATTACACAAGAGGAGAGGCAGATCTGGGGACGAGGAGAGGAGGGACCGAGTGGGGGAGAGGACAGAACTGGTCATCACTCTGATGAGATGGTGTCCCTGGCCAACCCGACATATGCAAGTCTTTGTATAACGTTTGTTGCATTGAACAAATAATTCGTTAGGCTCTTTAACATTGTCTGTAATTGTCAAGACGTTTTGAAAGTTCAGGAGAAGCAAGGCATCAGTTACAAAAAGATACACACCATGATTTCCTGGGTTACGGTTTGTTACAGAGGCAGAGCTGAACTGGTTGGATAAATATAGACGGTTAAGTGCCAACATCCTTAACAAACTAGTTACAGAGCTCATGTTGACTCTCAAGGCGAAACACGGCATTGAAGGAACCCACCAGTCAGGAAAGCTCGGCTGATGCAATGGTAGGTAACGCTATGCTTCTGGGACCCCTGGAAGCCACCTCTGACCCTGCATGTAAACCCACTCCTGACTGAAGCCATGTTTTCATCATCTCAACACGCATGACCGGGGTTTACTGTAGATGAGCCATTATTTGGAAAACGGATCCTCACTTCTAAACAAATTATTGTTAACTTTTGCTCAGTCTATCCTTAAAAACAGAAAATTCATTTCTCTCTTTCCCAACCCTCTAGGTTTGGTCTTTCAACAGACTGGGTGGCCTTTGGGACATCACAGCTAACTAGTGACTCTAAGCGATGTGCAGAGAGAACCTCAGACCCCAGGAGTTCAGGGGATCAGAATGCTCGCCGCTTCCATTCCATGCCCATGCCCGGCGCGCACTACATCCAGGTCCGGGCCTGAGGGGGAAGCACGCAACATGCATGGGCAGTGCAGGGAGAGGATCTGGTTAACCTGGAGGCGGCAACCGAAGGGGTGAGGTGGCATCATGCAATGGAAATCACAGCGTGGCCTTAGCTGCCATGCAGAAAAGACCTACATCAAAGAGTCTGCAGTGCGGCTCCTGGGTAAGAGTCGATATGAGAGAGGTGAGTTACTTCAGCAATGAAAGACACAGGCAGAAAAATGTTCAAACCACTCTAAACAGAACACTGTACGGAGCACCAGCATTACACAAGAGGAGAGGCAGATCTGGGGACGAGGAGAGGAGGGACCGAGTGGGGGAGAGGACAGAACTGGTCATCACTCTGATGAGATGGTGTCCCTGGCCAACCCGACATATGCAAGTCTTTGTATAACGTTTGTTGCATTGAACAAATAATTCGTTAGGCTCTTTAACATTGTCTGTAATTGTCAAGACGTTTTGAAAGTTCAGGAGAAGCAAGGCATCAGTTACAAAAAGATACACACCATGATTTCCTGGGTTACGGTTTGTTACAGAGGCAGAGCTGAACTGGTTGGATAAATATAGACGGTTAAGTGCCAACATCCTTAACAAACTAGTTACAGAGCTCATGTTGACTCTCAAGGCGAAACACGGCATTGAAGGAACCCACCAGTCAGGAAAGCTCGGCTGATGCAATGGTAGGTAACGCTATGCTTCTGGGACCCCTGGAAGCCACCTCTGACCCTGCATGTAAACCCACTCCTGACTGAAGCCATGTTTTCATCATCTCAACACGCATGACAGGTCAGAAGTGAGTTCACCCCACGTACACCTTGAGCATTTCACCAGAGCCTTACTTACAGGTGACGTTTCCTAAAGGTGTTTCAATCAAAATCACTTGAACAGCAAACACAATAATAACAGAAGCGTAAGGTTCTTTTTAAAGAGACAGAACTACTACTGACTCAGCAGGGGACCGTCACGCCCCCTCTGAGGTCAAGGTCACAGGCAACACCTGGGAGCAGGAATGATCCCTGACACATTGAACACAACTTACAGGATGGTACAGTCTAGTCCTAATTCACATTCTCCCCCCTGGTTCTGACCAGAAATAGTATTATTCTTAAAACGTTCTCCCAGAGTTCAGCCTTCACCTTCCCTACACCTGTGATTGTAGCTGTGAATGAGGGGGTATGCTCTCAGCCTTACGAGCTCAGAGAGAGCTGGGCATCTGCCAGCACCCCTGGAAGGTGCAGACAGTCGCGGGGGGAAAGGACAAGCAGGTTCCTCCCAGCACCTCCTTCCTCACGCCTCAAGATGTAGCTGTTCCCACTTGATCACAATGTATTCCCCTTTATTGGTTACAAATGTGAACATTTAAGTTGAAGGTTTTCAAACACACTCTATAGTTATGAATGAAATTCTAATGGTCTGTACATTCATTTGATACATTTCTCCAAGGTTCTCCTTCTGTGACCTGCACTCTACTAGTTCCAGGAACACAGATCAATATTCTCTCAAGTGACTGCCACTGTGCTCTTAGCAGACACTCTGGAAATGGTCAGGCATAGCTGGGAAGGCGTCGCGGTGGGGCAGCCCCTGCACCACGGCTTCATTTCAAAAGATAATGTGATCGGTCTATTCCTACTGTGAGTTTAGTTGGTCATGTTTTCTTCTTCACAAATCTGAGGGCAGAGGGTTCATTCCCCTTGTGTCAGTATTTGGACTCCTGTCCTGGCTTCACGGAAGTCCAAATCAGAATGGATTTGGAACACGTGAAAATCTGCAGCTAAGCCTCATAACATAACCACAATAGTACACAGACAACACTTTGCTGTTTATTTCAAGGCTGATGCAATGGTAGGTAACGCTATGCTTCTGGGACCCCTGGAAGCCACCTCTGACCCTGCATGTAAACCCACTCCTGACTGAAGCCATGTTTTCATCATCTCAACACGCATGACAGGTCAGAAGTGAGTTCACCCCACGTACACCTTGAGCATTTCACCAGAGCCTTACTTACAGGTGACGTTTCCTAAAGGTGTTTCAATCAAAATCACTTGAACAGCAAACACAATAATAACAGAAGCGTAAGGTTCTTTTTAAAGAGACAGAACTACTACTGACTCAGCAGGGGACCGTCACGCCCCCTCTGAGGTCAAGGTCACAGGCAACACCTGGGAGCAGGAATGATCCCTGACACATTGAACACAACTTACAGGATGGTACAGTCTAGTCCTAATTCACATTCTCCCCCCTGGTTCTGACCAGAAATAGTATTATTCTTAAAACGTTCTCCCAGAGTTCAGCCTTCACCTTCCCTACACCTGTGATTGTAGCTGTGAATGAGGGGGTATGCTCTCAGCCTTACGAGCTCAGAGAGAGCTGGGCATCTGCCAGCACCCCTGGAAGGTGCAGACAGTCGCGGGGGGAAAGGACAAGCAGGTTCCTCCCAGCACCTCCTTCCTCACGCCTCAAGATGTAGCTGTTCCCACTTGATCACAATGTATTCCCCTTTATTGGTTACAAATGTGAACATTTAAGTTGAAGGTTTTCAAACACACTCTATAGTTATGAATGAAATTCTAATGGTCTGTACATTCATTTGATACATTTCTCCAAGGTTCTCCTTCTGTGACCTGCACTCTACTAGTTCCAGGAACACAGATCAATATTCTCTCAAGTGACTGCCACTGTGCTCTTAGCAGACACTCTGGAAATGGTCAGGCATAGCTGGGAAGGCGTCGCGGTGGGGCAGCCCCTGCACCACGGCTTCATTTCAAAAGATAATGTGATCGGTCTATTCCTACTGTGAGTTTAGTTGGTCATGTTTTCTTCTTCACAAATCTGAGGGCAGAGGGTTCATTCCCCTTGTGTCAGTATTTGGACTCCTGTCCTGGCTTCACGGAAGTCCAAATCAGAATGGATTTGGAACACGTGAAAATCTGCAGCTAAGCCTCATAACATAACCACAATAGTACACAGACAACACTTTGCTGTTTATTTCATCAGCTCAGGGTACAGAGTCCCCACCATCCTGCTACTTGAAAGTTAAATGAGCATTAAACATCTTTGGTAACTTCTAAAGGGAAATGATATGAACAAAAGTATTTTCCCTCTTGCTGTCTTGACTCAAGCCAAAAGAAAACCATAGCCCCTCCACCCTCTGAATTCGTATTTGTAGGCAGCCTTCTGGGATCTGAGGATATCTAAACCTGTAGAGAACAGGACTTTGTGAAGGAAAACCAGTTTATCATGCTCGTGGAATTCTGGACTTACACAGGATCTGGCGGGCATTTAAAAGGCAATGGAGTGTGTGGGCTCGGCAGCACTGCTAACCCAGTTCTTTGGAAAATGAGCAGAGAAAGCGGTAGCTGCAACTCTTCTGCTCAACCCAAGGCACAGCATCAGAGCCTCATTGCCTTCCCCAGGCTCCCTCCTGGTACTTATCAGATGGAGACCAACTGGAAAATCACAGGTGCTAAGAGCTCCTGCCCACGGGTCTTCCCCAGCAGCTCCTTAAGTAGCTCTGGTTCACCCGCTCCTGCCCAAATCTGTGCTCCTGCCAAGAAGCAGTGATAACTGGGTGCACATCCGTGTGCACCCATCCACCTGTGGTTTCAGATGCACATGACACGGTGAGAAAAACTTTTCAGTAGATTGCAAGTTTCCATCTTGATCAACAGAACTGACCAAGATTCAAAGGTGTTTTTATTTGGAGAGGCTAAAAAAAAGTGATTAAAAAAACTACATAGGGCTTCCCTGGTGGTCCAGTAGGTAAAGAGTCCATTTTGCAGTGCAAGGGGCCCTGGTTTGATCCCTGCCCCGGGAAGATCCCACATGCGGTGGAGCAGCTGAACTGGTGTGTCCAATTACAAGCCAGTGCTCTGGAGTGCATACGTCCAGAGCCGGTGCTCTGCAATGGGAGAGGCCACTGTGATGGGAGGTCCACACAAGCCAAAAAATAAAGATGGATGAAAATAAATAAATAAATAAACCAATAAAAGAGATCAAAATTTAAAAAAAAACCCTACATATTCTGTGTTCACAAGTCATCAACTGAATTACAACAATTTAACGTGGATTTTAAACTTCTGTCATTTTGAAATGAGTACCATTTTAAAATTCAGTACTGTGACCTTATAAAAATGTGTATTTTTCCATTTATTGATCTTTTTTTTTAAAAAAAATTTGGCTTCTCAAAGGGGAATTTCTTTGTGCTGATGGAAGAGTTCTGTATTCTTATTGGGAAGGTTAAAAGTACAAAAACATACGATAAAATATCCTCAAACTATATGGAAATAAGTGCTTCTAAAAACTGGTAGAAACCCCCTCCCGCCTCCCCAAAAAAAGTCAGCGTATGAGTTAACAGTATTGTGCCAATGTCAACTTTCTGGTTTTAACATACTAACAGCATACTATGGCTGTGTAACACACAGTATTCAATATATAGTGTGCTCATGGAAGGAATGTGCACAGTGACTCCGTATTGCTTTTGCAACTTCTTGAAACTATTTCAAAATCAAGTTAGAATAGCGAAATAATCAGTTATTTTGGCTTCTTTTATCTGAGCCATGTACAGGCTAGTATTCTATGTGTGGTGATAGAACCCTTAAAAATATATACAAACTGATTCCTTTAAAATTATTTCCTTGGCCCCTGTTATCTGTGTAGTAACGTGTTCCATTCCAAAAGATGCAAAAGAAGTACAAGAGAGGCTAGCAACACCAGCCGATATTAGCTCTCTTCTTCCCTTTCTCAGCAGAACAGCAATCGAGGCAGAGGTGTTGTTTATCCACTATGCAAGTGTTCATAGACAAGCCCTCAGGACAGAATCAACTGTCTTCATCACTTATGTGATAAGGAGCCTCCTAGAATTAACCCACAGGAATCCCCTCGGGTAAGCAGACACTGGGTGCTAAGCTCTGCTAAGTGATGCTACTGCTGTTACAATGGCCTCTCCACTCAAAGCTGGTCCTGGACTAAGCTGTCTCCTTGTTTTTTTCTTATTCTTTTCCCTTCCTGGAGCTCAATGCTTCCCATAGTAAGGGACCAATAACTGAGACCTGCTTAATTAAGGTTCAAAATAATATGAAGAAATACTTATATTAAAAAAAAAAAAAAAAAAAAAAAAAAACTAGATGTTCCACATCCATGCTATTTGCTTGCAAACTCTTACTCATTCCCCTTGGAATACAGCTCAATGGTTACCTCCTCCAGGAAGATTTCCCTGTTCTAGCCCTCGCCTGGAAGCCTTCGAGAATGAATTTATAATTGTAGAATTAAAAATTCTAAATTGCAAGTTAAGAGAGATATTTTGGAGAATAAAAAATTTTGCAGCATCCTCCAAATCGCCCAAGGGTAACTATCCCCCCTACCAGCCACAATGATACTTATCCTAGGCAATTCTACTGGAAGTAAAGTCAAGGCCAAAGAAAGACAGCAGAGAGATCTGTAGAATGCCAATGACTTTATAAGAACTTATGTTCACTGTTTTGTCTTCCTGGAAGCTTTCTCTAAAACAAAAAAGTCAGCGTATGAGTTAACAGTATTGTGCCAATGTCAACTTTCTGGTTTTAACATACTAACAGCATACTATGGCTGTGTAACACACAGTATTCAATATATAGTGTGCTCATGGAAGGAATGTGCACAGTGACTCCGTATTGCTTTTGCAACTTCTTGAAACTATTTCAAAATCAAGTTAGAATAGCGAAATAATCAGTTATTTTGGCTTCTTTTATCTGAGCCATGTACAGGCTAGTATTCTATGTGTGGTGATAGAACCCTTAAAAATATATACAAACTGATTCCTTTAAAAATTATTTCCTTGGCCCCTGTTATCTGTGTAGTAACGTGTTCCATTCCAAAAGATGCAAAAGAAGTACAAGAGAGGCTAGCAACACCAGCCGATATTAGCTCTCTTCTTCCCTTTCTCAGCAGAACAGCAATCGAGGCAGAGGTGTTGTTTATCCACTATGCAAGTGTTCATAGACAAGCCCTCAGGACAGAATCAACTGTCTTCATCACTTATGTGATAAGGAGCCTCCTAGAATTAACCCACAGGAATCCCCTCGGGTAAGCAGACACTGGGTGCTAAGCTCTGCTAAGTGATGCTACTGCTGTTACAATGGCCTCTCCACTCAAAGCTGGTCCTGGACTAAGCTGTCTCCTTGTTTTTTTCTTATTCTTTTCCCTTCCTGGAGCTCAATGCTTCCCATAGTAAGGGACCAATAACTGAGACCTGCTTAATTAAGGTTCAAAATAATATGAAGAAATACTTATTTTAAAAAAAAAAAAAAACACTAGATGTTCCACATCCATGCTATTTGCTTGCAAACTCTTACTCATTCCCCTTGGAATACAGCTCAATGGTTACCTCCTCCAGGAAGATTTCCCTGTTCTAGCCCTCGCCTGGAAGCCTTCGAGAATGAATTTATAATTGTAGAATTAAAAATTCTAAATTGCAAGTTAAGAGAGATATTTTGGAGAATAAAAAATTTTGCAGCATCCTCCAAATCGCCCAAGGGTAACTATCCCCCCTACCAGCCACAATGATACTTATCCTAGGCAATTCTACTGGAAGTAAAGTCAAGGCCAAAGAAAGACAGCAGAGAGATCTGTAGAATGCCAATGACTTTATAAGAACTTATGTTCACTGTTTTGTCTTCCTGAGAAGCTTTCTCTAAAACAAAAGAAAAAGGAGAAATGTGCAAAGGATAAAACCTCCTGGAACTGAAGCCTCACAAATAAATATCCAGGAAGAGCCAATTCAATCCTTCCTGAAATAGAAGATGAGGCCCCACTGTTAACCTAACACTGTTATTACCTGCAAGTGGTTTGAGCTTATGAAGGGCCTGGAACTTCTATCTTCCTCTCATTGTTTAAAAGACAAACAAGCAGAACAGCTTGGACTGAAAATAAATGAATTCCCTGAGAAGTCAGAAACTCCTGCTATGAAGAAGACTCCTGCCTCACCGCAATATATCTATCTACCTATATAGATATACATCTATCTATCTACATATATATATAAGGAAATTCATAACCAATGGAAGACAAAAGGTGCGCAGAACTACTCAGCATCTGTTAAGAGTGAACAGCAGCTAAGAGAGAATGGGCTGGTGATCTTAGCTTTCTGTTCTACATCCATGCTACTTGCTTGCAAACTCTTACTCATTCCCCTTGGAATACAGCTCAGAGGTTACCTCCTCCAGGAAGTTTTACCTGACCCACCCCTCACCCGGAAGGACGTGAGCCCTTTCCTGGATTTCCTGTTCTTCCTGGGTGCTTCCACTGTGGCACTCACTCAGTGGTAATTTATTTGTTTCCTCATATCTCCCTTCTGTACTATAGACCATGAGCCCCCTAAGGGGGCTGTGAGGTCATTTTTTGTGTGTCTGTATTTCTGCTGGCAGAGTGCTCAAGAAGTAGATCCTCAACAAATGTTTAAGGGAGAGAAGGAGAAACAAGAGGATAGAGCAAAGATATAGAAGGATCTGGGGGCAACTAATCACAATCCAGTAGCATCAAGATGAGGTGCCAAGCCTACGAGGAAAACCCCAACCTCATACTTGAGTTTATATGGTCCCAGGTACTACCCAGCCACAATGATACTTATCCTAGGCAATTCTACTGGAAGTAAAGTCAAGGCCAAAGAAAGACAGCAGAGAGATCTGTAGAATGCCAATGACTTTATAAGAACTTATGTTCACTGTTTTGTCTTCCTGAGAAGCTTTCTCTAAAACAAAAGAAAAAGGAGAAATGTGCAAAGGATAAAACCTCCTGGAACTGAAGCCTCACAAATAAATATCCAGGAAGAGCCAATTCAATCCTTCCTGAAATAGAAGATGAGGCCCCACTGTTAACCTAACACTGTTATTACCTGCAAGTGGTTTGAGCTTATGAAGGGCCTGGAACTTCTATCTTCCTCTCATTGTTTAAAAGACAAACAAGCAGAACAGCTTGGACTGAAAATAAATGAATTCCCTGAGAAGTCAGAAACTCCTGCTATGAAGAAGACTCCTGCCTCACCGCAATATATCTATCTACCTATATAGATATACATCTATCTATCTACATATATATATAAGGAAATTCATAACCAATGGAAGACAAAAGGTGCGCAGAACTACTCAGCATCTGTTAAGAGTGAACAGCAGCTAAGAGAGAATGGGCTGGTGATCTTAGCTTTCTGTTCTACATCCATGCTACTTGCTTGCAAACTCTTACTCATTCCCTTGAATACAGCTCAGAGGTTACCTCCTCCAGGAAGTTTTACCTGACCCACCCCTCACCCGGAAGGACGTGAGCCCTTTCCTGGATTTCCTGTTCTTCCTGGGTGCTTCCACTGTGGCACTCACTCAGTGGTAATTTATTTGTTTCCTCATATCTCCCTTCTGTACTATAGACCATGAGCCCCCTAAGGGGGCTGTGAGGTCATTTTTTGTGTGTCTGTATTTCTGCTGGCAGAGTGCTCAAGAAGTAGATCCTCAACAAATGTTTAAGGGAGAGAAGGAGAAACAAGAGGATAGAGCAAAGATATAGAAGGATCTGGGGGCAACTAATCACAATCCAGTAGCATCAAGATGAGGTGCCAAGCCTACGAGGAAAACCCCAACCTCATACTTGAGTTTATATGGTCCCAGGATCCTACATGGATTGAGAACTTAAACAGTATGACAATAACTACTGTAGCCATTATGTTACCACAGTGCCTAGGAGATGCAGTGTCCTCAAAAGACTAATGTATGGACTCCTCTCATGTGCTGAGTTACAGGTGATATCCCCTAAGATGGATAAGGAGAAGATTTTAAGCCTTAGAATGGGAATTGTCTTGGAGAGAGCAAAATTCACCACTCAGTGAGGCCAGCTGACCCACTGGCTGAGAAAAGCCATAGCAGCGAGAGAGTTCTGAGAGATGCTGAATCCTGTAATAGGTGGGCTCTCCACTGGGGCGTCTGATTTCTCTGCATCGCTAGGCATCCCAAAACAACATGCCTAAAGCCTAATCAAACCTCACTCCTCTCCAACTAACAGATCTATACTTTTCTCTTTATAGAAAGACTGTCTTCTGTCATAGGGAGGCCAGGATGAAAACAATATACCGAGATGACTGGAATCTCAATTCATTATTCCCTTTTCTTCAAATGATAGCTATTTTTTGTGCTCCAGATCAAGAAGGTGATCCAGACTTGACATTAGCATATCAGCAGCATAAATGGAAAATCTACAGGTGTCATGCAGGTCACTCTGGCTGATCCATTTCTCTAGGAACCCAATCCAACAGAGACAATTTAAAGATCCCCATAAAAATACCGAGTAGGGGGCAGGAGTTCAGATGAGGACTGGAACCCAAAGCTACTAGCATTCTGTTATGGCTCAGAGGTTACCTCCTCCAGGAAGTTTTACCTGACCCACCCCTCACCCGGAAGGACGTGAGCCCTTTCCTGATTTCCTGTTCTTCCTGGGTGCTTCCACTGTAGCACTCACTCAGTGGTAATTTATTTGTTTCCTCATATCTCCCTTCTGTACTATAGACCATGAGCCCCCTAAGGGGGCTGTGAGGTCATTTTTTGTGTGTCTGTATTTCTGCTGGCAGAGTGCTCAAGAAGTAGATCCTCAACAAATGTTTAAGGGAGAGAAGGAGAAACAAGAGGATAGAGCAAAGATATAGAAGGATCTGGGGGCAACTAATCACAATCCAGTAGCATCAAGATGAGGTGCCAAGCCTACGAGGAAAACCCCAACCTCATACTTGAGTTTATATGGTCCCAGGATCCTACATGGATTGAGAACTTAAACAGTATGACAATAACTACTGTAGCCATTATGTTACCACAGTGCCTAGGAGATGCAGTGTCCTCAAAAGACTAATGTATGGACTCCTCTCATGTGCTGAGTTACAGGTGATATCCCCTAAGATGGATAAGGAGAAGATTTTAAGCCTTAGAATGGGAATTGTCTTGGAGAGAGCAAAATTCACCACTCAGTGAGGCCAGCTGACCCACTGGCTGAGAAAAGCCATAGCAGCGAGAGAGTTCTGAGAGATGCTGAATCCTGTAATAGGTGGGCTCTCCACTGGGGCGTCTGATTTCTCTGCATCGCTAGGCATCCCAAAACAACATGCCTAAAGCCTAATCAAACCTCACTCCTCTCCAACTAACAGATCTATACTTTTCTCTTTATAGAAAGACTGTCTTCTGTCATAGGAGGCCAGGATGAAAACAATATACCGAGATGACTGGAATCTCAATTCATTATTCCCTTTTCTTCAAATGATAGCTATTTTTTGTGCTCCAGATCAAGAAGGTGATCCAGACTTGACATTAGCATATCAGCAGCATAAATGGAAAATCTACAGGTGTCATGCAGGTCACTCTGGCTGATCCATTTCTCTAGGAACCCAATCCAACAGAGACAATTTAAAGATCCCCATAAAAATACCGAGTAGGGGGGCAGGAGTTCAGATGAGGACTGGAACCCAAAAGGTAAGCTTGCAAACAGACTAGCCTTACTGGATATGTGCCAGCATGGTCTACTGAGCTCCAGTAATGCTGAATATAATGCACTCTAAGCTTTAAAAAAATACAGTAACACTGAGTACAGTCTTACATGGACAAATATGGGTCCTATCATGGTTACTACTCCACACCACATATGTGGTGAAGGTTAATGGACAGCCTGTCTCTAAATCACGTGTTTAAATCATTTAATGTTGTCTTTCTCCTTAATTTGTCCTCTCAAGTCAGCATATTTTGATGGACAGCTCCTTCCAGCCATCACTCTTCCTGAATAGTAAATGGATTTTTAAAAAATCAGGATTATTCTCTAAAATTATATGAGATCGCAAAAAAAATTTTTTTTAAGTTGTCACTGGCTTCTGAAACATTGTGTTCTATGTAAGTAATTCTAAAGACAATCTGCAGTTATGTGGGCACTAACAGTAGAGAAGCAAAGATGTGATGATATCCATTTATTATGGGCAGCAACAAAATTCTATGAGTCAAAACACCACTCTAGTTCAGATGAAACTATGAACAGCATGATATCATAGTGTGAGCAGAGCAAACAAAATATATGGATCCATTTAGTGGACCCATTTGCAAATGTGCCAGTTTCACCATGAAGAGGGAGGGTACTAGTTTAATTTAAAGCTTAAAAACAATCCCATGAAATAGAAAACACTTCTTTACATTTACAAAATGTATATATGTATGTATGTGTGTATGAGTTCTAAGGGCATTATATTAGAACAGCATTACCACTGTTTAGAAATGGAGATAAAGAGAATCATGTGATTGTGTCCTTATTCTCTGTTAATTCAATAAAAAGATTTTTAGAATTATCCATCTAACCTTGAATTCATTGTTTTTTAACTTGGTAGAGATGTTTTAAACTCCAGTGTGTAGAGGTGTTACATTTCAATGAGTTAAAATGTGACAAGTGCTTGGACAGTCACTGGACGGAACCTTAGTAAAGGCTCCTTAGCTCACTTCCATTGGTGATTCTGCAATGAAGCCAGGAACCAAGGCTTCCATCTGCCTTGGGTCAGTCTCGCTGCACACTGGACCTCCTCTGCCTCTGTGTTGTTTCCTACTCCATATATCACTCTCTCTTGCCTACTAAGAGCCAGTCATAGTCATATTCTTTCTGTTACTCTAAGCTTTAAAAAAATACAGTAACACTGAGTACAGTCTTACATGGACAAATATGGGTCCTATCATGGTTACTACTCCACACCACATATGTGGTGAAGGTTAATGGACAGCCTGTCTCTAAATCACGTGTTTAAATCATTTAATGTTGTCTTTCTCCTTAATTTGTCCTCTCAAGTCAGCATATTTTGATGGACAGCTCCTTCCAGCCATCACTCTTCCTGAATAGTAAATGGATTTTTAAAAAATCAGGATTATTCTCTAAAATTATATGAGATCGCAAAAAAAATTTTTTTTAAGTTGTCACTGGCTTCTGAAACATTGTGTTCTATGTAAGTAATTCTAAAGACAATCTGCAGTTATGTGGGCACTAACAGTAGAGAAGCAAAGATGTGATGATATCCATTTATTATGGGCAGCAACAAAATTCTATGAGTCAAAACACCACTCTAGTTCAGATGAAACTATGAACAGCATGATATCATAGTGTGAGCAGAGCAAACAAAATATATGGATCCATTTAGTGGACCCATTTGCAAATGTGCCAGTTTCACCATGAAGAGGGAGGGTACTAGTTTAATTTAAAGCTTAAAAACAATCCCATGAAATAGAAAACACTTCTTTACATTTACAAAATGTATATATGTATGTATGTGTGTATGAGTTCTAAGGGCATTATATTAGAACAGCATTACCACTGTTTAGAAATGGAGATAAAGAGAATCATGTGATTGTGTCCTTATTCTCTGTTAATTCAATAAAAAGATTTTTAGAATTATCCATCTAACCTTGAATTCATTGTTTTTCAACTTGGTAGAGATGTTTTAAACTCCAGTGTGTAGAGGTGTTACATTTCAATGAGTTAAAATGTGACAAGTGCTTGGACAGTCACTGGACGGAACCTTAGTAAAGGCTCCTTAGCTCACTTCCATTGGTGATTCTGCAATGAAGCCAGGAACCAAGGCTTCCATCTGCCTTGGGTCAGTCTCGCTGCACACTGGACCTCCTCTGCCTCTGTGTTGTTTCCTACTCCATATATCACTCTCTCTCTTGCCTACTAAGAGCCAGTCATAGTCATATTCTTTCTGTTCCTCCAAATCCCCATGTTTTTGTCCACCGCCACTGAAAAGCAAGATCCATAAAAGCAGAAAACTTATTTGTTTTATTCATTGCTTCACCAGAACCTAAACTAGTGCCTTGAATGCAGTACATGGTAGAATTCAATAAACTTTGTTAAAAGAAGAAACAAATAAGTGGAGGTCCAAAAGTAGGAATTAAACGACTGAAGAAAGTGGGGGAGGGAAGGAGGAAGTGAGGGAAAGAGGAGGACGGAAGAGGTCGGGAAGAAGGAGGATGAGGGAACTGAAGTTCTAGATCAGCCTCAATAAGAGTAAGTCTCTGGTTAATAACAGCGTTTCCCTCGTCAAATCACAATTATTAGCATAAGATTGCTGCCACCTCATTGCCTGTGTATATACGACATTTGTACCCTCATCAAAGAATTTTCTTCTTATTCCAACCTAAGGAGTCCCTTGATAATTTAAGTCTATAATATATGCACCTGGAAAGATGTCTAACATTTCATTTTTGATTTACACCGAACATCATCCTCCCAATCTCACTTGAAGGCAAAACAGAACGTTTCCTTGTCAACTGCCTTTCTAGGTTATGTGAAGAAGAAATTGACAGCCTGCCCCATGTCAATCCAAAATTTGTCTTGTTATGTTCATTAATAAAAGAGTGCCCCAAACAAATTTGAAACCACTCATGCATATCTCCCACACACTGAAAGTATGCTTACAATGAGGAACTATCCAGGATTCCATTGATACTGGCATATAACAGGATGCATCTTTTTTTTTTTTTGGTATCATTTTGGAGTTAAGAAAAAGAACTCTGAATTGAGACCATGAGCTCACATTCTGGTTCCTAAGTTAGTAACCATGTGACATCAGCCAAGTTATTTAAATTTAGTGAGGCTCCTTTTCTCATCAAAAACGGCATGTAGACAGGAACCAAGGCTTCCATCTGCCTTGGGTCAGTCTCGCTGCACACTGGACCTCCTCTGCCTCTGTGTTGTTTCCTACTCCATATATCACTCTCTCTCTTGCCTACTAAGAGCCAGTCATAGTCATATTCTTTCTGTTCCTCCAAATCCCCATGTTTTTGTCCACCGCCACTGAAAAGCAAGATCCATAAAAGCAGAAAACTTATTTGTTTTATTCATTGCTTCACCAGAACCTAAACTAGTGCCTTGAATGCAGTACATGGTAGAATTCAATAAACTTTGTTAAAAGAAGAAACAAATAAGTGGAGGTCCAAAAGTAGGAATTAAACGACTGAAGAAAGTGGGGGAGGGAAGGAGGAAGTGAGGGAAAGAGGAGGACGGAAGAGGTCGGGAAGAAGGAGGATGAGGGAACTGAAGTTCTAGATCAGCCTCAATAAGAGTAAGTCTCTGGTTAATAACAGCGTTTCCCTCGTCAAATCACAATTATTAGCATAAGATTGCTGCCACCTCATTGCCTGTGTATATACGACATTTGTACCCTCATCAAAGAATTTTCTTCTTATTCCAACCTAAGGAGTCCCTTGATAATTTAAGTCTATAATATATGCACCTGGAAAGATGTCTAACATTTCATTTTTGATTTACACCGAACATCATCCTCCCAATCTCACTTGAAGGCAAAACAGAACGTTTCCTTGTCAACTGCCTTTCTAGGTTATGTGAAGAAGAAATTGACAGCCTGCCCCATGTCAATCCAAAATTTGTCTTGTTATGTTCATTAATAAAAGAGTGCCCCAAACAAATTTGAAACCACTCATGCATATCTCCCACACACTGAAAGTATGCTTACAATGAGGAACTATCCAGGATTCCATTGATACTGGCATATAACAGGATGCATCTTTTTTTTTTTTTGGTATCATTTTGGAGTTAAGAAAAAGAACTCTGAATTGAGACCATGAGCTCACATTCTGGTTCCTAAGTTAGTAACCATGTGACATCAGCCAAGTTATTTAAATTTAGTGAGGCTCCCTTTTCTCATCAAACGGAGAACATCACAGGGGGCTACTGAGTGAGACAGTAAGTAAGATCAGTTCATCAAGGGCTTATCTTTGCACGTAGTGAGTTCTCAATAAATACAGAAACTGCTTACAGCCCTAGAGAAAGGATGTTAGGACTTAAGTCAGAATCCCTTAAGGACAGCTAGCAAAGCAGGTAGCTAACCTTTGATCATCTGATCCATAACGGCTAAAGGAATGGCTGCTTCCTTGTGACTGGCCATGGAGGGGCCCTCCCTTCTCTTCTTTGCTGATACCTGTTAAGGTCGTGTGGTGCACCGTGTGCCTATGAGATGCCTTTTGCAGACTCTCTTCCCTGGAGCCCATTATCCTAGAAATGCATACACATTGAGGAAGCCTAGGTGGGGCAGTGTCTCTACAGACGCTGATGCTAGCTCCTGCACGTGCCTTTCCCCATCAGTTCAGTGCAGTTCCTCTCTGCACTGGCATTTCCGGTTAGAAGAACAAACCAGGAGGGGCTGGCACTGGGCTGAGAATCTAGAATGCACATTATAACAGCTTGGCAAGTTGATCTGTGGAAACTGCTTTTGCTTCTTTTGCTCTTGTTTAGAAAACAGCTTTGACTGCTTACCATCAACACATCTTCCATTTCACACACACTGAAGTTTCTAGGAATGGAGAGTAGAACACTGTTGCATACCTGCTGACCAGCAATGCCTTAACCTTATTGGAGTTGGTGGATTTGAGGAAATGTGGAAATCCTTGGGCTCCCAAGTTCCAGCCTGACTCCACTCTCTTAAGCTCCAGTTTCACATGTGCTCCGAATTCCAACATTAACTGGACAGGCCTGTCTTGGGCGCCGCTTTCCATAGCTGTGGGTTGGACTCAACAGGCATTAAACCTCCATGTAGGAATGAATGCCCATATCATAGTCACACAGAAAGCAGAACATATTTGTGGGATTATCAAGACACCAAAGGACAGATGAATGTGCCTACATTAAGGTCCCTCAGCTTCCAATGTCCATACGGGGGCTTCCATAGCAGAACCCACAGGAGAAGAGAAGGCATGGATGTGCCTTTGTTTTAGACTGAAATGCACATTTCCCGCCTCATCTGTGCTGCTGTTAGCTATGCAGCTTGTTCCTTTTTAATGCACAGACAAGAGCTAACCCAGCACACTGACCCCCCAATCTGACCTGCAATAGCACTGAGGCTTGTTTTTATAGCATGTCAAGTGCACACACCAGCCATTAGGTGTACTTTTGAAGTAATCCTCAGCCCGCCAACTGCTGAAAGATCCCAGAGCAGATGCTGAGCAAGCCTGGTGCTCAGTGGTTACACAACACTCAGCCAAGCCCAGCGGACAATTTTCCCTAAGTATATATGTGCTTAAATGGCACCTACCAATTATATCTCTTTGTTGGAGCACAAAAGGAGGGGGCCTGCCCTCCCAGATGGGCACAGTTCCCAAGTATACGGAGCACTGTCTCTCCTCTCGAGCAGCACCAGGAGAGCCCTTTCCCGGGCACAGGAGACGCTGGGAACCTGGTCCCATTTATCACTGTTCTCTATTCTGGTTCTGAGACTTGCGCCAGAAAAAACTTACATTCAGACACGGCTACCTCTCTGGGGGTGCCTCCACAGAAAGAAAACATGTCCCCTGTGATACAGCCCCCAATTTTCAAATGGATTTCAGCATCCCAGTTCAAAACTATCTGACATCCCAAGATAATGATACAAATGAAAAATGACCATGAGTGCTATACTTATTCCGTAATCCATATTGCAAATACTGGCATATCTCCTCTATTAACTTTTGGTCTCACAAGTTTATCTTTGAAAATACCATGCCAGGCTCCTGTCCCTAAAGTTCTAACTCCAAATAACAACTTCAGAAGGAGTTTGATGGAACAAAGTCAAGAGTGAAGGAAAGAAAAAGTCAAATATGCCAGAATGGGGTAGGTAAAGACGAAGGTAAGGCTCAAGTAACAAATTTGAACTGTTCAAAGTTATCTGATTCTGGGTTCTTTAGCTCACACTGTACTGTTTTTAATCACTAAATGTCAAAATTATTATATTCTCTCATCAATCTGCTCCTCTTTGCTCCCTCTTCCTCTCTCACCTTCCCCTTTCCTTATTAAAGAGATAAAAACTGTCTGCTGTTCAAGGCCTGGCAAAGGCCACTCAACATTCTTGCCTTTGACATCTTCAGTTCCCATCTGCTGGAAGAAAACAGATGTGCCTTTGTTTTAGACTGAAATGCACATTTCCGCCTCATCTGTGCTGCTGTTAGCTATGCAGCTTGTTCCTTTTAATGCACAGACAAGAGCTAACCCAGCACACTGACCCCCAATCTGACCTGCAATAGCACTGAGGCTTGTTTTATAGCATGTCAAGTGCACACACCAGCCATTAGGTGTACTTTTGAAGTAATCCTCAGCCCGCCAACTGCTGAAAGATCCCAGAGCAGATGCTGAGCAAGCCTGGTGCTCAGTGGTTACACAACACTCAGCCAAGCCCAGCGGACAATTTTCCCTAAGTATATATGTGCTTAAATGGCACCTACCAATTATATCTCTTTGTTGGAGCACAAAAGGAGGGGGCCTGCCCTCCCAGATGGGCACAGTTCCCAAGTATACGGAGCACTGTCTCTCCTCTCGAGCAGCACCAGGAGAGCCCTTTCCCGGGCACAGGAGACGCTGGGAACCTGGTCCCATTTATCACTGTTCTCTATTCTGGTTCTGAGACTTGCGCCAGAAAAAACTTACATTCAGACACGGCTACCTCTCTGGGGGTGCCTCCACAGAAAGAAAACATGTCCCCTGTGATACAGCCCCCAATTTTCAAATGGATTTCAGCATCCCAGTTCAAAACTATCTGACATCCCAAGATAATGATACAAATGAAAAATGACCATGAGTGCTATACTTATTCCGTAATCCATATTGCAAATACTGGCATATCTCCTCTATTAACTTTTGGTCTCACAAGTTTATCTTTGAAAATACCATGCCAGGCTCCTGTCCCTAAAGTTCTAACTCCAAATAACAACTTCAGAAGGAGTTTGATGGAACAAAGTCAAGAGTGAAGGAAAGAAAAAGTCAAATATGCCAGAATGGGGTAGGTAAAGACGAAGGTAAGGCTCAAGTAACAAATTTGAACTGTTCAAAGTTATCTGATTCTGGGTTCTTTAGCTCACACTGTACTGTTTTTAATCACTAAATGTCAAAATTATTATATTCTCTCATCAATCTGCTCCTCTTTGCTCCCTCTTCCTCTCTCACCTTCCCCTTTCCTTATTAAAGAGATAAAAACTGTCTGCTGTTCAAGGCCTGGCAAAGGCCACTCAACATTCTTGCCTTTGACATCTTCAGTTCTTACCACCACACTCTGCTGGAAGAAAAACAGATAGGAAAGTTCTAGACAAGGTGCTGCCCTGCCATGATTCTTAAAGATCTGTCTGGACCCACGTCATTCCTTTCATTTGCTAACTGATTTTGCAAGCTTTCTTCCTTCTCTTTGTTTTCTTGTCTTATTTTTGGGGCAATTGCCAACATAGGCACAGTTCTGGATTTTATTTTAAGTAATTTGTAGTTGACTATATTTATTTGTGCAATTGGTGTAATTAAATCTAATTACATAATTGGTGAAAGCCTGAGTAATCACATAATTAGAATGTATAATAATAACTGTTGAAATCCCATTGTTATGACGTGCTATGATACAATTATGATGTGCAACAATGTGGCCTAATTCACAGGGCACCCTGCAAAAGAGCAGAAACAGCTCCAGTCCTACACGCGTAGGTTCAGCTGAGGTTGAAGACCTGGAAGGTAGTGTTCAGCCTTTGGGCTTGGACTTTCTGTTCATCTTTCTCTCTTTAATCAAATCCTTGATTTTTACATTCTCTACAGGTGGAAGGCAGCAACGGAGGCCAGAAGGCGGCTCCTGTAAGGGTACAGGCAGCCACGTTCCCAAGGACAGGTCACTCAAACACTCACCCTTAAAATAGAAGCTATAAGGGATGGACTGGAATTTCTGAAACTTCGATTCCTGTACAAGGATTTTAAATTTGAAAGGCACAAGAAACAGGGTGGCAAAATGTATCGTGATCGCACACACAGTTATAAGCGAGTCTAAAGGGTGTGACGAAGGACCCAGCTCCTGCTCCCAGTCTTCCCCAGGCATGCCACTGCCTCTCCTCTTCTGGCAGCTGTGACCCCGTGGAGCGTCAGATAGGCCTGCCTCTGGGCTCCCTGCAGCTGTACCTGTGACCTGTTCCTACACAGCATGCAGCTCCCACTGGCTTCCAGGGACAGCACTCTCGACCTTGACAAAGGCCTTACTCAACTATTTTAACATTGTCAAAATTATTATATTCTCTCATCAATCTGCTCCTCTTGCTCCCTCTTCCTCTCTCACCTTCCCCTTTCCTTATTAAAGAGATAAAAACTGTCTGCTGTTCAAGGCCTGGCAAAGGCCACTCAACATTCTTGCCTTTGACATCTTCAGTTCTTACCACCACACTCTGCTGGAAGAAAAACAGATAGGAAAGTTCTAGACAAGGTGCTGCCCTGCCATGATTCTTAAAGATCTGTCTGGACCCACGTCATTCCTTTCATTTGCTAACTGATTTTGCAAGCTTTCTTCCTTCTCTTTGTTTTCTTGTCTTATTTTTGGGGCAATTGCCAACATAGGCACAGTTCTGGATTTTATTTTAAGTAATTTGTAGTTGACTATATTTATTTGTGCAATTGGTGTAATTAAATCTAATTACATAATTGGTGAAAGCCTGAGTAATCACATAATTAGAATGTATAATAATAACTGTTGAAATCCCATTGTTATGACGTGCTATGATACAATTATGATGTGCAACAATGTGGCCTAATTCACAGGGCACCCTGCAAAAGAGCAGAAACAGCTCCAGTCCTACACGCGTAGGTTCAGCTGAGGTTGAAGACCTGGAAGGTAGTGTTCAGCCTTTGGGCTTGGACTTTCTGTTCATCTTTCTCTCTTTAATCAAATCCTTGATTTTTACATTCTCTACAGGTGGAAGGCAGCAACGGAGGCCAGAAGGCGGCTCCTGTAAGGGTACAGGCAGCCACGTTCCCAAGGACAGGTCACTCAAACACTCACCCTTAAAATAGAAGCTATAAGGGATGGACTGGAATTTCTGAAACTTCGATTCCTGTACAAGGATTTTAAATTTGAAAGGCACAAGAAACAGGGTGGCAAAATGTATCGTGATCGCACACACAGTTATAAGCGAGTCTAAAGGGTGTGACGAAGGACCCAGCTCCTGCTCCCAGTCTTCCCCAGGCATGCCACTGCCTCTCCTCTTCTGGCAGCTGTGACCCCGTGGAGCGTCAGATAGGCCTGCCTCTGGGCTCCCTGCAGCGTGTACCTGTGACCTGTTCCTACACAGCATGCAGCTCCCCACTGGCTTCCAGGGACAGCACTCTCGACCTGGCCAGTGACAGCAGCCGCGGCACATCTCACACCCAAGACTCAATTTCTTGCCTGCTCAAGAGTCCCCACGGGTATCACTCTTCAGCCTCAGGAAACCTCCAAGCCCCCAGCCCGCTGGGCAGTTAGGAGCACCTGCTTCACCTCACACCCCTCCTTGTCTAGCCTAACTTCCACCATCCAGCCTTATTGTCACTCCTCTGAAACCATCCTCCTTCCATAACGGAAGTCCTCCCCACGATGGTCTTAACTCTGCCTCTGCTCTGCGCAGCTGGAATTTCCTGAATCAAAGCCACACAACTGAAATGACTAGGTTCACATTGCACTCATGCTCTCACATCACACTGACATTCAATATTAACTGACAAATGGCTATTTCACTTGCAGTGGTTGGTTTTCTAATATCCCATTATTTCCTAGTTTCTCTCTCCACCCCCCCCCAACTTCTCATATCTTTCTCTGTGCCGTCATGCTCAGCTGATGGTCTCACTTCAAACTGTCATTAAAAATAATACATGAAATCAGGGCTTCCCTGGTGGTCCAGTGGGTAAAGAGTCCTCCTTGCAGTGCAAGGGGCACCGGTTCGATCCCTGGCCCAGGAAGATCCTACATGCCGCAAAGTGGCTGGACCAGTGTGACCAATTGCAAGCCAGTGCTCTGGAGTGCATGTGCCCCGAGCTGGTGTTCTGCAGTGAGAGAGGCCTCTGCAGTGGGAGGCCCACACAGTTCAAGGAGTGAAGATGGATGAAAATAAATAATAAAATAAAAGATCAATAAAAAGAGGCCAAATTAAAAAAAATTAATAATACATGAAATCACATCAAGCTCCACTATTTCCTACCAGCAGCCCTCCACGCCTGCACACACAGGCACCCAGTCCCTCCTCTGCGCCTTCTCATCCGATGGAGCCAGTCCACGCCTTCCTTGGATGCTCTTTCACCTTTGTTCAGCTGTCTCTGCTGTTTCAGTCATCTACCTCTAACTACTGGAACATGGGCATCAAAATATACACTTGCTTAGCTACCTTCTACTGCATAAAACAAAGCTTTATGTGAGCTTGAGCTCACATCCCACTCAGATTCCCAACTCCCTGTCTTTATAGTCAAATTTCCGAAAGAGATCCACCTCAGTCCCCATCTCCCTACCACTTGCTCAGTCTGCCCTTGGTAAAGACACAGATGACTCCCGTGTGGCAAACTCTGCAGATGACAGTGGATGCCAGTCCTCCCCAGTGTTCCAGCAGCATCTGGCAGTGGACCACCTCCTCCTCCTTGAAACACTCACATCCCTTGGCTTCCACCATCCCACCCTCCTGGGTCATGTTCTTTTCTCAGTTTCCCATCCAGGCTGCTCCTACTTTTCCCAGCCTCTAAATGTGGGAGACTTTCATCCCTTTTTACTTCCTGATAGTCTAACTCCAACCCAGAGTCTCTTTCAGGTTCAAGACTCTCGTATCAAACTTCGTACTTGACATATTTGTCCATGTTTCACTGAAGTCTCACATGTAACATATTCATGACACAGCCTTGGCTTTCTCCCGAAATAACTTCCTTTAAGGCAGCCCTCCCTTTCTCAGGAAATGGCACCACCTGCTATTCAAGCCAAACATCTAGAAAGACCTGGATTCTTACACTTTCATCCATTGGTGAGTCTTGTCCAAAATGTCTTTCTTCTCTTTAACTCCCTACTTTAACACGCCACTAGGTCAATTCACTGCCATCTTTTGTTTGACTGTTCCCCTATTTTATTTTCAGAGTATGAATGCAGAAATTTTTTCAAAAAAATATTTGTCTATTTATTTTACTTTGGCTTTCCTTTTTTTTTTTTTTCGCCCTATCTCCTTCACCAGTTTAAAAACGTTCCCTGATCCTGTTTCCTGGCTTGCTGATTTATAGAATCTAGTACAGATCAGGCAATTCAGTTTCTGTTGAATGAATAAATAAATGATTGACTGTGGCTTTGGTATCCATAAGCTGCAGAGTATGTGACTCAAAGTAAACTCATAAAAGTCACTGTAAAAACTAGGGCAGAACAAAGTTGGTAATAAAATAAGCTAAATGTTCTCCAAAAGTGAAGTACAGAGACACATATGCTATGGATTGAACTGTGTCTCCCTGAAATTCCTATATTGAGGCCCCACATTCTAACCTGATGGTATTTGGAGATGCAGAGAGAGTTAGGTTTGAATGAAGTCATAAGGCTGGGACCCTAGAAATGGGATGAGTGTCTTTACAAGAAGAGGCATGAGATAACTTGTTTTCTGTCTCTCTCTCCTCCATTTCTCCTTCTCTCTCTGCCATGTAAGGACACAGGAAGATGGTGACTGCCTGCAAGCCAAGAAGAGGGCTCTTACCATGCTGGCACCATTATAAATCGCCCAGCCTCCAGATACATCTCCCCGTTGCCTAAGTAGTCCATATAAGGGATTCTGTTGTTTCAGCCCAAGGGAACTAAGACATCTAGGACCAGCAAGCCCATTCCTAGACATATCCTCCAGAGATATAAAAATATATATCCACACAAAAATCTGCACCCAAGTGTCCATACAAGCATTATTCAGAATAGACAGTGGAATATTCCTGAATGTCCAACTGATAGTGAGACAAAATGTGGTGTATCCACACAATGGAATATCAGTCAGATGAGGAGCGAAACATGTGTTACAACCTGGAATTTGAACATAAAAAGTAAAAGAAGCCAGTCACAGAAGGTCATGTATTGTAAGATTCCACTTACGTGGAATGTCCAGAATAGACAAATCCATAGAGACAGAGGGCAGATTAGAGGCGCTCCAGGGTTGGAAAGATTGGGGGCAGGGGTTAGGTAGTGACAGAAAGAGAGTTTGTGTGTGTGTTTTTTTTTTTAATACCCTAGAAGTAGATTGTGGTAATGGTTGCACAAGTCTAAGGCTATCACAAAAATCACTGAACCATTTTAAATGGGTAAATTTTATAGTATATGAGATATATTTCAATAAAACTGTTAATAAAAAGAAAAAGAGGAAGGAGGAAGAGGAAGAAGTAGCATTACACATTGCATATGTGAAGTATAGCTATAGGCTCACCTTTAAACCTATAAATACAGTTTTATTGAGTCTTTTCAAGTAAACTCATAAAAGTCACTGTAAAACTAGGGCAGAACAAAGTTGGTAATAAAATAAGCTAAATGTTCTCCAAAAGTGAAGTACAGAGACACATATGCTATGGATTGAACTGTGTCTCCTGAAATTCCTATATTGAGGCCCCACATTCTAACCTGATGGTATTTGGAGATGCAGAGAGAGTTAGGTTTGAATGAAGTCATAAGGCTGGGACCCTAGAAATGGGATGAGTGTCTTTACAAGAAGAGGCATGAGATAACTTGTTTTCTGTCTCTCTCCTCCATTTCTCCTTCTCTCTCTGCCATGTAAGGACACAGGAAGATGGTGACTGCCTGCAAGCCAAGAAGAGGGCTCTTACCATGCTGGCACCATTATAAATCGCCCAGCCTCCAGATACATCTCCCCGTTGCCTAAGTAGTCCATATAAGGGATTCTGTTGTTTCAGCCCAAGGGAACTAAGACATCTAGGACCAGCAAGCCCATTCCTAGACATATCCTCCAGAGATATAAAAATATATATCCACACAAAAATCTGCACCCAAGTGTCCATACAAGCATTATTCAGAATAGACAGTGGAATATTCCTGAATGTCCAACTGATAGTGAGACAAAATGTGGTGTATCCACACAATGGAATATCAGTCAGATGAGGAGCGAAACATGTGTTACAACCTGGAATTTGAACATAAAAAGTAAAAGAAGCCAGTCACAGAAGGTCATGTATTGTAAGATTCCACTTACGTGGAATGTCCAGAATAGACAAATCCATAGAGACAGAGGGCAGATTAGAGGCGCTCCAGGGTTGGAAAGATTGGGGGCAGGGGTTAGGTAGTGACAGAAAGAGAGTTTGTGTGTGTGTTTTTTTTTTTTTTAATACCCTAGAAGTAGATTGTGGTAATGGTTGCACAAGTCTAAGGCTATCACAAAAATCACTGAACCATTTTAAATGGGTAAATTTTATAGTATATGAGATATATTTCAATAAAACTGTTAATAAAAAGAAAAAGAGGAAGGAGGAAGAGGAAGAAGTAGCATTACACATTGCATATGTGAAGTATAGCTATAGGCTCACCTTTAAACCTATAAATACAGTTTTATTGAGTCTAAGTTGTCATCAATAAGAGATGGACCACTATTTTATGTGCCATCAAGAATGGGAAAAAAATCTGCCAATTTTTGCCTTAAGAAGCCATCAATAATAAAGGCACATCTTGAGTTTCAAGATGTTAAATTAAGGAAGAAAATTATGTCTTAAAATTAATTATTATGGTAGCTTGCTTCAGTTATAGGCATAGCTCCACAAGCCTTCTAAATCGGAATTCTCGAAATTCATTCACCATGAACTCACTCATGAGAAAAAAGAACCAACATCAAAAGAATGTGATTGCCTCAACACTGGCTTTGTGTGTGACTTTGACTTTGATGCATCATTCATTTAATCTTCAATAGCTATCCTTCAAGGTAGCATTATGCTCCACTTTACAGACAAGAAAATGGGCCACAGTAAATTCCCATTGCCAGTACCTTGCAGAGCCAGGAATCTAAGCCTTGAGTCCAAGCCTCCTCTCAGCTGCAACACCATAAATGATAACTTCAAATGTGAAAGCATTAAAGCAGACACCTTCATTATGCACACTATTGATGTCTTAATAAGCCCTACTTTTCCAGTATTGGCTATATATAGAGAGGGGCTTCCCTAGTGGCTCAGCAGTAAAGAATCCACCTGCAATGCAAGAGATGCAGGCAAACCTGGGTCTGGAAGTTCCCCTGGAGGAGGGCATGGCAACCCACTCCAGTATTCTTGCCTGGGGAATCCTGTGGACAGAGGAGGCTGGTGGAATATAGTCCATAATATCACAAAGAGTCAGCCTCAACTGTGGCAACTGAGCGTGCGTGCACGCACAGAGGGGTAGATGCCAGATCAATCTCTATTTCTTCCCCCACTTTTTCTTTGATCATCTCTTTCCAACAACTCATACATAATAAAGAATGGAGGATTATGATCCATTTATCATACACTTATTCAATTATGGAGATTGGTTCTGGCCATTCTTGGGCCTCCGACATTTAATATGTATATCTGCTATGAAGTTTTCCCACACTGTAAGGATGAAAACATAGAGATCCTTAACGATGACACAGACAGAACAAAGCAGAAAACAAAAAACAAAATGAGAAAAAAAAAAAAGACATGGTATGAAGTACAGGCGCACCTTGATTTATGCTACAGATGTTTTGCTGAAAATAATGTGCAGATCAAATTGATTTATAAATGAAACTCTATTGTAAATTCAATAAGAATACTATGATAGAACCTTGGGATTGAAATTGTGATAATGAGAAAAATTCTTTTGTGCTGAGAATAGTGAATTCCCACTCTCCGTTTTGAATTCTGTTTTTCTTTTCCAGAGGGGCCCACCTCTACATAAACACCCCATAACCCCTGTACGTCTTTGGTGGACAGGAATGTCATGAGACCAGAGGATTTTAAAAAGACTTTGAAAGTACGCCTGTCTACCGTGTTTACCACAGTAATTTCCATAATATTTTAACGGGAGGGCTGCAGGAATGCCTTCTGGAAAAGCAGCATAGGCCCTGGGTGGGATTCCAGGGCCAGCACTGGAGGTGAGGGAGTGGAGAGGCTTGGAGGATACGAGCATCTCCTTCGGGTCTCCTCAGAGCTGTGAGCCCTGCTCTCCTGACAGCTGAGAGGTGGTGGCCAAAGTTGAAGGAGTACAGTCCCCCATTCCTGGATGACCCCTGTGGCTGCCCCGCAGGTAGGAAATAACAAGTTCTCAGGTCTTCCTCTAGCAACGAAGGTGGCAAAATGACCACCCACGTAGCTTTTCAAAATCAAAAGGATTGCATTAAACAACCAATGACTGTATTTCCATATGCGTTGGAATAAAATTATCTGGAAGACTTGCTGCATATTCCTCCCGGGGAGTAGTAAATCATGACAACTGAATGGGTATCCCCAGGAGACAAGTGACCCAGTTGCCACCACTCCTCATTGTCTGACATCCCGCCTGGCTCCTGTGGGCATTTTCCCCTCAACCCCGGAAGAAGGAAGGCGGCCCTTAGCACAAAGCCCCACCCTGCGGTGCAACCACATCAGTGAGGGAGACGCAGTTCAGCTCTGCCCAGTTTGGCCCACAAACACCCATGATCTCAGAAAGGCCCTTGCTCTGCTGGGGGTCAGATTTCAGTACTTAACGAGACTTTTTTTTTCCTTTCCTTTTTTTTTTTTTAATGCATTTTCCTTTTTCAGCCCCATCCTCAAATCTTTCCCCTCCTCTGCTCTTGCCTTGCCTGCCAGGCCTCTTCCTAGTGACCATCGTGACTCTCCATGGCTGCTGCGGCCAGAATCGGCAGGGAAGCCATGTCTCCAGAGTTTCTGCTTCACACACACGCTTAATAAATTAACTTTGCCCTTTTGGAGCACAGGGTTTAGAAGGGAGCACTGATTTTTTCTGCTTTCCATCACATACTACAATCTTAAAATCATTCTTCTAAGAAGAATCCTAACACATTCATTTCTTCACAGCACTATCACCAGTGAGGTTTTCACCAACACTACTCCCAGAAACTGAACACACAAAGGACTCAGGCACTCAGGCTCACTGTGCCGAAATTAGGGGCGAGGAGACGGTGGATAGAGGTGCAAAGCCCATCCCCAGGCAGGCCTGGCATCTTGGGTACCATGATGAGAGACGTACTACCCCAGGTCTTGTATGCTTTGGCACTGCCTGAAGCCACCCGCGACAGGGGAGGTCACGATCAACATTTGAAGGCCTCTGACCTGCCACAAGGTTTCTCAGCAACCTCAAATCTTAATCCGTGTGGGAACTGCCAAGACCCACTGATCTGTTCCTTGTCCCTGGGGCTATGACCACGGCTGTACACTCTGAGGAGCACGAACACTCCGCCCAGCACCGGCGTACGCACACTAGCTGCACGTCCTGATCGTCCTCAAGACAACCCCACTGTCATCCACGCCTGTCACCAAGGGCAGAATCTGAAACTTAGAATCTACGGGGTGCTAATAATAACTAAAGTTTCTTAAGAACACTGCTCTAGCCCTCTAAACACAGCAGACACTGTTCTAAATGCTTCCATATGTTGGTCCAATTAATCCTCATAACAATCTTAATTGTGTTACGATTGATGTCATTATCTTTCTATTATAGAGGAGGAAAGTGAGGCTCAGAGAGGAGGCTAAGGCCAAGTTCACCAAGCCAGTGAATCATCAGGAAGGCCCTTGCTCTGCTGGGGTCAGATTTCAGTACTTAACGAGACTTTTTTTTTCCTTTCCTTTTTTTTTTTTTAATGCATTTTCCTTTTTCAGCCCCATCCTCAAATCTTTCCCCTCCTCTGCTCTTGCCTTGCCTGCCAGGCCTCTTCCTAGTGACCATCGTGACTCTCCATGGCTGCTGCGCCAGAATCGGCAGGGAAGCCATGTCTCCAGAGTTTCTGCTTCACACACACGCTTAATAAATTAACTTTGCCCTTTTGGAGCACAGGGTTTAGAAGGGAGCACTGATTTTTTCTGCTTTCCATCACATACTACAATCTTAAAATCATTCTTCTAAGAAGAATCCTAACACATTCATTTCTTCACAGCACTATCACCAGTGAGGTTTTCACCAACACTACTCCCAGAAACTGAACACACAAAGGACTCAGGCACTCAGGCTCACTGTGCCGAAATTAGGGGCGAGGAGACGGTGGATAGAGGTGCAAAGCCCATCCCCAGGCAGGCCTGGCATCTTGGGTACCATGATGAGAGACGTACTACCCCAGGTCTTGTATGCTTTGGCACTGCCTGAAGCCACCCGCGACAGGGGAGGTCACGATCAACATTTGAAGGCCTCTGACCTGCCACAAGGTTTCTCAGCAACCTCAAATCTTAATCCGTGTGGGAACTGCCAAGACCCACTGATCTGTTCCTTGTCCCTGGGGCTATGACCACGGCTGTACACTCTGAGGAGCACGAACACTCCGCCCAGCACCGGCGTACGCACACTAGCTGCACGTCCTCATCGTCCTCAAGACAACCCCACTGTCATCCACGCCTGTCACCAAGGGCAGAATCTGAAACTTAGAATCTACGGGGTGCTAATAATAACTAAAGTTTCTTAAGAACACTGCTCTAGCCCTCTAAACACAGCAGACACTGTTCTAAATGCTTCCATATGTTGGTCCAATTAATCCTCATAACAATCTTAATTGTGTTACGATTGATGTCATTATCTTTCTATTATAGAGGAGGAAAGTGAGGCTCAGAGAGGAGGCTAAGGCCAAGTTCACCAAGCCAGTGAATCATCAGGAAGGATGTGACCTCGGGCAGTTGGCGGCCAAATCTGTGCTTTAACCTCTCGCCTCACTGGTCAAGGTCACAGCGCTGGTCAGGGTGAGAGCAGAGAGTCTGCCCTACATGGTCAGCATCTAGAGCTACAGCGTAGTCATGTGCTCTGTGGTCTCTCAAGATCACTGCAGAGCTGGGTCTGTCCTGCAGTGTCTCCAAGGACTGACCGACAGACTTTGGGATGGATGCTCCCCCTCCTCAGAACCAGCCTGAAAGATGTTTCCTGGTCTTATTTATTCCTGAAATCTCAGGAGATTACGAACCTCTAGCAGAGGGGCTAAGCCACAGGAAAGAATTTCTGTGTCATGGTGGTGTATTTTACATGGGCCACTCTCGTAGTAAGGGGACCCTCTCAAGGTGTCATCTCTAAATACAAGAAGCAGAGTTGTATCCTGAAGTATCCTTCCTGGTAGGTTTGAAATTCTACCTAGTATTGAAATCTAAAGTTCTCCAGGGCTTCCCTGGTGGTTCAGTGGGTAAGGACACCGCCTTGCAGTGCAAGGGGCGCCGGTTCAACCCCTGGCCTGGGAAGATCCCACGCGCTGCGGAGTGGCTGGACCAATGTGTCCAATTACCAAGCCAGAGCTCTGGAGCGCATGCGCCCAGAGCCGGTGCTCTGCCACAACAGACGCCACTGCGATGGGAAGCCCACATGGGCCAAAGAACAAAGATGGATGAAACTAGACAAATGAAAGACCGATAGGAGTGGCTCGCCCACCCCCTCCCTCCCCACCCCCACCAAAATAAATAATAAATAAATAAATGGTTTTTTAAAAAAATTAAATAAAATAAAAATCTCCAAGTTCTTGGGTCTAATCCTCCTTACCCCCTTTTAGCCATACATTCTAGTTTCTGTGAAAAGAAGTGTTCCTGAAGACAAACAAGACACCATACTCATGAGGCCACCTGTTTTCCCTTTACAAAGAAACTGGAGAGTCCAGGGCTCTGCGATATCTCTAGCGGTCGGCGACCTGGTCACCTGCATCTGGGTTCTACACTGGCCCTGGGGAGCACAATCAAATCATCAGCCGCTCACCCTCACTGACCTTAATAGATGAGTGGTTAGGAGGAAAGTTTATAAATCAGGATGAATCATTTGGTTCACCAAGGGAAAAGATAAATAAACCAACACTCCAATTAATTTTAACCTGAAGAAGAAAGTGCTTATGAATGGTGCTTAGAGGAGGCTAAGGCCAAGTTCACCAAGCCAGTGAATCATCAGGAAGGATGTGACCTCGGGCAGTTGGCGGCCAAATCTGTGCTTTAACCTCTCGCCTCACTGGTCAAGGTCACAGCGCTGGTCAGGGTGAGAGCAGAGAGTCTGCCCTACATGGTCAGCATCTAGAGCTACAGCGTAGTCATGTGCTCTGTGGTCTCTCAAGATCACTGCAGAGCTGGGTCTGTCCTGCAGTGTCTCCAAGGACTGACCGACAGACTTTGGGATGGATGCTCCCTCCTCAGAACCAGCCTGAAAGATGTTTCCTGGTCTTATTTATTCCTGAAATCTCAGGAGATTACGAACCTCTAGCAGAGGGGCTAAGCCACAGGAAAGAATTTCTGTGTCATGGTGGTGTATTTTACATGGGCCACCCCGTAGTAAGGGGACCCTCTCAAGGTGTCATCTCTAAATACAAGAAGCAGAGTTGTATCCTGAAGTATCCTTCCTGGTAGGTTTGAAATTCTACCTAGTATTGAAATCTAAAGTTCTCCAGGGCTTCCCTGGTGGTTCAGTGGGTAAGGACACCGCCTTGCAGTGCAAGGGGCGCCGGTTCAACCCCTGGCCTGGGAAGATCCCACGCCATGGAGTGGCTGGACCAATGTGTCCAATTACCAAGCCAGAGCTCTGGAGCGCATGCGCCCAGAGCCGGTGCTCTGCCACAACAGACGCCACTGCGATGGGAAGCCCACATGGGCCAAAGAACAAAGATGGATGAAAAATAGACAAATGAAAGACCAATAGAAGTAGCCTGCCTGCTCCCCTCCCTCCCCACCCCCACCAAAATAAATAATAAATAAATAAATGGTTTTTTAAAAAAATTAAATAAAATAAAAATCTCCAAGTTCTTGGGTCTAATCCTCCTTACCCCCTTTTAGCCATACATTCTAGTTTCTGTGAAAAGAAGTGTTCCTGAAGACAAACAAGACACCATACTCATGAGGCCACCTGTTTTCCCTTTACAAAGAAACTGGAGAGTCCAGGGCTCTGCGATATCTCTAGCGGTCGGCGACCTGGCCACCTGCATCTGGGTTCTACACTGGCCCTGGGGAGCACAATCAAATCATCAGCCGCTCACCCTCACTGACCTTAATAGATGAGTGGTTAGGAGGAAAGTTTATAAATCAGGATGAATCATTTGGTTCACCAAGGGAAAAGATAAATAAACCAACACTCCAATTAATTTTAACCTGAAGAAGAAAGTGCTTATGAATGGTGCTTCAGCCAAGTCCTTAGGGTCTGAACAACCTTAATTATTCACAATGCAAATTGCTTTTACTGCTTGCTGGAGAATTCCTTAATGCCATACATCCTTCTTCCTGTTCCTTCCCTTCCCCATCTTCCCCTCTCCTTTCTTGCTCTTTAGTCCTGAAGAACTAATAGGAAATTTTTGGAAATGACTTTTCAATCACCCAATCTTTTTCTTTAAAAAGTGTTAATGAATCTTTCACTTTTTTTTTTTTTTTTTTTAAATTTTTGGCCACATCAGAGGCATGCAGCATCCCAGTTCCCCAACTGGGTATTGAACTCAGGCCCCGGCAGTGAAAGCACCAAGTTCCAACCACTGGACTGCCAAGGGATTCCCATGAATCTTTTACTGAAGCTTCCCAATCCCTAATTAGCTTAACCCAAGATTCCAGGACTCTAGTAGGCCTAAATAATCCACAGAAGGGATCCACAGCCCCCGGGACTACTGGAAATTGAGTGTAAAATTTTGGGATCTAGGTGTTTCCTGACTCTCCCCTTCCAGAGGTCTACATTTTTCATAAAACTCTTCAGAAGGTCTATGTCCTATACCATCTTCCAAAAAAGAGCATTAGGTATTGAAGAACTACTCTATACCTAGCTAACCACTGCATCACATGGACAGTTAAGATGCAGAGGGCAAGAGTCTGAACTCTGGAGCCAGGCAGACTCAAGTCCCAGCTCTGTCACTTACAAGCTGTATGAATTCAGACTAGTGTCCTAACTTCCTTGAGCTCCATTTCCTCATCTGTAAAATGATGATCATAATAACATCTTCATTCCAGGAATGATGACCCTTTTAGCCATACATTCTAGTTTCTGTGAAAAGAAGTGTTCCTGAAGACAAACAAGACACCATACTCATGAGGCCACCTGTTTTCCCTTTACAAAGAAACTGGAGAGTCCAGGGCTCTGCGATATCTCTAGCGGTCGGCGACCTGGCCACCTGCATCTGGGTTCTACACTGGCCCTGGGGAGCACAATCAAATCATCAGCCGCTCACCCTCACTGACCTTAATAGATGAGTGGTTAGGAGGAAAGTTTATAAATCAGGATGAATCATTTGGTTCACCAAGGGAAAAGATAAATAAACCAACACTCCAATTAATTTTAACCTGAAGAAGAAAGTGCTTATGAATGGTGCTTCAGCCAAGTCCTTAGGGTCTGAACAACCTTAATTATTCACAATGCAAATTGCTTTTACTGCTTGCTGGAGAATTCCTTAATGCCATACATCCTTCTTCCTGTTCCTTCCCTTCCCCATCTTCCCCTCTCCTTTCTTGCTCTTTAGTCCTGAAGAACTAATAGGAAATTTTTGGAAATGACTTTTCAATCACCCAATCTTTTTCTTTAAAAAGTGTTAATGAATCTTTCACTTTTTTATTTTTTAAATTTTTGGCCACATCAGAGGCATGCAGCATCCCAGTTCCCCAACTGGGTATTGAACTCAGGCCCCGGCAGTGAAAGCACCAAGTTCCAACCACTGGACTGCCAAGGGATTCCCATGAATCTTTTACTGAAGCTTCCCAATCCCTAATTAGCTTAACCCAAGATTCCAGGACTCTAGTAGGCCTAAATAATCCACAGAAGGGATCCACAGCCCCCGGGACTACTGGAAATTGAGTGTAAAATTTTGGGATCTAGGTGTTTCCTGACTCTCCCCTTCCAGAGGTCTACATTTTTCATAAAACTCTTCAGAAGGTCTATGTCCTATACCATCTTCCAAAAAAGAGCATTAGGTATTGAAGAACTACTCTATACCTAGCTAACCACTGCATCACATGGACAGTTAAGATGCAGAGGGCAAGAGTCTGAACTCTGGAGCCAGGCAGACTCAAGTCCCAGCTCTGTCACTTACAAGCTGTATGAATTCAGACTAGTGTCCTAACTTCCTTGAGCTCCATTTCCTCATCTGTAAAATGATGATCATAATAACATCTTCATTCCAGGATTAGTGACTGATTACACAAAATAATACATGAAAGCACATGGCATTCATCCACAGAAGAAGCAAAATGGCAATCCCCTCTAAAGGTGGATCTAGGCTCCTTCGTGGTGAACTTGGTCTCTGGGAGCCGCATCTCAGGCTTTGTCACAGATAAAAGTCACTGTTCCACAAAGACAATCAGGCTGGGATGGTCCCTAGGAAATCCACAAGAATTGGATAGAAGGAGAACCCTTTTCTGAGCATCATATTAGATTGTAACTCCTTTTATGGACCTCATAGTGAAATGCCCAATCTGAATTAAAATAAACCTCCAACCTTCTGCTTCTGCACCCACTCTAACCTACTGCCCCTTCTCACCCAACATAATACAATAAGTGAGGTTTGAACATTTCAATCACTGTAAAGATATTAAAATGACCTGAGGGAGCCTGTGCAGCCAGTCGCCCGGAGTCCTGCTGCAAGAGCCACAGTCTCTCCATCCTAAGGCAGCCTGGTCCTGCCTGGGCCAGCTGACTCTCTGGGGTGAACGCCAACAGGATGATTCCAGATCCTCTGGCTGATGGGGCTTCCAGGACAGCAACAATGATTCCAGAAATATCCTCATTAGTTGGCTCCTGCTTTATTGGCTGGGTTCCAGGGAGAAAGGGCCAGGAAAACACTGGGGACAAGAGGACCCCACATCTACATTGCTGCTTCCCAAGACAAAGTTGCCCCGACCCCCAGTAAAAAAAATAAAAATTAACCTTCAGCCTAATTAGCTGAGACCAGGTCAGGGACTGGAGCTGATCACCGCTGTCAAGATATCTGATTTTATATTACAAATTGAATCTGGTATGCTACTACAGAGGTGGTTTCATTGTTCAGCTGCTCAGCTATGTCTGACTCTTGGCAACCCTATGGCCTGCAGCGTGCCAGGCTTCCCTCTCCTTCACTGTCTGCTAAGTTTGCTCAAACTCATAGCCATTGACTCAGTGAGGCCATTTAATCATCTCATTCTCTGTCGCCCCCTTCTCCTCCTGCCCTCAGTCTTTCCAGCATCAGGGTCTTTCCAATGAGTCAGCTCTTCGCATCACGTGGTCAAAGTATTGGAGCTTCAGTTCAGTCCTTCCAATGAATATTAAGGGTTGATTTCCTTAAGGATTGACAGGTTTGATCTCCTTGCAGTCCAAGGAATTCTCAGGGGTCTTCTCTAACACCACAGTTCAAAAGCATAAATTCTTTGGCACTCAGCCTTCTTTCTGGTTCCACTCTCACATCCGTGCATGCCTACTGGAACAACCATAGCTTTGATGATACAGACATGTGCTGATAAAGTGATGTCTCTGCTTTTTAATATGCTGTCTGGGTTTCTCATAGCTTTCCTTTCAAAGAGCAGGGATCTTTTAATTTCATGGGTACGGTCACTGTCCACAGTCATTTGGGAGCCCAAGAAAATAAAGCCTGGTTCCTAAAAGACTTCTGATCCCACACGACAGTGACTTTGAAAGTCTCCTCTGAAACCAGAATTGAGCACACGGGTATGCCTGCCTCCTTTACATCTGGATCTACAGGGACTGGTCCTGCCTGGGCCAGCTGACTCTCTGGGGTGAACGCCAACAGGATGATTCCAGATCCTCTGGCTGATGGGGCTTCCAGGACAGCAACAATGATTCCAGAAATATCCTCATTAGTTGGCTCCTGCTTTATTGGCTGGGTTCCAGGGAGAAAGGGCCAGGAAAACACTGGGGACAAGAGGACCCCACATCTACATTGCTGCTTCCCAAGACAAAGTTGCCCCGACCCCCAGTAAAAAAAATAAAAATTAACCTTCAGCCTAATTAGCTGAGACCAGGTCAGGGACTGGAGCTGATCACCGCTGTCAAGATATCTGATTTTATATTACAAATTGAATCTGGTATGCTACTACAGAGGTGGTTTCATTGTTCAGCTGCTCAGCTATGTCTGACTCTTGGCAACCCTATGGCCTGCAGCGTGCCAGGCTTCCCTCTCCTTCACTGTCTGCTAAGTTTGCTCAAACTCATAGCCATTGACTCAGTGAGGCCATTTAATCATCTCATTCTCTGTCGCCCCCTTCTCCTCCTGCCCTCAGTCTTTCCAGCATCAGGGTCTTTCCAATGAGTCAGCTCTTCGCATCACGTGGTCAAAGTATTGGAGCTTCAGTTCAGTCCTTCCAATGAATATTAAGGGTTGATTTCCTTAAGGATTGACAGGTTTGATCTCCTTGCAGTCCAAGGAATTCTCAGGGGTCTTCTCTAACACCACAGTTCAAAAGCATAAATTCTTTGGCACTCAGCCTTCTTTCTGGTTCCACTCTCACATCCGTGCATGCCTACTGGAACAACCATAGCTTTGATGATACAGACATGTGCTGATAAAGTGATGTCTCTGCTTTTTAATATGCTGTCTGGGTTTCTCATAGCTTTCCTTTCAAAGAGCAGGGATCTTTTAATTTCATGGGTACGGTCACTGTCCACAGTCATTTGGGAGCCCAAGAAAATAAAGCCTGGTTCCTAAAAGACTTCTGATCCCACACGACAGTGACTTTGAAAGTCTCCTCTGAAACCAGAATTGAGCACACGGGTATGCCTGCCTCCTCTCTGCATACAGCGTCCTGGATCTACAGGGAGAACACTGGGGAGCTCACCTCCTTTGCTGGGTCTTCACCCCACAAGAAAGGCTATGGGGCAATCCCAGTACCTAGAGACTAGAGGATGACTCTAAAGACCATGGTGCCTTGGGAAGACTCAGGACCCAGTTCAAGCATCAGCTCCCTACAGCAGCTTTCCCTCACCCACCAAGGGCCCTGCTGTTCCCTCCACTTAATACCCACCTTGCCCTAGACTCACCTCTGCCGAAGCGCCAGCTGAGAACATCTGCCCCTGGAGCTGGAGCTCCTGGAATTCAGATGTGGATGCCACCCCCGTTACCTACAAGAAGCTCATGCCACTCCTAGAGTTGGTCAAAGGCAACTCACAGGGCTGGCCTGGGCTGCTGGTCACTGGGTAACTGTGAGTGGGGCTGCATTTTGGGCCTCTGACTTCAGGAGGAGGCAGGTACTAAGACCTGGCAGGCAACCAGGGAGCCATGGATGTCACGGGCCTACAGAGAGAAGGGTAATAACCCGCTTTGAAACCGAAACTGCTGAGGTCCTGTCCGCAGATCAGCCAGCCCTGTGGGCCCCTCTGGAGGGACCCTTATCCCGCCTGGGCCCTGACTAAGCAACCCCCTGGGGCTGTCGCTGAGACCCATGGTTCCAGCTTAGACAGGCCTTCCTGCCAGTGCCCTGGGACCTCTGTTGACAAGAGACACGGGACCAGGAGGTAGGGGGCCCCTTTTCTCCCAGAATCTAGGGAGGAAGGAGGCTTGGCACAGCTGGAACAGGACCCATCTTTTGTGATTTCGGATGTGGTATTCAATCTCTTTGAAATGCCAAATAACACTGAAGGCGCACATGCTATTTTTATGACTTTTCAGCCTTCTCATCTTCTTGAGCAGGGATCTTTTAATTTCATGGGTACGGTCACTGTCCACAGTCATTTGGGAGCCCAAGAAAATAAAGCCTGGTTCCTAAAAGACTTCTGATCCCACACGACAGTGACTTTGAAAGTCTCCTCTGAAACCAGAATTGAGCACACGGGTATGCCTGCCTCCTCTCTGCATACAGCGTCCTGGATCTACAGGGAGAACACTGGGGAGCTCACCTCCTTTGCTGGGTCTTCACCCCACAAGAAAGGCTATGGGGCAATCCCAGTACCTAGAGACTAGAGGATGACTCTAAAGACCATGGTGCCTTGGGAAGACTCAGGACCCAGTTCAAGCATCAGCTCCCTACAGCAGCTTTCCCTCACCCACCAAGGGCCCTGCTGTTCCCTCCACTTAATACCCACCTTGCCCTAGACTCACCTCTGCCGAAGCGCCAGCTGAGAACATCTGCCCCTGGAGCTGGAGCTCCTGGAATTCAGATGTGGATGCCACCCCCATTACCTACCGAAGAAGCTCATGCCACTCCTAGAGTTGGTCAAAGGCAACTCACAGGGCTGGCCTGGGCTGCTGGTCACTGGGTAACTGTGAGTGGGGCTGCATTTTGGGCCTCTGACTTCAGGAGGAGGCAGGTACTAAGACCTGGCAGGCAACCAGGGAGCCATGGATGTCACGGGCCTACAGAGAGAAGGGTAATAACCCGCTTTGAAACCGAAACTGCTGAGGTCCTGTCCGCAGATCAGCCAGCCCTGTGGGCCCCTCTGGAGGGACCCTTATCCCGCCTGGGCCCTGACTAAGCAACCCCCTGGGGCTGTCGCTGAGACCCATGGTTCCAGCTTAGACAGGCCTTCCTGCCAGTGCCCTGGGACCTCTGTTGACAAGAGACACGGGACCAGGAGGTAGGGGGCCCCTTTTCTCCCAGAATCTAGGGAGGAAGGAGGCTTGGCACAGCTGGAACAGGACCCATCTTTTGTGATTTCGGATGTGGTATTCAATCTCTTTTGAAATGCCAAATAACACTGAAGGCGCACATGCTATTTTTATGACTTTTCAGGAAGGGTCATGGACTAATAAGAGGTTGAGAACACTGCCTAGAGGGTCCGTGACACTGCTATGTGTACATATCGCTGCTCTATTTATAACTGATATGAGTGGCCTCACTCCTAACAAGGAAACAACAGCAGATGTATCCACCCCTGTGGCCTATCCCCTTCTTCTCTCAGATCTCCAGTCCTCTGGACTTTCAGCTAAAAGGTGGTTCACATCAGCAGAAAGGAGCGGACTAAAGGCACAGTTCAGAAACAAAGATCCCTGGCCTGCATTTGTCTTCCCACAGGAGACACCCTATTGGATCCACCCTGCCTGAAGCCCCGAGCCTCCCACACCCGCCTCCCCACTGTCCCCAAGCAGGAGACGCCAACAGAAGGTCCCCCGCCGCCGCAGACAGTTGTCAGGGTGATTTGGTGAGATCCAGCACTGAAAGCAATTTCTTACTCAGAAAACCATTTATCACGGACAGTCTGTCGAAAACCATCTCATTTCAAACCCTTCCCAGGGAGAGACGAACTGACAACTAGCACTAAGCAATCCACCACATGGGCACTGGGAGTCATTTATCTTTCCCTCGTTCAGCCCAGGACTTGATGCATTCAGGAGAAAAGAGGAATGAGTCAGACCGGCTGGGAGGAAGTCTGCTCACCCCATTAACGAGGGGCTTCAGAGCAAAGGCGGGGCGGCGTATGAGGACAGCCACACACTCCTGGGTGCATAACTGGAAGTTTCTTATTTTCTATATTTTACTAACAGTCAATACCCAGAAAACAATTTTAGTATTCTGAGAGAGATGCTACTTCCCTCATTATAAAATATGCTCTTTCGGTACTTTTCATTCATCTTAAGAGCTAGAATTCTCCTTCTTAGGGAATAATTAGGGAAAAAGTGATATAGATGCATCTTTTTATTATATATATATATATAATTATATATAATTATATGTATAATCTGACTTCCTCTTTGCCTGGGGCAGTATTTCCTTTGCCAGACCATTACATGGAGTTTATGGCATATTAGACAATTATTTGGTGCATGCCATTAGCACTGACGTCAGCACCCTGGAAACAGAATATCAAGCACTCTGAGGTCCATGGAGAAAAGCAGAAGGTGGAAAATTTTCCTTACAAAGTTCCTGGCATTTTTTGGTAATTAGATGCAGATAGGAAAAGCGATCATTCACTTTCCCTGCTGAGTGTCTGGCTAAACCCAGGCTGTAGTTCTGACGTTCACCAGACCCCTAAACATGCCCGTGAACTTCAGAGCTCTGTCAGTCTGAAGCCACGGTCAGCCAGTGAAGTACTGCTGAATGCAAAGTCAAAGTACCGTGTCCAACTCCTTGCAACCCCATGGACTGCAGCTCACCAGGCTCCTCTGCCCATGGAATTCTCCAGGCAAGGACTCTGGAGTAGCCATTTCCTTCTCCAGGAGATCTCCTGACTCAGGGATTAAACCTGGGTCTCCCACATTGCACTTCTTTACCATCTGAGGCACCAGGGAAGCCAAATGCAAATTATGACTACTTTCCTAGGAACCAAACTGAAACAGAATTGCCTTTACAGATGGGTAGCTCACTCCAGTTCTTAGAAAGATTCATGTTATAGATACTTATACTTCATGCCTAATGATTTTGATTCTGAAATAAATCACAAGGGTTTGTACATGGGCTATTTAAGGATGAAATTGTCCTCACGTTGCTTTCACTTGCTGTCATTATCAGAGGATCTGAAATGCTGACTTTCAAAAAAATGATATGCTATGATTTTGCCCAAGACAAAAGTAGGGATTAAAGTTGAGGATCTGGATTCAAACCCTCTGATGCCACATCCCAGCAGCCACCGCCTCTGCACCCTGACTTCCTCACCTGTCAGGGGGTAAAGCCAGCAGCTGCCTCACAGGCTGCTGTGAGAATGGAGGTGACCCTTACAAGGGGCTCAGCACGCCACCTGCCACAGGGCAAGCATTCCATTCAAAACAGTCAGGAAAATTCTCAGAGATGAATTTGCGGATGAGCCAAATGATTGGTTTCCTGGGAGTCAGTGTATAAGGAACCCAAGAAATCACTGGAAAAGTAACAAGATCAAAAAACGGGAGTTTTAGAAAGAGTACTTACTACACAATATTAGGAAGAATGCTGGGGAAGCCACTTGTGTCAAACTCTGTGAGGACAAACTCAAAGACCAACAGAGGGTCTCAACTCCCAGGGCAGGGGGCCAGGGCCTTAGAGGTAGCTCTGTAAGGGTTTTCTTCCTCCCCCTCCTTCTCTTTCCCAACAGGAAGCTCAGTCTCTTCACTAAATCAGTCCTTAATAAATTGTAAAGAATATCAATCTGAAGGCATGGAAAATTATTAGCTTACCCAGGTGTCTCCTGGGTCTACCATGCTCTGAGCTATTTGGGCATTGGGCCTAAGCACTCTCCCTGCTTTTCTCATTCTCTCTCTTAATTTAACCATATCCAGTGATCATAAGTTCCAGCTCAAGCCACCTGTGGTCACAAGGCACCTCCCTCCATTGCAGTTAAACCCAAGGAAGGCGTGATCCTCAGCACTCACCGTGTGAGGGCCGATGGCACTGGAGACCCAGAAGTCCACCATGGAGACTGTAGAGTTGAGACTTACCAGTGGGTGCAATTTCAAAGGTGTGGGTGAAATTCTTCTGTATTCAGGTTTACATCACAAGTAATATAAATAGTTGCTGACTTTTTCAAAGTTAATAAGGTAATAAAAATAATAGGTTTTTTTCACTTTTATAGAATGATAAGAAAGCCATGTTCTGATCAGTAACCAAGTCCATCCTGAACTATGCACACTGTGGAAAGTAAAACAAAGATGGGCCAATCTGAAGAATCTCAAGATCAAGAGATAGCATGAGCGTTCATCTCTCTCACTGCCATCAACAGGTAAACACATAGAGAATACATATCTTAAAACTTTCAGGGCTTCCCTGGTGGTCCAGTGGGTAATGAGTCTGCCTTGCAGTGCAAGGGGCACCAGTTCGATCCCTGGCCTGGGAAGATCCCACATGCCTCACAGGCTGCTGTGAGAATGGAGGTGACCCTTACAAGGGCTCAGCACGCCACCTGCCACAGGGCAAGCATTCCATTCAAAACAGTCAGGAAAATTCTCAGAGATGAATTTGCGGATGAGCCAAATGATTGGTTTCCTGGGAGTCAGTGTATAAGGAACCCAAGAAATCACTGGAAAAGTAACAAGATCAAAAAACGGGAGTTTTAGAAAGAGTACTTACTACACAATATTAGGAAGAATGCTGGGGAAGCCACTTGTGTCAAACTCTGTGAGGACAAACTCAAAGACCAACAGAGGGTCTCAACTCCCAGGGCAGGGGGCCAGGGCCTTAGAGGTAGCTCTGTAAGGGTTTTCTTCCTCCCCCTCCTTCTCTTTCCCAACAGGAAGCTCAGTCTCTTCACTAAATCAGTCCTTAATAAATTGTAAAGAATATCAATCTGAAGGCATGGAAAATTATTAGCTTACCCAGGTGTCTCCTGGGTCTACCATGCTCTGAGCTATTTGGGCATTGGGCCTAAGCACTCTCCCTGCTTTTCTCATTCTCTCTCTTAATTTAACCATATCCAGTGATCATAAGTTCCAGCTCAAGCCACCTGTGGTCACAAGGCACCTCCCTCCATTGCAGTTAAACCCAAGGAAGGCGTGATCCTCAGCACTCACCGTGTGAGGGCCGATGGCACTGGAGACCCAGAAGTCCACCATGGAGACTGTAGAGTTGAGACTTACCAGTGGGTGCAATTTCAAAGGTGTGGGTGAAATTCTTCTGTATTCAGGTTTACATCACAAGTAATATAAATAGTTGCTGACTTTTTCAAAGTTAATAAGGTAATAAAAATAATAGGTTTTTTTCACTTTTATAGAATGATAAGAAAGCCATGTTCTGATCAGTAACCAAGTCCATCCTGAACTATGCACACTGTGGAAAGTAAAACAAAGATGGGCCAATCTGAAGAATCTCAAGATCAAGAGATAGCATGAGCGTTCATCTCTCTCACTGCCATCAACAGGTAAACACATAGAGAATACATATCTTAAAACTTTCAGGGCTTCCCTGGTGGTCCAGTGGGTAATGAGTCTGCCTTGCAGTGCAAGGGGCACCAGTTCGATCCCTGGCCTGGGAAGATCCCACATGCCGTGGAGCTGCTGGACCGGTGTGTCCAATTACGAGCCAGAGCTCTGGAACACCACCCAGAGCCAGTGCTCTGCAACGAGAAAGGCCCTCGCGACGGGAGGCCCACACAGGCCAAAGAATTGAGATGGATGAAAATAAATAAATGAAGGACCAATAAAAAGGAGGCCAAAATAAAATAAAAATAAAAACTTCCAGTGTTACTTTAATCAAGCATGATTTGGCAGGGAATCTATTGCAAAGCGGGCATTCTTATGATGAAGTCCAATACCAAAAATAATCAGAGTTTCAAAGTGGATTTTTTAAATCCATCTCATTCCCTCTATTGGTATTCATCACTGAAAAAGTAGACCACTTATTCAGCCTACTGTATTTTAGGCATATGGCAAAAAATGGCTGATATCTTCACCCAGTGTTAAGGTAGTAGTGTTATGGCCACTGTACACATAAAATGCTCAAGACACACAGAGATCATAACTTGCCCAAGGTTATACTCCTAGAAAGACATGAACCTGCACTTCCCACATCCCCCTGCTGGTCCACTCCTAAAACTGGCATGGAATATGGAGAAAACCCCTTCACATGAACCAGGGTGGGGATCAAATGCTGAGCACTGAGTTACTTTTACTCTAGAAATCAAAGAGGAGTGGCTATAAGCAAACAGAAAAAAAAAAAAAAAGAAGAAGAAGAATTGAAAATAACACATGTTGGCAAGGATGTAGACAAACTGCACTCTTCAAACCTCATTGGTGAGAATGCAAAATTATATAGCAACCATGGAAAACAGTTTAGTGATTCCTCACAAAGTTAAAGTTGTTAAGATGACCCAGCAATTCTACTCCTAGGCACATAAGAACTGAAAATAGGAATTCAAACAAATCCTTGTGCACAAATGTTCATAGAAACGTCAGTCACAATTGCTAAAAGGTGAAAACAACCCAAATGCCCAGCAACAGATGAAAGGTTAAATTGTGTTATATCCATATATAGGAATATTATTCAGCCATCAAAAAGGAATGAAATAGTGACACATGCTACAACATGGATTAACCTTAAAAATATCATGCCCAGGGCTTCCCCTGGTGGTCCAGAGGGTAAGGACACCGCCTTGCAGTGCAAGGGGCGCCGGTTCGAGCCCTGGCCTGGGAAGATCCCATATGCCGCGGAGGGGCTGGACTGATGTGTCCAATCACTGAGCCGGTGCTCTGGAGCGCATGCGCCAAGAGCCGGCGCTCTGCGACGACAGACGCCACCACAATGGGAGGCCCACAGGAGCCAAAGAACGAAGACGAATGAAAATAGAGAAATGGAAGACCAATGGAAGTGGCCCACCCACTCCCCTCCCTCCCCAACCCGACCCCCGCCCAAAGTAAATAAATAAATAAATCTTTAAAAAATATATATATATCATGCCCAGTGAAAGAAGTCAGACACAAAAGGCTACATATGTATCATCCTATTGAGAGGAACAGTCCAGAAGAAGTAAATCCATAGAGACAGAGAGTAGATCGGTGATTACCAGGGGCAAGGAGAATAGGGAAGCCAGAAATGACTGCTTAATAGGTATGGGATCTCCTTTCCAGGTGATGAAACATATTGTAACTAGATAAAGGTGATGGTTGCATAACACAGTATTTACTGAATTGGACACTTTCGTACCGTTAATGGTTAATTTTATGTGTTGTGAATTTTACCTCAATAAAAAAAAAAAACCTGCATTAAAAAGTCTACATGGGCTTCCCTGGTGGTCCAGTGGGGAAAGAGTCCGCCTTGCAGTGCAGGGGGCACCGGTTCAGTCCCTGGCCTGGGAAGATCCCACGTGCCGCGGAGCGGCTGGATGGGTGCGTTCAATTGAGAGCCAGCTCTCTGGAGCACATGTGCCCGGAGCAGGTGCTCGGCAACGAGAGAGGCCACTGCAATGGGAGGCCCACACAGGCCAAAGAATACAGATGGATAAAAATAAACAAATTAAAAACCAATAAAAGAGGCCAAAATTAAAAAAAAAAAAGTCTACAAAAAATAAGTGCTAGAAAGGGTGTGGAGAAAAGGAACACTTTTACACTGTTGGTAGGAATGCAAACTGATACAGTCATTAAGGAGAACAGTGTGGATATTCCTTAAAAATAAACCTGGGAAAAGAATTGCCATTACAACCTAGCAAAGCCAATGCTATGCATACACCCCAAGGAAACAAGAATTGAAAGAGACACATGTACCCCATTGCAGCACTATTTACAATAGCTAAGACATGGAAGCAACCTAGGAGTCCACTGGCAGATGAATGGATAAGGAAGCTATGGTACATGTACCCAATGGAATATTACTCAGCCATAAAAAGGAACACATTTGAGTCTATTTTAATGAAGTGGAACAACCTGGAGATTACTATACAGAGTGAGGTCAGAAAGAGAAAGACAAATACCGTATATTACTGCATATATATGGAATTTAGAAAGATGGTACTGAGATCCTACATGCAGGGCAGCAAAGGAGACACATGAAAAGAACAGACTTTTAGACTCAGCAGGAAAAGACAAGGGTGGGATGATTTGAGAGAATAACATTGGAATATGGACATTACCATATATAAAATAGATGGCCAGGGCAAGTTGATGCACGAAGCAGGGCACCCAAAGTCAGTGCTCTGGAACAAGCCAGAGGGATGAGGCACGGAGAGGGGGTCGGGACTCGGGGGACACATGTATACTTCTGGCTGATTCATGTTGATGTATGGCAAAAACCATCAATAATCAAAATATTTAACGTAATTATCCTCCCATTAAAATAAATTAATTGATAAAAACCCAAACAAGAGTGGTAACACGTAGAAGATTCTATTCACTCAGTCCTCTGTGAATGGGGAAAATGAGCCACGGAGAGTTTCCTAACACAGAGTTATAAAGTTCTGTTGGTAGAGTTGGGATTAGAAAATGTGCCCTCAATTAATTTAACACAGCTGGACAACACAGCTGGACATCTCTGCTGGATGGGTGCGTTCAATTGAGAGCCAGCTCTCTGGAGCACATGTGCCCGGAGCAGGTGCTCGGCAACGAGAGAGGCCACTGCAATGGGAGGCCCACACAGGCCAAAGAATACAGATGGATAAAAATAAACAAATTAAAAACCAATAAAAGAGGCCAAAATTAAAAAAAAAAAAGTCTACAAAAAATAAGTGCTAGAAAGGGTGTGGAGAAAAGGAACACTTTTACACTGTTGGTAGGAATGCAAACTGATACAGTCATTAAGGAGAACAGTGTGGATATTCCTTAAAAATAAACCTGGGAAAAGAATTGCCATTACAACCTAGCAAAGCCAATGCTATGCATACACCCCAAGGAAACAAGAATTGAAAGAGACACATGTACCCCATTGCAGCACTATTTACAATAGCTAAGACATGGAAGCAACCTAGGAGTCCACTGGCAGATGAATGGATAAGGAAGCTATGGTACATGTACCCAATGGAATATTACTCAGCCATAAAAAGGAACACATTTGAGTCTATTTTAATGAAGTGGAACAACCTGGAGATTACTATACAGAGTGAGGTCAGAAAGAGAAAGACAAATACCGTATATTACTGCATATATATGGAATTTAGAAAGATGGTACTGAGATCCTACATGCAGGGCAGCAAAGGAGACACATGAAAAGAACAGACTTTTAGACTCAGCAGGAAAAGACAAGGGTGGGATGATTTGAGAGAATAACATTGGAATATGGACATTACCATATATAAAATAGATGGCCAGGGCAAGTTGATGCACGAAGCAGGGCACCCAAAGTCAGTGCTCTGGAACAAGCCAGAGGGATGAGGCACGGAGAGGGGGTCGGGACTCGGGGGACACATGTATACTTCTGGCTGATTCATGTTGATGTATGGCAAAAACCATCAATAATCAAAATATTTAACGTAATTATCCTCCCATTAAAATAAATTAATTGATAAAAACCCAAACAAGAGTGGTAACACGTAGAAGATTCTATTCACTCAGTCCTCTGTGAATGGGGAAAATGAGCCACGGAGAGTTTCCTAACACAGAGTTATAAAGTTCTGTTGGTAGAGTTGGGATTAGAAAATGTGCCCTCAATTAATTTAACACAGCTGGACAACACAGCTGGACATCTCTGCTCCCCAGGGGCACTAGAGGAAAAGGAGAAAAATATGAAGGGAAATACATTTTTTTTTTCCAGTGTAACTGATTGTATCCCAACTTCTGTCTCTCTGGCTCAAGGCTAAGGTCCCCTGGGAAGGCTTTTTCTGTCCCTACTCCAGGAAAAATGGTCTTCTATTTCTAAGTAAGCACCATCCTTGGAGAATTCAGCATCATGAAACACCCTTGACTCCCCCTTAACAGAGTGACTGACATGCTCAGTCTGTTTCATTTGCTTCTGTTTGAGGTGAAGTGAATAACCTCCATTAACAATCTGCTTACTGCTTTAATTCCCAGAGCTCTCGTTCATGACTAAAGCCACGCTGTCTCTAGAGAAGAAACCTAAGTAACTCAGGCTTTAACACGCCCAGGACTGACAATTTACTTAGCCTGGGCTTTAGCTGGGGCCAAGTGACTGGAAAAATCATGAGTCTTTTTATCCATTATTCTGCTGACATCAAAATCCCATAATACCCCAAACCCTGAAATAACATTTTCCTCTCCTTTACTATTTGTACATGTGGCTAGAAGAAAATGATGCTTGATGGATATGTTTAAGATACATAAATTCTCAAATAGATCCTTTCCTGCTTGCTCTGATCTCGTTCCACTGAACAAAGGTACATTGGCAGGAGCAGTCATGAGGCTAGGGGTTTGTTCTTTCTGAGCTGGCTTGGCTTTCTGAAGTGCATGGTTTTATGTAACTTAAGTATTTATTTATTTATTTATTTTGCACCCTGTGGCATGTGTAATCCTAGTTCAACCAGGGACCCTACCCATGCCCCCTGCATTGGGAGTATATGAGGCTAAGGGTTTGTTCTTTCTCAGCTGGCTTGGCTTTCTGAAGTGCATAGTTTTATGTAACTTAAGTATGTATATATGTATGTATGTATGTATTTTGCACCCTGTGGCATGCGTAATCCTAGTTCCACAACCAGGGATCCTACCCATGCCCCCAGCATTGGGAGTGCAGAGTCTTAACCACTGGACCATCAGAGAAGCACAACTGACTTTTTTAACACCAAAAGCATTTGTTGGAGTAATAGCCAGTTAACAATTCTGTGGTAGTTTCAGGTGAACAGTGAAGGGCCTCAGCCAATACAACTGAAGTGTAAGGTTTTTCTGTTGCTGCCTTGCACATGTGAGCATGCATGTGAAGACGTAGGAGTGCGTGCATGTATACAGTGAGTATTTTCTGTTCAAAGGTACAATGAAGTTGATGATGACAATACCTCATCACCAAGCTCTCTGACAGTTTGTCGTGTTTAGGTCTGCCACTAATCCTCTCAACATTTCTACAGACTAGAACTGAAGTCCTGGTCTTCTAGGAGCAAAATACTGTATTAAGGTCACAACCTAGAAGTCATTCTTGAGTTCTGTTTTCAACTACACCGCACGTCCTGCCCATGATATCCCCACTGCACGTGCCCCTCCCCTCCGCTGCCCCTCTCCTAGTCCAAGAGGTCTCCTTCTCAACTGGGCTGAATGAAACAGCCTCCCAGCTATCCTCTATGAGGTGAAAATCTTATACCTTACACTCCATTCTCTGCATCACAGTCAAAGGACTATTATTAGTAACAGCTTTATTGAGTTATATATCACATACTTCACCCATTTAAAGTGTAAAACTCAACAGTTTTTAGTATATTCACAGAGTTGTGAAACCATCATCACATCATCAACCTTAAAACATTTCATCACCTGAAAAAAAATTAAACAAAAACCCCCCCTGCATCCTTTAACTATCAATTCCCAATCTTCCCACTCTGTAAGGACTAAAGCAAGTACTAATCTATCCTCTGTCTCTATGTATTTGCCCATACTGAACTTTAATATAAGTGTAGTCATATAATGTGTAATTTTTTATGACTGACTGACTTCTTTCACTTAGCATGTTTTCAAGGTTCATCCATACTGTGGCATCATGTATCAGTGCTTCATTTCTTTCTACTGCCAAATAATATTCCATTGCATGGAAATATATTACTGAACGCAACTGTCCGATGAGCATTTAACTTGTTCTCACATTTTGGCTCTTATGAATACGGCAGCTGTGAACATTCAGGTACAAGTTTCACATGGACATAGATTTTCCTTTCTTTGGGGTATACACCTAGGAGTTCAGTAACTGTGTCTTATGGCAACTACATACTAAACTTTTTCAAGAACTGCCAGACTGCCTTCCAAAGCGACTTTATCATTTCACATTCCCATCAGCAGTTTAGGAAGGCTGCAGTCTGTCCACATGTTTGCCCTTGCCAACCCTTGTTATGAGCTACGTTTTTTTTTATTATAGTCAACACTAGTATGTGTGACGGGCTATTTCACTGTGGTTTTTGATTTGCAATTCCCTGATGACAAACGTATCACTCCTTGGCTCATTTTTTCATTGGGTTGTCTTTTTATTACTGAGTTATAGAGTTCTTTATGTATTCTAGATACAAGTCTCTTATCAGGCATACAATATACAAAGTATTCTCCCATTCCATGGGTTGTCTTTTCACTTTTTGATAGTGTCTTTTAAGAAACAAAGATTTTAAATTCTTGTGAGGTTCAATTTATCTATTTTTTTTTTCTTTTGTTGCTTATGCTTTCAGTATCATATGTAAGAATTAGTTGCCAAATCTACTGTCACAAAGGCTTACCTCTATGTTTTCTCCTAAAGATTTAATAGTTTCTCCTCTTTTATGAGGTCTTTGATCCATCTTGAGCTAATTTTGAATATGATGTAAGATAATCATTTTTACATGCGGCTATACAATTGTCCCAGCATTATTTTTTAAAAAAATACCCGCTCTTTCCACAGTGAATGATTTTGGCATCCTTATCAAAAATCAAGCAACTATAGATGGGTGTATTTTTGAACTAACAATTTTATTCTGTTAACCTACACATCCAAAATGACTTTTAAAAAAATTTTCGGCCCCCCAAAAACAATTCAAAGGGCTTTCCAGGTGTCTGCAATATAATATCCCCTTTGCCATATGACATGTGTACATATATTTTTTTATGACTGACTGACTTCTTTCACTTAGCATGTTTTCAAGGTTCATCCATACTGTGGCATCATGTATCAGTGCTTCATTTCTTTCTACTGCCAAATAATATTCCATTGCATGGAAATATATTACTGAACGCAACTGTCCGATGAGCATTTAACTTGTTCTCACATTTTGGCTCTTATGAATACGGCAGCTGTGAACATTCAGGTACAAGTTTCACATGGACATAGATTTTCCTTTCTTTGGGGTATACACCTAGGAGTTCAGTAACTGTGTCTTATGGCAACTACATACTAAACTTTTTCAAGAACTGCCAGACTGCCTTCCAAAGCGACTTTATCATTTCACATTCCCATCAGCAGTTTAGGAAGGCTGCAGTCTGTCCACATGTTTGCCCTTGCCAACCCTTGTTATGAGCTACGTTTTTTTTTATTATAGTCAACACTAGTATGTGTGACGGGCTATTTCACTGTGGTTTTTGATTTGCAATTCCCTGATGACAAACGTATCACTCCTTGGCTCATTTTTTCATTGGGTTGTCTTTTTATTACTGAGTTATAGAGTTCTTTATGTATTCTAGATACAAGTCTCTTATCAGGCATACAATATACAAAGTATTCTCCCATTCCATGGGTTGTCTTTTCACTTTTTGATAGTGTCTTTTAAGAAACAAAGATTTTAAATTCTTGTGAGGTTCAATTTATCTATTTTTTTTTTCTTTTGTTGCTTATGCTTTCAGTATCATATGTAAGAATTAGTTGCCAAATCTACTGTCACAAAGGCTTACCTCTATGTTTTCTCCTAAAGATTTAATAGTTTCTCCTCTTTTATGAGGTCTTTGATCCATCTTGAGCTAATTTTGAATATGATGTAAGATAATCATTTTTACATGCGGCTATACAATTGTCCCAGCATTATTTTTTAAAAAAATACCCGCTCTTTCCACAGTGAATGATTTTGGCATCCTTATCAAAAATCAAGCAACTATAGATGGGTGTATTTTTGAACTAACAATTTTATTCTGTTAACCTACACATCCAAAATGACTCTTTAAAAGCAGAAATTGCATGATTTCTGTGTCAGTAAAGCATCTCACCCTCCATCACAAATAACACTCTATTCCAAAAGGTCTTTTCCAGGTGTCTTAGGTTCCTAAGAAGCCCTAAGGTAATATTCAGGAAGTCCATGAACTGGATGAGAAAAATTACAGCTTTATTTTATGAACCTCTAACTCAGATGTAGGATTTCCCTATATGTGTACAAAAATGTGAGCAGCAAACTAGAAGAGTATTAATGATACATCTGACTTTAACAATAAAAGTCCCAGATATTTACATGTAGGATGATAATTGATGCAGATATCTCAGAATATCATTTACATTAATCCTCCTTTAAAATTACAGGAGTGTATTAGAACCATTGTTCTTGATCTTCCTCATAATGTACTAATCAAGAAGCACACGTACTCAATAATTAATTTGTTTTTATATTCTGATAACTGCATCTCAATATAATTGGTTTTCTTATAATCCAATGCTTTTATATTATTTTATATTTTAAATTATCTTATTTCTTTGTTGACGTGTTAATTGGCTGTCTTCCTCTGGCACTATCACTGGTAAGTGCCTAGTACTTAACGCTACTGCCTGGCACATAATAGCCATTCAATAAATATTTATTGAGTTAATTACTGAACCATCACTCACTTTCTAAACAAGAGCAAAATCATCTTAATGAAAATAAAAATTACTGATACCAAGTTAGTGATGTATAATTCATACTGGAAATAATTTCACATTTTTATTATAATCATCATCAGATTGAATCATCAATGTGTCTTAGGTTGAAGTAAGTGCTTTATGTGCAGTATCTTGTTTACTGTTCTCAGAACTAAGGGGCAGGAATGATTATCATCCATATTTCCAGCTATGGAAATAAAGGCTCAGAGAGGTTAATTTCTTCCCTAGGTCACACAGCTAGTAAGTGACAATGGTCAGGATTTGTAACCAGATCGCCCTGCTTCCAGAGTATCAGATTTTTTTAACCACCACCACCACAACAACAACAAAAACTACAGGCAGGAGAGTTTTAGGAATTTCAGAGAAAAAGAGAAGGATTTTTCTTATTGTCCAATTAAGAAAGCTGAAATCCTGTGAAGTTAAGAAATATGCCCTAGGATGTAGAGTTCAGCAGAAATTTCCAATAAAATGTTCTTTACAATGTCCTGTTTATGAACCATAACAGAAAAAACCCTTAGCAAAAAGATAACAAAACTAGGTGCTAATGAATTGCCTCACATGTAGGATTTCCTATATGTGTACAAAAATGTGAGCAGCAAACTAGAAGAGTATTAATGATACATCTGACTTTAACAATAAAAGTCCCAGATATTTACATGTAGGATGATAATTGATGCAGATATCTCAGAATATCATTTACATTAATCCTCCTTTAAAATTACAGGAGTGTATTAGAACCATTGTTCTTGATCTTCCTCATAATGTACTAATCAAGAAGCACACGTACTCAATAATTAATTTGTTTTTATATTCTGATAACTGCATCTCAATATAATTGGTTTTCTTATAATCCAATGCTTTTATATTATTTTATATTTTAAATTATCTTATTTCTTTGTTGACGTGTTAATTGGCTGTCTTCCTCTGGCACTATCACTGGTAAGTGCCTAGTACTTAACGTACTGCCTGGCACATAATAGCCATTCAATAAATATTTATTGAGTTAATTACTGAACCATCACTCACTTTCTAAACAAGAGCAAAATCATCTTAATGAAAATAAAAATTACTGATACCAAGTTAGTGATGTATAATTCATACTGGAAATAATTTCACATTTTTATTATAATCATCATCAGATTGAATCATCAATGTGTCTTAGGTTGAAGTAAGTGCTTTATGTGCAGTATCTTGTTTACTGTTCTCAGAACTAAGGGGCAGGAATGATTATCATCCATATTTCCAGCTATGGAAATAAAGGCTCAGAGAGGTTAATTTCTTCCCTAGGTCACACAGCTAGTAAGTGACAATGGTCAGGATTTGTAACCAGATCGCCCTGCTTCCAGAGTATCAGATTTTTTTTTTTAACCACCACCACCACAACAACAACAAAAACTACAGGCAGGAGAGTTTTAGGAATTTCAGAGAAAAAGAGAAGGATTTTTCTTATTGTCCAATTAAGAAAGCTGAAATCCTGTGAAGTTAAGAAATATGCCCTAGGATGTAGAGTTCAGCAGAAATTTCCAATAAAATGTTCTTTACAATGTCCTGTTTATGAACCATAACAGAAAAAACCCTTAGCAAAAAGATAACAAAACTAGGTGCTAATGAATTGCCTCACATGAGGGGATAAATTTTTGCAAAGGTTTATTTTGCACGCACAATTAATACTAATAGGCATTAGCTGAAGCCTGTTCTTTGCTTTCCTGGGGTCCAGTTTGCTTCTCTAAACATTAGGGCTTGGCCTCATTCGGGACATTAAGCACTTCATTAAGCTGAAACCAAGTTAATTTGATGGCACAATTACAAACTGTCCCTGGCTGGGGATTGTCTCATTTGTCAGGTGGCAAGGGGGCAGCAGGGCCTGATGATACCCCAGATCTGCATTTTATCCCCAGCTTGAGGTCTCGGAGTCTTCTGGGTTTGACCTCATCTAGCCTTATAGTAGGGAAGTTAAATTGGAGAAGGAAGACAGATGCTTTCCTTACCAAATCTGCTGAAGGCACCTGGAGGCCCCACCCACTGGGTCTGCAAAGGGACAGGGCACAGGAAGTACACTGATCACTTAGAGATGGCAGTAAATGGGGTCAAGCCAGAGGCCCACTGTGCCCGGGGCAGCTCAGTCACTTCGGGAGCATGCATTCAACAGACCTCTCTTCCTGACCCCTGTGCCCAGTTTCATTTTTACCTGCATTTTATGCTGCAGGCTCATCTGCCAAGCTAATAAGCTTGAGCGTAGGTGGGTGCCAAGGAGATGGATAATTATGTTCAATGGCGATTTTGCTGATATTAACAGACCCTGGAAACATCACATCTCGTAAACAGTATTTCCCTCTCCTTTGTTATTTACTCAGTGATCAAAGAACCCACACCTAGCCTTCTCCAACAGAGACCACTCCTGCAGCCAGTCCAGTGTCCCCACTGACTCCTCCGCAGAGAGGTCAGCCTTGCCCAAAAGACGTCTGCCCTCAGCCTTCAGCTGCTGGGAGGCAATCTCTCACCCCTTAGGATGTCACATCTGAACAAAGTCTTTGGAGGTCCTGGATCAGCCAGGTAGGAACAAGAAGATCGCAAGCAGGGAGAGGGCGGTAAACCACACAAGCAAGTCCAACAATGTGATATACCGTGGAGGCTTTGGGTCAGGCGGAAGCTGTCAAGCTCCAACATGGCTGAAGAACATCAGCCAACACAATTTTATGTGACTGAGTCCCAATAAAAAACTCTGAAAACTGAGGTTCAGTGAGCTTCCCAAGTTTGAAGAATTCCTCGCATGTTGCTACACATTGATGCTGCAAAAGTACCACGTCATGACTCAAACGGGAAAGGACAGTGTGGAAGCTCCGAGTCTGGTACCTCCCTTGGTCGGTCGGCCCTGAGTGCCTCTTCCTTTGTCTCATTTTAATCTATAGCCTTTCCTTGTACTGAATCAGTTGTGAGTGTTAACAGTTTTCAATAAGTTCTGTGGTCCTTCTAACAATTTATCAAAGCCAGGGGTGATTTGGGGAGCTCCCTGAACTTGCAGTTGGTGTCAGAAGTGAGTGGTCCTATGGGCAGCTCCCCTTCTCCCCTTCTTCTTCTTATCTGAGCCCCACGCATGCTTGGGGAACCAGATCTACTCTCCTTTCCTGCCCGAAGGTGCCCTACTTATTGCAGCCCAGAAAGCACGCCCAGAGCAGAGCGTGCTCTTCTGGACCTAAACCTAGTGTTTCTCAAACTACTTTTTAGCAAAACCCATAGGAAGAAATCAGCACATACCTATGTTTATATAGAGATCTGTGTATATAATTGGAAGAAATTTTCATCTAATCACATTGACCTTCCCAAGCAGTACTTTTATCTAAGTACTCTTTTTTTTCCTCTGATGCTTACTGTGGCTACTCTATTGCTTTTAAAAATCAGTAATAAGTTGAGACCTGCAGTTTTAAGACACTCAGGTGTTACCTGGAAACTCCGTAAACAGTTTTTTTTTACTCAGTGATCAAAGAACCCACACCTAGCCTTCTCCAACAGAGACCACTCCTGCAGCCAGTCCAGTGTCCCCACTGACTCCTCCGCAGAGAGGTCAGCCTTGCCCAAAAGACGTCTGCCCTCAGCCTTCAGCTGCTGGGAGGCAATCTCTCACCCCTTAGGATGTCACATCTGAACAAAGTCTTTGGAGGTCCTGGATCAGCCAGGTAGGAACAAGAAGATCGCAAGCAGGGAGAGGGCGGTAAACCACACAAGCAAGTCCAACAATGTGATATACCGTGGAGGCTTTGGGTCAGGCGGAAGCTGTCAAGCTCCAACATGGCTGAAGAACATCAGCCAACACAATTTTATGTGACTGAGTCCCAATAAAAAACTCTGAAAACTGAGGTTCAGTGAGCTTCCCAAGTTTGAAGAATTCCTCGCATGTTGCTACACATTGATGCTGCAAAAGTACCACGTCATGACTCAAACGGGAAAGGACAGTGTGGAAGCTCCGAGTCTGGTACCTCCCTTGGTCGGTCGGCCCTGAGTGCCTCTTCCTTTGTCTCATTTTAATCTATAGCCTTTCCTTGTACTGAATCAGTTGTGAGTGTTAACAGTTTTCAATAAGTTCTGTGGTCCTTCTAACAATTTATCAAAGCCAGGGGTGATTTGGGGAGCTCCCTGAACTTGCAGTTGGTGTCAGAAGTGAGTGGTCCTATGGGCAGCTCCCCTTCTCCCCTTCTTCTTCTTATCTGAGCCCCACGCATGCTTGGGGAACCAGATCTACTCTCCTTTCCTGCCCGAAGGTGCCCTACTTATTGCAGCCCAGAAAGCACGCCCAGAGCAGAGCGTGCTCTTCTGGACCTAAACCTAGTGTTTCTCAAACTACTTTTTAGCAAAACCCATAGGAAGAAATCAGCACATACCTATGTTTATATAGAGATCTGTGTATATAATTGGAAGAAATTTTCATCTAATCACATTGACCTTCCCAAGCAGTACTTTTATCTAAGTACTCTTTTTTTTCCTCTGATGCTTACTGTGGCTACTCTATTGCTTTTAAAAATCAGTAATAAGTTGAGACCTGCAGTTTTAAGACACTCAGGTGTTACCTGCTCTCTCGATAATCACATGGCTGCTTTGTAAAACATCTCGCCTTTTTTCCCTTAACTTTAATGTGTTCATATCTTATCCCTTTAAAGACCTTATTAAAAGTTTTAAAACAAACCTCAAAAGGACAGCAACAATAATATTTAATAATTTTTTGGCCACTTTCACGCCGGACAATGTACTGGGAGCTTTTACCTGCACCGCCGGCTTCTTTCCACACACTACTCCAAGGAAGGCATTGTCATCGCCCCTCATCACCATTTTCACCTCATTTCACAAGGTGGGAGAGGTTAACCAGCTGGCCCCAAGACACACAGCACTCAAGTGGGAGAGCAGGATGAAGTCCAGGAAGGTCTGACTGCAGAGCGTGCTGCTAACCACTGGGAAACACTGCCTTTTCTTTCCACCCATTCTTATTCCCAGCCAGAGCTCCCGACCAACCTCACTGCCCCTCAGTGGACGGGGCATCGCCAGCATACGTGAATTCACGCTCCTGGCTCAAGCAGTTCAGGGAAGAGCGAGCTGGCCAAAGTGTCCTCCTGAGTCAATGCTCTTTTCAAGCCAGGGTCACTGACCTTCTGCCTGCACATAGCCCCTCCCAGGCCTGTCTGTCATGGTTCCCCTCACTCATCTCCAGAAAATCTCCATCTTCCAGAATGCCAGTCACCCTTGCCTGCTTCTCCCCACCCTGCCTTCTCTGCACCAATTAAACTGTCACAGTTGAGCAGCTTGGAGACAGGTAAAGAACAGCCAGGAATCTGAAGGAGGCAGGGAATTCAGGGAGGCCCGAAGGTGCCCTACTTATTGCAGCCCAGAAAGCACGCCCAGAGCAGAGCGTGCTCTTCTGGACCTAAACCTAGTGTTTCTCAAACTACTTTTTAGCAAAACCCATAGGAAGAAATCAGCACATACCTATGTTTATATAGAGATCTGTGTATATAATTGGAAGAAATTTTCATCTAATCACATTGACCTTCCCAAGCAGTACTTTTATCTAAGTACTCTTTTTTTTCCTCTGATGCTTACTGTGGCTACTCTATTGCTTTTAAAAATCAGTAATAAGTTGAGACCTGCAGTTTTAAGACACTCAGGTGTTACCTGCTCTCTCGATAATCACATGGCTGCTTTGTAAAACATCTCGCCTTTTTTCCCTTAACTTTAATGTGTTCATATCTTATCCCTTTAAAGACCTTATTAAAAGTTTTAAAACAAACCTCAAAAGGACAGCAACAATAATATTTAATAATTTTTTGGCCACTTTCACGCCGGACAATGTACTGGGAGCTTTTACCTGCACCGCCGGCTTCTTTCCACACACTACTCCAAGGAAGGCATTGTCATCGCCCCTCATCACCATTTTCACCTCATTTCACAAGGTGGGAGAGGTTAACCAGCTGGCCCCAAGACACACAGCACTCAAGTGGGAGAGCAGGATGAAGTCCAGGAAGGTCTGACTGCAGAGCGTGCTGCTAACCACTGGGAAACACTGCCTTTTCTTTCCACCCATTCTTATTCCCAGCCAGAGCTCCCGACCAACCTCACTGCCCCTCAGTGGACGGGGCATCGCCAGCATACGTGAATTCACGCTCCTGGCTCAAGCAGTTCAGGGAAGAGCGAGCTGGCCAAAGTGTCCTCCTGAGTCAATGCTCTTTTCAAGCCAGGGTCACTGACCTTCTGCCTGCACATAGCCCCTCCCAGGCCTGTCTGTCATGGTTCCCCTCACTCATCTCCAGAAAATCTCCATCTTCCAGAATGCCAGTCACCCTTGCCTGCTTCTCCCCACCCTGCCTTCTCTGCACCAATTAAACTGTCACAGTTGAGCAGCTTGGAGACAGGTAAAGAACAGCCAGGAATCTGAAGGAGGCAGGGAATTCAGGGGAGATGAGGCTTCTCTCAGAAGTTGCCCTTCTGTTCTCTGTCCAACTGGTCTGAAGACTGGTTGGGTATGTCCACAATGGAGACATACCCAACCAGTCGCTGGGGAGCGGCTCTCCACTGATACAGAGGAGTCACAGCTTTGTGGAGAGGTGGCAGCTGCTTTCTGCATCTCTTTGGGCACCCCAATGATGCCCAGGTCCTCTGCCCCAGAGCTGGGTGCGAGAAGAAGTGGTTTTGGCTGGAGATTATCTGCATCCTCAACTCACAGTCCAAGGAGAAAAAATTTTCCCTAAAAGCAGGTGCTAACTCACAGTGTCTAAGAGAGGCAGACTGCCCTATAGATCCATCTCACTTTACATACTGCTTCCTCAGTTGCCTGGCATGAGAGCAATAGCTGGAAAGTGTAGGGGCTTCCTTCCCTAGTCTCATCAACATTGCCCCTATATTTTCAAGATTTCAAATGCAGTGAGGGAGGGGTATGACCCAGGAGAGGGGTACACCACAGAGAGACTCACACTGAGATGTGTCCTGTATGCCAGGATGGGAGGTTCCCAATCAATCTCTACGTAAGCTTTGGGTATGAAGACTGCCCTCTGTCTGCTGGGTGATCTTAATGTCAGAAAGAAAAAAAGGCATGAGTGAGCAGGTAAGACTACCCTACAAAGCATGGGGTCCGTGGACTAAGCTACACACGTGTGTGTTTTATCATTTCACTTGCTGTACTTCCCAACTGACTCATTCATGGCTCCTCCAAGCATCTGAACACACATGCCCAAGACACACAGACACCATGCGCCCCCTCCTCGTCTACCCTGCAGTCTCATCACATACTTGATAACGGATTGTGCTCGAAGGCATAGACAAACTGCACAGCTGCCTGGAGCACATTTCAATTATTCATGTTGATCTTTACAGACCTTGTCTTATTATTCTTGTCCGTGCCCTTAGGAAGAAGGTAAAGTCCTTAATGTAGTCCTCACCCACTTCCGGGGATCGCCAGGTGGAATCAGGTAATCACATCATGCTTTCAGCCCTCTGCTCCAAGGCAGCTTGGAGACAGGTAAAGAACAGCCAGGAATCTGAAGGAGGCAGGGAATTCAGGGGAGATGAGGCTTCTCTCAGAAGTTGCCCTTCTGTTCTCTGTCCAACTGGTCTGAAGACTGGTTGGGTATGTCCACAATGGAGACATACCCAACCAGTCGCTGGGGAGCGGCTCTCCACTGATACAGAGGAGTCACAGCTTTGTGGAGAGGTGGCAGCTGCTTTCTGCATCTCTTTGGGCACCCCAATGATGCCCAGGTCCTCTGCCCCAGAGCTGGGTGCGAGAAGAAGTGGTTTTGGCTGGAGATTATCTGCATCCTCAACTCACAGTCCAAGGAGAAAAATTTACCCTAAAAGCAGGTGCTAACTCACAGTGTCTAAGAGAGGCAGACTGCCCTATAGATCCATCTCACTTTACATACTGCTTCCTCAGTTGCCTGGCATGAGAGCAATAGCTGGAAAGTGTAGGGGCTTCCTTCCCTAGTCTCATCAACATTGCCCCTATATTTTCAAGATTTCAAATGCAGTGAGGGAGGGGGTATGACCCAGGGAGAGGGATACACCACAGAGAGACTCACACTGAGATGTGTCCTGTATGCCAGGATGGGAGGTTCCCAATCAATCTCTACGTAAGCTTTGGGTATGAAGACTGCCCTCTGTCTGCTGGGTGATCTTAATGTCAGAAAGAAAAAAAGGCATGAGTGAGCAGGTAAGACTACCCTACAAAGCATGGGGTCCGTGGACTAAGCTACACACGTGTGTGTTTTATCATTTCACTTGCTGTACTTCCCAACTGACTCATTCATGGCTCCTCCAAGCATCTGAACACACATGCCCAAGACACACAGACACCATGCGCCCCCTCCTCGTCTACCCTGCAGTCTCATCACATACTTGATAACGGATTGTGCTCGAAGGCATAGACAAACTGCACAGCTGCCTGGAGCACATTTCAATTATTCATGTTGATCTTTACAGACCTTGTCTTATTATTCTTGTCCGTGCCCTTAGGAAGAAGGTAAAGTCCTTAATGTAGTCCTCACCCACTTCCGCTGCTAGAGGAAGAAGCATGCGCCAGGTGGAATCAGGTAATCACATCATGCTTTCACTGTTCTCTGCAGACAAGTCTCTGCCATCTCTCTAGGGTGTCAAGATCAAGTATATCTCCAACTGGACTACGAGCTCATTTTCTGCATTTTCAGAGGGGACTGGGAAGGCGAGGTAAAAACAGCAGCTCTCAAAGGAAGAAATGGGAACCTTGTCTGAAAGGGATGCCTGTGTGAATAGGAATGGTGTGGGCAGAGTATATTAACAGGCAGACCCTGGAGCCCGACCTATAGTTTCCCCCTGAGAGAATCACAGTCAGTGAGAGATGGTGTGAGTATTCTTTACGTGGACACCAGGCTGATGAAGCAGCTCTACTGGGATTGGGGTTATCACAATGGCATGCCCATCTCTTTACCAGCTCTGAAGATACCTGAGCTCTGGGTTCTATACTGAAGCAGAGCCTAATGCAACTCCAACATTAACGACCAAGTTTCCATGTAAAAAGTGAAAATTCAGGGGATGGAGGCATAGCTTAGACCCGAGACCACATCTAGGAAGGAAGGCACAGAGGTACTTTATTTTGTTCTTGAAGGGGCCACAGTGAAAGAATATCATGAGCTGACACTAATGCTCAGCAAATTGGGAACTTTAAGGTGGACGAAACTACGCTTCTATACCCACACACATTAGAAATTAAACCAAGTTTCATACAATGTGCCCATGTGGCCAAGTAACTCAGAAAAAAATCTTGAGCAATTATCACTGACACTGCCTCGTGTAATCAACTCTGCTTTAGTCAAGCGCATGGGGTCCGTGGACTAAGCTACACACGTGTGTGTTTTATCATTTCACTTGCTGTACTTCCCAACTGACTCATTCATGGCTCCTCCAAGCATCTGAACACACATGCCCAAGACACACAGACACCATGCGCCCCCTCCTCGTCTACCCTGCAGTCTCATCACATACTTGATAACGGATTGTGCTCGAAGGCATAGACAAACTGCACAGCTGCCTGGAGCACATTTCAATTATTCATGTTGATCTTTACAGACCTTGTCTTATTATTCTTGTCCGTGCCCTTAGGAAGAAGGTAAAGTCCTTAATGTAGTCCTCACCCACTTCCGCTGCTAGAGGAAGAAGCATGCGCCAGGTGGAATCAGGTAATCACATCATGCTTTCACTGTTCTCTGCAGACAAGTCTCTGCCATCTCTCTAGGGTGTCAAGATCAAGTATATCTCCAACTGGACTACGAGCTCATTTTCTGCATTTTCAGAGGGGACTGGGAAGGCGAGGTAAAAACAGCAGCTCTCAAAGGAAGAAATGGGAACCTTGTCTGAAAGGGATGCCTGTGTGAATAGGAATGGTGTGGGCAGAGTATATTAACAGGCAGACCCTGGAGCCCGACCTATAGTTTCCCCCTGAGAGAATCACAGTCAGTGAGAGATGGTGTGAGTATTCTTTACGTGGACACCAGGCTGATGAAGCAGCTCTACTGGGATTGGGGTTATCACAATGGCATGCCCATCTCTTTACCAGCTCTGAAGATACCTGAGCTCTGGGTTCTATACTGAAGCAGAGCCTAATGCAACTCCAACATTAACGACCAAGTTTCCATGTAAAAGTGAAAATTCAGGGATGGAGGCATAGCTTAGACCCGAGACCACATCTAGGAAGGAAGGCACAGAGGTACTTTATTTTGTTCTTGAAGGGGCCACAGTGAAAGAATATCATGAGCTGACACTAATGCTCAGCAAATTGGGAACTTTAAGGTGGACGAAACTACGCTTCTATACCCACACACATTAGAAATTAAACCAAGTTTCATACAATGTGCCCATGTGGCCAAGTAACTCAGAAAAAAATCTTGAGCAATTATCACTGACACTGCCTCGTGTAATCAACTCTGCTTTAGTCAAGCGAATACACGAGTAGAACAGACCGATCTGGGCCTTTTTTCTTATAGAGAATCGGACAATTTAAAGGGGTTATGTTCTTTTCCATTTATGTCCTGGAAAATACACTCCCGTGACTTAGCAACCATGTTTAAAAAACTCTTGCCGTTCTTAAATAAACAGAGTGTATGTTTATGAGGTCCTAATGATGTTATTTCCAGGGATGACGTAGACGCGGTGATATGTGGCTTTGGGGGTTTACAGTAAGTTGGGGGGTGACTTGTTGCTGGGACATACAGTATTTGTCTAGAGAAAGGTGGACATTCACTTACACAGCATTTGAAAACATGTTAAATGGGAAACAAGCAGAGGCTTGCTCACCAGGGAGATAGAAGGGCCCTTTTTGGGAGTCAGAGGACCAAGAGTTAAGAACGTCTTCTGGCACTCAGAGCTAATTCAAGGCCAGAAAGAGAGACAGTTTAGAAGAGACATTGAAAACTGCCTAGGGAGATGTTTTGTTTGGCCTGTAGAGTACTTTTACAAGTGGTAGAGTCATGGGCGATATTTTAAAACTGGAGATTCAGCACGAAACTCCAGTTTCTTCTCTTTTTCTTGAAACATGGGAAGTTCTGCCCACATAGGTCTGCATTTCTGCTTGGAGACAATCAGCTGGGAAGTTATTCCAGGGAAGGCTCAGGCTCTCAGCTCATGCTGGTCCTCACATGTCTGCTTGCCTCGTTTCTATTCTATGCCCACCTCTTTACCAGCTCTGAAGATACCTGAGCTCTAACTGAAGCAGAGCCTAATGCAACTCCAACATTAACGACCAAGTTTCCATGTAAAAGTGAAAATTCAGGGGATGGAGGCATAGCTTAGACCCGAGACCACATCTAGGAAGGAAGGCACAGAGGTACTTTATTTTGTTCTTGAAGGGGCCACAGTGAAAGAATATCATGAGCTGACACTAATGCTCAGCAAATTGGGAACTTTAAGGTGGACGAAACTACGCTTCTATACCCACACACATTAGAAATTAAACCAAGTTTCATACAATGTGCCCATGTGGCCAAGTAACTCAGAAAAAAATCTTGAGCAATTATCACTGACACTGCCTCGTGTAATCAACTCTGCTTTAGTCAAGCGAATACACGAGTAGAACAGACCGATCTGGGCCTTTTTTCTTATAGAGAATCGGACAATTTAAAGGGGTTATGTTCTTTTCCATTTATGTCCTGGAAAATACACTCCCGTGACTTAGCAACCATGTTTAAAAAACTCTTGCCGTTCTTAAATAAACAGAGTGTATGTTTATGAGGTCCTAATGATGTTATTTCCAGGGATGACGTAGACGCGGTGATATGTGGATTTGGGGGGTTTACAGTAAGTTGGGGGGTGACTTGTTGCTGGGACATACAGTATTTGTCTAGAGAAAGGTGGACATTCACTTACACAGCATTTGAAAACATGTTAAATGGGAAACAAGCAGAGGCTTGCTCACCAGGGAGATAGAAGGGCCCTTTTTGGGAGTCAGAGGACCAAGAGTTAAGAACGTCTTCTGGCACTCAGAGCTAATTCAAGGCCAGAAAGAGAGACAGTTTAGAAGAGACATTGAAAACTGCCTAGGGAGATGTTTTGTTTGGCCTGTAGAGTACTTTTACAAGTGGTAGAGTCATGGGCGATATTTTAAAACTGGAGATTCAGCACGAAACTCCAGTTTCTTCTCTTTTTCTTGAAACATGGGAAGTTCTGCCCACATAGGTCTGCATTTCTGCTTGGAGACAATCAGCTGGGAAGTTATTCCAGGGAAGGCTCAGGCTCTCAGCTCATGCTGGTCCTCACATGTCTGCTTGCCTCGTTTCTATTCTATGCCCACCTCTTTCTGCTGAAGCTTGTACACCTCAGTACAGGAAATGTTCTTTTTCCTACTGTGGCATTTTCAGTGAGAAGATTTCTTACACTGGCTGGACTCATTTTCAAATGTAAGGATGCACAGATCACATGCGTCTCCAAAACTCAAAATAAAAGCAAAACTACTAGGTTTTCTTTTAAAAACAGACCTATCTATAGGTGTCATTTTTTATTAAATGATATAAAATGACAGTATTTCCCAAAGCCAAGTCAAAAGACATGGTTTGAAATGGAATGCTTGTTTTTATTTTCTCACCTGAAACACTTAGATGATACCAGGAGGGCTGTGGTACAAGGCATCTGTCTTAGGGCATGCTCCTTATTTGTGAAAATTTCCAGACAGTGAGGGCTGACAGGAAGGAAGCAAAGACAGCCAAATTCTCCATCAGGCACTGCAGACACAGTGCTGAGGGCCCATCATACATCCAGTGACCCACAAAAGTGGCTGAATTCCAATTTCTTCAAAATCAGAGGGAGAAATTATATAGCAATAATGAATATGCCATAAGGACTCTAGCCTGGATTATATTCATCTTTATCGGAAAACACTAATAAACTATAACTTTTAATATTCTTTTTAGAGGAACGGTCTCAACAATGCAGAAGTACCCAGAGCCCATGAAATTCACAGCACAGTCCTCCAGGCAGATGCTGGTCCCCAGGCCAGCATCTGGGGCTGAGCCTTGGTAGGTCTGTCTACAGCACAACCTCACTTAGCCATGACTCTTGTCCCCACCACATCCCTGGATACTCTGCGTGTGGCAAATGCATAAATGAGGACCCAGAAAGGCACATTACAGCTGGACTTCAGTTTCAAAAAGATGGAGCGGATGCCTTTTGTCTGCCCACTTCTGGAAATTTCTAAATAGAAGTGGCCAAAGAGTTTTCATCATGTGCAACTGGAGAATAGGATTACCACACCAGAGACAGTTTGCTTTTCTGATTCGGTTATGCCATCCTGAAAGCATTCTCAGTTCTCAACCTTGGTGGTCGATTTCAAGGCAGGGCTTCGCTGGACTCAGCACAAACTGAAAACAAAATCCAGGAAGACAAAGCTCGTGGCATAATGAGAGCCCCTCTTGTGGATTACTGGGGTGAATTGGGGGTACTGCGTTTTCTGTCTCTGCAACTCAAAATCTCCCCAGAGCCAAAACACCCTATAAGATCCAGCTATCATTTCAGCTTCTGAACCTTCAGCACTTACTGTTAACAAAGTTCATATGAGAAAAGTGAAATATAACCTAGTGATATTTAACTTGTTATCTTGTTTTGTTACCTTGTTTTTATCCTTTATTTATGGCTGGATCCTTGTGACAATATTTATAATTTAAACATCTCAATGGAAAAAAATATATTTGAAATCCCCCAATGCTTAGGAAAATACCTCACACTCAGTACTTAATAGATATCTATTCCCTGATTGATGGGTTTCTCTGGTAACTCAAGATGATAAAGAATCCACATACAACGCAGGCGACCCAGGTTTGATCCCTGGGTTGGGAAGATCTGGGAAAGGGAATGACAACCCACTCCAGCATTCCTGCATGGGGAAGTCCATAGACAGAGGAGCCTGGCAAACCACAGTCCACAGAGTTGCAGAGAATCGGACACGACCGAGCGACTAACACTTTCACTTTTCACCTGATTGATATCTTTAGGGTACATGGCTCTCAGCCCCCCATCTCTGTTATTCTGATGAGACTGAGAACTAACCCTCCCATGCTATGCTTTTCCATCCATTTACAAGTGGGACAAGACTGCCTCCTACATATGCATGTGCACACCCACCCACCCACACACATATACACTCTCTTCTCCCAAATTCTGGGAACAGTGACCTTTACATCAAAGAAGTCCCAAAGGCATCTTCATTAGAAAGGATGCTATTTTTACAACACACATGACTCGTCACTGGCCAGGGTCTTCCCAAAGCTTCTGTTTGTCAGGCTATTAGGAAGAAAGGCAAGAGAAATAAGAGCCGAGGCAGGGATCACGTCTCCAGTCCTGTCTGCAGCCCATAAAGCCAGTGATGAAGTTGTACCAGTCAACACCACACCTCAGCACAACCATGGCTGTGGTAAGCATGTATTCTCCCCTGTGTTTGGATCAAATTGTTCTGAACTCTAACCTCTTCCTTCCATCTGGCTTCCACACTGCTCTCCCAGCAGCTGCGGAATGCGTGCTTGGCTGTGGCTTTAGGTAAAGGACCAGGGGGGTCTAGCCTGCTGTGGTTACACATGTTAATTGAAGTAGACATAATTAAGATCCAGCTATCATTTCAGCTTCTGAACCTTCAGCTTATTTAACAAAGTTCATATGAGAAAAGTGAAATATAACCTAGTGATATTTAACTTGTTATCTTGTTTTGTTACCTTGTTTTTATCCTTTATTTATGGCTGGATCCTTGTGACAATATTTATAATTTAAACATCTCAATGGAAAAAAATATATTTGAAATCCCCCAATGCTTAGGAAAATACCTCACACTCAGTACTTAATAGATATCTATTCCCTGATTGATGGGTTTCTCTGGTAACTCAAGATGATAAAGAATCCACATACAACGCAGGCGACCCAGGTTTGATCCCTGGGTTGGGAAGATCTGGGAAAGGGAATGACAACCCACTCCAGCATTCCTGCATGGGGAAGTCCATAGACAGAGGAGCCTGGCAAACCACAGTCCACAGAGTTGCAGAGAATCGGACACGACCGAGCGACTAACACTTTCACTTTTCACCTGATTGATATCTTTAGGGTACATGGCTCTCAGCCCCCCATCTCTGTTATTCTGATGAGACTGAGAACTAACCCTCCCATGCTATGCTTTTCCATCCATTTACAAGTGGGACAAGACTGCCTCCTACATATGCATGTGCACACCCACCCACCCACACACATATACACTCTCTTCTCCCAAATTCTGGGAACAGTGACCTTTACATCAAAGAAGTCCCAAAGGCATCTTCATTAGAAAGGATGCTATTTTTACAACACACATGACTCGTCACTGGCCAGGGTCTTCCCAAAGCTTCTGTTTGTCAGGCTATTAGGAAGAAAGGCAAGAGAAATAAGAGCCGAGGCAGGGATCACGTCTCCAGTCCTGTCTGCAGCCCATAAAGCCAGTGATGAAGTTGTACCAGTCAACACCACACCTCAGCACAACCATGGCTGTGGTAAGCATGTATTCTCCCCTGTGTTTGGATCAAATTGTTCTGAACTCTAACCTCTTCCTTCCATCTGGCTTCCACACTGCTCTCCCAGCAGCTGCGGAATGCGTGCTTGGCTGTGGCTTTAGGTAAAGGACCAGCGCTGGGCAACAGGGAGGAGATCTAGCCTGCTGGTGGTATAAACACATGTTAATTGAAGTAGACATAATTAACTGAGTCTGAAAGAAAATGCATCTTATTCATTTGCCCTGAAACAATCATTCTTAACAAACAAACAAACAAAAGAGCCAGGGAGCTAAGAAAGGGTCAGATAATCTGAGGTTTTCTTCTTAAATGCTAGAGCGTGGTGAAAAGAGAAGAAATAATTCATTCTGACTTTGGAGGTTGGAGTCTCTATGGATTTATAGACCCAGTTATCAGATAATGTTTTCATAGGAGAAACAAATGAGCAGTGGGACCAAATGTCCTCAAACGTTATGTGTAACCAATTCCAAACAGGCCAGACGAGTGTGTTCAGCCTTGTCAGCCTTCCACAACAGAGTTGGACTCCTACCTCCCCTCTGAAATGGTACAGAAAAGAAAGAAGCAGGATCAGAAAGTTAAGAAATTCAAAGCCTCTTGCCAATGGGAATGAAATGAACGAATCCCAAGCACCCACCTGGCTGGGTTTACTCTTTTCCACCTGGGATTATCTTTGTCCTTTTTCACGTCCCTAACGTTTCCCCCAAGATGACAGCCTGAAAATCCAGAATTGTATAAAAAGTCATTATTGGCTCTGCGCTTCAATGGATAATACACATTAACACATCTTTATTTTTCTTTAGAAACCAAAAGATCAAGTAGAAAAGGGCCTGGTCTGGGAAGGAAGAGCTCTGACGCCTGGCTCTAGGCCAGCTCCCAGTTGGCTGGAAGACCTTAAGAAGGTCACTTAGCCCTCACTCACTCAGCAGGAGAGGGTGCTGAGGCTCTGAGAACAGTGTCACTGGGTGAACTCTAAAGCCTCTTCAAGGTCTAGCATTTTATTCTAACGCTCTCTTTTCCAGCAAACCTGGAACGTCTAGCTCTACCTTCCTTCTAGTCCTAACAGCCCCTGATCTTTGCCTCAGGAAATGCCCAAAATGAGCAGTTCCCTTGAACTGCTGACGTTCTGGGTGCTGCCGCACGTGGTCCTCTGTGTCTCGCACACGGTAAGAAGCAAGGAAGCCGAGACCCCTGCACAATGCAGAGACGAAAAGAACAATGCCGCTTCCCTCACTGCATATGCTCCTCCTGTCTCCTCTCCCAGGTTTACAACCCAACGATATGAGAAGGACAATTTACAAAACCATGTCCGAGAATCGAGGGCTGCCATTCAAGGTTAAATTCTGAACGGAGACAGGACTCCACATTGGGAGTTCTTTACAGCCTCTTTGCCAGAGGGCGTCTCCTCTCGCCCGGCCCTCAGGCTGTGGGCTGGCCTCTCTGCCATCTGACGTGAAATTCTCGGAACAGCTGCAGGCTCTCCTGTTGTGTTCCCCTCACAGATGTGCAGCGCTGTTCTGAACACCCTGCCCTTGACCTTTCCCTACCCATAATTTTCCAAACCAAAGCCCGGCAATAGAAATGTCAGTGAGGGATGGAGGACACTGGGAGAGGCGGGGGAGGGAGGGGCGCGGGTAGTATTTAAAAAGGAAGAGGCGAAAATAAGGAGATGCTTTACACACACAGCAATCCGTGCTGACTCCCTCAACAAAGGTTAAAGGCATGCTACCACATCTTGAAAAGGGCATGAAGGCGTGGAGCTGCAGCCAGTTTCTGAGACTGTTACCTAGAAAGACTGGGTTCCATAAAGGAGCTGGGTTCAGAATAAAATGGTGAGCTCCCTTCTGGATGCCACAGGTTGCCCAGCTGCTCCTGCTGTGGTGAAGGGGGTGAGTGAACGGTGACAATGACAGCAGCATTCGTGGTTGTTTACAAGTTACGGTGTACTGTGGCGGGAGCAGCCGACACTGCCCTCCCAGCTCTGCCAGCGCCTGTACGAGGCCGACACCTGTGTGCACCGAGGGTGAAAATAAGACCCAAGCATGTGGCTGGATATCTTACATGGTTTCAAAGACCTCCACAGAAATCTGCTTGCGATCAAATTTTCCTAAAGTCCACCAATTTGATATGCACACAATGCACTAAGGAGCACTTAAGCGCACAATGCAAAATGATAACAGATTAACATTATCCTGCGACTCTCTAAAGAAATAATAAGAAATGAACGGGGAGCTCTCCTGGTGGTCCAGTGGGTAAAGAGTCCGCCTTGCAGTGCTAGGGGCACCGGTTCGGATCCCTGGCCCGGGAAGATCCCACATGCCGCAGAGCAGCTGGACCAGTGTGTTCAATTACGAGCCCGCGCTCTGAAGCACATGCACCCAGAGCCAGCGCTCTTCAGTGAGGGAGGCCACTGCAACGGGAGGCCCACACAGGCCAAAGAATAAAGATGGGAAAAAAAATAAATAAAAATCAATAAAAGAGGCCTAAGTATTAAAAAGAAAGAAAGAAAAGAAATGAAATGGGAAGCAGAGTCTCTCTGGTTATCTAATCTGCCAAATAATGGGCTCAGAGGCCTAGGTTAGGATGGGGAAACCAAGGGGTGTTCCCCCCGAAAGAGTTCAGAAGAAACGATCAGCTTTCCCTATTCTTGTCTAACTTGACCTTACTGCACCACAAAATGCTGCCAACCCACTGAAATGAAAGAGAAGACAAGTCTTTTTTAAGCCACAGTTTAAGAAGAAATGAATCAAGGCTCGGACATCAGGCAGCGCATGGTCCAAAATGCCCCACATCCCAATGAGAAAGCTGATAGGACCCTCGTAAGACTCGGCCCCAAAGGTGGGAAATGGGGAGACAGAGAAGAAATAAGAAGACAGCTGAGCTGCCAGGGTGCGGCTACGTGACCCCTCCTGCAGCATCTCACAGAACGCATGCAGACACTTGCACATCTGGAATTCTACTTCCTGAGTTGGAAGTGAAGGGTCTTTCGACATGCGGATTCGAATCCTGGCTCCAGGACTTACTACTACGTGGTTTGGGGCAAATAATGCCGTTTCATCTGTGAAGTGGAAAAGGCCATTGTCCCCACCCTGCCAGGTTGTTAGGACAATTTCATGAGACTGCTTGCGCACTTCATTTTAAAGTGCTCAGCCTACCTCCACAGCACAGGATCCACAGCACAGGATCTTCCCCTCCACCACCCAGCCCTGTCTTCCCTTTTAAGGGAAATTTCTAGACAGAGGGATCAGAGGCCTGGCTGTGTGAAGAGTCAGACAGGTACAATGATTTGACTAAAGCTCTGGGTATCCCCATTACATCAGTGATGCCTGTGTTATTTTTAGAGACTGTGAAAACTGTCAGGTCAACCTCTGTTGCAATCTTAAAGATAGGTTTCCTTACCTAACCATTAGAATTTGGCCATATGAAAATTGTTCACCCTGGTCACAGTGAAGTTGTCTCAAATGAATGAATGAATATAAAATGAATGAATCCCTGAGTACAAATAATTCTCTATGGACTGGGGAAGGCCACTGTCACATCGTCATACCACTGTTATCCTGGAATCTGGCCCTTAGGTCAGATGCTCTCCAAAACGTGAGCTGACGTTCCCTCCCCTGGCCAAATGTCCACATCGCCCAGAGCAGCACTGCTGTCACTAGAGGTGGAGGGCTGAGACCCAGGAAATCAGCAGGTGCCCCACAGTGTAACAGCCATTCTGGAGCAGATAAAGTCATTAAGGAAAGATTTAACAATGCATAACCTTTCAGCTTTACTCTGCTCACAGCAGGTAGCCTGCCTTTTAGAGACATAAGCCAGCACTGAAGTCACCAGTGAGCTGGACTTGACCTTCATTTTCAGTGTGTGCAACGTTAAATATTCATAATCCACCTAACTGCAGCACAAGAAGCAGTGGAGTTTAAACACAAATCGAAGGAATACATTTCTTCACAGGGGTTGAATCATCTTTCCAAGAATGCCCCTGGAAAAAAAATGCAAATACCCAGGCCCCTGAGTCTCAGACTCTTCCAACATTCTCTTGAAATTCTAGAAGCAGCAGGAACTGATGCATTATGCAGTCCGTGGATCCTGCCGCACACTGACATCTTTGGGTCTTTTTCTTTCTGTATCTATTAGAGAAGAATTACTGTTCCTATGTCAAAGGGAGGAACTAGACAGGGATGGGACCAGCAATGGTGACATTATCACCCACAGGGCATCCAAGGGCACTTTTGACTTAGTTGTACAATTTTTAAAAAAATTCTTTGCTTCACAGAGGATCAGAGTGTGTGGGAGTGAAGGGGGGTGAAGGCATGGAGAGACATCAGAATTAGGAATTGGAGTGCCTTAAATCAGGCACCTTTAAAAAGAAGGGAAGTTGTTATTAACTTTCCTTCCCAAGAGTGCTCATCACAAGGAAGAAAAATGTTTTTTTTTTTTCCTTTGGTTTTGTATCTATATGAGACAGTGGGTGTTCACTAAACTTACTGGGGTAATGATATGATGACATACGTGAGTCAAATCATTATGCTGTACACCTTAACTTACATAGGGCTGTGTGTCAATTACTGCATGTCAGTAGAACTGGGAGGAAAAAAAAGAAGGGAAAAGAAATGGAGTTCTTTGGGACAGTATTTGCCTCATGTGGCCACTTACTGTCGTTGGAGGGATGGCATTGCTGAGTGACTTAATGCTTCCCCGTGTCTGTTAAGAAACTGACATCTGTGCCCATGCAGTTATCGGGTGGAACATCCCCTCCACCTGGGTGGTTTCTCTAGAGTGTGCTCCTGGGATGCTGAAACATAATGTGAGCATCGTTTCAAGTAATTCTCTTTGGCTTTCAAGACCAAGATCTCTGAGCACAATCTGTCTCAGGCAGATGGTAATCACTTGAGCCTGCACAAGTGATTCTTCTGTGGTGGCGACTTTAAGAAGCGTAGACCCCAAGAAGGGCTTCCCAAACCCTTGAATGAAAAAGACTTGCTTGGGGATCCCTCTCAGCTTAACAATGGAAAAGGAAGTGTAGACGTCATCTGTGGAAATGACTCACCCACTGCCTCCTGATAGTGAAGTAAGCTTTGAAAGGTTAAGAAGCTCATAAACCCACCAATGCTGACATTTATCTGAACTGCCTGTTCACTCATACAACTTACCCTGGTTGTCCTGCCTTGACTCCGAGTCAGCCATGGTGACCAGCGGAGCCCGTTCCTCTATTAACGTGCATTCCTTGAACGATTTAAAGAACCAGGTGCAGACAGCCACACATCTCGAGTGTGTGCACCCCCCACACCATTTTGATTAAAACTCCCTAAGGCAAGCCATTTCATAGACCATGTCTGCCCAAGGGAAAGCCTACGCATTGTCTTTCATTTACATGAAGGGTGTACATACTGTAACCGAAATTCATCTGAAGAATACTAGGAATGCTTTTTTCCAGGGTGATGATTTACCATAACTTCCAAGAGATGCTGAAAGCTCTCTTTCCAAGATGCCCAGATGGCCAGCCAAACCACGAGTGTGCAAACCAGTGACAGCTCTGAATGAAAGGGATGAACTTCAAGAATTTACATTCTGCTTTCTTACCCAATTTTCATTTGCATCTTATAGGTGGACAGAATGTTTTATCTTGCTTGATTATAACTTGTCTAATGGGCTCTTTTTTTAAATTCCTGGGAATCAATCTATGGCTTACCATGGAGGTTGTCTTTTACCTTCTACTTTAATTCATTCCCTTACTTACAGCGAGCATACTTGCTGGCTTTCTCCAGGAAGGAAGTAGACCCTTGGAACTGACTATGCTGAGAGGTCAGCCACAGGACTGACTCCTGGGACTTGACTTCAGAACTCAATGCAGTAATTCCAATGAAAAGGAGAAAGGACTACACAAATACATACAAGATTTTATAAACAAAGCTTCGCTATGCCAAACCACACAGTTTAGTGACAGAGAAAAAAGACTGGGGTTAGTTAGGATGAGGCTAAAATAGTCCCCAGGGAGAGTGAGGACAGTCTCAGTTCTAAGATTCTTGGCATTTTCACCTGAAAAAGCCAAGCACGGGACCGGAGGTATACTCATGGAATAGACTCTTTGTGAGTCCATAAAGGAAACCCGAACCAGAGAGGGTTCTCAGGACTGGCTTTCCCATGATCAGCAGAATCACAACTAAATCCAAAGGACACTGAGTGGAGAGCAACCAGAGCCTTGCCTTGGGGAATACTGTTCCTTTCCATCCTCTCACATGGAGCTGAGAACACCAAGTCCTACAGACCAAAAGACCACTACATCATAGATACTGTAAAAAAAAAAAAAAAACAAGGACACAATTCAAATCCATCTTACAAGAGCGCTTTATTTCTGAGAAATACAGAGGAGCAAAAAAGGAGAGGCAAGGAAAGAAGACGCTGAGACATCTCTCCTTCTGACCGGTCAGCCCACTCACCTCCACGTAAGGATTTGTCTATATGGGGCTCACCGACCACATGCCTAAACCTACTTCCTGAGCCCCGGCATGGAAGCTGGCAGGGTATGTACCCCATGACTCGTGAGAATACTCCTCACCCCTGGGGAGAAAATGGAGAAATAAGACAAGGAGCTTCAGAAGTTATCTGGTTCAATTCAAATATGATCCAGAATTATAAAGAGTAGATACTTAAATGATGCTTACCTTCAATGACATACCAAGTGGAGCTTTCCAAACTTAAAGAGCTCTTCTCTCTCTTGGCTAGGAAGAGCTAGCTGATGGAAGGTGCTTGGAATCTCAGCTCCTGGAGTACATGCAAAGGCCCCTCCACCAGTGGTGGGCGAGGGCAGCCCAGCCTTGTAGGGGGAACGGGCTGACGGGTCGCTGACACTCTAGATAAGGCTGATTCCCAGAGACAGGTGATGAGAGAAGATGTTTTCTTTATTTTCCCTGACATGATTCTGGCTCAGCATCCAAATGCACAAAATCCTTTGGCTGGTGACCAGTAACTCTGAGAAATTCAGAGTGTAGGCATGCATGAAATTACTACCATCCTAAGCCACAGAAAAGAGAACACAAAGCCCAGAATTCAAGCACACCTGGCTCTAAAAGGGACACCAAGCAAGTTTTCTCAGATCAAAAGCTCACACGACAGTCTCAGTTCTAAGATTCTTGGCATTTTCACCTGAAAAAGCCAAGCACGGGACCGGAGGTATACTCATGGAATAGACTCTTTGTGAGTCCATAAAGGAAACCCGAACCAGAGAGGGTTCTCAGGACTGGCTTTCCCATGATCAGCAGAATCACAACTAAATCCAAAGGACACTGAGTGGAGAGCAACCAGAGCCTTGCCTTGGGGAATACTGTTCCTTTCCATCCTCTCACATGGAGCTGAGAACACCAAGTCCTACAGACCAAAAGACCACTACATCATAGATACTGTAAAAAAAAAAAAAAAACAAGGACACAATTCAAATCCATCTTACAAGAGCGCTTTATTTCTGAGAAATACAGAGGAGCAAAAAAGGAGAGGCAAGGAAAGAAGACGCTGAGACATCTCTCCTTCTGACCGGTCAGCCCACTCACCTCCACGTAAGGATTTGTCTATATGGGGCTCACCGACCACATGCCTAAACCTACTTCCTGAGCCCCGGCATGGAAGCTGGCAGGGTATGTACCCCATGACTCGTGAGAATACTCCTCACCCCTGGGGAGAAAATGGAGAAATAAGACAAGGAGCTTCAGAAGTTATCTGGTTCAATTCAAATATGATCCAGAATTATAAAGAGTAGATACTTAAATGATGCTTACCTTCAATGACATACCAAGTGGAGCTTTCCAAACTTAAAGAGCTCTTCTCTCTCTTGGCTAGGAAGAGCTAGCTGATGGAAGGTGCTTGGAATCTCAGCTCCTGGAGTACATGCAAAGGCCCCTCCACCAGTGGTGGGCGAGGGCAGCCCAGCCTTGTAGGGGGAACGGGCTGACGGGTCGCTGACACTCTAGATAAGGCTGATTCCCAGAGACAGGTGATGAGAGAAGATGTTTTCTTTATTTTCCCTGACATGATTCTGGCTCAGCATCCAAATGCACAAAATCCTTTGGCTGGTGACCAGTAACTCTGAGAAATTCAGAGTGTAGGCATGCATGAAATTACTACCATCCTAAGCCACAGAAAAAGAACACAAAGCCCAGAATTCAAGCACACCTGGCTCTCAGCCAACAGGGACACCAAGCAAGTTTTCTCAGATCAAACTCCAGCATCCACACGTATCAGGGCGAAAGTTCAAGAAATCAAAAGCACCCTCATAGTGGACAAGGCAGGCAAAGTGCTCCAGGCCACTGCCAGGTGTCAGGTTCATGTCCCCACAGAAGGGAGTCAGACCAGCTCAGCTCCAGTTTCCCTGAGGCTGTCAGCTTGAAGCTTGTGACAGAAGAGCTGGAACAAATGACAAAACGGGGGGCGATGCCTTCAGGAACCAGGGCAGAACTGGCCGCCACCGAGTAGCGCTGCTCAGTGCTCTCTTCTGCCTCCTACAAAACCTTTTAGGTCCGTGACACAGACAGACCCCACCCCAGAGCACCAGCTCACTCAGCTGGCACCAAGCGGTCTGCACAGGTGTCCACTGCAGGAATTCTCAGATGGCCATGGGCCTCCACCTCTGGGAGTCATCCCAAACCCCTCTGTTCCATCTGCTTACCTTCACAAGTCAAGAAGCACCAGCCAGCAATACTTCCATTGAATATTCAGTTGGAGGCACAAAGGATAGCATGATGCTTTCTATGCTGACCTCCAACATGAATAAAGCACTGGTAACCCTACTAAGAAAAGGATCCTACCACCGTGGTAAGCCCACCCTCAATGGCTGAGCAGCATGACCCTCTCAGAGACTGCAGATTCACATCAGACCCTGCTTGACATCTTCAGTGCAAACACTATACCAGGACACACCTATGTAAACAGCAGTAATACCCAGTGAAAAGGCCTGATGATCTCAGATTCCTCTCCCTCCTTCTGAGGCCAGCATTGTCAAAGCAGGCTTTCTCGTGAGACCTTGCTTTCCCATTCAGGAAATCAACACAGACAGCTCTGCCTTCCCCCCAATCTCTTCAACACTCAGGAGGCTCTTGCAAAGGTCGGTCTTAAAGTGAATCAACTGAACAATGTAAAGGCTAAAGATTGTTTTAGAAAAGAGGACAAGACGACATATTGAATACTCACTTTGACGAATCTATGAAGTATATTACAAGTGCACCAATGCTGAGAGCAAAGACTAAGACAACCTGCAAAAGAAGAGAAAAACACCATCACTTAAGAGCTGAACGCTGGGGTGTTTACTTATTTGCTTGTGGACACAGGCAGTTGCGGCCCTGAAACACGTTGCTTTCAGGAGCCTGCTCAGTAGTGCCCTCCCCTTGCTGCTCCCACAGACCCCCGCTGTTGGCTCCTGGCCTCACAGTGGACAGCAACCTCGCCGCTGGCCAACAGAGGTCAGGGCAGACTTCTGTATCCCCTGGAACCAGGGTTTATCTGGCCCTGTTATCTCAGGGTCCAATGTCTCCGCAGCTGAAGTCAACACACTTCAATGGGAAAAGAGCAGGTAACCATACTGCAGTGATACAATATTCCCTAGTATATGTAACCTAGGCAGGCCCCAAAGGAACTCAAAGCCAGGGATATCAATGTTTCACAGCTTTGCTGAGATATAACTTACATACCATAAATGCTCCCACTTTAAGTGGATGATTCAATGACTGAGTAAATGTACCAGCTTGTGCGGCCAGTACTGTCTCCTTTCAGAACATTTTCATCAGCTTAGTAAGATCCCTCGTATCCATGAACTGTTAATATCTGTTCCGGCCCCAATCCTAAGCAAACACTAATTTACTAACTTACTCTCAGTTTCTGTACAAGAAATACTAACTGAAAAGCACAAATTTGGTGTCTGTATAAATGTCCACACACGTGTGCTCAGATGCACACATATTTACACTCGCTGCCGGGCCATGTGAGTGGATACGTGTGCATGTGTATGGGTGTGTGGGGTTATACAACCTCTGAAGTATTCTGGAGACAGTTTAGGTCCAGGAAGCCAAATGAGGGAATATGATGGGCCAGGTATATGACAGCCCTTGTTCTTCTTTACACCCTTCACTCAAAATTAATCACCACTGATAGAAAAGACAGTTTGGGCATCTCCTTCAAAGAATCCCTGTCATGCTGAAGTTCATCAAACGAATATGTAGTGGGCAAGATGGATGCTGACGTGCTTGTCCTCACTCAACACTCCGACTTCTTTCTTTATTCTTTCACAGGGGAGACTAGGAGTGCAACTAAACGGATGTACAAAAATTACAAAGACGCCCAGAGCCATCGATGAAGCTTGAGAACAAAAATGAACACCGCCCCCACACACCTTGCCACGGGGTGCTAACAGCCAAAAGGGGAAAGTGGGGTCCCGATATCAAGAGACGCCAGCCCCTCAGCAATTCTACAAGCTGACATCCCTGTGGCATTGACAGGTGGATAGATATGAATCTCGGTTTATGTGGCGATTAAGCATAACCACGTTGTGTGTGTGTGTGTGTGTGTGTGTGCACATGTATCCAGTTGGCTGACAGAAAGTGGACTCTGCACACATATTCACTGAAAACGTTACCAGATCTCATGGAGCTATATCCATTCTATGGATAGTGGGCTACAAAGCGAAACAACTAGACATTATAAAAGGGATATGTAGTTTCATAGCATCCGATGAATGTACTTATGAAAGGAAGTATTAAAACTATACACCACTGGGGCTGACTTTATTCTTCCATTTTGTTTTAGAAACTAAAACAGGCTCCAGGTGGATTGAAGGAAACTCTTGGAGTCTGTGGCTCATGACCCTGGCCCAGGGCTAACATGCTGCCCCCACCCCACTCGCAGACTCACCTCAGTCTCTGCCCTCACACATCCACTCATTCCTTTCTTGCAAAGTTATACACACAAACAGAAACATCGACGGGCCTCTGCTTTTCCCTCTATTATCTGAATGAGGCAGCAAATCAAAGAGCTTAAGATTAATTTTGATCTGTGCTGCTATTTCAGACACATAAGCAGTTAGATCCGGACTCTGACCTCATTCTCAAAATGCTGCAGAGAGAAGGGTGTGGCCACATCAGAGGGAAGGCCCTCCTCCATTCATAAACAGCTGACCAAGACTAATCCAGGCTGTCAGTCCGGCTCTGGGTGTGTGTCTGCGTGTCTGTGAGTGCAGAGCTTCTGCCAAAAATGGGATATATGACAGCCCTTGTTCTTCTTTACACCCTTCACTCAAAATTAATCACCACTGATAGAAAAGACAGTTTGGGCATCTCCTTCAAAGAATCCCTGTCATGCTGAAGTTCATCAAACGAATATGTAGTGGGCAAGATGGATGCTGACGTGCTTGTCCTCACTCAACACTCCGACTTCTTTCTTTATTCTTTCACAGGGGAGACTAGGAGTGCAACTAAACGGATGTACAAAAATTACAAAGACGCCCAGAGCCATCGATGAAGCTTGAGAACAAAAATGAACACCGCCCTCACACACCTTGCCACGGGGGTGCTAACAGCCAAAAGGGAACGTGGGGTCCCCGATATCAAGAGACGTCAGCCCCCTCAGCAATTCTACAAGCTGACATCCCTGTGGCATTGACAGGTGGATAGATATGAATCTCGGTTTATGTGGCGATTAAGCATAACCACGTTGTGTGTGTGTGTGTGTGTGTGTGTGCACATGTATCCAGTTGGCTGACAGAAAGTGGACTCTGCACACATATTCACTGAAAACGTTACCAGATCTCATGGAGCTATATCCATTCTATGGATAGTGGGCTACAAAGCGAAACAACTAGACATTATAAAAGGGATATGTAGTTTCATAGCATCCGATGAATGTACTTATGAAAGGAAGTATTAAAACTATACACCACTGGGGCTGACTTTATTCTTCCATTTTGTTTTAGAAACTAAAACAGGCTCCAGGTGGATTGAAGGAAACTCTTGGAGTCTGTGGCTCATGACCCTGGCCCAGGGCTAACATGCTGCCCCCACCCCACTCGCAGACTCACCTCAGTCTCTGCCCTCACACATCCACTCATTCCTTTCTTGCAAAGTTATACACACAAACAGAAACATCGACGGGCCTCTGCTTTTCCCTCTATTATCTGAATGAGGCAGCAAATCAAAGAGCTTAAGATTAATTTTGATCTGTGCTGCTATTTCAGACACATAAGCAGTTAGATCCGGACTCTGACCTCATTCTCAAAATGCTGCAGAGAGAAGGGGTGTGGCCACATCAGAGGGGAAGGCCCTCCTCTCCATTCATAAACAGCTGACCAAGACTAATCCAGGCTGTCAGTCCGGCTCTGGGTGTGTGTCTGCGTGTCTGTGAGTGCAGAGCTTCTGTCAGAGTAGGCAGTCCAGGCCTAGGCCATTAACGGTGGAGATAGGATGAGGGGAGCGGAGTGGAGGCGGAGAAGGAGAGGAAGGAAAGAGGAAAGGAACAAACTCTTGCAAGTCGTTACCTACATCATTCTGAAATGAGCTCTACATCTGAGGTCTCCTGCATTGGTGACAACTTCCCAGCATCAGGGTGAAGGGTGGGGACAAAGCAGCTGACACTCATGTGTCCCAGCTACCCCTGTTTGGCCTCTGTGATACGGAATAGTGTGCAGCTTATTTAAGCGAATCAGCCAGTGATGGGAGGGGAGCACTCTTGCTATCCTCTTCAGATACTAGCTAGAATATCAGCATGGCTCTGCTAAGACCAGGGAGGGAGAAAAATTCAGGAGGAAAAGGACTCTGAAGCTCCCAGAGGCTGAAGATTCTGAGAAGTGGACCTATTCTTGGGTCCACCTGTTCACCAGGAAAACTCTCTCAACGGGGTGCCAGGTGTCCAAACTGTCCCATTCCTAACCCCACCCACCTGCCTCCAGGCAGGACATGATCAATGAGGGGAGGGTCTGCTTCTCACAGATGAATTGCCTCTATTGAGGCAACCAGGCATGCAATTTTCAAACTTGCTAAATGACTCTTTATCACATCAGGCTTGATTATATTGCCATCCAAGATCCAGGTGCTACAGAAAAGGAATCAACCCTTTGGATCTGGCCATGAAAATAGGAACCCAAGCGAGCCCCTTAGAAACTACAGGCTCCAGGTGGATTGAAGGAAACTCTTGGAGTCTGTGGCTCATGACCCTGGCCCAGGGCTAACATGCTGCCCCCACCCCACTCGCAGACTCACCTCAGTCTCTGCCCTCACACATCCACTCATTCCTTTCTTGCAAAGTTATACACACAAACAGAAACATCGACGGGCCTCTGCTTTTCCCTCTATTATCTGAATGAGGCAGCAAATCAAAGAGCTTAAGATTAATTTTGATCTGTGCTGCTATTTCAGACACATAAGCAGTTAGATCCGGACTCTGACCTCATTCTCAAAATGCTGCAGAGAGAAGGGGTGTGGCCACATCAGAGGGGAAGGCCCTCCTCTCCATTCATAAACAGCTGACCAAGACTAATCCAGGCTGTCAGTCCGGCTCTGGGTGTGTGTCTGCGTGTCTGTGAGTGCAGAGCTTCTGTCAGAGTAGGCAGTCCAGGCCTAGGCCATTAACGGTGGAGATAGGATGAGGGGAGCGGAGTGGAGGCGGAGAAGGAGAGGAAGGAAAGAGGAAAGGAACAAACTCTTGCAAGTCGTTACCTACATCATTCTGAAATGAGCTCTACATCTGAGGTCTCCTGCATTGGTGACAACTTCCCAGCATCAGGGTGAAGGGTGGGGACAAAGCAGCTGACACTCATGTGTCCCAGCTACCCCTGTTTGGCCTCTGTGATACGGAATAGTGTGCAGCTTATTTAAGCGAATCAGCCAGTGATGGGGGGGGAGCACTCTTGCTATCCTCTTCAGATACTAGCTAGAATATCAGCATGGCTCTGCTAAGACCAGGGAGGGAGAAAAATTCAGGAGGAAAAGGACTCTGAAGCTCCCAGAGGCTGAAGATTCTGAGAAGTGGACCTATTCTTGGGTCCACCTGTTCACCAGGAAAACTCTCTCAACGGGGTGCCAGGTGTCCAAACTGTCCCATTCCTAACCCCACCCACCTGCCTCCAGGCAGGACATGATCAATGAGGGGAGGGTCTGCTTCTCACAGATGAATTGCCTCTATTGAGGCAACCAGGCATGCAATTTTCAAACTTGCTAAATGACTCTTTATCACATCAGGCTTGATTATATTGCCATCCAAGATCCAGGTGCTACAGAAAAGGAATCAACCCTTTGGATCTGGCCATGAAAATAGGAACCCAAGCGAGACAAATCTCCTACAGGGCTCTAGCACAGGGTTGGTTCTCTCTCATCTCACATCTCTTACTGTCTGAGAACTCTACTCTAAAAATGAAAAAATTCAGTCCAACTACACAAAATGGATAGATTTTAGCCTAAGTGGTAATGGCTATGTTACAGAGTACACCCAAATACTCATACAAGTATGCATTTCACATTTGCGATGCATTAAGGCCTTAGGAAAAATGAAAGAAGTCTTTTCCTGGAGTGACCCTTAAACAGATGAATCCTCTGCTATTAGGTCATTAGTTCGCAACTGTAGAGTCAATACACAGTAAGATATTGACCAGATGGGACATCCATAAACGGAGGAGCTAGGGAAGGGGCAAAACAACAGAAGCTCTTAACAGCCAACCCCCTCTCAAGGTGTACCTTCTTCAGACATGTTATGGATATTCTAATATCCCTTCATTAAGAGGGAGGGCCACTGGGAATTCTTCCATGAGCTTCTGTCGTCTCAGGGATCAGGGCCCTACAGCCCAAGGGGATGTGGTAAATGAGACCAAGAAAAGCATATAAGCTGCAATCAGGAAACACTGGCCCTCCAGCAGTTGAGTCACAGAACACCCCTTAGGATGACCGTGTACTTCATAAAGCACTATTGCAAACAGTGTGTGGACACAGCCTGACCCACAGGATGAGGTGAGCCGTCCCTCTCAGCACACCTTACACCTGTCATGAGAGTCCAGTCCTTCTTCCTAACTCTTCAGTCTGGGTTCACCCAAATCACCCTGACTACCTTGCAAAGTGCTAACTGCCATATTTTGGGGTTTATTGAAAACACCCATAATGCTGTGTGGTGATACTGAATCCTGAGTGATATTTACAGAGTGCCAGATTCCCAAAAACAAAAGCGGTTTGATAAATGTCATTGGAACAACGGTGCCCGTGAGTCATCTATTTTCAAAACTTCAAGATCAAACATGATATGTGTTTGCACAGAAGAATGCTAGGAACATACACACACACGGTGCACTGAAGGAATGTCTGTCCCTGACACCGGACACCAGGGGGCTGATGATCCATGATGAGAAGAGAAAGCCACAGCCATCTTCATGATGGAAATTCTAGCAGGCCTTGAGGACCTTCCAAATGCCTCTGAAAGTTCAAAAGCATGCAAATTCAGTCCAACTACACAAATGAAAGCAGGGTATGCTATGTTACAGAGTACACCCAAATACTCATACAAGTATGCATTTCACATTTGCGATGCATTAAGGCCTTAGGAAAAATGAAAGAAGTCTTTTCCTGGAGTGACCCTTAAACAGATGAATCCTCTGCTATTAGGTCATTAGTTCGCAACTGTAGAGTCAATACACAGTAAGATATTGACCAGATGGGACATCCATAAACGGAGGAGCTAGGGAAGGGGCAAAACAACAGAAGCTCTTAACAGCCAACCCCCTCTCAAGGTGTACCTTCTTCAGACATGTTATGGATATTCTAATATCCCTTCATTAAGAGGGAGGGCCACTGGGAATTCTTCCATGAGCTTCTGTCGTCTCAGGGATCAGGGCCCTACAGCCCAAGGGGATGTGGTAAATGAGACCAAGAAAAGCATATAAGCTGCAATCAGGAAACACTGGCCCTCCAGCAGTTGAGTCACAGAACACCCCTTAGGATGACCGTGTACTTCATAAAGCACTATTGCAAACAGTGTGTGGACACAGCCTGACCCACAGGATGAGGTGAGCCGTCCCTCTCAGCACACCTTACACCTGTCATGAGAGTCCAGTCCTTCTTCCTAACTCTTCAGTCTGGGTTCACCCAAATCACCCTGACTACCTTGCAAAGTGCTAACTGCCATATTTTGGGGTTTATTGAAAACACCCATAATGCTGTGTGGTGATACTGAATCCTGAGTGATATTTACAGAGTGCCAGATTCCCAAAAACAAAAGCGGTTTGATAAATGTCATTGGAACAACGGTGCCCGTGAGTCATCTATTTTCAAAACTTCAAGATCAAACATGATATGTGTTTGCACAGAAGAATGCTAGGAACATACACACACACGGTGCACTGAAGGAATGTCTGTCCCTGACACCGGACACCAGGGGGCTGATGATCCATGATGAGAAGAGAAAGCCACAGCCATCTTCATGATGGAAATTCTAGCAGGCCTTGAGGACCTTCCAAATGCCTCTGAAAGTTCAAAAGCATGCAAAGCAGAATGGCAAAGCATATATTATTCTCCTTCAGGTGACTGGAATTCCCCAAGGAGAAGACAGAGCCACAGGTGTGATATGGAGGTGAACAGATCTGGAAAGCTGGTTCTTCAGACAGGTTGCCTGCTCTAGAACCCAGTTTCAAGCTATCAGGTTTAGACCCAAAAGATCCGAATCCACACCTGAGGCTACACCAGAACTTCAGACATGGATTTGGAGCAAAGATTCACAGGGGTGGTTGCCGCTCAAATCCTAGCAGCTGAGTGAGTTTTCCTTAAAAAAAAAAAAAAACAAGATGCCTTCACCTCACCCAGGCAACAGAGGGTTGATAGCTGGGGAAGGAGGGGCGGAGACGGGGAGGGGGTATCTCTATTTTTAACAAGCTCCTCCAGTGAATCTGATGTGTGGCCAAGAATGGGAGTCACTGAATTAAACCCATTATGGAAAACCACTTAGCTCAAGTCAGAGATTAATTTACAAATGTCACCTTAACAATTAGCCCATTAGAACATATGTATGAAGCCTGCAGGCTTTGAGAACTGTGCTAGGAGTATGCTCAAAAGTACAGAGGGGAGAAGGCAATAATTCTCTCCTGAGCAGGTTTTACACTCTCTGCTCAGCTCATGGCAGAACAAATGACCCTAATTAATGATTCTGCATGTTTGACTGGGGTTTAGCCAGCTACTGGCAGCAGAGATCCCTCAGAAAATGAACAATTTTAGATATAGGATCCCAGAGCCACATCACTTTCTTTATTGAGGTATAATTTATATACAATAAAATTCACTGTATTAAAAAAAAAAAAAAAAAGAAATGAGAATTCCCAAGGCAAAACAATCTCGGGATGGTTTGTTTACGAGAGACAAGCATCATTCCGGCATCCAAATTATAATGTTTGGTCTGGCGAATTTTACAACTCTACAATCAACCTTTATTGAACTCCTCTACACGAGGTCCAGAGCATGGAAACAGAAAACCAAAACAGCTAAGTCAGGCCTGATCTTTGCCCTCCTAGGAGCATGGAATCCAGAAGTTTAAATTGCTCAGGAGTTCTTGTGAATTTCATAAATGCTACACATATAAATAGACCCTTCTGAGATGTCCAAGGAAGGGGTGGACCTAGAAGTAACACCACTGCCAACGCCCAGGGGAAAGGGGATGGGGAATGAATGAGGAAGAGGGGAGAATTCCTGATGCTCCAGGTCCACTTGGCTGGTCCAGGGGAGGACAGGCACCAGGCGCATGGCGGGGTGGGGGTGGGGAGGCGGCTGGCACGTGGCACAGGACTCCAGGCAGGAAGCCCACCCGGGTTTGAATCTTGACTCTGCCCCTCAAAGCAGTATGCTCTTCAGCACATCCCGTAACGTCTCCAGGACCCAGTTTTCCACTCTGTGAAATGGTGGGACTGGAACAGATGCTTATCCAATGGGGGCTTTGCTACATCACTGAAATGGTGAAAGAATGAAAAATGTCTGGCTTGAAAAGGCTGAGCTCCTTTATGCCAACTGTGTGCCATTTGTGCCTAATTATAATTCAGCAGGATGCCAACAGTGTGTAACACTGACCGGGGTCACATAGGCTTGGTTCGTTCATAAAACCATGGGCGCAGACTCCATGGACACCCAGGTTCAGAGTCTGCATTTCCAACAGCACAGTTAGCTGCCTCTGAAGCTTTTCATGCCACAAAACTAAAATCCCGGAGCCACCCGCTGCCGTTGCCTGCGTCTGCCGCCTCTATGCCTTAGCCCCTCCGTGGCTACGGGGCACTTAGTGGTGGTCTGACACAGCCCCCTCTCCTCCTGCCCCTGTGATTCTCCAAAAACCCCTTTCTGCCAGTTTTATCCCAAGATGCTCATACTCTGAGTCTCAATGTTTTCTCAAGGGAAAATGGGAAGGATTTCTTTTTCTTCACAATCTGGCAAGCTTAGTAGTATGTTTTTCTCACCCCTGAACTATTAGTGGTTCTTAGCAGGAGAAGACAATCTTGCTACCAAAAAAGGTATTTTTGTTATCCTAAATAACAAAGGATTTGTAAAGTCTAAAACCAATATTTTGACAGTGCCATTTAAACAGCCCCTAAGTTTCCAACCTAACAATCAGGCGCATTACATTTAACTTATGTAAATGCTTACACAAAAATGCCATAAATGGATTCACTGGAAACCAAGACTCCAAACGATGGTGGAAGTATAGATGTATTCAAGATCAAAGAAAGGAAGGAGAAAAAGAGAGCTTTCAGGAGTCTGTATTTGGAATTACAGCATTAAAATAAAATACATGGGACCTCCAGATAAGAGTCAAACTGTGATTTATGCAAATGTAAGGAAACCCAGAAAAAACGCCTATAATGTTTGTGGGTATTCAAATCTGGTGTTTCAAAAAATGCAATATATATAAAGCTATACACTGTGCAGAATGAACTGGATTTTCAGGATATGTGATATAAAATTCCAAGGACCATTCTCAACTGCTGCAAATGACTGCCACAGCTTATGATATGAAGATAAACGTTTCTGGGGCTTCCCCTGGTGGTCCAGTGGGTAAGGACACCGCCTTGCAGTGCAAGGGGCGCCGGTTCGAGCCCTGGCCTGGGAAGATCCCACGTGCCCCGGAGCGGCTGGACTGATGTGTCCAATTACCGAGCCGGAGCTCTGGAGCGCATGCGCCCAGAGCCGGTGCTCTGCAACGACAGACGCTACCGCGATGGGAGGTCCACAGGAGCCAAAGAACAAAGACGGATGAACAGAGAAAAACGAAAGACCAAGCTCCCCTCCCTCCCCAACCCGACCCCCGCCCAAAAATAAATAAATAAATAAATCTTTAAAAAAAAAAAAAAAAAGATAAACATTTCTGGCTGATAAGACCTTGAAAAATCTGGGCATTTTCCTCCTCTTTGGCTCTATCTCACAGTCTTTCCTTCTATAGACTCCAAATAACGGAAATTTCAGTTCTTATTCACCATATGCACATCCACCTCCCAAGCACAGGCTCTTTGCACAAATACTCTCTTCCTCCTGGAAGACTTACTTCCCCTCAGACTATTCATTCTTCAGATCTCAACTCCACGGTCACTTCCCTGCCCACATGATGTGGGAAGGTCTGCCACAACCACAGTCTGTACCTAGTGGCACTTAGCACAGGAGCCATTTTATGTTTCTTTGTGTAATCATGTGATTAATTCCTCTCTCCTCTATAGAACTACAAATTTTAGGAAGCCAGGGTGCACATCCATTTTCACTTATCACTAAATTCCCAGGAGCTAGCAAAGTGTCTCAATCAACATTTGTTAAATAAAGAAGCATATGGAGAAAAGACTGAAGAATGAGTTGGAGATGGGGTGCAGTGAAAGCAAAAGAAAGCCAGAAGCTATGGACCTTCACTGAGTGGGACTTCAGAATTTAAATCTTTCCCTGTGATGGCAAGATGCACCAGAGCCCTGCTGAAGTGGAGTGGGGCTGTACAGCATTGCAGTTAGGTAGGCCAAGGTTTGGGATGCCCAGAGGCCAGCTAGGACCTTCAAGTGCCCAGAAAGGAAGGTGACAACCAGAGGGGCTTGGAGGTAGGCAGATGATGGCAGCACGGAGAGCAGACAGAACGAGGACTTAGTCAGATGAAGAGACCTCAAGAGAGAGGTTTTGAACAGCATGAAAGAGGCAACAGAAGGCCACAGTGTCCAGTGATTCCTGGGCTGAAAAGAAACAAGCCATCTCCATACAGAGAAGTTCCCTGGGCTGAAAATGAACACAAGCTCATCGGGGAGTAGTGCCGGGGTGGACTGATGTGTCCAATTACCGAGCCGGAGCTCTGGAGCGCATGCGCCCAGAGCCGGTGCTCTGCAACGACAGACGCTACCGCGATGGGAGGTCCACAGGAGCCAAAGAACAAAGACGGATGAACAGAGAAAAACGAAAGACCAAGCTCCCCTCCCTCCCCAACCCGACCCCCGCCCAAAAATAAATAAATAAATAAATCTTTAAAAAAAAAAAAAAAAAAGATAAACATTTCTGGCTGATAAGACCTTGAAAAATCTGGGCATTTTCCTCCTCTTTGGCTCTATCTCACAGTCTTTCCTTCTATAGACTCCAAATAACGGAAATTTCAGTTCTTATTCACCATATGCACATCCACCTCCCAAGCACAGGCTCTTTGCACAAATACTCTCTTCCTCCTGGAAGACTTACTTCCCCTCAGACTATTCATTCTTCAGATCTCAACTCCACGGTCACTTCCCTGCCCACATGATGTGGGAAGGTCTGCCACAACCACAGTCTGTACCTAGTGGCACTTAGCACAGGAGCCATTTTATGTTTCTTTGTGTAATCATGTGATTAATTCCTCTCTCCTCTATAGAACTACAAATTTTAGGAAGCCAGGGTGCACATCCATTTTCACTTATCACTAAATTCCCAGGAGCTAGCAAAGTGTCTCAATCAACATTTGTTAAATAAAGAAGCATATGGAGAAAAGACTGAAGAATGAGTTGGAGATGGGGTGCAGTGAAAGCAAAAGAAAGCCAGAAGCTATGGACCTTCACTGAGTGGGACTTCAGAATTTAAATCTTTCCCTGTGATGGCAAGATGCACCAGAGCCCTGCTGAAGTGGAGTGGGGCTGTACAGCATTGCAGTTAGGTAGGCCAAGGTTTGGGATGCCCAGAGGCCAGCTAGGACCTTCAAGTGCCCAGAAAGGAAGGTGACAACCAGAGGGGCTTGGAGGTAGGCAGATGATGGCAGCACGGAGAGCAGACAGAACGAGGACTTAGTCAGATGAAGAGACCTCAAGAGAGAGGTTTTGAACAGCATGAAAGAGGCAACAGAAGGCCACAGTGTCCAGTGATTCCTGGGCTGAAAAGAAACAAGCCATCTCCATACAGAGAAGTGGGGGAATCCACAACTCTAGTGAAAACAGTTTCCATTGATATGGCAGATGATAGGAGTGCTACATGAAGAGGCTGACAATTTAGATTAAGGTGAGGGTCCGGAAGCCGTAGGAACAAAGGGTAGCCCATGTCCTGAGGAGGTGTGAGACACAGAGTATATAACACAAATGGCACATGAATATATATATATGCAGGTATTGGGCTCCAAAATCACCACAGATTGTGACTGCAGTCATGAAATTAAAAGACACTTGTTCCTTGGAAGGAAAGCTATGTCAAACATAGACAGTGCATTAATAAACAGAGACATCACTTTGCCAACAAAGGTCCATATACTCAAAGCTATGGTTTATGTAGTAGTCATGTACAGATGTGAGAGTTGGATCATAAACAAGTCTGGAGTGCCAGGAATTGATGCTTTCAAACTGTGGTGCTAGATAAGACTCTTGAGAGTCCCTTGGACAGCAAGAGGATCAAACCAGTCAACCCTAAAGGAAATCAACCCTGAATATTCACTGGAAGGACTGATGCTAAGGCTAAAGCTCATTACAGAAGACCTTGATGCTGGAAAAGACTGAAGGCAGGAGGAGAAGGGGGTGACAGAGAATGAGACGGTTGGATGGCATCACTGACTCAATGGACATTAGTTTGAGCAAATTCCAGGGGATAGTGGAGGACAGGGAAGGCTGATGCGCTACAGTCCACGGGGCTACAAAGACGCAGACATGACTTAGTGACTTGACAACAATCATGTACACACACACAAGCACACACAAACAAACGGCCAAGAACACAGAGACAAATGGGGACTTCATAATTTCCATTTAAATCTTTCCCTGATGGCAAGAGCCCCCTGCTGAAGTGGAGTGGGGCTGTGCAGCATTGCAGTTAGGTAGGCCAAGGTTTGGGATGCCCAGAGGCCAGCTAGGACCTTCAAGTGCCCAGAAAGGAAGGTGACAACCAGAGGGGCTTGGAGGTAGGCAGATGATGGCAGCACGGAGAGCAGACAGAACGAGGACTTAGTCAGATGAAGAGACCTCAAGAGAGAGGTTTTGAACAGCATGAAAGAGGCAACAGAAGGCCACAGTGTCCAGTGATTCCTGGGCTGAAAAGAAACAAGCCATCTCCATACAGAGAAGTGGGGGAATCCACAACTCTAGTGAAAACAGTTTCCATTGATATGGCAGATGATAGGAGTGCTACATGAAGAGGCTGACAATTTAGATTAAGGTGAGGGTCCGGAATCCGTAGGAACAAAGGGTAGCCCATGTCCTGAGGAGGTGTGAGACACAGAGTATATAACACAAATGGCACATGAATATATATATATGCAGGTATTGGGCTCCAAAATCACCACAGATTGTGACTGCAGTCATGAAATTAAAAGACACTTGTTCCTTGGAAGGAAAGCTATGTCAAACATAGACAGTGCATTAATAAACAGAGACATCACTTTGCCAACAAAGGTCCATATACTCAAAGCTATGGTTTATGTAGTAGTCATGTACAGATGTGAGAGTTGGATCATAAACAAGTCTGGAGTGCCAGGAATTGATGCTTTCAAACTGTGGTGCTAGATAAGACTCTTGAGAGTCCCTTGGACAGCAAGAGGATCAAACCAGTCAACCCTAAAGGAAATCAACCCTGAATATTCACTGGAAGGACTGATGCTAAGGCTAAAGCTCATTACAGAAGACCTTGATGCTGGAAAAGACTGAAGGCAGGAGGAGAAGGGGGTGACAGAGAATGAGACGGTTGGATGGCATCACTGACTCAATGGACATTAGTTTGAGCAAATTCCAGGGGATAGTGGAGGACAGGGAAGGCTGATGCGCTACAGTCCACGGGGCTACAAAGACGCAGACATGACTTAGTGACTTGACAACAATCATGTACACACACACAAGCACACACAAACAAACGGCCAAGAACACAGAGACAAATGGATAGTCCACCTATCAATCACAAATGCTGGATCTCTATCAATATTTATTAAGCAACTACATTCCCAGCAACATGTCTCTGCCCACCTTCAAATTAGGTAGTAATTTCAAAATGACTATAGATACAGTTAAGTCCTGGAAAATTACAGGGCTCCTTCTCAGTGTAAGCTACGAACACACTTATAAATTATGTTCTGCTGGTATACAGACAATTTAAGTACAATAATGCACTTTCTGGAGAGGGTGGAGGAAGAAACTGACTAATACAGAGAGGTAGGGTCTGGATTTTTCTTGTTATGTTCTTCTAAGAAGAGTCTGGAGCATAAGTCCATTGCCTGCTCTCCTTGCCTCTGAGGATCCACATTAGGTGCCAGTTGCGTGACCTCTTGCAGGCTAGTGTCCTCGGCTGTCACAGGAGGACCATTGGTCTTCCATCTGGGATTTCACCAACCATGCTCATCTCCTTCTGAGTAACTTAGAAACACAGAAAAATTCAGTGTACTCCTCTAAGGCCTAAATTTATTACAACTGAAATGACAGAAAGCAATAATAACATTAAGACAGAAAAGGTTCCCTAAACCCTGTGTCCTTCCTGAGAGTTGAGGTTTAATGACCCTGAAATCTTAGGTCACTGCATCATAAAATTCAAAAAGGTGATTTCTGCATATTTTTACTGATGGCATTAAAACCAATGTCTTGGCAAACAAGACAAAAATCTTCCATTTGAGGTCTAAAGTTTGAAAGACCTTTCCTGTTTAATCATTTAAAAAATCCAGGGGAAATGTTCCATCTGCTGGTGGAGCTCCCAAGTTTGCAGCTAATGAGCTTTTTAAAAAATTGTTTGGCTTAACTGCACATTAGCTTGGCCAACTGGATTGTTGGTTTAATTAGTTTCATAGGATGAGAAAAGTTCTGGGGCACTGGCAGGTCACAAGTTCCCACTTACTGTCACCAAGGACTTAAATGTATAGCCATTTTTACCCAACTTTTTTTCAAAGTTTGCCAATTCTTACAGTATATATAAGGTAAAAATGGAACTAAAAGCAGGGACTCTAGCAGATACCTGTACACTCAAGTTCACAGCAGACAGAAGGTAGAAGCACCCACGTGTTCACTGATGGAAGAATGGATAAGTGAAATGGGGTCTATACGTATAATGGAATATTACTCAGCCTTAAATAGGAAGTACATTCTAGGAGGTTTCCTTGATGGTCCAGCAGTTAATGCTCCACGCTTCCAATGCAAGAGGTGAGTTCAATCCTTGGTTAGGGAAATAATATCCCACAAGCTGTGCAGTGTAGCCAAAAAAATTTTTTTTGCCCTTGAGGACATTTTGCTAAGTGAAAATAAGCCAAACACAAAAGGCCAAATACTGCATGATTTCACTTATATAAACTACCTAGAGTAGTCAGATTCACAGAGACAGAAGTGGAATGGTGGTCGCCAGGACCTACCTGGAGGAGTGGGGATGGAGATGTATGGTTTAGCATGTATGGAACTTCTGTTAGCTCTTCTGTAAAGGGCTGAATAGTCAATATTTTAGGTCAGCAGGCTACATGCTCTCTTTACAACTACTCAAGCTGATACTACAGTCCAAAAGACAACAGAGACAGCACATAAATAAATGGGAATGGCTATGTGCCGATAAAATTTTACTAACAAAATTTGCAGGTCAGGGGGGAGTTTGTGTTTATGTCGATGAGAAAGAAATTGGCAATGATAATGGTTGTAAACACTGCTAATGTACTTAAGCCACAGAATTGTATAGACAGAATTATAATGGCTAAAGTAATAAACCTTATTTTATTTGTATTAAAGGAAATAATGGAGGAAGAATTCTGAGAACCTGCAAGCAGAATCCAGCAGTATATTTATATTTCAAATCTCAAAGTTAATCACCTTCTCAGAGGGATATAAATCTCTCTCTTTTCAATAGCAGTGGCTATCACCAATAAACCTGCATTCCACTCGAAGTTCTATCTCTCTAGGATGTTCAATCTTATCCATTAGTCAGTTATCACAAGTTCCCACTTACTGTCACCAAGGACTTAAATGTATAGCCATTTTTACCCAACTTTTTTTCAAAGTTTGCCAATTCTTACAGTATATATAAGGTAAAAATGGAACTAAAAGCAGGGACTCTAGCAGATACCTGTACACTCAAGTTCACAGCAGACAGAAGGTAGAAGCACCCACGTGTTCACTGATGGAAGAATGGATAAGTGAAATGGGGTCTATACGTATAATGGAATATTACTCAGCCTTAAATAGGAAGTACATTCTAGGAGGTTTCCTTGATGGTCCAGCAGTTAATGCTCCACGCTTCCAATGCAAGAGGTGAGTTCAATCCTTGGTTAGGGAAATAATATCCCACAAGCTGTGCAGTGTAGCCAAAAAAATTTTTTTTGCCCTTGAGGACATTTTGCTAAGTGAAAATAAGCCAAACACAAAAGGCCAAATACTGCATGATTTCACTTATATAAACTACCTAGAGTAGTCAGATTCACAGAGACAGAAGTGGAATGGTGGTCGCCAGGACCTACCTGGAGGAGTGGGGATGGAGATGTATGGTTTAGCATGTATGGAACTTCTGTTAGCTCTTCTGTAAAGGGCTGAATAGTCAATATTTTAGGTCAGCAGGCTACATGCTCTCTTTACAACTACTCAAGCTGATACTACAGTCCAAAAGACAACAGAGACAGCACATAAATAAATGGGAATGGCTATGTGCCGATAAAATTTTACTAACAAAATTTGCAGGTCAGGGGGGAGTTTGTGTTTATGTCGATGAGAAAGAAATTGGCAATGATAATGGTTGTAAACACTGCTAATGTACTTAAGCCACAGAATTGTATAGACAGAATTATAATGGCTAAAGTAATAAACCTTATTTTATTTGTATTAAAGGAAATAATGGAGGAAGAATTCTGAGAACCTGCAAGCAGAATCCAGCAGTATATTTATATTTCAAATCTCAAAGTTAATCACCTTCTCAGAGGGATATAAATCTCTCTCTTTTCAATAGCAGTGGCTATCACCAATAAACCTGCATTCCACTCACGAAGTTCTATCTCTCTAGGATGTTCAATCTTATCCATTAGTTAATTTGAATTTCTCCTTTAGATTTCAGAAACTCTCCCCATTTAGCCAGAGAGACCTTAGATGGGTCCCCACCACTTCTTCCCTTTCCATTCTCATCTTTAACTGACACACGAAGTGGACTATGACTTTCTTAGGAATCGCGGACGGATTGCTGAACTCACTCTAGAGATTCTACTTCTGAGTGTCTGGGGCATTGAGAATTTGCATCTTAAGATCCAGGTGGGGACTTGCCTGGTGGCCTAGTAGTTAAGACTTTGCCTTCCAATGCAGTTGGGGGGAGTTCAATCCCTAGATGGGGAGCTAAGAACCTACATGTCTCAGGGCCAAAAAAAAAAAAACATAACACAGAAGCAATATTGTAACAAATTCCATAAAGATCTTTTAAAAATCCAAGTGATGCTGATGTTCTCGGTTCAATGATCATATTTTGAGAATCTCACATTAAAATCCTCATAAAAGTAAAAAAAAAAATATTTTTCAGGACATTCTTTTTGAATATGGCAATAAAATAATCTTAAATTAGTTATTTTAGGTATGCATTACTTGGACAAAATTCCAGCTCAGGGTGAGGGCAGGGGAAACACTGCCCAGAAGCCTGTCCTGAGTTGAAGGAAGACCCTCTGTCCTCAAGAAAGAAGAAGCTAACTCCATTCTGAAGGGGAAGAAACTGAGGCACGGGGAATTTAAATGTCTTGTGCAACACGGAGAGCTTTATTGAGGCATCACTGACTCATAAAACTGTATATATTTAAGATGTACAGCATAATCATTGGATATATGTGTCAAATGATTACCTCAATCAAACTAATTAAAACATCCATCACTTTACATTAGTACTCTTTTCTTGTGGTGAGAACACTCTTAAGACCTACTCTCTCAGCCAATTTCAAATCGCAGTACAGCATTATCAACTACAGTCAGCTAGCTATACATTGGGTCCCCAGAACTTATTCATCTCATAACTGAAAGTTTGTACCCTTAGATCAACATTTCCTCCACCATTAGAAAACATAATTATACTCTCTGCTTTTGTACATTTTTAGGTCATTATCAATTTTCTGATACGTGACCAAAACTGACCCTCTTCTATTCCTAGGATGTTCAATCTTATCCATTAGTTAATTTGAATTTCTCCTTTAGATTTCAGAAACTCTCCCCATTTAGCCAGAGAGACCTTAGATGGGTCCCCACCACTTCTTCCCTTTCCATTCTCATCTTTAACTGACACACGAAGTGGACTATGACTTTCTTAGGAATCGCGGACGGATTGCTGAACTCACTCTAGAGATTCTACTTCTGAGTGTCTGGGGCATTGAGAATTTGCATCTTAAGATCCAGGTGGGGACTTGCCTGGTGGCCTAGTAGTTAAGACTTTGCCTTCCAATGCAGTTGGGGGGAGTTCAATCCCTAGATGGGGAGCTAAGAACCTACATGTCTCAGGGCCAAAAAAAAAAAAACATAACACAGAAGCAATATTGTAACAAATTCCATAAAGATCTTTTAAAAATCCAAGTGATGCTGATGTTCTCGGTTCAATGATCATATTTTGAGAATCTCACATTAAAATCCTCATAAAAGTAAAAAAAAAAATATTTTTCAGGACATTCTTTTTGAATATGGCAATAAAATAATCTTAAATTAGTTATTTTAGGTATGCATTACTTGGACAAAATTCCAGCTCAGGGTGAGGGCAGGGGAAACACTGCCCAGAAGCCTGTCCTGAGTTGAAGGAAGACCCTCTGTCCTCAAGAAAGAAGAAGCTAACTCCATTCTGAAGGGGAAGAAACTGAGGCACGGGGAATTTAAATGTCTTGTGCAACACGGAGAGCTTTATTGAGGCATCACTGACTCATAAAACTGTATATATTTAAGATGTACAGCATAATCATTGGATATATGTGTCAAATGATTACCTCAATCAAACTAATTAAAACATCCATCACTTTACATTAGTACTCTTTTCTTGTGGTGAGAACACTCTTAAGACCTACTCTCTCAGCCAATTTCAAATACGCAGTACAGCATTATCAACTACAGTCAGCTAGCTATACATTGGGTCCCCAGAACTTATTCATCTCATAACTGAAAGTTTGTACCCTTAGATCAACATTTCCTCCACCATTAGAAAACATAATTATACTCTCTCTGCTTTTATGAGTTGGACATTTTTTAGGTTCCATGTGTAAGTGAGATCATGCACTATTTGTCTTCATGAGTCTGGCTTATTTCACTCAGTAGGGCCCTCCAGGTTCAACCATATTATTTAAAAAATGGCAGGATTTCTTTCTTTTTTATGACTGAGTAATATTCCATTGAAGACAGATATACAGACATAAATTACACTTTCCTTACTCATACAACCACCAATGGAGACTTGAGTTGTTTCCATAGCATGACTGTTGTGAATAATTCTGTAATGAGCATAAAGGTACAGAAACCTGTTTGCATCACTGAAGCTGTTTGTTACAAATACATTTTCAAATATTCTGATTCTAAAAGTTGGAGTATAGGCTCTGAAATCTGCATTTTCAACAAGCGCACCCTGCCGCCATCCTCTGTAATTCTGACACATTTTGAGAGAGGTCTGTTGAATTCATCAGTTCTTCTCTGGGAATGAAACAACAACTTAAAGAGTTTCTAAAACCCAGATTGCCAGGCTATACACCAGAGCAATGATGTTAGCATCTCAGAGGAGAAGAATCAGGCATCAGTATTTTCTGATGCATTAGAAAATAAAGCTAAGTAACTGCAGTGTGCGGCATAGGTTAAGGTCCATTAAGAGCATGTATCTGAAATACCACTAATAGCACCTGAGCAGTAACTGGGAGGAAGTTCAGGGCAGAAGCATGCAATGACAGGGTCTGGGTCCATGAAGCCCAACACGTAGTGTCAGGGCTCTGTTGGTGAATGGAGGAATACTTGGCTCTCCAACATATCCACCTAAGTGACTGTGGAAAAGCAGTCCTTGGTTGACCCAGTCATTGAAGAGGCCTGCCTCTCCCCCAGACACCTGCACTCCTCTCTGAAACCAAGGCCAGCAGAGAGGCTGTGGAATGTTGAACCTTGGGGTGGTAGGGGATGCAGATGACAGATGAAGACTGGGGCGGAGTCAGAGTCTGGCCCTAGTTGGACCATTTCCTGCCAGCTGACCTCAGGAGCCCAAGGGTTAAAACAGTCAGCTAGCTATACATTGGGTCCCCAGAACTTATTCATCTCATAACTGAAAGTTTGTACCCTTAGATCAACATTTCCTCCACCATTAGAAAACATAATTATACTCTCTCTGCTTTTATGAGTTGGACATTTTTTAGGTTCCATGTGTAAGTGAGATCATGCACTATTTGTCTTCATGAGTCTGGCTTATTTCACTCAGTAGGGCCCTCCAGGTTCAACCATATTATTTAAAAAATGGCAGGATTTCTTTCTTTTTTATGACTGAGTAATATTCCATTGAAGACAGATATACAGACATAAATTACACTTTCCTTACTCATACAACCACCAATGGAGACTTGAGTTGTTTCCATAGCATGACTGTTGTGAATAATTCTGTAATGAGCATAAAGGTACAGAAACCTGTTTGCATCACTGAAGCTGTTTGTTACAAATACATTTTCAAATATTCTGATTCTAAAAGTTGGAGTATAGGCTCTGAAATCTGCATTTTCAACAAGCGCACCCTGCCGCCATCCTCTGTAATTCTGACACATTTTGAGAGAGGTCTGTTGAATTCATCAGTTCTTCTCTGGGAATGAAACAACAACTTAAAGAGTTTCTAAAACCCAGATTGCCAGGCTATACACCAGAGCAATGATGTTAGCATCTCAGAGGAGAAGAATCAGGCATCAGTATTTTTCTGATGCATTAGAAAATAAAGCTAAGTAACTGCAGTGTGCGGCATAGGTTAAGGTCCATTAAGAGCATGTATCTGAAATACCACTAATAGCACCTGAGCAGTAACTGGGAGGAAGTTCAGGGCAGAAGCATGCAATGACAGGGTCTGGGTCCATGAAGCCCAACACGTAGTGTCAGGGCTCTGTTGGTGAATGGAGGAATACTTGGCTCTCCAACATATCCACCTAAGTGACTGTGGAAAAGCAGTCCTTGGTTGACCCAGTCATTGAAGAGGCCTGCCTCTCCCCCAGACACCTGCACTCCTCTCTGAAACCAAGGCCAGCAGAGAGGCTGTGGAATGTTGAACCTTGGGGTGGTAGGGGATGCAGATGACAGATGAAGACTGGGGCGGAGTCAGAGTCTGGCCCTAGTTGGACCATTTCCTGCCAGCTGACCTCAGGAGCCCAAGTAGCATCAGCAGACTGTTCCCTGGCTCTGCAGGGTCCCTTGAGCAAACACAGACACCTCATCTCCTGTTCCTTGGCACCTCTGGGTCCAGGTCCAGCGTGCGGTCCTCAAGCATCCAGATGGGTAGACAGCTGCTTCCTGCCATGGCAAATGTAGGCTTTCGGCCTTGCCAAGAAACAGGCAAGAACAGAAGGTATAAGTAGGATCCGGTTCATAGATCCCACAGCTCCAACCACACCTACATCTTTTTCAGCAAAATGAGGGTCATGTAAATGTATGAGCTCCCAGAAACTTCTATCTTGTGGCACTCCCTCTGCAAAACTTCAGTAATAAAAGCACATGTTGGTCTCTGGGAACTTGGGACAGGAAAGAGGATGATGAGAAGCCAGAAGTCCCTGCAGAACTGTTCATCAGGATGATGGCTGGATGTCCATCCAGACACAATAGCTAGTCTCTATCTGGTCAAGCACCCTATCCCAGTGCCATGAGGGTGAACTGTAGATAAGCACCATGCAACAGAAATAGAATTGAATTCAAACCACACTTGTAACCTATAATTTCCTAGTATTTATATTTTTTTTAAATTAAAGTGATATTTACATTTTAAATATTTCATATTTAACCCAAAATACCCAACACATTTAAGGGCATTAAGAGGAATGTAACATTCAACACACAGCCTCAAGGAGCTTGTGGTCTAGTTGGGAAGGTAAAACATATACACAGAATATAGTTAAGCATCGAGATCAAGTCGTGTGGAACAGGGTGTGCTCAAAATGTGAAAACTGATAACTGCTTTGGGACATCAAGCAAGAAGAAGCAGGGGAATCCATACATCAAGGAAGGAACGCATTCATTCACTCATTCATTACTTTGATAATGTCTAAGTATTATCAAAAATGATGAATGAGATAACTTGTGCACCCAGCATACCCACAGCAATACCACAGTGTCTTTTGTGAGGCCACAATTGTTGCTTTTAGTGGAAAGCAACAAAAAAATATTTTGTATTGCCTTAGTTCTGAGGTTTATATTGAAATTAGTTGAGGTCAAGTACAACTTGAAAATGCAGTCCCGTGGTGGCACTAGCCATGTTTCAAGAGCTTGATAGACACAAGCTAGTATGTAGGATTGGATTAGGCAGCACCCAGAGGGAACATTTTCATCCTTGCAGAGAATTTTTTGGGGGTAGCACAGCTCTAGACCCTTAAACAATCAGAAAATGTCCCTCTTCTCTTTGCACCACTCCAAGATGATGATGCTTGAGTGACATGGATGCTCCCCCCTCTCACTGAAAGGACCCTGAAGGTTAAGGCCTAGAACCATCCACTCAGACACTCAGCACCATGTGACCTTGAGCAGATCATGCTCTGTGCCTTGGTTCCCACATTTGTCCAAGGGGAGTAAGAGGAGTAGAGAGTCAGGAGGAGGAAGTAAGTTAACAACTATAAAGCACTCAAGACTTCACTTTCGCCATGTACGTGCACTATAAATCGACGCTGAGCGCATAAATTTCTAGCATGATATCTGTGACTGGGCACTGAACACAACTGATACGATGCATTCCAGGAGGATCTTACTGAAAGATGGAAAAACAAAAATGAAACAACCACTCACCTGTCAATAGATACCAACCTTCTAGATGATATCATTCATTGATTCACTCAAAGGATATTGACTGCACTCTTACATTACACGAAGTACAGCAACCTCAGGTTCAGATATGTCCCAGCATGGCTGTCCCTTTCCCATCCTCCTGGTCCTCCAAGGAAAGGATAGAGTGCTACACATCTGCAGGCTCCCCACCTTATTCAGGTCTGAGCTCAGGTCAGCTCCTCCAAGGGCCTTACCTGACCATCCTTCCTGAAACTGTGTAATGGGTGTACAAGCCAGCCAGTCCATGTGCACGCTGACTGCACTGGCCTGCCCCTCGCACTGTTCGTAACATTTGTTGGCTTATTGTTCCTGAAATTACTTCGTCTATTTACTTCTTTACTTACTCAATGATTATCTAACCTCAAGAGGAAATAAATTCTTTAAGAACAAGGTTCTGGTCTGTTTTGTCCTTACTATATTCTCTGACACCCAGATCAGGGACTAGAACATAGTAGTTGCTTTATACAGAATTGCTAAATGAAGGAATTCCCCCCATGATGTACAGATTCTCCTGCTTCTTCTAGCTTGATGTTCCAATGCACATGTTTTTTCATGTTGTGAGGACACTCTACTCCATACTACTTTTTTTTTTTTTAAGATTTTATTATTTATTTAGGGCGGGGGTTGGGTTGGGGAGGGAGGGGAGTGGGCGGGCCACTTCTATTGGTCTCTCATTTCTCTATTTTCATCCGTCTTTGTTCCTTGGCTCCTGTGGGCCTCCCATCGCGGTGGCGTCTGTCATCGCAGAGCACTGGCTCTGGGCGCATGCACTCCAGAGCTCCGGCTCGGTAATTGGACACATCGGTCCAATCGCTCCGCGGCACATGGGATCTTCCCAGGCCAGGGATCGAACCGGCGCCCCTTGCACTGCAAGGCGGTGTCCTTACCCACTGGACCACCAGGAAGCCCTACTCCATACTACTTGATATAGATGGCTAACTACTTTTGTGTACATCTCTCCCCAACTAGAGGTCAAGCCCCTCAAGGCTGTGTACTGAATGCTACATTCCTCTTTGTGCCCAGCATAAGGTACACCTTCAGTGAATACTTGTTGATGAATAAATGGGAAGGATAAACCACGGTCTCTAAATTAATCTTCTTTGCCCACACAAAGTGGACTATTTCTACAAATAATAATTTGTAAAATGAAGTAAATATATATACATACAGCTATATGTGTGTTATGTTTCACATTCTAATTAAAGGAAGTTATTTTTGCAACTGGTTTCCAGTCCAAGAATAAAACTGTAAACAATAATGTTAAATGTTACATCACTAACTTGTTTTTCTTTAATTATATGGCAGTGTTTCAAAAAAGCTTTGAGTCATCTTTAAGATTCTTTGCCAAGGGTACAACACGCTACATTTAAAATGGCATTTGTCTTAGTCTATGCATTTCTACTGCAAATGACTTGTTCCAACAAAGCAAATCCTTGGCAAAAGCTGCCATTTTTTCAAAAAGCTTTGAGTCATCTTTAAGCACTCTGAAATACTTGATTTATTTTATTATTGTATTTGGCGGGGTCTGGGACACCCAGATCAGGGACTAGAACATAGTAGTTGCTTTATACAGAATTGCTAAATGAAGGAATTCCCCCCATGATGTACAGATTCTCCTGCTTCTTCTAGCTTGATGTTCCAATGCACATGTTTTTTCATGTTGTGAGGACACTCTACTCCATACTACTTTTTTTTTTTTTAAGATTTTATTATTTATTTTGGGCGGGGGTCGGGTTGGGGAGAGAGGGGCCACTTCTATTGGTCTCTCATTTCTCTATTTTCATCCATCTTTGTTCTTTGGCTCCTGTGGGCCTCCCATGGCAGTGGCGTCTGTCGTTGCAGAGCGCTGGCTCTGGGCGCATGCACTCCAGAGCTCCGGCTCGGTAATTGGACACATGGGTCCAGTCGCTCCGCGGCACATGGGATCTTCCCAGGCCAGGGATCGAACCGGCGCCCCTTGCACTGCAAGGCGGTGTCCTTACCCACTGGACCACCAGGAAGCCCTACTCCATACTACTTGATATAGATGGCTAACTACTTTTGTGTACATCTCTCCCCAACTAGAGGTCAAGCCCCTCAAGGCTGTGTACTGAATGCTACATTCCTCTTTGTGCCCAGCATAAGGTACACCTTCAGTGAATACTTGTTGATGAATAAATGGGAAGGATAAACCACGGTCTCTAAATTAATCTTCTTTGCCCACACAAAGTGGACTATTTCTACAAATAATAATTTGTAAAATGAAGTAAATATATATACATACAGCTATATGTGTGTTATGTTTCACATTCTAATTAAAGGAAGTTATTTTTGCAACTGGTTTCCAGTCCAAGAGTAAAACTGTAAAGAATAATGTTAAATGTTAGATCATTAAGTTGGTTTTCTTTAATTATATGGCAGTGTTTCAAAAAAGCTTTGAGTCATCTTTAAGATTCTTTGCCAAGGGTACAACACGCTACATTTAAAATGGCATTTGTCTTAGTCTATGCATTTCTACTGCAAATGACTTGTTCCAACAAAGCAAATCCTTGGCAAAAAGCTGCCATTTCTTTTAAATCCCCTACCAAGAAGAGAGCCATGGGAGCATTATAAGCACCAGAGATGAGAAAGCTTGGAAGGTTCTCTTTATCAGAAATTACCAGGATACACTGTTTTAATGGAAGCACTGCTTTTCTATCCTCTTCAATTTCCCATCCTATGACACTTAGTTTTCGTTAGGATTTTCTATAAGAAAGCTGCAAGTCCTCAGAATGTACAATAAAAACTTATGGATATCAATATACAGCTGTATTTTCTTTCTCTTTTATTCCCTTTGTTCCTGCCTCCCTCCCATTTTTCTTCTCTTTCTGTCTTCCTAAAACAAAAATCAGGAGGTTGGTCACATGTGTTCTTGAGCAATTAGGCACACAGGCCAATCATTTGAAGCAGGAAAAAAAAACATAAAGGCTAAATTATGTTCTGATGTACTTATTACATGAAGGGTCTATTATGATAAGTTATTAAACTTGGGAGATGAGTTGAAGTCACATTTATGCCACTCATCTATTCCTAGAGAAACGCAGATAAAAATTTTATAGCAATCTGAAAAGGTTTGTGAAAATGGATCTTAAAAGGATCAATACTGTATGGTGTCAGTGTCAAGTTGAGACCACAGAAAAGATGGTCCACAGCAAGGGCTCCATTTCTAACAAAAATTAAAGAGTTAATCAGGTGAGCAGAGGACAGCATGGTCTTTCAGGTGGGAATTGTCAGGGAAGGAGCTGGTGGAAGTCCGGTTAAGCTAATAAAGAACAATGGGTAGAACTGGAGGGCAGAAAACAGGTCACTTATGATTTCACTTATTCACGCATATGTATTGATCTACCATTATATTATGGACAACATTACCGAACAAGAGAGAGAGGGGCCCCTTTCTAGAAACTAGGTTTGACAAGATACACACAATGTGATGGTTATATGTACATACAGGATCGGGGAAGGATTTTTTTGGTTCGTTAGTTCTGTTGCCTTTCTCTTGACTATCAAAGGTTTACCTTTATAATGACTTCTAGAATTTCTCTGGGCTTTGCGAGATAGGCATTGCAAACAAGGAGCTTCCTCTCATGGAGCCTGCCTTGTCCTTTCTCCTTCCTTCTTGCCATTATAAACCATGCGATGCAGTTAATGACTATGACAAATCATAAAAGATTTCTCCTAACTTCTTCAAGTGTGACTATCCTGATCAGAGCCGGCAGGAACAGCCAGGCGTGAACCACATGCATAAGACCCAAGCAGAATTTGTATCACACATGATGAAAATGCCAGCCTCTCCCAGGACCCGGGATCCTAAACAAATGTCCTCTTCCCCAAATCCCCAAAGGATGCTCACATGGTTCCTCCCAGATATGTGTTCAATCAGAATCCCCTCCTCTGTGCCAATCAAGAAACACACAATTACTGAGATAATCATTCAAACGATGCTAGTGAGAAACAAAGCCATTTTCCTTGTTAAAAATGTGTTCGCTGTCCTATCCATTTATCTGTTTTCTTGGCAGTGCTCTGTATTAATTTATTGCTCAATAAAGCACAGGCACCAGTTGAGTTGCTGAGCCATGCCTAGTGGAAGGCCCACTATTTCATCCTACAAAGACAGCCTGTGAGCCAAAGGCAGAAACAAAAGCACAGTGGGCCTCACAAACCCTGGCTGGTTAATCTTGGCTTCGTTGCTCTCACAGAGACACAAAAGGGAGGCCAGTGGACAGCTCTGGGAGAACGCAGGTGACTAAACACCTATCGACTGGCAGAGGAAATGGTCTGTTAGCTGAGTGCCATTGGGTTTCCTTTCAGGTGGGAATTGTCAGGAAGGAGCTGGTGGAAGTCCGTTAAGCTAATAAAGAACAATGGGTAGAACTGGAGGGCAGAAAACAGGTCACTTATGATTTCACTTATTCACGCATATGTATTGATCTACCATTATATTATGGACAACATTACCGAACAAGAGGGGCCCCTTTCTAGAAACTAGGTTTGACAAGATACACACAATGTGATGGTTATATGTACATACAGGATCGGGGAAGGATTTTTTTGGTTCGTTAGTTCTGTTGCCTTTCTCTTGACTATCAAAGGTTTACCTTTATAATGACTTCTAGAATTTCTCTGGGCTTTGCGAGATAGGCATTGCAAACAAGGAGCTTCCTCTCATGGAGCCTGCCTTGTCCTTTCTCCTTCCTTCTTGCCATTATAAACCATGCGATGCAGTTAATGACTATGACAAATCATAAAAGATTTCTCCTAACTTCTTCAAGTGTGACTATCCTGATCAGAGCCGGCAGGAACAGCCAGGCGTGAACCACATGCATAAGACCCAAGCAGAATTTGTATCACACATGATGAAAATGCCAGCCTCTCCCAGGACCCGGGATCCTAAACAAATGTCCTCTTCCCCAAATCCCCAAAGGATGCTCACATGGTTCCTCCCAGATATGTGTTCAATCAGAATCCCCTCCTCTGTGCCAATCAAGAAACACACAATTACTGAGATAATCATTCAAACGATGCTAGTGAGAAACAAAGCCATTTTCCTTGTTAAAAATGTGTTCGCTGTCCTATCCATTTATCTGTTTTCTTGGCAGTGCTCTGTATTAATTTATTGCTCAATAAAGCACAGGCACCAGTTGAGTTGCTGAGCCATGCCTAGTGGAAGGCCCACTATTTCATCCTACAAAGACAGCCTGTGAGCCAAAGGCAGAAACAAAAGCACAGTGGGCCTCACAAACCCTGGCTGGTTAATCTTGGCTTCGTTGCTCTCACAGAGACACAAAAGGGAGGCCAGTGGACAGCTCTGGGGAGAACGCAGGTGACTAAACACCTATCGACTGGCAGAGGAAATGGTCTGTTAGCTGAGTGCCATTGGGTTTCCTTTCTATTGGATGGTAAACCTCACGGCCACAAGCGATCTCGTGGTGAGCTTTGACAGGAGAGAAGCTGAGAAGGGAAGTGAGAAAGACGAAGACGCGGCGGGGCGGGGCTTGGCTTGCCAGGGTGTCTGCCATTCCAGGAGATTCTCCCTCTAGATGAAAGTGATGCCTGTGGCTTCCTTTGCAGTTAAGGTACAGGCACCCATCACAAGTCCCTGTTTGGATTTTGGCTTCAGTGCAAAACCGTGGCCATGATTAGCTTGTGCATGCAAGGGTTTATCATCTGAGACTCTCTTTCACGGATGATGACTGGATGATCAGGGACAGTCAACCACACAGACTCAGGTGCTTCCTATTTGAAAGTGTTGACCTTTATCGACTGAAAGTTCATCAACTAAGAGATGAAGGGATGGCCACAAGTATCAGGATTCCATTCTAGACTTCTTAACCAGTAACAGTCAAGCAGGAGGTTTCCAAGGAGAATGAGCCCAGGAAATCTGTGCCTTGGCTCAGGAATCTAATGGTGAATAAAGACCTTTCAAACCCAAGAAAACTGAGCAGCAAGGATAGTATCAAGGGTTCAGAAAAGTCACTGTTAACTTTGACCATCTTGTCCTGGGCCTGAATTTTAGAGGAGAAAACTGGAACCTAGGGAGGAACTGACTTGTCCAGGGTCCTCCTATGGGCTAGAGGCTAACTTAGGAGGATGGATGACAAACAAGGTAGGGAAAGCCCCAGAGGGTCTGCCTTCAACCCAGTGGTTGCTGAACCAGAGCGGGCACACCTGGCTAAGAGGCGCACAAACAAGAGACACAAAACCACAACAAAATCCACAACACAGACGGACATCCCTCCTTCCTGCAGGGAGTTCTCAGCAAGCTACACGGGTACCATCATGACTCAGAAGAGCACACGAGGGAGAAGGGAGGCATATGTAATAACACTGTCACCAGGAAAGAGAAAATGCCAAGGGAGGCCCAGCACATGCCCAGGTCCAGCCCATTCAAGCAACCCTCGGCCTGCCTCTCCATGTATCAATAGTAAATGATGAGGTGATGCTGCCTTCGGCTCTGGCCAAGGGTCCCCTTGGTGAAAGCACAGGAAGGCAATGAGAAACAGCCACTCGGCATGCAGAGAAGGCCTGCACTTCACCAGGGAGAGGGGAAATGCCAGCAGGGGTCCTCACCACCACTGTCACACAGCTCTTACCTCTGAACCTTTCTTCAAAGGAAGGTTCTTCAAAGGGTGCCCCCATGTACACTGTCTTCGTCTCTCACCTCCACATCCACATCCACAAATCCTACCGGTCTGTGTAGCTCTGCTCATGAACCTTCCTCTAGCCACTCCTTGTCCCCACAACAGCATCCTTTTCTGAGTGTGGACAATGTGGATCACGACCTCCTTGGCTAACCGGGCTGCTTTTCAGAGCAGACACAGGTGTACACAGAATCTGCACCAGCTGTGCACTATAATTTAATGAGATGATCAGTTCCGTGATCAGACTGCTTGGGAGCTGGAGTTTTCCTTTATATACCTCCTACCATGTGCCTGGAGTATGCTCTGAGGCTACTGTGCAGATATGGCAAACAGAATCTGCATCCAGGTCAGGAGGAACTGCCTCAGAGTGCCTCCCACTGCAGCGGATGCACAGAGGACACAGAAAACACTCGATGAGCTAGCGTTGTGAACACTGACGACAGAGAGGGGGCTTGGAGTCAGGAGACTCACCTTCGTCACAAATACTGCACGTGTGTGGCTCCAGGAAGTGAAGTGTCCTGCACAGATCCAGGTCTCAGTGGTACTCACGTCTAGGGGTTTATGTCAGGAGTGAAATGTGTGCGAGATTCACACAGGTTGATCCAAGAACAACCCTGAACCAAAACTGCAACAAAAGGCTAGTGGCTGAGCCCGGCTTGGGGTATACTAATAACACATTTTACTTATAATAACTCATTTAATCGAGTCAAAGCATTTTAGAAGGATTATTACTAACATATCCACTTTATAAGCTGGGAAGCTGAGGCCCAGGGATCTTGGGTCATTGGCCCAGCATCCCATAGCAGTTAAAGCCCACAGAGGTGATGTCTAGAGCTGCTCCTCCCTCCTCAGATGCCCCATTGGTGAATAAGGGGAAAGCTGCCTTCGGCTCTGGCCAAGGGTCCCCTTGGTGAAAGCACAGGAAGGCAATGAGAAACAGCCACTCGGCATGCAGAGAAGGCCTGCACTTCACCAGGGAGAGGGGAAATGCCAGCAGGGGTCCTCACCACCACTGTCACACAGCTCTTACCTCTGAACCTTTCTTCAAAGGAAGGTTCTTCAAAGGGTGCCCCCATGTACACTGTCTTCGTCTCTCACCTCCACATCCACATCCACAAATCCTACCGGTCTGTGTAGCTCTGCTCATGAACCTTCCTCTAGCCACTCCTTGTCCCCACAACAGCATCCTTTTCTGAGTGTGGACAATGTGGATCACGACCTCCTTGGCTAACCGGGCTGCTTTTCAGAGCAGACACAGGTGTACACAGAATCTGCACCAGCTGTGCACTATAATTTAATGAGATGATCAGTTCCGTGATCAGACTGCTTGGGAGCTGGAGTTTTCCTTTATATACCTCCTACCATGTGCCTGGAGTATGCTCTGAGGCTACTGTGCAGATATGGCAAACAGAATCTGCATCCAGGTCAGGAGGAACTGCCTCAGAGTGCCTCCCACTGCAGCGGATGCACAGAGGACACAGAAAACACTCGATGAGCTAGCGTTGTGAACACTGACGACAGAGAGGGGGCTTGGAGTCAGGAGACTCACCTTCGTCACAAATACTGCACGTGTGTGGCTCCAGGAAGTGAAGTGTCCTGCACAGATCCAGGTCTCAGTGGTACTCACGTCTAGGGGTTTATGTCAGGAGTGAAATGTGTGCGAGATTCACACAGGTTGATCCAAGAACAACCCTGAACCAAAACTGCAACAAAAGGCTAGTGGCTGAGCCCGGCTTGGGGTATACTAATAACACATTTTACTTATAATAACTCATTTAATCGAGTCAAAGCATTTTAGAAGGATTATTACTAACATATCCACTTTATAAGCTGGGAAGCTGAGGCCCAGGGATCTTGGGTCATTGGCCCAGCATCCCATAGCAGTTAAAGCCCACAGAGGTGATGTCTAGAGCTGCTCCTCCCTCCTCAGATGTCTACCGGCTGCATGGTTCATCCCCTCTTTGGGTCTCTGCCCTGAGATCTGCAAAGTATTCTCAGCTAGCTTCCCTGAGAGCTCTGATTTCCCCCAGAAAAAGCCCTCTGCCCGAGGTGAGAAGCTGCCGTCTCTGTCCATTTCAGCTGGGCTCCAGGCTAAATCGTAACAAGAAGCAGCATCCCTGAACCTCTACACTGGGAGCACAGATTCCCAGCCCCACCCTATAAAGACACTGCCTAATGCGAAATGCAGAAGTGGTACCCTGTAAACTTTCCCACGATGTGGCTGGGCTCAGGAAGATTAGCTGACTTCTGAATGATTGATGTTGTCCCCGCAGGCAGAGGAATTATTAACAGATGAAAGGCTCATCCAGTCCATGTGCCAACCTGACAGAGAACCTAGGATGGACCACAACACAGACACCAGCGTCCAAGATCTGCCCCTGATAACTCACCTCCAGGGACAGGGAGTGTCTTCCAAGTGAGTGTGACATTCCTCCTAGGGCTCATTGTCTGGATCCCAGAATCACTACAAAGGGCCTGATCACTTATCCCCATAACTGGCTCTACCTTCTAAATAGACTCAACGGGTCACACTTCTCACTACTCCATTGCACCAAACTGAGGCAAAGGCACCAGATTCCTCCACCACCCTCCTAACTGGCCATTCTGCTTCTGCGCTTGACCCCAGGCCCTGTGGGGCACTGAGCTGGGATTGATTTTCAAAGCTGCCTGAGAAATTGACAGTTATCCCATGAAAAGGAGTTACTGAGTCGTTTTGGTTTCTGAGAGTCTATCCAAGGGACAAACCAATGTTGGAGATATTTCCTTTCCAGCTAAACAATTAAAATCCATTAATCAATCCCATTCAGCTCAACCACAGAGACCGCAGCACCATTCAAAACCAAGCATGGTTTATTTCTCAAGAAAGTCTTGCTGACCTTGTGCATGTGCTCTGGGCACCCTACCCTTTGTGACCGTCTACTTAACTCGGTGCACATCGAGCCAACGCCATCTGCATTTAAGGATTTGGAAAGGATCTGCTCAGCACCTATGGTAACGCTGGCTACCTGCGAGGTGCTGGAGAGGACAAAAGAGAAACCTAAAACATGATTCCCTCTTAGTGAATATTTATGTCCTATGGACTGACAAAAGGAATACTCAACAAACAGCCCAACAATCATATCAGATTGTGTCTAGTTAAAAGGAACGATCAGTAGAAGAGAGAATGAAAGCCTTAGGAACTGAGAAGCAGATGATCGGTGTGGCTAGAAAGGCTGTGGAAATTGTCAGAAGTAAGGAAGGTGATAAATGCAAGAAATGCAATCCTAAGTGCACTGTGGCCTGTCAAGCAGAAGAACTCAGGGCACTCGATTAAAATGCTACTGCTGTTCCTCACTCCTGCGTTTGTCTGGAAACCACAAAGCAGTTTCCAAAATTCAGCCTCACTGAAGCATTAGGGAAACCTGTCATGGCGATGAAGACAAAAATCACCTGTCATACTGGGTCATCCAAAGCAACTCAGAAACTGAGGCAAGGTTCAAGGGATTGGACATGGCACAAGTCAAGAATCACGTGACAGCCTGTAAAAGAATATGACCTCAGCTTCCTAGGTGGCTCAGTGGTTAAAAAAAAAAATCCTCCTGCCAATGCAGGAAATGCAAGAGATGATGGTTCTATCCCTGGGTCAGGAAGATGCCTCCGAGGAGGAAATGGCAACCCACTCCAGTGTTCTCGTCTGGAGAATTCCATGGACAGAGGAGCCTGGCGGGCTACAGTCCATGGGGTCACAAAGCCTTGGACACGACTGAGCATGCACACACATGACCTCATCCAGCAGGAAAATAGGGACAGCCAAGTTTTTAAAGCAGCAGAGCTAAAAAAATAATCAGTCTTCCAGCCACTGCTTGCCGTCCCACCGGGAGTCAGTTTGTCAGTGGAAACTGAGTGAGTAGACACACCACATACAAAACATTACAGACGTTCCTAAATCCTTTCTCTCACAGAGTAAAAATACACCTGCAGACTCCCTGATGATTAATAGAAATGGAGTCGATTCTAGGCTCATAGATCTCAGCAATGGTTTCCCCTTTTCTGGAAGCTCCAGCATTTTCCTTTCCACCACCTGCAGCACTGGGGCACGGGAAGCCTGCCTGGTGGAGCTCAAGAATTCCATTAAGCTCTGACAAGACTAATTTTGAATTTATAGCAAGTTTTCTAAGACAACGTGACACTCTACTACATTTAGAATAATTATCCCATCGACTATTTACTTAAACACTTTAAAGGAAAGAAAAGGAAATGGGGGGTGTGTTTTAAGCTTTATTCGAACAGATTTTTTGAGGGTAAATAGAAAAATCCCAAAGCAGCCATTGAAAATACTTAATCCCATGACAGGGGCCTGTCTTGCTACAGCAAAAATTAATGGGGTGCGAGAGAAAATGGGGTAAGGGAAGGTGATAAATGCAAGAAATGCAATCCTAAGTGCACTGTGGCCTGTCAAGCAGAAGAACTCAGGGCACTCGATTAAAATGCTACTGCTGTTCCTCACTCCTGCGTTTGTCTGGAAACCACAAAGCAGTTTCCAAAATTCAGCCTCACTGAAGCATTAGGGAAACCTGTCATGGCGATGAAGACAAAAATCACCTGTCATACTGGGTCATCCAAAGCAACTCAGAAACTGAGGCAAGGTTCAAGGGATTGGACATGGCACAAGTCAAGAATCACGTGACAGCCTGTAAAAGAATATGACCTCAGCTTCCTAGGTGGCTCAGTGGTTAAAAAAAAAAATCCTCCTGCCAATGCAGGAAATGCAAGAGATGATGGTTCTATCCCTGGGTCAGGAAGATGCCTCCGAGGAGGAAATGGCAACCCACTCCAGTGTTCTCGTCTGGAGAATTCCATGGACAGAGGAGCCTGGCGGGCTACAGTCCATGGGGTCACAAAGCCTTGGACACGACTGAGCATGCACACACATGACCTCATCCAGCAGGAAAATAGGGACAGCCAAGTTTTTAAAGCAGCAGAGCTAAAAAAATAATCAGTCTTCCAGCCACTGCTTGCCGTCCCACCGGGAGTCAGTTTGTCAGTGGAAACTGAGTGAGTAGACACACCACATACAAAACATTACAGACGTTCCTAAATCCTTTCTCTCACAGAGTAAAAATACACCTGCAGACTCCCTGATGATTAATAGAAATGGAGTCGATTCTAGGCTCATAGATCTCAGCAAGGGTTTTCCCCCTTTTCTGGAAGCTCCAGCATTTTCCTTTCCACCACCTGCAGCACTGGGGCACGGGAAGCCTGCCTGGTGGAGCTCAAGAATTCCATTAAGCTCTGACAAGACTAATTTTGAATTTATAGCAAGTTTTCTAAGACAACGTGACACTCTACTACATTTAGAATAATTATCCCATCGACTATTTACTTAAACACTTTAAAGGAAAGAAAAGGAAATGGGGGGTGTGTTTTAAGCTTTATTCGAACAGATTTTTTGAGGGTAAATAGAAAAATCCCAAAGCAGCCATTGAAAATACTTAATCCCATGACAGGGGCCTGTCTTGCTACAGTAAAAATTAATGATGGAGAGAAAGATGCGATGGAAGACAAATCTAGCCAGCAGGAATACAAAGGGCAAGACTGAACAAATTAATAATACCACTTTCCAGCTAACTACTACGTTTCATCAGGGAACCTCAATGCACTTCACAGAGAATACTTATTTTCTTGTCTCAAAGAGTCAGAGAGAGAAATGGCAAGTCCAAAGGTCACACAGGAAGTGTGTGAAGATTTTAAGAATAAAATTCAACCTTATTCCCCAGTTTCTGGTACAACAGGTTCCTCCCTTCAAACTCCCCTGTGCTTCTCACCTTAGCTCTTTCAACCAACCACAGTGTCTTTGAAAATGTCCTGATTCTTGTTTCTCTAACAAAGGCCATGGCATATCGAAGGTCACTTGAGACCTGAAGGAAATACAGTCCTCATAAATAGCTCCAGTGGAACAATAAGAGCTTATCTACACTCACCAATGTCCAGAGATAGCACAGATCTTCAGTGGAGGGGAAAGGTGTCATTCCTTAGAAAAAACTGCATTGTCAGACCCTAGAGAGCACCCCCTTGGGTTATCTGGTTCTGATTGTATGGAAGCCACTTTGCAATTCTGTCAGTTGTAGATACGTAATATGCAAATACTGCTTGTCTATAGACATGTAAATTCTGTTCTGTCCAAGAGAGGTCCAAATGACTTCTCCCTACACCTGTGGTAAAAACAGGGTTGCACACACAGTCATTCTAATATTTCAGATCTACAAACAGAGTCTGTTCTTACCAACCAGTTAGAACATCTGCCTGATCCCCTTACTGATTAGGAAGCAGAATAAAATCTCTGGCATGTATTCATTTAGATATCTGACAGTCATGATTTTACCCTTGTTGTGAAAATTATTTTTTAACACCAATTCAGTCACAGAAATGATTTACCCCAAAGTTAGCAACACAGATGGGAAGAGCACGAGATGTCAGAACTTAGACAAGAACCGATGGAAAACACAGACAGGCTGAAATTGCCTCTTGCTCACGGTAGAGCTGTAGCTTTCTAAATACTGGGTTGATCAAAAAGTCTGAGTTTTCCATAACATCTTACAGAAAAACCCGAACAAAATTTTGGGCAATTCAATACAAATGAGGGGATGCTTTCCTTTGAGGAATAAATTCATACATTAAAAAATACCTGGGGGGCTTCCCTAGTGGTCCAGTGGGTAAAGAATCTGCCTTGCAGTGCAAGGGGCACTGGTTCAATCCATGGCTCAGGAAGATCCCATGTGCCACGGAGTGGCTGGACCAGTGTGTCCAATTATGAGCCAGCGCTCTGGAGCGCATGCGCCCAGAGCCAGTGCTCTGTAACGAGAGAGGTCACTGCAATGGGAGGCCTACACAGGCCAAAGAATAAAGATGGATGAAAAATAAATAAATAAAAATCCAATAAAATTAAAAAAAAAAAAAACCTGGGGACTTCCCCAGTGGTCCACTGGTTAAGAATTCACTCCCCCACGCCCAGCCCCCACCCCCCACTCACCACAACAAAAAGAATCTCCTTCCCAGTGCTGGACATGCAGCTTCAATCCCTGGTCAGGCAACTAAGATCCCGCATGCTGCTGGGCAAATACGCCTGCACCTCCACTAGACAGCCTGTGTGTCACTACTCACTCTAGTATTCTTGCTGGAGAACCTCTTGGACAGAGGGGCCTGACCAGCTACAGTCCATACTGTCACAAAGGGTCAGACAAGACTGAAGCGACTGAGCATGCATGCACGTGTGTCACAACTAAGACCTGACACAGTCAAAAATAAAAAAAATATACACATAAATGCCTTTATTAAAAATACCTGCAATTTCATCCTCTATTTGTCACTACCTAAATCTTAACTCAAAGATAAGACCTGTTAACTGGGTCCAGGACCTCAGCTTTGACAAATGCCAGTAACAGGACCCCCTGCTGAAAGCCCTGACCAAGCTCTGCAGGGCTAGAAAAGGCCCCTGCTCCTCTGGATGAAACACAGCCGTATACTGGAGTTCAAGGTTTGGCATGTGGGATGCAGATTTTGTGTGAGCCCCTTCTCATGCCTTCACCAGGCACCTGTGGACAGTGCTCAACCTACAAAGGTGTACATGGCAGCCCAGACAGAGGGGCAGGGCTTCAAAGCCCAACACCCACCACCATTAACATGGACACACAGATAGAGAAGGACTGAGCTCAGCAGGGCAAGAGAGCTAAGCGGGGAGTCCTGTTTCCGGGCTGACCTCATCTAGACCACTGCGGTCCGACACCACTGCAGACAGTCACGAGCTCTGGGGCACCCTGCTCCAGCCACACCTAGGGACTGGCTGGCAGCTGCCCTGTGACTGGATGCTTTCCTGGGCGGGGGCGGGCGGAGGGTCGTCGTGAAGTAGCTAAACAGCCATAAAAAGGAATGAAGTGCTGATACATGGATAAAATTTGAAATCATTAAGCTAAGTAAAAGAAGTCAGGCACAGAAGATCACATATTGCATGAATCAATTTCTACTCAGTGTCAGAATAGGCAAATCTATAGAAATAAAAAAACTGATCCGTAGTTGCCTAGGGTTGGATGGTGTGGAGAATTGAAAGAGTTTCCCCAAGACGTCCTGGATGTTTTGACAGTGGCGATGACAAAGGGATCAGTTGTTCAGGGAAGGGAGACTGCAGCGCAGGTTCACAGGAGAGCTGGCTTCATTGTTAGGTTTCATTCACCTGATCCTTCTTACCGACTAGTTCTGCCTCCATCCTTAAGTATGCTCTCAAAAACACTTATTTTCAATCACTATTCCAGCCTGTGTGTCACAACTAAGGAACCTGACACAGTCAAACAAAGGGTCAGACAAGACTGAAGCGACTGAGCATGCATGCACGTGTGTCACAACTAAGACCTGACACAGTCAAAAATAAAAAAAATATACACATAAATGCCTTTATTAAAAATACCTGCAATTTCATCCTCTATTTGTCACTACCTAAATCTTAACTCAAAGATAAGACCTGTTAACTGGGTCCAGGACCTCAGCTTTGACAAATGCCAGTAACAGGACCCCCTGCTGAAAGCCCTGACCAAGCTCTGCAGGGCTAGAAAAGGCCCCTGCTCCTCTGGATGAAACACAGCCGTATACTGGAGTTCAAGGTTTGGCATGTGGGATGCAGATTTTGTGTGAGCCCCTTCTCATGCCTTCACCAGGCACCTGTGGACAGTGCTCAACCTACAAAGGTGTACATGGCAGCCCAGACAGAGGGGCAGGGCTTCAAAGCCCAACACCCACCACCATTAACATGGACACACAGATAGAGAAGGACTGAGCTCAGCAGGGCAAGAGAGCTAAGCGGAGAGGCCTGTTTCCGGGCTGACCTCATCTAGACCACTGCGGTCCGACACCACTGCAGACAGTCACGAGCTCTGGGGCACCCTGCTCCAGCCACACCTAGGGACTGGCTGGCAGCTGCCCTGTGACTGGATGCTTTCCTGGGCGGGGGCGGGCGGAGGGTCGTCGTGAAGTAGCTAAACAGCCATAAAAAGGAATGAAGTGCTGATACATGGATAAAATTTGAAATCATTAAGCTAAGTAAAAGAAGTCAGGCACAGAAGATCACATATTGCATGAATCAATTTCTACTCAGTGTCAGAATAGGCAAATCTATAGAAATAAAAAAACTGATCCGTAGTTGCCTAGGGTTGGATGGTGTGGAGAATTGAAAGAGTTTCCCCAAGACGTCCTGGATGTTTTGACAGTGACGATGACAAAGGGATCAGTTGTTCAGGGAAGGGAGACTGCAGCGCAGGTTCACAGGAGAGCTGGCTTCATTGTTAGGTTTCATTCACCTGATCCTTCTTACCGACTAGTTCTGCCTCCATCCTTAAGTATGCTCTCAAAAACACTTATTTTCAATCACTATTCCAGCCACTTGTCTCATTTTTTCCGATCTGCCTTCCACCCCCTAGGACTCTATTCCTCTTCCCCTTTACTCTTTGCCTTACAGATGGCAGAACAAAACCTGGGCAGACCAGGTCCCTTCCTGCCCTGACACCCACGTCAGGCTCCATTCCCCTCTACAGCTCCAGCCACGATGGTCTATGCTCAGTGACTCAGGCCTGCCTTCCTCCATTCCCCGCCAGGCCTCCCTTCATCCAACTCCTCTCTCATCAGATCACTGATTCATCCTTTCAGATCTCAAGCCAAAGGCTGCTCTGGGAAGTCTTTCCTGATCCTTAATTCAATGGCTCCCATAGCAACACTTCTGTGTGTGTGTGTGTGTGTGTGTGTGTGTGTGTGTGTGTGTGTGTGTGTGTGTGTGTTCATGCATGCAGGTCAGGCATACTTGAATTCTCTAAGTTAAAATCACACATGGTCAGTGAATGGGAGGAGGTCAGACACCTGCTATGGAGGAGTCATTTTTTTTCTGCTTGTTTTGCCTTTCTCCACTGCCTCTCAGCCTCCAGTCTATAGCAACAGACTGATAAGAAACACCGATGATCCTAGGATTGAACACACTTCCATCTCTGGCAGGATGAGCTTCCCCACCTTTGGAATCAGACTAGAGAGGACAGACGTTTGGAATGATATTGAGCAGAAAATACATATGCTTCAGGGCCATGTAGGCCTCGGTTTAAAGAGCAGTCCTTTCCTGCTCATTGGTTGTCTGCTCACTCATCTGTGATGAGGGACGACTGAAGGAAACGATGGCTATGGGCACAGCCCAGTCTGCAGCACAGTCAGCAGCTTCTACATGTGCATCTCCTTCTTCACTCACATCTTCTACTCAGTGTCAGAATAGGCAAATCTATAGAAATCTGATCCGTAGTTGCCTAGGGTTGGATGGTGTGGAGAATTGAAAGAGTTTCCCAAGACGTCCTGGATGTTTTGACAGTGGCGATGACAAAGGGATCAGTTGTTCAGGGAAGGGAGACTGCAGCGCAGGTTCACAGGAGAGCTGGCTTCATTGTTAGGTTTCATTCACCTGATCCTTCTTACCGACTAGTTCTGCCTCCATCCTTAAGTATGCTCTCAAAAACACTTATTTTCAATCACTATTCCAGCCACTTGTCTCATTTTTTCCGATCTGCCTTCCACCCCCTAGGACTCTATTCCTCTTCCCCTTTACTCTTTGCCTTACAGATGGCAGAACAAAACCTGGGCAGACCAGGTCCCTTCCTGCCCTGACACCCACGTCAGGCTCCATTCCCCTCTACAGCTCCAGCCACGATGGTCTATGCTCAGTGACTCAGGCCTGCCTTCCTCCATTCCCCGCCAGGCCTCCCTTCATCCAACTCCTCTCTCATCAGATCACTGATTCATCCTTTCAGATCTCAAGCCAAAGGCTGCTCTGGGAAGTCTTTCCTGATCCTTAATTCAATGGCTCCCATAGCAACACTTCTGTGTGTGTGTGTGTGTGTGTGTGTGTGTGTGTGTGTGTGTGTGTGTGTGTGTGTGTTCATGCATGCAGGTCAGGCATACTTGAATTCTCTAAGTTAAAATCACACATGGTCAGTGAATGGGAGGAGGTCAGACACCTGCTATGGAGGAGTCATTTTTTTTCTGCTTGTTTTGCCTTTCTCCACTGCCTCTCAGCCTCCAGTCTATAGCAACAGACTGATAAGAAACACCGATGATCCTAGGATTGAACACACTTCCATCTCTGGCAGGATGAGCTTCCCCACCTTTGGAATCAGACTAGAGAGGACAGACGTTTGGAATGATATTGAGCAGAAAATACATATGCTTCAGGGCCATGTAGGCCTCGGTTTAAAGAGCAGTCCTTTCCCTGCTCATTGGTTGTCTGCTCACTCATCTGTGATGAGGGACGACTGAAGGGAAACGATGGCTATGGGCACAGCCCAGTGTCTGCAGCACAGTCAGCAGCTTCTACATGTGCATCTCCCTTCTTCACTCACATCTTCTTCGTTCTTGACCAATAATCTGAGTAAGACTTTATTTCCTCTTCTGCCCATCTCTAGGCTCTCTAGACAGAACTTAAAGTCACCACCATCGGGCTTGAGGAGAAAGAGAGAAGAGGCAGCATCTCATTTCCCTCTCAGCCCTGCCACTGCAGCCTGGTGGTCCTGCTGCCCTGCAAGAAACTGGAGGGGTCACCCAGCTAGCCAAGATGCTGCTGATCAGGAAAGTGACTCATGGTGTGCAGATGGACAGGGACAGACAGCCCCCTGTAAAGTTCTTGCTAATTTCCAGCAAATGCCAGGAACGCTCTGGTTCCTTCACATACTTGTCATGTTAGGTCAAAATCAGAAGTCACGTCAGTGAGACCTGAAGGAGAAGGATGGAGAACTGGATTCCTTGGTACTGAGGGCAGAGGGGGAAAACATGTGGTTGGCCAACACGGCTATCCACTTATGTATTCCATGAATGCATGAGTGAGTGCTGATTGTGTGCTGGGCAGAGAGTGAGATGCTGAGGATGAATATAACCACAGCGAAAACTAGACTGCAGCTGCTCTCAGGGAACTTAATTGACTGATGGCGGTAGACACTCATCCAGTGGTCACCCTCAATGGATGAGTGAACCCAAATGGAGATCAGAATGTGAGAGACAGAGCCCAGGGAATTCCCTGACAGTCCAGTGGTTAGGACTCTGCCGAGGGCCCAGGTTCAATCCCTGGTCAGGGAAGTGAGGTCTCACAAGCTTCACAATGAAAGAAAGAAGAGAGAAACAGAGACAGAAAGAGAGAAAGAAAGAGAGACAGAGAAAGAGAGAAAGGAAGAAAAGGAAGAACACAATTCTAGGAGAGCTGCTAACAAAGGAACCAGGTGAAGTGAAGTATCCCAAGAAAGTTGCCCTTGAGTTGACTTCAGAAGGAGATGGAAGTTCTATCCATATGAAAGATGTGTGCTGGAGGGGATATGAGAAAAAGAAAAAGAATTCTCCAAACAGGGAACGGCACGGGCAAAGCCCAGTGACGAGAAAGTAGTGCAAAGGGAAGGGCACAAAGCCAATGTGATGGAGCCCAAGCCCCATGGAGAGGACAGGAGTTCGGGGTTTGGGAAGAGGACAGTTCTTGATGGCTGTGGAGAGGGGACTGGGGGTCCGCTCGTGCCTAAAGCTACACACCCGCCCCCTGTAAGTAACCAGAACTGAAGTACTGAGACCAAAGTCCTGCAGCCCTCCTGAGAGGAGGTAAAATGCATCTAAAAAGAGATTGAGATCGACCATCAACATTTTTTTTGTATTTCTTAAAATTGACAAAGCTGTTGTACAGGCACATTAAAATGTTAAAGTACAAGTCATATCTTAGACTGAGAGGGCACGCTTTTGTAATTTCTTTCAGGGGAGACTGTTAAGCTGGAAACGAAATAAATGGCCGTGTTATTTCTCTGTAAATATGAAATTGCCTTTTAAAGAATTCTCAAATGAAGGTTACAGCAGTGAGTGATAAACATTCATTTATTTCTCACAATATCAGAGAATGGGACCAGCATTAACAAGTTGCCTTTTCCTGTTTTCTCTTAAGTGGTCACATTTATCGTGAGTTTCTGTAAGCACTAACAATTTGTAAAATGAGTTAATTATGTTCTTGGAGGTTTAATAAAATTTACCAACTTGAGTAATATCCTAAAGGTCTTGAAATTTATCCACAAAACTTAAAAAAAGAAGTAAATGTATTCAGCTGAGCTGAACATCCCATGTATTTATAGACAGCATATATTATCCTACGGTGGCTGGGCTAAATATGTAAGGATACTTTTGACAGACCCTCAATCAAGCTGAGTTGCAAAAGAATCCCTCCTTTAAAGTTTAAAAACCTTCTTGTCAATGGATAACTACTGGCAGAGAGCCAAGTCAAGCTTTCCAAATCCAAAATCTTTGGTGATTCAGATTGGTAGAGAGAGAACAACCAAATCAAATCATTCAAGAGCAAAACAGGGATTTCGAGAACACTCACGGATCTTTAACAGTCACCGGCATGAGGGAGACAGGGAATGGACAGTGAAACAGAGGTGAGAATTAAGATGTCACGTGGATTCCATATAGGTTCCAACTGCTTGATTTTAGGTTGGTATTTTCTCTCTTTTCTTCATAAATGTGTTTTTCGTTTTCTTCACTATCAACTCCATTAGTCAACAGGCAATAAACTGGAAGACTCCAGTTTTCTCTTATTCCGTGTCCCTGGTCATCTGCCTAGGGTACTATTAGGTGTGAAATGGGATGCAGCCTAAGCGTGAAGCCCAAGGAGCTAGAGTCCAGTTCCCTGTATCTGAAGGGTGGCTCTGTCCCTTCTCAGTCACGGGTCTTTGGAAAAGTCAGACACAGACTCGAAGTGCCAGCTTCTACATCTTTGAAACAAAATGACTATAGCAATACACATCTCATGGGGTGGTTGGGATAATTAAATGAGATGTGTGAAAGGTATTTGCTTAGCCTCTAAAGTCATATCTTAGACTGAGAGGGCACGCTTTTGAAAACCGAGGCCGTGTTATTTCTCTTTTAAAAAGCCTTTTAAAGAATTCTCAAATGAAGGTTACAGCAGTGAGTGATAAACATTCATTTATTTCTCACAATATCAGAGAATGGGACCAGCATTAACAAGTTGCCTTTTCCTGTTTTCTCTTAAGTGGTCACATTTATCGTGAGTTTCTGTAAGCACTAACAATTTGTAAAATGAGTTAATTATGTTCTTGGAGGTTTAATAAAATTTACCAACTTGAGTAATATCCTAAAGGTCTTGAAATTTATCCACAAAACTTAAAAAAAGAAGTAAATGTATTCAGCTGAGCTGAACATCCCATGTATTTATAGACAGCATATATTATCCTACGGTGGCTGGGCTAAATATGTAAGGATACTTTTGACAGACCCTCAATCAAGCTGAGTTGCAAAAGAATCCCTCCTTTAAAGTTTAAAAACCTTCTTGTCAATGGATAACTACTGGCAGAGAGCCAAGTCAAGCTTTCCAAATCCAAAATCTTTGGTGATTCAGATTGGTAGAGAGAGAACAACCAAATCAAATCATTCAAGAGCAAAACAGGGATTTCGAGAACACTCACGGATCTTTAACAGTCACCGGCATGAGGGAGACAGGGAATGGACAGTGAAACAGAGGTGAGAATTAAGATGTCACGTGGATTCCATATAGGTTCCAACTGCTTGATTTTAGGTTGGTATTTTCTCTCTTTTCTTCATAAATGTGTTTTTCGTTTTCTTCACTATCAACTCCATTAGTCAACAGGCAATAAACTGGAAGACTCCAGTTTTCTCTTATTCCGTGTCCCTGGTCATCTGCCTAGGGTACTATTAGGTGTGAAATGGGATGCAGCCTAAGCGTGAAGCCCAAGGAGCTAGAGTCCAGTTCCCTGTATCTGAAGGGTGGCTCTGTCCCTTCTCAGTCACGGGTCTTTGGAAAAGTCAGACACAGACTCGAAGTGCCAGCTTCTACATCTTTGAAACAAAATGACTATAGCAATACACATCTCATGGGGTGGTTGGGATAATTAAATGAGATGTGTGAAAGGTATTTGCTTAGCCTCTAAAGGTGAGTGATCCATATCCCTCTGCTGGAAAGGGTTACAAGGTGGGAGAGGAGCCCCTCCCTACCCCCTGACCTCATCCTCGATGGCAGGGTCTCTAACCTCCACCACTCACATCCTATCCCAACAGGGAGAATGTTACAACCAGGTCCCACCTGCACAATTACTTATAAATATGCTTCTCTTGAACCTGCATCCTTCTAAAGTTGTTTCTTTCTTTTTTTTTTTTTAAAGTTGTTTCTTAACTGGATCTTTATATTTCTACCAGAAGTGGAAAGCCAGTCTCACTTGCCATAACGAGAAAGGAACCGTAAACACACAACAACAAAAAAGAAAATCCAGAGCATCTAGATTCTACCTTGATACTGTTGCCCCAGCAAAGACTCAGAGCATGAGGCTGATTGCTCTAATCTAGAAAGGCCACAAAGGAACGACAGAACCAAGCGGATGGCAGACAATGGAAAAGGCAGCATGGCCCTCTCACCACGTGAGTCTGCATTATCCGAGGCTGCTCAACTCGTCATCTGAAATCCTGGTAATGGCCATCTCTAGCAGTGTCATCTAGAGGGACTTCCGTTGCAATTTGTGAGGGTTTTATGGATAAAACGGCAGTGTTCTGGGCTTCCCCTGGTGGTCCAGTGGGTAAGGACACCGCCTTGCAGTGCAAGGGGCGCCGGTTCAATCCCTGGCCTGGGAAGATCCTACATGCCATGGAGCGGCTGGACCGATGTGTCCAATTACCGAGCTGGAGCTCTGGAGCGCGTGCACCCAGAGCCAGTACTCTGCGACAACACTGCGATGGGAGGCCCACACGGGCCAAAGAACCAAGATGGATGAAAATAAATGAATGAAAGACCAATAGAAGTGGTCTGCCTGCCCCCCGCCCTCCCCAGCACCTCCCCCCCAAAAAAAAGTAAAATAAAAATAAAATTAAAAAAAAAAAAAAAACGGCAGTGTTCCATGGCAGCTAACAATAATTCCAATATCCCTTGGAAGGAAGGCTCTCAATTAATTCTAGCCCATTCATTTCTAAAATTACAGATACATTAGAATTCATGAAATTTACAGACCTTTAAATTCCCTTAGCAAACAGCAATGCATTAGCATATATATACATGTACATATGTAAGTGTGTATGTATATGTATATGTATATGTATATATGAGGAGTGGGCTACTTAAATTTTATGCATCTTCAATCAAAGCCCCATCTTTCCTGAGGTTAGATTTCTAAGCTGATAGTTCCCACTTCCCATCTCTGTCTATAAATGCCTTCCACACGAATATCATGGGAGTCCACCAGCACATATGCCCTTTGAAACACCCTAAGTAGGAAACATTGCCCGTTGAGTATTAAAGTAGACATGTAATCACGTTTCATCCTGAGCTATGGCCATCATGAAACACAAACGCCACATTCACTTAGGAAGGGTGTATGTACACTGTAAACAACGGGGGAATAGAGGACGCTTTCCTGAATTGGCCTGCTCAGCAAATCTGAACTCATTCAGCCTCAGACCCAGTTAATTCATGCTTCAGGGATGGTACCACTCTAATAAAATGAATGAAAAAGCAAGGACATACACGGAGAAGGGGAGCCCCTTTGCTGTGCATGCAATCAGCTGCTGTTCTGTTGGAACATACAAATAATTCAGAAGTGCCTGACAAATAAACCACGCATTCCTGGAGCCTGCCCCCAGAAAGCACACACTCTACATGCACGAGAGGCTCCGGGTCCATGGCAGGTCCTCATCTCCTGCCTGTCACGTCACATTCACTGTAGCAGTGATGGATGATGCTGCCTCACCCAGAAACTCCGTCAGCGACAGGAAATCCCAAATTGGGATTCTAAATTTGACCACAGATCATTCCAGTGGACAATGGGAGTTATCTGATTTGTGGGCTGAGCAAAAGCCAAAGGTTTCTGTGCATCCAAGAAAATGTACTTGCAAGTCATTTATTTTTTTAGAGAGAAGCTGGCATGAGTACTGCCTGAGAGGAGAGAGAGAGGTTTCCTGGAAGGGGGTGGCAGACTGAGTGCTGAGCATGGGGACACGTGTACGAACTGAGAGCACACCAAGTGCTTTTCCCCACTCCCATCACCTCACACGTCAGCTCAGAGGGCTGACAGGTCCCTGATCACTCAGCAGGCAGGCAGTAAACTCTGAGGGCCCAGGGAGTTAACACGGCCTTATCTTGAGCTCCTCTATTAACACACTTGTCATCACTTAACCAGGTTGTGAGTCACTGGAACAGTTTGATGGAAAGAGTGACCACCAGGGAGAAACCAGTTAACCTGGATGGGCTGGCCCAAGGGATCCAATGGCAATAAACTCTGTTATCTCTCCTGGTCCACAAACAAAAAGTTCTTGCTAAGCAAACATTCCGGTTCACTAGGAACTCCTCCACGTACCATATAGGGTGGTCATTATGCAGCTAAATAAGCACCTTTTAAAATATCCTTAACCTGAAAACTCCACCACTGTATGGGATGTCTTTCTCTAGTGACTTGGATTTGTCAATCTGAAAATTAATTTCTCTTGCCTTGACAGGGCATAAGAGGGCAAGTTAATAGAGAGTTCCAGTTAACCAAGTGCCTAATTTATACAGATCATCAGCTGTCTGCTTTGCACTGTGAAGAAGGGGATTAAGAGCCAAGGGAAATCGCTAGTCCTGGTTCTGCCACTGGACACATTACTAAGCCATCATACACCTCAGAGCTCTTCTCCAAAGAGTGAAAATAGTAGATGGATGAGCAGTTTTCAACCCGAATGTGGCAACACCCCGGTGAAGAGTTCAGATACACAGTCCTCAAAATTAAGGTGTCACAAAATGCTAGCATCTATTAGTTTCTATTTGTGTACTGACTGGTGATGAAGAAGGAAACGGCAACCCACTCCAGTATTCTTGTCTGGATAATTCCATGGACAGAGGAGCCTGGTAGACTACAGTCCACGGGGTCACAAAGAGTCAGACACGACTGAGCGACTATCACTCACTCACTCGTTGACTAGTGAAGCAGGCACTACTGCCATCCACATTTTACAGAGGGGGAAACCAAGGCTCAGAAATGTCAATAACTTTGCCTGAGGGTCCACCCAGACAGCCAGAGGCTGAGGTGAGACTTGGAATCCATGTGGTCTGGCTCTTAACCACTCCACTGGATGTCTCTCAATAACGGTTAATAGGAATGACCTGTTGCCGTTGTTTAGTTGCTAAGTCATGTCTAACTCTTTTGGATCCCATGGACTACAGCTGGCCAGGCTCCTCTGTCCAGGGGGTTGATTCTCAGACAAGAACACTGGAGTGGGTGGCCATGTCCTCCTCCAGATGATCCTCCTGGTCCAGGGGTCGAACCCATGTCTCCTGCACCTGCCAGTGGTTAATTAGTTATAGCTAATCAACTGAAAGACTGTCTATTACAGGTTTGAGGCTTAAGACAGAAAGCGATTCTCACCTTCATTTCAACACTGTTTTCTTGAGAGACAAGAGATGGGATTACATAACACAACCTGAGGCTTATGTCACAAAAGTGAACCCAACCCACTGGCTCCCAACAATCTGTTCCCAGCAGATCCAGAGCTCTTAGTGGGATTTTTGGATTTGTCAATCTGAAAATTAATTTCTCTTGCCTTGACAGGGCATAAGAGGGCAAGTTAATAGAGAGTTCCAGTTAACCAAGTGCCTAATTTATACAGATCATCAGCTGTCTGCTTTGCACTGTGAAGAAGGGGATTAAGAGCCAAGGGAAATCGCTAGTCCTGGTTCTGCCACTGGACACATTACTAAGCCATCATACACCTCAGAGCTCTTCTCCAAAGAGTGAAAATAGTAGATGGATGAGCAGTTTTCAACCCGAATGTGGCAACACCCCGGTGAAGAGTTCAGATACACAGTCCTCAAAATTAAGGTGTCACAAAATGCTAGCATCTATTAGTTTCTATTTGTGTACTGACTGGTGATGAAGAAGGAAACGGCAACCCACTCCAGTATTCTTGTCTGGATAATTCCATGGACAGAGGAGCCTGGTAGACTACAGTCCACGGGGTCACAAAGAGTCAGACACGACTGAGCGACTATCACTCACTCACTCGTTGACTAGTGAAGCAGGCACTACTGCCATCCACATTTTACAGAGGGGGAAACCAAGGCTCAGAAATGTCAATAACTTTGCCTGAGGGTCCACCCAGACAGCCAGAGGCTGAGGTGAGACTTGGAATCCATGTGGTCTGGCTCTTAACCACTCCACTGGATGTCTCTCAATAACGGTTAATAGGAATGACCTGTTGCCGTTGTTTAGTTGCTAAGTCATGTCTAACTCTTTTGGATCCCATGGACTACAGCTGGCCAGGCTCCTCTGTCCAGGGGATTGATTCTCCAGACAAGAACACTGGAGTGGGTGGCCATGTCCTCCTCCAGATGATCCTCCTGGTCCAGGGGTCGAACCCATGTCTCCTGCACCTGCCAGTGGTTAATTAGTTATAGCTAATCAACTGAAAGACTGTCTATTACAGGTTTGAGGCTTAAGACAGAAAGCGATTCTCACCTTCATTTCAACACTGTTTTCTTGAGAGACAAGAGATGGGATTACATAACACAACCTGAGGCTTATGTCACAAAAGTGAACCCAACCCACTGGCTAAACCAGCAGACAGATTGACAGGCATCTGCTGACCAGAAAACACACTGGTTCCAGGCAGCTTAGCCATGATTCCTTGGGGCTTTGAGAAAGCAGGCTGCAATATGTTTGCTTCTCTTCTGGCAGAACCAAAAGCCTGCCTCGCAGCAGTGACAATCCTGAGCCTAAAACAGCTGGGAGGATCTTGACAGGCTTATCTCCTTCAGCCCCTGGGACATCTTCAGCTGGCTGTCAGACCAAGATCACCAAACCAATTCTCCAGATTTCCTCTTTGACAGGCGACCACACCAGAGCACCACCTTACCCACCTTGAACCAAGCAGCCTCCCGCCCCACGCACACGGCCCCACTGTCCTGGCAGAATCAGGCCCAGAGTGCATTCACATGGTTCCTTCTGGCACCACAACCACACGCAGGCTGTGTCTGAGCAGTTCGGTGGCTCCAGCACCCTCGGCGAAGTGGATAACACTCCAATTATCAGCAGGCACCTGGAATTCCAGCCAGCCTCCCTCCAGGCATGCAGCCTACACCTGACTTCTGTAAGAGAAACGAACAGCAGCCAGAAGTTACCAGGGGCCACTAGGTGTCAGTGTCTGGGACAGAAATGAAGGTCTCAGAGCTGTCCACCAGTCACCATCACCAATTTCCTAAGTACTCCTTTAGGGAACCACTCAAGAGTGTCCAAGCTTATACAAAGGAGTAAACAATGAAATGATACAGAGAACCCCAGAGGATGAGTATCTACTTCAATCAAAAGAAGCCCATAAGAGAAGGCAGCCTCAAAGGTCATACACTGCAATTCCATTCATCTGATGTTCTCAGAAAGACAAAATAACAGTGATGGGAAACACACCAGTGGGTGCTGGGAGCTATGGGTAGAAGGCAGGAGCTTTATGGGACAGAGGGACAGGTCTCCATCCTGATTATGAGAGTGACTTCATGCAGGTATGCATGTGCTAAGCTTCCCAGAACTGCACACAAAAAAGGAGGGAGCCCATTTTACTGTATGATGTGGACTTCCCAGATGGCTCAGCGGTAAAGAACCCACCTGCAGAGCAGGAGTCACGGGTGACATGGGTTCAACCCTGCATCAGGAAGATCCCCAGGAGGATGGCATAACGACTCACTCCAGTATTCTTGCCTGGAGAATCCACGGACGGAGAAGCCTGGCCGGCTACATTCCATGGGGTCACATAGAATTGGACACGACTGAAGCAACCTAGCATGCACACATGCTATGTAAAAAATAAAATGTGTAAAAGGCCCACGAATAGGTTTTCTTCCAGAAGATGACTTTTCTTCATCATTATTTTCTAAACTGAGTCATACTTAGAATACTACTGATTATCTCATAACTTTAAATGGATATAGTTCCAGGAGAGATGAAATGGAATAACCTATGAAACTGCTTTTAGAACAGAAAGGGCAGGGACGAGGTCATAGGAATGGTAGTGCTTAGAGAAACAAATCCAACTAGGCTTTACAACCTCGCATTCGATGAGGATTTGAGGGCCTGGGTGCCCCCAACTCCTGCAACCCAGGGCCATTGCCCTTAGAGCTTTATTTCCTTCATGTATGTAAAGGGGCACCTAAGAAGGGGTTGTTTCTTTGTGCCCTTAAACTCTATTTCACAATAACTTAAGTGCACAGACCCATAACTGAGAGTTGTTTTCCTTTAACACTTAAAATAGAACAATTTGTCCTGTAAAACCGAAAGTACTAAGGTCATGAATGAAAGCTGATGAAACTCTGGTCTTATGGGAAATTCCACTTTCTGACAGCCCTGACGGTGCCTCTGACAAAGGAAAACAAACACAGTGACTCTGCTTCTGAAAAGCAGGGGACAGAAAGACTCAACCCATGCTTCTCAAAGCCTGGAGAAGTCTGTGCCATCAGCAGCTTGATGAAGACCCGTCCTGTGACCTGACCACAGAGAGGGCAACTGTTTGGAAAGCTAGGACAAATTTCTCAGTGGCATCTCACAACACAGACTGGGAGCAGCCCTGGAAAGACAGAGCTTCGACACACAGGATGTGAACCAGAAGCACAGCATTTCTAAAATACACCCTTCACCTACCATCCTGTTAGCCATTCATACTGGTGTCTTGGAAAGTTCCACACAAGCACGCTTCACCACTCTCCACCAGAAGCACAGCTCCCCACGCGTGTCTTTCCCAAGGACTTAGGGCCAGCCCCCATGGGATGGCACCATCCAGTCTTCAACTCAATTGAAATAACTTCCAGAACTGTCTTAATTACAGTTAGGCATCACTGCTACATGACAGCCTTAAATAAAAGTCCCTGGACTTGAACCTGCAGAGATTTCCAATGATAAAAGCACTTGGGAAGTGTTGATAAAGCACCAGTCAACCCTAACCCTTAAATGGGGAAAATTGCTGCAGCTCAAAATTCAACTCTCATGCAGAACTCTGAGGGCAAGGCATCAAAAGCTACCACCTCAGCGAAAAAGAACAAGCAAGAGAGGAAGCAAAGAAAAAAGAAAAACATGCATTCCATAAATTACCCACATAAATCAGTTTAGGCAGACTACAATTATTTTTAAAGGCAGAAAACCCTTAGAGACAAATTCATAGAAAACCTACAGTTATTCCTTTAGCAGGGCAAAATGTCTCAATGACAAGGAGATAGATTAATAAGTGGCCAACCACTGCCTTTGCTCCAATCAAATCCTTCCGTGGAGGATAGTCAGCAGGAGGAAACCTGAAAATCAAGGCAGAGGCTGGCATGAACCATGGGTGAAACTAGGAATAGGAGTCACCCAGGGCATCTCCCAGCTTGGTGGAGAGTTGAGGGCAGAGGAACGGAAAAGGAGCCTCCTATGTCTGGTTCCATACTTAAGAGAGTTTCTTTCATTATTTCATGTTCCCTCTGAGGCCTTTCACTCTGCAGACAAATAGACGTTCCTATGCATTGAATCAATTCCCCAAGGTCACCCGAGAGAGATCACAGGGAATGTGGGATTCTGCTCTGGTCCCTTAACACCCTGCGGCCATGAATAAATCCAGGACTCTGGGAAGGGTCCCAAACATTACAAATTCTAAAACTGAATGCAGGAATGAAAGTTTAAAACTGTCTTCAAAGAATTCCTCAAGTAATATACCCCTGCACATATAAAAAGCATCAGCGGGCTCAGATTAAAGGACTCAGGAGAGAGAGTTATTTTCAGAAATAAAAGTCCTTTCCCCTCCCCCTTGGCTAGGGCAGCAGAAATAGAAGAAACACCTTCCTGGGAACCCATCGTGGCCAGCAGGAGTGACCATCAGGCACAGGCCTCAGAGCTGCTCCCTCTTGGGTTCTTGGATTTCAGTAAGGACCCACCCCATCAGAACTGATGTCAAGAGTGGTGTGTGTGGACTCCTGTATGCCACGCCTTCATCCATTCAACAACTGCTTACTGAGGACCCAGTAAGTGCAAAGGGCTCTAGAGGTGCCGGGATGGAGCAAGGGGCCAGTCACCTGCGCCTTCCCAGGTCTATTCCCTGCCTTCCTCCTTCTGTGGTTTGGTGACGGGGTAACCTCCACAGGCTGTATGTTTCCCTGGAGGCAGGCTTGACAACTGGCTCAAGCTGGCTTCAGCCAGTGGGAGCCCTGGGGGAGCTGGAGACTGAGGGTGGAAGGAGCTGGCGAGAGCTTGTTCCTCTGCTGCCTCCCCTACCCTCTCCCGCTCCCTCTCCCTCAGGTGACGCCTCCAGCAGCAACTCCATCTCCTCCAAATCACCACCTCCATCCCTGGCTCCCTTCTCTTCTGAACCTCTGGGCTTCCCTGCAGCAGCCTAGTTGATCTTTCTGCTCTACCTAAACCCTGGTTTCTAGGTCCCTGCATTAAATTCCCTCTCTCGATCCACCATGTTCTCCTGATTGGATTCTGATTCCTATAGGCATTGAAGATGACTAACCAGATTCCTGCCCTCTAAGGACTTACATTCCAATAGGGAGAAACCCAAAGGGCAAGAAAACAATGAGATAAACAAAGAAATAATAGTTCCAGTTGTGCTAAGGGTTATGAAGGAAATCAGCAGCAAAGAGGCAGGCGTCAGGGGCACAGACTGTCTCTAAAGGCAAAGAGACATCTTTCCGAGATCTGAAGAAGGCAGTAGAACCCACCCATGAAAGGCCAGGGGGAGAGCACTCAGACAGAGGAAAGAAAAAAAGTGCAAGTGTTAGTCACTGAGCTGTGCCCAACTCTTCGCGACCCAATGGACTGCACAGCTCCAGGCTGATCTGCCCATGGAATTCTCCAGGCAAGAAGAGTGGAGTGGGGTAGCCATTCTCTTCTCTAGGGAACCTTCCTGACCCAGGGATCGAACTCACATCACCTACATGTCAAGCAGCTTCTTTACTGTTAGAGCCACCAGGGAAGCCCAAACAGCATGACAAAGGCTGTGGTCCAACAACTAGCATGTTCAGAGTCACAATCCGTCTGGCCACGGTAAAGAGAATGTCTCCTACTGTCCATGGAGACAGAGATTTTCAAATCCCTCGCCTTCAAATTGCTTCCTTACCCAGATATATGACCCCTCCAAGAGACAACTAGCTGTCATCCCAGCCAGCTTGCACAAAGAAGGACAGAGGGGACAGCCACAGCTCCTGAAGCATGGGTTTTGGTCCCCCGATAACAGCTCCAGTGTCTGCTGTGGTCAGAGGAGAGGAGAGGTGAACACCTGTGCGCGTGGCAGCCGTCACTCACAGATCCTAAGGGTCCCTCCCTCCCTGAACCATTTTGGAAAGTTGCTGGTAAAGAGGTAAGTGCACACCAGCACAGCCTCACATGCCAAGGTGGTCCACTGAACTGTCCACTCTGGCAATCAGACTCTCGACCTGCCCCTTGGACTAGCAGATTGCTGCAAGTGCTTTGTTTTGCTTCCCAGCTCTTTCTCTGCTACGTCATCCAGCATCTCTCTCGTTTCCTCAAGGTGACCAATGCATGCTGTCAAGCAAGGCTGAGGCAAAGGAGGAAATAGGAATGTAGGTCCCATCGTGCCTTCTTCCCTGAAATGCTACTAATCTGGCATTTAGGTTGTTTGCTCCTTTCATCAGAATGCCATTAAGAAATCTCTGCCGGGTTTCTGTACACAGTTTTTCTCTAATGAAGCAGCAAATCTCTTTCACAAATAATGGCTATGTCACATCCAAGCACTCTGGCCCCAGCCAGCCAGCGGGGCTGCTGTCTCCAGCAAACACAGTGCCTCTGTCACGTCTGTTCCTCCTAGAATGGGCTGCCCTCCTGGTCCCTGAATCAAAGTCAGACCTGTCTGGCCTTGGCAACTAGAAGAAACAAGAGCAACTGGTGGTTTTCAAAGAGACAATGCCCTGTCCCCAATGTTTGACATAGCATCTTGGAACATGATTCTTTATGAATACACTTTTGAATGTCCACGTCCCTCCTGGTTGCAACTCTGGTCCAAATGTGCAGTGGCTGACCCAGTGTGGGGGGACCTATTAATTAATACTGAACCCCTGTAAGTGAGGGTAGACATGATCTGAAACAAGCCCATAATGAGGTGCCCCAGGGGCAGTCAGTGAGGATCACAGCAGGGTCCGGTTGAACATGGCATTTGGCCACAGTCAGGGGCCACACTCGCCAAGCTCTGTGGAGACTCCTCTCCAAGTACTGTGTAGTATTCCTCTTGGAAGGCAATGTGGCAATAACTAAGTTTAAGATGCACATAACCTGGCACCCTAATGCCACTCGTAGGACTAGCCATAGATAAATTGTCACGTAAGTGTGAAGTATGAGAAAGTACTTGTTGTAACATTGTTACAGCAGAAGATCAGAAAAAACCACTCTGAACAAGGGGCTGGCTGGTTGCATATATTCTGATACATCAGTACAATGAAAACCTATGCAGCTATTAAAAAGGACAGGTACAGAAATCCTGCTATGAACAGGGCATTCATTGTGCCATTTGCAGAGGTGTAGACAGTCCTAGAAACTGTCATCAGAGTGAATTAAATTAGAAAGAGAAAAACAAACATTGTATATTAATACATGTATGTGGAATCTAGAAAAATGAACCTCTTGGCAAGCAGACATAGAGACATAGATGTACAGGGGGAAAAAGTATGGCTATCAAGGTGGGAAAGACAGAACGGAATGAAGTCAGAGACTGGGACTGACGTGCACATATATACACACAGACGTCAGAGAGCTCCACACACACAGACCTGAGCACTCGACTCAGTGCTCTGCAGCGACATAAACGGGAAGGAAATCCGAAACTGAGTGGATATGTGTATACACATGGATGATTCACTTTACGGTAGAAACTAACACAACAGTGCAAAGCAACTATACTCCAATAAAAATGTTTAAAGATGAAATACAGTCATATGAAAATGCACTATCATTTGTTTTTCTCAAAAATGGGGAGTTATACATATACACACACGTATGTGTGCAGATACGCTTATATACACGCAGATTCTTCCTAGAAGGACACGCTGGAACATGACAATGAACACGGCTTTCACCTCTGGGAAGAAGAAATGGGGAAGCAGAGTACTAGAATCCATTTTTAGCAGGGTGTTTTCTTTTTTTTTTTTTTTTTTGCAGGTACAATTTATCTCCTAAAAATATATATTTTTAAAAAAAATTAAATGCAATTCTCCCTAAGGCTCAGGTGAATAGAATAGTGAAATCACTGACTGGAAGTTGGGGTAGACAGGGTAACGGTCTCCCAAAGACATCCACATCTTAATCCCCAGGAAGCGTTACCTTACATGACCAAAGGGTCTTTGCTGGTGTGATTAAGTTAAGGCTCTTAAGATGAGGAGAGGATCCTGGATTATGCAGGTGGGCATTAATGCAATCACAGGGTTCCCATTAAAGGAAAGCAGGAGGCTCAGAATCAGAGAAGGAGATGCGACAACACAAAGAGAGAGCAGAGGGATATGAGGTAGGGGCCATAAGTCAAGAAATGTGGGCGGCGTCTAGAAGCTGAAAAAGGCAAGGAAAGGAACCCTCCCCAGGCACCTCCAGCCCAGTCAGCAACTTGATTCTACCCAGTGAGACTGAGTCTAGCCTTTAAACTCCCAGCACGGTGAGGTAACAAGTCTGTGTTGTTTTAAGAGGCACTGAATCTGTGGTAGTTTGTTATAGTAGCAATCGTAAACTAACAGAGGTATACTTTTAAAACAGTCTAATTCATGTGTCATAAGGTGGACAATCAGACAGGCTTATCTAAAGTGGCAGCCCATGAGCCTCGACTGATCCTTCTGCTGAAGACATGACAAGTTTTCCATAACTGTCAGTTGCAATAAAGTCTGATGAATGACAAACATCTCCCTTAGTCAGCCTGGTACAGCCGCCGTCCCCAGGCCCACACTGGGGTGAACTCCACGCCCATCTGGCCTAACTGCTACTCTCTTAATAGGATGGCATCTCTACCCTAGTGTGTGCTGATTCCATTTGTTAGGCAGGAAGAAAACAGGTGAGAGGGCCTACCTACCAACCTGCTTAACGTGGGTTATAAACCTTAAGAAAAATGTCTAAGGGGGCTCATGTGGAGAAAAAAAAAAAAAAATCTTTCTGGGGCCCTGGTAAAGCCCATTGTGAACTTCCCTCTGCCTTTGAACCATTCACCTGACTGCACTCAAGACATCTAAGGAGGATGCAGACTTACGTCCTTGTCTCAGAAATTAAGACCACTCCTGCCCCCACTGTGTGATTGAGGACCCAGTTTCTACGAAGAAGGTTTTGCTGAGATACAGGAGAAACTGTGAGAGGTAGTTTATAATCACAGTCTCCTGGCTTCCAGAGAACCACAAATCCCAAGACAGAGTCCTGCTCTCTCTTGTCCCAAGAATAGAGTCTAATCAGATGGCCCTATCACACCCAACAATGCAACGTGGAGCAATCACTTGGTCTCAACTCACATTTCATCTACAGGATGCTGTTGCCCAAATCCTTAGACATCTTATACATGAGATTATTAAAGAGCTAAAGGTATAACAGCAAGAACCTCAATGGAAAACATTACAGCTCTTTTTCCCCTCTGCTTGGGGAACACAAGCCTTTATCATTTTCGTTCATTCAAGTGACAGCTTCACCCAAGCTCTGGGGTTGCTGTGCATGATGCTGCCCTGGTGATTTATAGCCCATCGACTCATCTCATTAAGTCAAGGGGGATTAGCACATGAACCTGCTTTGTAAACTGTAAGGCACTACCCACATGTCTGGTGGTAAGACTAGTAAAGCCCTGAATACACACAACTAATTTGGCTGCACACTAAGACAGTTGGTATAAAAGAGACAGCCTTTACCTATGAAAACAAAGGGAGAAGAAAAATAAACCCCTCTTGCTTGTTCAGCCAGGTTATATCTGCTATTCCATTCCTCAGCCTCTCTATTGCCAGGATCTGAACATTACAGGTGTGGAGAAAGGAAAATGCACTTCCTCTCTGTTAATTTTTCCTGCCTGGACTCCAAGAGGGGAACTTAAATGAAGAGATGTGTGCATTAATCGGCCCCCAAATTAATGTACACAATGATCTCAGTAGTGACAGTGAGTGAGGCTGATTAACCCTCAGGGAAGCATCCCAAAGGCCTTCGGCTACCATTTCCTCCCAAGGCAGGCCCTTGCAGTCACCCAAAAAAACTAGCAACCTCTACGTGTGAGCCAAACCGGTTTCATGAATTGTCTCATAAGAATTCAACAATAATTGTAATCCAGTGGACTTTGCAAACCAGAGACAGCCTATCAACAATGAGAACGAACTGGCCACAAATGCCTGTTTAAGAGTTAGGAGGAAGGAGTTCTCAGAGGGCTCACGAGAACCATCAGAAGTAACCAAGAAGACTTCCCTACTGGTACTGTGGATAGGAATCCACCTGCCAAGGCAGGGGACACAGGCTTGATTCCTGGTCCGGGAAGATGGCACATGTCATGGAGCAACTAAATCCGTACACCACAACTACTGAAGCCCCCTTGACCTAGAGTCTGTGCACCACAACAAAAGACGCCACCACAAGGAGAAGCCCATGCACTGCAATGAAAAGTAATCCCCGCTCAGCACAACTAGAGAAAGACCTTGCACAGTAACAAACACCTAGCATAAGTCAAAAATGAAAAAAAAAAAAAAACCCAACAACAGGGCCTTCCCTGGTAGTCCAGTGGGTAAGGACACCGCCTTGCAATGCAAAGGCCGCCGGTTCAAGCCCTGGCCTGGGAAGATCCCACGTGCCAAGGAGCGGCTGGACTGATGTGTCCAATTACCGAGCCAGAGCTCTGGAGTGCATGCGCCCAGAGCCGGTGCTCTGCGACAACAGAGGCCACCGCGATGGGAGGCCCACAGGAGCCAAGGAACAAAGATGGATGAGAATGGACAAATAGAAGACCAATAGAAGTGGCCCGCCTGCTCCCCTCACTCCCCACCCCTCCCCCCATCAAAATAAATAAATAAATAAATCTTTAAAAAAATAAATAAATAACCAAGAAGTATACTAAAACATGCATATTTAGGCACCAAGAAGTATCCTGTAATGGGGAAGAGAAGTGTAACTCTACGGAAAAATTAAAAATCTCCAGATGATTCTAACACACATCTGAGCTCAGGCCCTACAGAGTCATGGTAACCTCCCAACGGTCCCCCCACTTGCCACCTGCTGCCTGACAGCCAGCCCGTCTAGAGAGGAGCAGGCCTCAGCATCCAGGGGTGCCCTTTCCAGGGTGGGTTTGATGGCCACCAAACCCACAGCCCCTCTGGGCTTCCACTATATACAGGCAGGGAGGACCGTCTCTGGGACATCCTCACTGTGGGCAGCTGGGCAGAGATGATCCTCAGCACCCGCCCTCTAAGCACCCAAAGAATCTGCACCCTAGAGCATCGCATGGGCCTCTTGCTTAAGGAGTAACAAGGACAACTTTGAACAACTGCTGCTGTGGTGGTTGTAGCCTTCTCCAAACAGGGCACATCACAAGACCCCTTGACCTAGAGTGGATAGGAATCCACCTGCCAAGGCAGGGGACACAGGCTTGATTCCTGGTCCGGGAAGATGGCACATGTCATGGAGCAACTAAATCCGTACACCACAACTACTGAAGCCCCCTTGACCTAGAGTCTGTGCACCACAACAAAAGACGCCACCACAAGGAGAAGCCCATGCACTGCAATGAAAAGTAATCCCCGCTCAGCACAACTAGAGAAAGACCTTGCACAGTAACAAACACCTAGCATAAGTCAAAAATGAAAAAAAAAAAAAAAACCCAACAACAGGGCCTTCCCTGGTAGTCCAGTGGGTAAGGACACCGCCTTGCAATGCAAAGGCCGCCGGTTCAAGCCCTGGCCTGGGAAGATCCCACGTGCCAAGGAGCGGCTGGACTGATGTGTCCAATTACCGAGCCAGAGCTCTGGAGTGCATGCGCCCAGAGCCGGTGCTCTGCGACAACAGAGGCCACCGCGATGGGAGGCCCACAGGAGCCAAGGAACAAAGATGGATGAGAATGGACAAATAGAAGACCAATAGAAGTGGCCCGCCTGCTCCCCTCACTCCCCACCCCTCCCCCCATCAAAATAAATAAATAAATAAATCTTTAAAAAAATAAATAAATAACCAAGAAGTATACTAAAACATGCATATTTAGGCACCAAGAAGTATCCTGTAATGGGGAAGAGAAGTGTAACTCTACGGAAAAATTAAAAATCTCCAGATGATTCTAACACACATCTGAGCTCAGGCCCTACAGAGTCATGGTAACCTCCCAACGGTCCCCCCACTTGCCACCTGCTGCCTGACAGCCAGCCCGTCTAGAGAGGAGCAGGCCTCAGCATCCAGGGGTGCCCTTTCCAGGGTGGGTTTGATGGCCACCAAACCCACAGCCCCTCTGGGCTTCCACTATATACAGGCAGGGAGGACCGTCTCTGGGACATCCTCACTGTGGGCAGCTGGGCAGAGATGATCCTCAGCACCCGCCCTCTAAGCACCCAAAGAATCTGCACCCTAGAGCATCGCATGGGCCTCTTGCTTAAGGAGTAACAAGGACAACTTTGAACAACTGCTGCTGTGGTGGTTGTAGCTCTTTCTCCACAAACATCAGTCCTCCAGCGAGCTCTAAAGTCATGCAGGCTGTGCACAGGGGAACTTGGGGGGTTTTCTCATTGTGCACTTGCAAAGCCCACAGCCTGTGATCACTTTATACTGCATGCTTCTGGGGTGGTGATATGGTAAACATCTTCTGACTTCCACCCACCTACCCTTTACTGCTGCCAGCGGCATCCCTCATTTAAACACCATAGTAAGGTCAGCTAGATGCCGTATATGTGAAGTAACCATTCCCCCCAGCGTGAAATTCTCCCCAAAGAGCCACATTTTAAGGCTTTCTGGGAGGGTCTTCAGGAACTGCTGCTCTGGAAGCACAAATAAGCAGCAAAAAAGACCTCCCTCACCAGGCCGGTGTCTGGATTTCCCATCTGACCCATGCCTGGATCTGCGCAACCCTCTGGCCCTCCTCCAGTGAGCCACAGAATGTGATTTCACTTTCTGGGTCCAAGTGGCTGCTTTCTGAGAAGTCAGTGTAACCCATCAGGCTTTGGAAATGAATTTAAGCTGCGTTTGTACTTTCCATTACCCAGGTTGCTCTGGAATGCAGCTCCTAAGAGGGGCAGTTGGCCTTCCCATCAAGGAGCTTAAGAAAAGGGAAAAACAAAGGAGACAGAATCTGAGCCAGAGGCCTGGGGTGGGGAACTCAGAGCTGTTGGCTTCTGGAGCTCCTGGTCAGGTCCCTGCCCTCCGCCATTTCCACCATGCTCTTTGGAGCAAACTGCCAGGAAAAGCAGAGACCTCCATACTGGAAGCCCAGCAGCAAACACCCCAGGGCTGGAAGGACCTCAAAGTCCTTCTGACCCATCTATGTCCACCAAACTGCTCCACTGCACTGGTCCTCCACAAAGCTGTGCACAGAGGTGAAAGAGTCACCAGGAAGGCAGACAGAACCCTGCTCCCTTCCACCAGCTCCTCAATTAGAAGAAACCACTCCCTTGAGCTCACAGCCTGGACTCAAACTGGATTTCACGCCTTCTCATTTCCTCGGCCAGGTACCCCTGGGCATCTCACAACAGGAGCAACTGTATGGTACAATCCTGCCTCATTAAGGGAACGTCACCTCCCTGGGCTCTGGAGAAGGAAAGAAACCTGAGAATGTGCAGCTTTGACTACTTCTGAAAACCAAAGTTCAATTCAAATCCCACTTCCACCACTGACCAGTCCATGACTTGGATCAGCTTATTTAACTTCTCTATTCCTCAACTCCTCTTCCATAAAACAGGAAAATGACAGCACTAATTAAGACTGTCGTGAGGATTAAATGAGCACATGGATTTAAATCACTGTCTCATTACGTTGTTAGATCAATTCCAAGAGTCACATTTTTCCAACAGAGATCGATTATTAAGTCAAGATAAATCTTACCTTCAATGGGTATTTTAATACATACTTAATAGAGCATTTTCTTGTATCTCTTTCCTCTAAAAAAAACACTTATTAGGGCTTCCCTGGTGGTCCAGTGGGTAAGGACACCGCCTTGCAGTGCAAGGGGTGCTGGTTCGATCCCTGGCCTGGGAAGATCACACACGCCGCGGAGCAGCTGGACTGATGTGTCCCATTACTAAGCCGGAGCTCTGGAGCGCACGCACCCAGAGTCAGTGCTCTGCGACAACAGAGGCCACCGCGATGGGAGGCCCACAGGGGCCAAAGAACAAAGATGGATGAAAATAGATAAATGAAAGACCAATAGAAGTGGTCCGCCTACCCCTCTCCCTCCCCTACCCATCTCCCCCTCCCAAAAAAATTTAAAAAAAAAAAAGCACTTATTAAATGGGTGGTGCACCCTACTAAGCATTATATTTTAGAATCAGGGAAATCTAGGAGAGAAATATTTTCATGGCCATTCCACACATAGCAACAGATGGAATATTCGTTCAAGACTCCTCCTCTTGAGGAGGAGTAATTCTGTAGCTCAGTTCAATGCCCCTGGGGAAGAGGTTGCCACCCCAGCGAGCACCCCTCTTCCTTCTCCAGCCTCTCCAGACCCTCTTCCGTGATCTCCAACCCAAACCCAGCAAAGCCTTGCAGGAGGAGCCTGCTGGCCTCGAACTGCCAGCCCTGACTGCTCCCTGGGGCCCGAGGGGGCCAGGCCACCCCAGAGGTTCTGATTCAATTAGTGGGAGTGGGGTCTGGAGCTCCCCAGAGGACTGGGACAGGATGCAACCAGGACTGAGAACTATGGCTCCACTCAGTCTCATCACCATCTGACGGCTGAATCCACCCCAGTATGGCAGTTACCAACAGCTGGTAGCCTCCTCCCTCACTCCAGGAGGGTCGCAGCCCTCACTAACGCAGGTCACAGGATACTACACAAAAGAACGGGCTCTTCCTCAGGCAGGGCCTTTGCTGTTTTGAGATGAGGTAAGTCCTTGAAGGCAATTTTAAGCTGAGAAATGAGAAAACCTACCTTAAAAAAAAAAAAAAAAAAATCTCTCCTTCCTAGCCAGTTCAGCTGAGATACCTGGGTATTAACCTATTTTGAATTTCTTAGAGATCTTTTGATTTACAAATGATCTGATTCTCCAAGCCAACCATGCTGAGAATGCAAGATAATTTTTATGTTGGCTGGATGCTGTAAGAAATGGTGAGTGGTAAAGATCATCAATAGAAGTGAATTTCTCACATGTTAGGCAAATCCATTCCTGGGTAAGCTAGACCCACTTTAAAAAAAAAAAAAAAGAAAGAAAAAAAAACACCGAAACTTAGTCTTTTATTTGCCCAAGGCCAGCTGTTGCAGGCAGAGGCCCCAAGGCTTCCAGAGGGATGGAGGGAGGAGGGGCGAGTCAGCCTGCCTACCAAGAGCTGCCTGCCCCACTCGGCTTCCTGCAGAAGATGGGAGACAAAGAGGACACCTGGGCCATCGACTCTCAGTACGTGTGTTAGTTGCTCGGTTGTGCGACCCTTGGACCTTAGCCCACCAGGTTCCTCTGTCCATGGGGCTCTCCAGGCAAGAATACTGGAGTGGGTTGCCACAGACCCACTTTTGAGGGGTCTTGTCTTCCCTCCCCCCTTCCTTCTCCAGCCTCTCCAGACCCTCTTCCGTGATCTCCAACCCAAACCCAGCAAAGCCTTGCAGGAGGAGCCTGCTGGCCTCGAACTGCCAGCCCTGACTGCTCCCTGGGGCCCGAGGGGCCAGGCCACCCAGAGGTTCTGATTCAATTAGTGGGAGTGGGGTCTGGAGCTCCCCAGAGGACTGGGACAGGATGCAACCAGGACTGAGAACTATGGCTCCACTCAGTCTCATCACCATCTGACGGCTGAATCCACCCCAGTATGGCAGTTACCAACAGCTGGTAGCCTCCTCCCTCACTCCAGGAGGGTCGCAGCCCTCACTAACGCAGGTCACAGGATACTACACAAAAGAACGGGCTCTTCCTCAGGCAGGGCCTTTGCTGTTTTGAGATGAGGTAAGTCCTTGAAGGCAATTTTAAGCTGAGAAATGAGAAAACCTACCTTAAAAAAAAAAAAAAAAAAATCTCTCCTTCCTAGCCAGTTCAGCTGAGATACCTGGGTATTAACCTATTTTGAATTTCTTAGAGATCTTTTGATTTACAAATGATCTGATTCTCCAAGCCAACCATGCTGAGAATGCAAGATAATTTTTATGTTGGCTGGATGCTGTAAGAAATGGTGAGTGGTAAAGATCATCAATAGAAGTGAATTTCTCACATGTTAGGCAAATCCATTCCTGGGTAAGCTAGACCCACTTTAAAAAAAAAAAAAAAGAAAGAAAAAAAAACACCGAAACTTAGTCTTTTATTTGCCCAAGGCCAGCTGTTGCAGGCAGAGGCCCCAAGGCTTCCAGAGGGATGGAGGGAGGAGGGGCGAGTCAGCCTGCCTACCAAGAGCTGCCTGCCCCACTCGGCTTCCTGCAGAAGATGGGAGACAAAGAGGACACCTGGGCCATCGACTCTCAGTACGTGTGTTAGTTGCTCGGTTGTGCGACCCTTGGACCTTAGCCCACCAGGTTCCTCTGTCCATGGGGCTCTCCAGGCAAGAATACTGGAGTGGGTTGCCACAGACCCACTTTTGAGGGGTCTTGTCTTCCCTCTTGCATCCATGGCAAGCCTTATCTCTTTACAGCAGACCTTACTTTCCCTCCATCTTCTCTTGTTGGAGCTACACTCCAGCAAACCATAAACAGTACTCACCGACCACAGAGATACGACCCCGCGTTGGAGAATGAGTGTGAGCTGGCTTCCACCACACTTTAATTGACCTCCTAGAGTAAAGGCGTGCATATAATTCCGCGTGTACTCAACAGTAGAAACTCTTGTGACTGGGCACTCAAAGTTTAATTCTCTGAGAAATTGGCAAAAGCTGCACAAGGCATCCAAGATGCTTTTAAATCACAATAATGGCAGCATCTCCCAACAGTTTAATGTTTTCAACCCACCAGAAGGCTGAGTCCCAGACAGCGGGGGGAGCTTGGTGCAAATCAAAGCCAATTAAAGTCAGGCAGGGTGGCCGCTCATCCCAGATTCCAGGGCCTCTGAGCAGGGCTGCAACGGGCCCAGTGGAGAAGAGCTACCAAACTCTGAAGGCACACTGTGTGCCAGGGGTTGCACTGGGTCCTTCTTACAGCACCTTCCCATGGCACTTCCTCGTCACAGTCACCAGGAGGCAGGTCACAAGCAGGCCTGGAGTTAAGCCCTTCTCCCTCTAATTTCCAAGCCTCTTTCTACAAAAAGGTGGAGGAGCCACTTGTGCCCCATCAGATCTGGAGAACAGGGTTTCAGTGAATTCAAGATTTGGTTGAGAATTCTGTTTTCGAATCTTGGTATGGCTCTTGGTATGGCTCAAGATTTGGTTGAGAATTCTGTTTTCGAATCTTGGTATGGCTCCCCGCCTACACTTAACTAACGATGACCTGTGACCAATCTTGTGGATAAATCTCCATTCCACCACTGAGAAGCTGTGTGACCTTGGGCAAGCTATCTAATCTCTCTGAGCTCAAAGTCTTCATCTTCAAAATGGAAATAGTAATACCCCCGATGTTGCGAACATTAAGTGAGCTCATTGACCATGGGGATTACTGCTGCCACCTTCAATGGCTCTGTCTCACACTGCTCCAAGGCCTGCCTTTTCAAGGGTGAGTGTCTTGTAAACCCGTCAGGGCAAGTCTTGTTTTTCTTTTATCCCCTCAGGGCCTAGTTCACTATAGGTGCTAAATAATCATTGTCTCATTCAAGATTCGCAAGTCTAATGAAGTCATTTTCCTAAACTGAAGGGACTTTTTTTTTTTTTTACAAATAAGTTTACATGTTTATTATATTTTAATTTAATTAATTTATTTATGTTGGCCACACCACAACATGGCATGTAGGATCTTAGTTCCCCAGTCAGGGATTGAACCAGTGCCCCTTGCAATGGAAGTATGGATTCTTAACCACTGGACCACCAGGAAAGTCCCTAAGGGACTTCTGACAAACTTCTACTACTAAACCCAGCTATCCACTTCCCCACCTGTAATCCTCATCCTAGAAAAATCCATAAAAGACGTCAGACTAAATTTTATGTTGCCACTGGGCCTCCACAACTTTCCGTGTGGACCAAAGATGGTCGATGCTAGGCTATAAACCTGCCACTCAGTGTGACCTCCAGACCATGGGCATCAACATTCCCTGGGGGCTGCCCAGAAGTGTCAATTCTTGGCATGGTCCAGGTTCCTAATGTGCTCTGACTGCAGCACGCCAGGCTTCCCTGTCCTTCACCATCTCCTGGAACTTGCTCAAACTCATGTCCATTGACTAAGTGATGCCATCCAACCATCTAGCTGTCTATCATCCCCTTTTCCTTTTGCTTTCTATTTTTCCTAACATCAGGGTCTTTTCCAATGAGTCATCTGTTTGCAACAAGTGGCCAAAGTACTGGAGCTTCAGCTTCAGCATTAGTCCTTCCAATGAATATTCAGGGTTGATTTCCTTTGGGATGGACTGGTTTAATCTCTTTGCAGGCTTAGGGACTCTCAAGAGTCTTCTCCAACACCACAGTTCAAAGGCATCAATTCTTCGGCACTCATTGTTCTTTATACTTCAACTCTCACATCCATAGTTGACTACTTAGGGAGGGCATTTTGGAGCACATGGTCAAAGAAATATTTGCCTTTATCTTAAGTCACCTAGAGGTGAGTCACTGGTTGAAACTGCCTGATCTTGGTCTTTTCTGGCCCCTGAAGAACTCAATACTTGAATCCAGCACAGCCCCAAGAAATTAACATTTGCCCAAAGGGCAGGATGGACCTCAGCTACCTGAAGATGTTACTCCTGCTCTTCTGGCTCTGAAATGAGTGGCAGGGTAATTTCCAGAAATACCAATTTATGTCTGTGCTCTCTGTCATTTGCATTCTCATATCTAACAAGTAGCTTAACAAGAGGATTTTCACAGGTGGGAAAATATAGGTAGCTTGATGAGAAATGTTCTTCTGGTTCACTGAGGTTCACGGAAGAGATGGTGGTGGAGAAGACCTTTGGGAGCACCACAGAAGAGAGGTAGAAGAAGACTAAGGAGAAGGAGGAGGTAAGCAAGAGAGTCAAATCCTCCTGGTGGCAGAGAGACAACGAGACCTTAAAAAGGGGTCACCTCATGGTACTCTGGGGAGGATGTACCACTGATACAAGGTTCCTGTTTGCACAGACTCACAGATGCAGCAGAACCCCAAATCTAAAGGAGTTTGATCTCACAATAAGAATTTCACAAACAAGGACCAGATGGGCATATATTAGTGACCAAAAGCCTGTGACTGGGTATTTTCTTATACCCAACAGTTTTGCCCAACCCAGAGGAGGGGGAACTTCCCCCAGTAAATATGCAGATGAAAACCTGATCAGATTTCAGTTGATCAGAAGATTATACATTAGCAATGATTTTGTTTGTACACCTGCACTGGTAAATGGAGGCACTCACTCTAAGTGCTTATTATGGGTTAACCAACTGCCCATGTCTGCCTGGGTCTGCCTGCTTCCTGCCTTGAAAAGCCTACCCATCTGTATGTCCATCCATCAGGTCCAGCTACAGCTCCATGTCTCCCATGAAGACCCCCTTACCCCCAGCTCACAAGATTCTCTCCTTCTGCCTTTGCCCCACAAACCACAAGTTACACTTCACTTCGTGTAAATGGTGGAATTATTTCTGTGACTCCAACTCACTTCCCCATTGTGGAAGTAAACTCCTGGAAGGCACAGCCTACGGCATCATTTGTTTTCTCCTTCACCTATCAGAGGGCTGGGCCAGCAGCAGACAATCGACAAGCTCTAGGTTTTTTTTTTTTTTTTTTTCGGTCATATGTTATATGTTGATTTTCTTTTTTTTTTTTTTTTTTTTTTTTTTAAACCTTTATTTTACTTTTAACTTTTACAGAGTTTTGTTGTTCACAGACATGCATGTTCTCAGATTAGTCACATGTATATCCCCCCCTTCCCTCCCCTCCCGACCATCACACAGCACCCCTGAAGGATCCCCTTTTCTCACAGAGCAATGACTAGAGCTATTTTCTTCACTTATGATAGTACAGGCCTTCATGCTACTTCCCTTATGCCTCTCAACCACTGTTCCTTCCCCACAATGTCCATATGTCCACTGTCCATGTCTGTCTTTCTGTCGCTTCACTGCATGTGCCATCATCACCATCCTACTAGATTCCATATATATGTGTTAATATACTGTATTTGTCCTTCTCTTTCTGACTGACTTCACTTTTTAGGATACATTCTAGATCCAGCCACCTCATGAGGGCTGATTCTTCTGCATTTCTCTTTACAGCTGTGTAGTATTCCATTGTATATATGTACCAGAGCTTTTGGATCCATTCGTTCGTCGATGGGCATCTAGGTTCCTTCCATGTTCTAGCTATTGTATAGAGAGCTGCAATGAACATTGGGGTACAGGTGCTTCTTTCAGTTTTGATTTCATCAGGGTATAAGCCTAAGAGTGGGATTGCTGGGTCATATGGTGCTTCTATTTTTAGTTTTTTAAGAAATCTCCAGACTGTCTTCCATAGAGGCTGTATCAATTTACACTCCCACCAGCAATGCAGGAGGGTTCCCTTTTCTCCGCAGCCTCTCCAGCATTTATTGTCTGTCGATTTGTGGATGATGGCCATTCTGACGGGTGTGAGGTGACATCTCATTGTAGTTTTGATTTGCATTTCTCTAATTATTAGTGAAGTTGAGCATCGTTTCATGTGTTTTTGGGCCATCTGTATGTCATCGTTGGAGAGGTGTCTGTTTAGGTCCTTTTCCCATTTTTTGATTGGGTTGTTCGTTTTTCCAGTGCTGAGTTGTCTGAGTTGCTTGTAGATTTTGGAGATTAATTCTTTGTCTGTTGTTTCATTTGCTATGATTTTCTCCCACTCTGTGGGGTGTCTGTTGAACTTTTTTGTAATTTCTTTTGCTGTACAAAAGCTTTTAAGTTTCATTAGGTCCCACATGTTCATTTGTCTTTTTAGTTCCACTATTCTAGTAGGTGGGTCAGAGAAGATCTTGCTTTGATTGATGTCCTTGAGGGTTTTGCCTATATTCTCCTCTAAGAGTTTGATGGTTTCTGGCCTTACATTTAAGTCTTTAATCCATTTTGAGTTGATCTTTGTGTATGGTGTCAGGGTATGTTCCAATTTCATTTTCTTGCATGTAGCTGTCCAATTTTCCCAGCACCATTTGTTGAAGAGGCTGTCTTTGTCCCATTTTATATGTTCGCCTCCTTTGTCAAAAATAAGGTACCCATAGGTGCGTGGCTTTATCTCTGGGTTCTCGATCTTGTTCCATTGGTCGATATTTCTTTTCTTTGTGCCAGTACCATACTGTCTTGATGACTGTTGCTTTGTAGTAGAGTCTGAAGTTGGGGAGGCTGATCCCCCCAGCTCCATTCTTCTTCCTGAGGATTGCTTTGGCTATTCGAGGTCTTTTATGTTTCCATATGAACTGTGTTATTCGTTGGTCTAGTTCTGTGAAGAATGTTATTGGAAGCTTGATAGGGATCGCATTGAATCTATAGATGACATTTGGTAGTATGGTCATTTTCCCAATATTGATTCTCCCGACCCAGGAACACGGAATATTTCTCCATCTGTTTAAGTCTTCTTTAATGTCTCTCATGAGTGTCTTGTAATTTTCTGTGTACAGTTCTTTTGTTTCTTTGGGTAGGTTTATTCCTAGATATTTGATTCTTTTGGTTGCGATGGTGAAGGGGATTGCCTCTTTGATTTCATTTTCTGATTTTTCATTGTTCGTGTATAGGAATGCCAGTGATTTCTGTATATTGATTTTGTATCCTGCAACTTTGCTGAATTCGCTGATTAACTCTAGTAGTTTTGTAATAGTGTCTTTGGGATTTTCTATGTATAATATCATGTCATCTGCAAATAGAGAGAGTTTGACTTCTTCTTTTCCAATCTGGATTCCTTTGATTTCTTTCTCTTCTCTTATTGCTATTGCTAGAACTTCCAGGACTATGTTGAATAGTAGTGGTGAAAGTGGACACCCTTGTCTTGTTCCTGATCTTAGAGGGAATGCTTTGAGTTTTTCACCATTGAGGATAATGTTCGCTGTGGGCTTCTCTTATATGGCTTTCACTATGTTAAAATAAGTTCCTTCTATGCCCATTTTTTGAAGAGTTTTTATCATAAATGGATGCTGTACTTTGTCAAAGGCTTTTTCTGCATCTATTGAGATGATCATGTGATTTTTGTCTTTCAATTTGTTGATATGGTGTATCACATTGATTGATTTGCGAATGTTGAAGAATCCTTGCATGCCTGGGATGAATCCAACTTGATCGTGATGAATGAGCTTTTTGATGTGTTGCTGAATTCTGTTTGCTAGGATTTTGTTGAGGATTTTGGCATCTAGATTCATCAGTGAAATTGGCCTATAATTTTCTTTTTTTGTGATGTCTTTGCCTGGCTTTGGTATCAGGGTGATGGTGGCCTCGTAGAATGTGTTTGGAAGTGTTCCTTCCTGGGCAATTTTTTGGAAGAGTTTTAGAAGGACAGGCATTAGCTCTTCTTTAAATGTTTGGTAGAATTCACTTGTGAAACCATCTGGCCCTGGGCTTTTATTTTTGGGTAGATTTTTGATCACAAGGTCGATTTCTGAGCTTGTGATTGGCTTGTTCATAGTTTCTATTTCTTCCTGGTTGAGTCTTGGGAGATTAATCTTCTCTAAGAAACTGTCCATTTCTTCCAGGTTGTCCAGTTTGTTGCCATAGAGTTGTTCATAATAGTCTCTTATAATCCTTTGGATTTCTGCATTGTCCGTTGTAATCTCTCCTTTTTCATTTTTGATTTTGGTGATCTGGTTCTTCTCTCTCTTTTTCTTAATGAGTCTGGCCAGTGGTGTGTCGATTTTATTGACTTTTTCGAAGAACCAGCTTTTTGTTTTATTTATCTTTACTATTGTTTCTTTTGTTTCTTTTTCATTTATTTCTGCTCTGATCTTTATGATTTCCCTTCTTCTGCTGGCTTTGGGGTGTTTTTGTTCTTCTTTCTCTAGTTGTTTTAAGCGTAAGGTAAGGTCGTCTGTTTGAGATTTTCCTAGTTTCTTGAGGTGGGATTGTAATGCTATAAACTTCCCTCTTAGAACTGCTTTTGCAGTATCCCATAGGTTTTGCACTGTCGTGTGTTCATTGTCATTTTCTTCTAGGAATTTTTTTATTTCTCCTTTGATTTCCTCAATGATCAGTTGGTTTTTTAGGTATGTGTTGTTTAATCTCCATGTGTTTGTGTTTTTAGTGTTTTTTTTTTCCTGTAGTTGATCTCTAGTCTCACTGCATTGTGGTCCGAGAAGATGGTTGATAGAATTTCAGTTTTCTTGAATTGACTGAGGATTGATTTGTGGCCCAAGATGTGGTCTATCCTGGAGAATGTTCCGTGAGCACTTGAGAAGAAAGTGTATTCTTCTGCTTTTGGATGGAAAGTCCTAAAGATATCAATGAGGTCCATTTCTTCTAGTGTGGCATTTAAGGCTTGTGTTTCTTTATTAATTTTCTGTTTGGATGATCTGTCCATTGGTGTGAGAGGAGTGTTAAAGTCTCCTACTATGATTGTGTTGCTGTCAATGTCTTCTTTTATGTCTGAAAGTGTTTGTCTTATGTATTGGGGTGCTCCTGTGTTGGGAGCATAGATATTTATGATTGTTATGTCTTCTTCTTGGATGGATCCCTTAATCATGATGTAGTGACCTGCCTTGTCTCTTAGAATCTTCTTTACTTTAAAATCTATTTTATCTGATATGAGGATTGCACTAGCTTTCTTTTGATTTCCATTTGCATGGAATATTGTTTTTCACAAGGTCGATTTCTGAGCTTGTGATTGGCTTGTTCATAGTTTCTATTTCTTCCTGGTTGAGTCTTGGGAGATTAATCTTCTCTAAGAAACTGTCCATTTCTTCCAGGTTGTCCAGTTTGTTGCCATAGAGTTGTTCATAATAGTCTCTTATAATCCTTTGGATTTCTGCATTGTCCGTTGTAATCTCTCCTTTTTCATTTTTGATTTTGGTGATCTGGTTCTTCTCTCTCTTTTTCTTAATGAGTCTGGCCAGTGGTGTGTCGATTTTATTGACTTTTTCGAAGAACCAGCTTTTTGTTTTATTTATCTTTACTATTGTTTCTTTTGTTTCTTTTTCATTTATTTCTGCTCTGATCTTTATGATTTCCCTTCTTCTGCTGGCTTTGGGGTGTTTTTGTTCTTCTTTCTCTAGTTGTTTTAAGCGTAAGGTAAGGTCGTCTGTTTGAGATTTTCCTAGTTTCTTGAGGTGGGATTGTAATGCTATAAACTTCCCTCTTAGAACTGCTTTTGCAGTATCCCATAGGTTTTGCACTGTCGTGTGTTCATTGTCATTTTCTTCTAGGAATTTTTTTATTTCTCCTTTGATTTCCTCAATGATCAGTTGGTTTTTTAGGTATGTGTTGTTTAATCTCCATGTGTTTGTGTTTTTAGTGGTTTTTTTCCTGTAGTTGATCTCTAGTCTCACTGCATTGTGGTCCGAGAAGATGGTTGATAGAATTTCAGTTTTCTTGAATTGACTGAGGATTGATTTGTGGCCCAAGATGTGGTCTATCCTGGAGAATGTTCCGTGAGCACTTGAGAAGAAAGTGTATTCTTCTGCTTTTGGATGGAAAGTCCTAAAGATATCAATGAGGTCCATTTCTTCTAGTGTGGCATTTAAGGCTTGTGTTTCTTTATTAATTTTCTGTTTGGATGATCTGTCCATTGGTGTGAGAGGAGTGTTAAAGTCTCCTACTATGATTGTGTTGCTGTCAATGTCTTCTTTTATGTCTGAAAGTGTTTGTCTTATGTATTGGGGTGCTCCTGTGTTGGGAGCATAGATATTTATGATTGTTATGTCTTCTTCTTGGATGGATCCCTTAATCATGATGTAGTGACCTGCCTTGTCTCTTAGAATCTTCTTTACTTTAAAATCTATTTTATCTGATATGAGGATTGCTACTCCAGCTTTCTTTTGATTTCCATTTGCATGGAATATCTTTTTCCAGCCTCTCACTTTCAGTCTATGAGTGTCTCTAGGTCTGAAATGAGTTTCCTGGAGGCAGCATATGTATGGGTCGTGTTTTTGGATCCATTCAGCCACTCTGTGTCTTTTGGTTGGGGCGTTTAGTCCATTGACATTCAAAGTAATTATTGATACAAATGATCCTATTGTCATCTTCTTAGATGTTATGATGGGTTTGTTTCGTGGATCTTTTCCTTTTATACTTGTTGTCTATATAAGTCCCTTTAACATTTGTTGTAAGGCTGGTTTGGTGTGACTAAATTCTTTTAATTTTTGCAAGCTCTAGGTTGACGGAAGAAACAGAACCCTGCTCCAAACTTGAACAAAAGGTACTCTTTGGAAAGTGAGCTGGGGCAGGGTAGCCCTGACAGGAACGGTCTTTTCCTGAGTTCTTGCAGATTCCAGAGACTGGCAGGAGTGCTGCACCTTCAATGTGGCATTAGGGGAAATGCCCTAACTCCCTCCTCTAATTGCCCGAAGAGTTAAACCACGGGTAGACCTCATCTACATACAAGCAGGCTGAGGGCAAGGCCAAGTACAGTTCTCACAGGAAATGTTTAAAGGACCTTCCCAAAGGCAAATTCAACCACCACCACCACCTAAAGGACCTTCCCTCCCATCCCTTTTGCCTCTGCATCTCCAATCTCCTGTCTGATGCAGACTCCAGAGCCACCCAATACTGATGCACCTGACTCAGTCTCCAAGAGACAACACGTGCAGGCTGAGAATAAAAACTTCAAAGCAGGGCTTCCCCGGTGGTCCAGTGGGTAAACAGTCTGCCTTGCAGTGCAAGGAGTGCTGGTTCAATCCCTGTCCCAGGAAGATCCCATATGCCGCAGAGCGGCTGGACAGGCGTGTCCGATTACAAGTCGCTGCTCTGGAGCACATTTGCCCAGAACTGGTGCTCTGCAATGAGAGAGGCCACTGCAATGAGAAGCCCACACAGGCCAAAGAATTAAGACGGATGAAAATAAATAAATGAAGGACCAAAAAAAGAGGCCAAAATGTTTTTAAAAATCATTAAAAAAAAAAAAAAAAAAAAAACCTTCAAAGGAGACCTGGTAAAAGCAAACATTAGCTCGCCTCTGCATCAGCTTTTGAAGGAATACCTCCATGACTGCTCAAAACACGGAAGGGGTGCCCTCTGGGTGGAGGGTGCAGTAGTTGGTCAGGCTATCAGGTAATAGGTGTATCGAGTACTGTCCAGGCAAGGCCTCCTCCTCTTTCTAATGGGTTTACCAGCACAAGAACACTGTCAACACTGTTTAGCTCCAAGACCCACTTTGCGTCTGTGTTTGTAAAATGAAGATGATTGACAACCACAGTAGGTTTTCTCATGTATGATCTCACCAAATCCCTCAGCAATCCCAGGGATCAGGGAAAGCAAACAAAAGACAAGGGACCACCCCCGGTTATACTGTCTGCATCTGGCCCAGTGTCAGCACTTGACAGACACTAAATGAGTATCAGTAGAAAAAAAATAAACATTCCTATTTTAGAGGGGAGGACATCTGACCTTCTAAACTTACATGACTTGCCCAAAGTCACAGAGCAAATTAGGAAACTTGAGTTCCAATCTCTTACCTTCCACTTTTACCCAAAGGCCTATGTAATTATATTCTTGAAGCCATGAAGAGGAGGAGGAGGAAGAACAGGAGGAAGAGAAGAATGCTAATGATGGTATCAGCAGCAACTGCACCCAGTGCTAGTGATGTGCACGCCCTAGAGGGACTTGACTCAAGTAGCTCATATAATCTCCATAGTAACCCTATAAAACAGGTCCTGGTATGCTCCCTGGAGCTTCACTCATAGCTCAGTAGGCCAAGAATTGGCCTGCAATGCAGGAGATGTGGATTCGATCACTGAGTCAGGAAGACCCCCTGGAGGAGGAAATGGCAACCCACTCTAGTATTCTTGCCTGGAAAATCCCATGGACAGAGAAGCCCAGTGGGCTCCAGTCTGTGGGGTCACAAAGAGTCAGACACGACTCAGCAGCTAAACTATCATGCTCTCTACCTGTATAGAGAAGAAAAATGGGGCCTGGTGAATACACATAAGTTGGCCAACATCACTAAGCAAGGAGGAGGCCGAGGCCATCTCACCAAGAGGTAACTAATAGCTTCACAGACAGACGCTGCATCAGGCAACCTGGGTTCAAATCTCAACAGAATCTTGAATTAGAATCCTGAGCTCCTTCTCCTATTCCACTCTGCTCTCCTCTTTCCCAAGGCCAGCGTGGTCCAGCATCCTGAGGAAGAAGCCCCCAGGGATGAGTGCTGCTTGGGGAGCCAACACCAGGTGTCACGTGAGGACTTTGAGCATGGCTTGTTAGAGCCAGCAGTTACCAGACAGCAATTTTTCCCAGACCTCACTGTGCCCGCCAACCAGCTGGAGAACGTGCTAAAACACAAAAGGTTTGCCGCCCTCCAACCCTAGGATTCTGAGCTGGGGAGCTGGGATGGAGCCAGAGAGTATGGACTTCTAACAAGTCACCAAGTGATAGTGATCCAGAAACTACACTTGAGTGGTACCGTTTTCAAGATTAAACCTCTCATTTCACTAATACAGAATCTGAAATCAGAGAGGCTGACTAATTTGCCCAAGGTCATCCAGCATGTCAGTGACAGAGTTGAGACCCTGTGCCCTAATGCTTAGTTTATACTTTGTTCCCACTAAACTAAGCTTGCTTCAAAACAACAACATCATAATCATTTTATTATCTGTAATTCTTTTGAATACCACGTGCTTTTCCTATTTCAGCTCCTTTATCTTTACAATCACCCTTTGGAGTTGGCGGCAGTGGTCAAGATTTAAACACGAAGAAAGGAAGGTCCAAAAATTAACAGCTACAAGACAATTGGGTTGGTATCACGGGCTAAGGTGTAGAACTGGATTCCACCCAGCTCCGTCCAACCCAGCGCCACTTCTCCTCAGGTCCCTCCAGCTCTCAGAATGGAAACTTTCTCTACCAAGAGTCGAATAGGGAATTCCACTCAGCCACAAAGCTTGCAGAGAAGAGGGCCCCTGAAGACTAGGGTCAAATTAAAATAATACAACAGTGAATAAAATTTCTTTTTTAAGGTTTTTTTTTAAAAAAATTATGGCCAGGAAGAGAGCTAGAGGAAAGGAGCCTGAGTCCCAGCCACTCAAAGATTTGCTTATCCTTCTCTTCCAAAACCTCTTCAGGGGTTGAAGGCCTGGGTCCACATCTGACACCCCACACAGTCCTGTAAATTCTGTCCCTAAGAGTCCTGGCTCTCTGCAAATAAATTTAATAGGCTGCAAATTCTAAATGGGTGATTACAATCTATAAAGCAGCCCATAAAATGACATCATGGGGATTCATATTTATTCTCTCCCACTGATTTCCACTATAAATGTGCCCAGTTTATGAGTCAACATAGTTTCTTCTGCTCTGCGCCTGGGCAGAAAGCTCATCGAAAGACAGAGATATGTCTGAGTGGCCTGGAGCTCACTTCAGCTTCGGACTTCCCAGCTGGCACTTCAGTAAAGAACCTGCCTGTCAATGCAGGAGACGTAAGAGATGTGGGCTCAGGCTTCCCCTGGTGGTTCAGTGGATAAGGACACCGCCTTGCAGTGCAAGGGGCGCCGGTTCAATCCCTGGCCTGGGAAGATCCCACGTGCCGCGGAGCAGCTGGACAGATGTGTCCAATCACCGAGCCGGAGCTCTGGAGCGCATGCTCCCAGAGCCAGAACTCTGCAACGACAGACGCCACCGCGATGGGAGACCCACAGGAGCCAAAGAACAAAGACAGATGAAAATAGAGAGAAGCGAAAGACCAATAGAAGTGGCCCGCCCGCTCTCCTCCCTCCCCAACCTGACCCCCGCCCAAAAAAAAAAAAGAGAGATGTGGGCTCAATCCCTGGGTTGGGAAGATCCCTTGGAGGAGGGTATGGCACCCCACGCCACTATTCTTGCCTGAGAAATCCCATGGACAGAGGAACCTGCTGGGCTACAGTCCATAGGGTCACAAAGAGTCAGACACAACTGAAACGACTTGGCACGCACAGACCTATTTCAGTTTCAGCAGTTCTCTGGTTTGCAGGACACACAGTGGGCACCTATGAGGAAGCTCCTGAAACCCAAAGGCTCCACCCTCTCTATACACATGCACTGAATTATGCTGAATTGCAGGCTGGATCTGGGTCCTGAGCCAAAAGATGGGGTTAGTTCCTGACCTCAGTGACCTTGTGAGGGGTCAGAAGAGGAAAGGAAGGGAAACACAGACACTAAATGTCAAACAAGCAAACAAACAAAAACTACACAAGACAACATAGAGTAATTGATGAGGGGCTACAAATGGAAAGTTCAGCAAGCTACGGGGTATGGGATGGCGGCTGCCCTCTTGGTCTGGTTAGGGATGAAGCTCATGAAGGACGAACAGGAGGGAGTCAGGCAAAAAGATGTAGGATGGAAGTGGACAGGGGCCATTCCCAGTGCTGGGATCCACACGGGCAGAGGCCAGCTGGTTGTTTTTGTTTGCAGGATCTTATATCTCCCTGCAGTGGAAGTGCAGGGTCCTAACAACTGATTGCCAGGGGATTCAACGTCAGTTGTTTTTGTTTTGAAGTTACATTATAAGCACGTAGAGAATAAGAAAAATTCTGGAGCAGACACCATGTGCTAAAGAGACTGGATCTTCTTCTAAGTACAATGGGGACAAACGAAAAGTTTCTAAAAGAGAATTAACATGATCAGAGAACTGTTCTTAGAAAGGTCCCCTGGTCTCTGTTGGAAGAAGGCATTGGATGTGGGGGCAGGTAGGTGATGAGGAGGGGATTTCAGATTTTTAGGCTGCGACTGCAGTTGTCCACACAAGAAGTGATGGTGGCCTGAATTAGATGAGGAGAGAACAGAGCACAGAGACACCTCGGAGGCTGGACTGACTGGGTATCAGCCTCGGCTCAGGCTCCAGTTGGCGCACAGCACAGCACAGGACAGGGCTTCAGGGAGACACAGAAGAGCTAAATGGCCATTGATGATTTGTAACACACTTTGAACCCAATCTCATTAGCCAGAGTCATAGCTGGAAACCACTCAGTAGCCAGTTTCGGTACTGAGTCAAGTGACCACCTGTCCAGGCCACCATGGCACTGGTATGGCCAATCCAAGCAGTCGCCAGGCCAGATGAAGCTCTCAGCTTGCAAAAGGAAGAGGCAGAACCTCCTTCCTGCTACGAATCCCAGGCTCTGTTACTGCCTCAGGCTCAAGTTCATCAAGTGCAGAGTCAGCAGAAGGGGCACGGGCCCCCGAAGTCAGTGCATTTTCCAATCAGCTGTGCAGGCCTCTGGTTTAAATGCCTCATCCCAAACCAGTCATTTCCAGACTTGAGAAGTGTCTCCTCTAAACTCTAAGCTCCAAGGAAATTTACATCAGTCCTATATATACCTATCTTGCTTAAATTCAATTCATAACCATAATTTATAGTCTTTTATTATTGTCTAATATTTAAACACTCATGAATCACATTTCCTTGAAAGACTTTAAGCCACTAGGAGACAGGTGCAGTTCACACAGCAGGTGATGCCCTATGGGAGTGCCAGCTTATGGGAGTTGTGCTTTAGTCGTGCCCGACTCTTGTGACCCCATGGATTGTAGCCTGCCAGGCTCCTTCGCCCATAGGATCCTCCAGGCTAGAATACTGGAATGGGTTGCCATTTCCTCCTCCAGGGGATCTTCCCGACCCAGGAATCAAACCCGGGTCTCCTGCATTGCAAGTAGATTCTTTATTAGCTGAGCTACGATGGAATTAAAACAGAAGACACCAAAGGATATTATGATGCCCCATGAACTGCGAAGAGTGAGTAGGAAAATGGGCTCAGAGCACAGTGCTGCCTACGACTGCCCAAACCAGTGGTCACTTCCTAGGTGCCCAGAGACAGTACGAGCAACTGATCTAACAGGAGGTCCCCCAACCAGATTCAGTCGCCATTTTCACACACAATCCAACTGGAGCCCCACACCAAGCACTGCCTAGATGAAATCACTGTTTATATATACTACCTACAGCACACTCACAGGGCAATCCTTTTCGCATCTCATCTCCCCCATGGAAGGAAAGGCCTTGCTCTCTCTCACTCAGACATTAGCTGGGCTTACAGAAAGGCCTCCCCATTTCTTAATGCCTGCTGTGATTCCAGGTAATTCCTCTAAGTGCGTTATTAAGTCTCAGCAGCTGTTCCAGATGCCAGCAAAGAAGACGATTCCGCTGCCGCCTGCCAGAGCTCAGGAAATGAAAAGGCCAAGTTCCTGCTGAAAGATGCGTTATTAAGTCTCAGGCCCAGTGTAATTACATCAGTCCTATATATAGGGCAGAAGGCACGGGCCCCCGAAGTCAGTGCATTTTCCAATCAGCTGTGCAGGCCTCTGGTTTAAATGCCTCATCCCAAACCAGTCATTTCCAGACTTGAGAAGTGTCTCCTCTAAACTCTAAGCTCCAAGGAAATTTACATCAGTCCTATATATACCTATCTTGCTTAAATTCAATTCATAACCATAATTTATAGTCTTTTATTATTGTCTAATATTTAAACACTCATGAATCACATTTCCTTGAAAGACTTTAAGCCACTAGGAGACAGGTGCAGTTCACACAGCAGGTGATGCCCTATGGGAGTGCCAGCTTATGGGAGTTGTGCTTTAGTCGTGCCCGACTCTTGTGACCCCATGGATTGTAGCCTGCCAGGCTCCTTCGCCCATAGGATCCTCCAGGCTAGAATACTGGAATGGGTTGCCATTTCCTCCTCCAGGGGATCTTCCCGACCCAGGAATCAAACCCGGGTCTCCTGCATTGCAAGTAGATTCTTTATTAGCTGAGCTACGATGGAATTAAAACAGAAGACACCAAAGGATATTATGATGCCCCATGAACTGCGAAGAGTGAGTAGGAAAATGGGCTCAGAGCACAGTGCTGCCTACGACTGCCCAAACCAGTGGTCACTTCCTAGGTGCCCAGAGACAGTACGAGCAACTGATCTAACAGGAGGTCCCCCAACCAGATTCAGTCGCCATTTTCACACACAATCCAACTGGAGCCCCACACCAAGCACTGCCTAGATGAAATCACTGTTTATATATACTACCTACAGCACACTCACAGGGCAATCCTTTTCGCATCTCATCTCCCCCATGGAAGGAAAGGCCTTGCTCTCTCTCACTCAGACATTAGCTGGGCTTACAGAAAGGCCTCCCCATTTCTTAATGCCTGCTGTGATTCCAGGTAATTCCTCTAAGTGCGTTATTAAGTCTCAGCAGCTGTTCCAGATGCCAGCAAAGAAGACGATTCCGGCTGCCGCCTCGTCAGAGCTCAGGAAATGAAAAGGCCAGCTGGCAGTCTCCTAGCCCCGAGATGTGGCCAGAGCGGCAGCCCAAGGGGTCACTTTATGCGCAGGTCTCCCCACCACCAAACCTACCTCTTCCTGCTATGAGTCCACTCTGATGCCTGAGGCTAAGAGAGTCAAAACTCATTTTCTCCTGAGCTCCCCAGCTGTGTTTATCCTTGAAAGCCCATGAAAAGGACACTGGAATTCACACAGAGCCCGTCCCCAGAAAGCAGCCTCAACGGTTCTGGAATTGCCCAAAACAAGTCAGATCTGAACTTGAACCTTGTGGACTCCAGAGCAGCACGCTTCCCTGCCCTACTCGAGGCCATACTGTTCCAGGAGCCACCCGGTGTCCCTTACCCAAAAGAGCCTGGCCCTCTCAACACTTTTTCCCATCTGGGCCAATCACATGCCCACCCATTGCATAAATATCATTTTTGTGACCAAAATGGTCTTTCCTCAATGGCTCCGACATCAGCATCTTTGCACCTGCTACTTTCCTTCGGAAGGAATTTTCCACGATGCAGTGACAGAATTCGCAGCTAGCAGAGGGGATGGGAGACACACACGCACACACGAACACATTTATCTCATAGCTTCTTGGCCTGAATAACTCCTTCCAGATGTTTCTGTAATCCAGATGCTTTCAGGGGCTGATCAGCAATTCCCTGACAGCAGAACACGTCTGTCGAAGGAATTTCCATTTGAAATAGGTTCTTGAAAGACTAAGCCAAGCAGGTATCTAAATAGCAGTAAAACTTCACCCCTCTACCGATACCCCAGGTTGAAAGTCTGCACCCTAGCCCAGGTGGGTAAGGAGACATCAATGTTTCCTTTCCCCAGCACTTTCCAGTGGAAAGACGGGGGGTGGGGGGGGGTGGACTTGGATGGGAGACCTTACTCACTCCCACTGCCTGCCATCAGTTTTCCCAACTGGTGCTTGCCGTCTCCCCAAAAGTGTGCTTTCCCCTTCTCTGCCGCCCCTCCAAGTGACTCAGCAAGCGTGTGCCGGGGTAGGAGAGTGCCACGCAGGGTGGGGGCTGACTCTGTTCTAATTCTAGGCCTAAGGAATAGCTTCACTCATGGTGTACTGGACAAGAAACCTATGCAGAGGGTCTGGATACCGAGGTTCTAGATCTGTTCCAGATAACTGGGATGGCCTGGGCCAAGTCCTTGCCCCTCCCTGGCTAGCCTGGTTTCCCCATCTGTATTTCTCAGGCTAAATGCTCTGTGGCCCCCTGACTCAGCCAGCGGCTCAGTTAGCCATGTACCAACAACCTTCTCTCCTCTTTCTTCCCTCCTGGGCTAAGAAGGGAGGGCATGAGTGTTGTGGGTTTAGAGCTGAACTGTATTCATGTATGAGGTTGAATGGGTCTTTCCTTGATGGGTGGGATTTCCAAGGGCACTGAAGGCCTGGGTGGGGGTACCAGTAGTACAAAGACATGGAGGCAAGGGTTTGCTTGGCATCTCTGAAGGTATCCCTGGGGCTCATACCTTAGACAGGATGCACTGGTACCACCCAACAACCCTCTAAAATACTGCAGCCTTTTGTGCTGGCTGGCGAACAGTCAATGGCCAAGTTCCACAACAGTCCCTTCAGCAACCCTTCCTGCTCCACTTTCCCATTGCACCCAACCACACTATGTTCCAACAACCGAAAGCTTAATAGTCATACCTGAGGTCTTGATCCAAAAGGTGCCCATGCCAACGGCCCTCTCCCCAGGCCAACAGATAAAGCACCTCAGTTGAGCATCACTAAATGATGGGTGCCATGTTAGACATATTTGCATGAATCACTTCCGGTAAACTTCCTGCTGACCTCTTTAAATGAAGAAACTGAATCTTCAAAGAGTTAAGTGGTTTGGCCAACATCATTTTCTCTATGAGTGGAAATGACAAGACCTGAACATTTACAATAGGCCCAAATTCACACTCATTTCCTTAAAACCCCAGCTGCTTCTAGAAGGGCAGTGCTGGACCATAGACAAAGCAGCTTTGGAGGCAGTGGCAGGAATTTGGTCCTGCTATAAGGAAGATGGTTTTAAGATCAAGAGTTGTTAGACAGTGGAACAAATCACTGTGGGGGCTGATGAGGTTATCTTCTCCAAATTTTTATACACAAGAGGGATGAGAACAGGCCTGAGGGTGGAAGGATGGATGAGATGACCTAATAAGGCCCTTTCCAACCACTGGACTCTTCAGTCCCACACAAACATGAAAGCCTATCAATGTTTAAAGCCCCAACTTAACTCCTGGCACATTTAGAGGATTCAACTCTGTCTGAAAGCAAAATAAATTATTTTCCTTTTTCTCTTTTCCTCAATTCCAAATCTTCATTTTAAATATTCTTCTGGCAGGTCTGACAAACTGAACCTTTCAGCCAGAGCTGCTGTCAGTTCAAAAGTTTAGTCCTGGCATCTGAAGGCCAAACGTGGCTCGAGGCTCATCCCTCTCTAAAAAGATTCTTAAATCCTGTTAGAAGTCTCTGATGGAAGAGAAGCTGGTGTAAGAAAGTAAAAAGAATGGTACAGGGTGCTGTGGCCCACTTTGCTAAGCCTCCACCATTTAGGTTAGTTGAGTTCCTCCAGCTTCTCTCCTAGAAGATACGGTGACAGGTCCTTGTGCCGCCAGCAAGGCCCAAGAGCAAACCCAGCACCAACTCCTGTAAAAGCAGCCACAATTCATGGAGAAAGCAGCCTGCTCCTGCTGTGGGCTGGTTTCCATGGCAATGGATGCTTCTTCCTCCCTGTCTCTTGGCTCCAGAGAAAGACAAGGGCACCCAAGAGAAGACAGTGGCAACGCGAAGTCCCAAGAGACCCCACTTCCTCATAGCCCAGGCAGCTGCCACCCCACATGCTGGCAGCAACAGCCCTCCATGATCTCAAGCACATCACACCCCAGCTCTGGATCTCAACCTGCTCCTCTGTAAAGGAGCAGGGTGGACTACAGGTGACCCTGCAAAACCTTTCTAGCTTCAATGTCACAGAACCCAATGGCATACTGAACCAGGTCAGTCTTTGGGAATGGCCTTTCCCCGTCTTATAGCCCTTAGTATGAAAGACATAAATAAACACAGCATTCCACACGATGAGGATCTCTTTGCCTCATTCTGAGCCTCAGGGTATGTTCATTACCTCAGTCATGCTGCCTCCCTGACAACAGGAGAGATCATCATCTCAGCGGGCCTATCTCACAGTCCTAGGGTACACGGGTCTCCTGGGGCTCACTCAAGCCACGGCCTGGCGGCTGAGTGGGAATGTCATCCCCCCCAGCCCTTCACATCCTACCTCGATGACATCATTAAGTTCAACCTTCAGATCCAGGTATGCACCGCTCACTAGCGGCCGGCCCCTCCTGTGGCTAAGCAAGTGAAGGAGCTCAGGAGAGAAGACCACACAAGAGGTCATTCTACTCAGTGTGGAGAGTACTGGGCTGAGCTGACTGCAGGAGTGTGAGGGACGCCCTGGACAAAGCAGAAGCAGGGAGCTGAGAACTCCAATAGCCTCTCGGGCTTGGGAGGTATTTGCAATTTTGACTCACTGACCTAAAATGGAATGAGGGGTGCAGCATGTGATGAGGGTAAAGAGGAATAAGAGAGACCTGGATGAGGGACGTCCAGAGCGGACTGTGGCCCACTTTGCTAAGCCTCCACCATTTAGGTTAGTTGAGTTCCTCCAGCTTCTCTCCTAGAAGATACGGTGACAGGTCCTTGTGCCGCCAGCAAGGCCCAAGAGCAAACCCAGCACCAACTCCTGTAAAAGCAGCCACAATTCATGGAGAAAGCAGCCTGCTCCTGCTGTGGGCTGGTTTCCATGGCAATGGATGCTTCTTCCTCCCTGTCTCTTGGCTCCAGAGAAAGACAAGGGCACCCAAGAGAAGACAGTGGCAACGCGAAGTCCCAAGAGACCCCACTTCCTCATAGCCCAGGCAGCTGCCACCCCACATGCTGGCAGCAACAGCCCTCCATGATCTCAAGCACATCACACCCCAGCTCTGGATCTCAACCTGCTCCTCTGTAAAGGAGCAGGGTGGACTACAGGTGACCCTGCAAAACCTTTCTAGCTTCAATGTCACAGAACCCAATGGCATACTGAACCAGGTCAGTCTTTGGGAATGGCCTTTCCCCGTCTTATAGCCCTTAGTATGAAAGACATAAATAAACACAGCATTCCACACGATGAGGATCTCTTTGCCTCATTCTGAGCCTCAGGGTATGTTCATTACCTCAGTCATGCTGCCTCCCTGACAACAGGAGAGATCATCATCTCAGCGGGCCTATCTCACAGTCCTAGGGTACACGGGTCTCCTGGGGCTCACTCAAGCCACGGCCTGGCGGCTGAGTGGGAATGTCATCCCCCCCAGCCCTTCACATCCTACCTCGATGACATCATTAAGTTCAACCTTCAGATCCAGGTATGCACCGCTCACTAGCGGCCGGCCCCTCCTGTGGCTAAGCAAGTGAAGGAGCTCAGGAGAGAAGACCACACAAGAGGTCATTCTACTCAGTGTGGAGAGTACTGGGCTGAGCTGACTGCAGGAGTGTGAGGGACGTCCCCTGGACAAAGCAGAAGCAGGGAGCTGAGAACTCCAATAGCCTCTCGGGCTTGGGGAGGTATTTGCAATTTTGACTCACTGACCTAAAATGGAATGAGGGGTGCAGCATGTGATGAGGGTAAAGAGGAATAAGAGAGACCTGGATGAAGACTGTCCGGAGGTCAGTATTATTTCCAGAGCTGGACTGAGGGGAGAAAAGGCAGTTCTTGGCTTGGAGGCACAAGCCATGTGCCCAGGGCTTGCTTTCTGTGGGATGGCAGGAGCTGAAGGGAAAGGGTAATGGCCCTTCCTGAGAGCCAGGTGGTCACTGAGCCCTCCCCTCCAGCCTGCTGGGGAGGTGGGGGTGGGCAGAAGTGCTCCCGTTTTATGTATGAAGAAGGAGCAACTCAGAGTCATGAAGTGAGGGAAGCTAGTCAACCAGCTAGTCTCTATAACCTCAAACTCCTTGAAAGCAGGGGCCCTGTTTTATTTACTTTACAGGCCTCACATTACCATGATCTAGCAAAGTAAGCAATAAATGGCATGAATGAGCAAACGAATCAGTAACTGATTAACAACGGAAGGATTTTCAGTCATCAGCAACTTTAGGGAGGGCAGCCAAAATGGCAGAGTAGAAAGAAGATCCCGAATTGACGTCCTCTCAAGGCACGCGAAAATCACAACTATCTGTCCAACAACCTTTGATGAAAAAGACTGGAACCTCCCAGAAAACATCTTCTACAACTAAAGACATAAAAAAAAGGATCACAGGGAGATGGGTAGGAGGAGCCAACGTGCGGTATAATCAAATCCCATGCCGTCTGGGTGGGCGACCCATAAATTGGAGAGATCCTCCCATGGGACTGAGAGTTCTGAGCCCCACATTGGTCTCCCAACTCCCCCCACCCCAGGCGAGGGTCCTGCACCTGGAGGACAAGCCCCCTAGAGCATATGTGGCTTTGAAGGCCAGCAGGAGCCGCACAGGACTGAGGGAAAAAAAAAAAAAAAAAAGACATTGCTCTTAAAGAGAACACTCAAAATTCTCATCCCCCGGACACCTAGGGCAAAAGCAGTAGTCAGATAGAAACCTGGACCTACCTGCTGGTCTTGGGGAGTGTCCTGGAGAGGCGGGGTGCCTGCAGCTCACCCTGAGGGCGTCCACGTGAGAGGCTGCCATATTTGGGAGCTTCTACCACAGCAGCCCCCGGCCTGCTGCTCATAACCAGCACCTGTTACCTGGCCCCGCCCACCAGCATGTAGGTACACGTGCTAGCACATGTGAGGTCAATTAACTGGGTGAGGACACAGCTCCACCCATCAGTAGACAGTCCTAAGGAGTAAAAAGCTCCCACCTGCTGCTGGAGTGGGAGGGGGCTAGGACCCAGCTCCACCCAGCAGGGGACAGGCCAGGAAGCTAGTACAAATCTCTACAGCAGCCTCACCCACTAGGGGGCAGCTTCCAGAAGCCAGAAAACCATACGCCCACAACGAAGGCCAGACTCAAACCTGGGACTAGCTGAGCCCTGACCCTACCCAATACCAGGTCAAAGCAACCTTCCCAAGACTCCTAATCCTACAGCCAATTGTATCAGGAACCCACCCCCCAAAACCATTTAGAGGAGCCCTAGGACCCCTGGGCCCTGCAGCTAGACTCCAGGAACCAGCTCTGCCTGCCAGAAGTCCAGTGTTAACCCCAGGATCTAGCTTCACCTGCCACAGGGTGGGTAACAGCCCCAGAGGCTTCCAGACCCTGACTCTGCCCACCAGTCAGCCAGCGCTAGCCCTGGGAGCCCTTAAGATTCCACAGCCAGCCACCAGGTACCACTAACCAGCTGCATCCACACAAGGCAGGGCCTGGCAACCAACCAGACTAGGTCAAAAGAAAAGGCCACAAGGAGAACAAGGTAATTCCGGAAGTAAAAGGCTCAGTGGTCAAGGCAAACATATGGTACAGGTAGGGAACATTCCACACAAAGCTAGTAGGGAGGTTAAGACAACTCTATCTAAGAGCCTGTTGCACATAAAAATTTGCACCCAAATACAGTGATAATTTGTATTGGTTTTACAGAATTTGAGGTGGAAAGAGGATTTGAAGGTAACTTCCCTGGTAAAGCGCTAAAGGATCTGCCTGCAGTGCAGGAGCCACAGGAGACTCAGGTTTGATTCCTGAGTCGGGAAGCTCCCCTGGAGAAGGGCACGGCAACCCACTCCAGTATTCTTGCCTGGAGAATCCCATGCACAGAGGAGCCTGGGAGGCTACAGTCCATAGGGCCCCAGAGAGTTGGACACAACTGAAAGGACTTAGCACATAGGCACAGGGAGTCATGAAATTGATCTACTTGATGAGTTCTGACAAACATTTTATAAATAAAATGGGAATGGAATGGCTCAGAATGCACCACATTCAGAGAGGGTATGTGTACTGGGTATAGCCTGTCTTAACAAGTCCCAAAGCACTAATGAGTCCAGCAGTCATCCAGTGGTTTCACCCCCTTAGAGACCTCATCTGGGATGTGCCATTTTCTAGCCCTTCTTGGCTGCTCTTGTTATAGGAAATAAGTCTCATCCAGAAGTCATCTGTTCCATTTAGAGTCTGGCTGTGGGGACTCCAACATGGCTCAGAAGGTTTAACCAGAAGGTCAGATCACATACCCACACCCACACGCCCATACACACACAAACCAAAATACAATCCCATGAGGCAATGCTTACTATAATATATTGAGACAAAATTTTATTTCATTCTTTTTCATTTTGTTAGTGATGTTGGTGATGACCCATTACTAGATGCCACAAGTTCCTCATGCATCATGGGCTAGACAGTGCCTAATACTCTGAAAGTAGCAGAATGCAGTTAGGGGAAGAATTTCCCATCAATCCCATTTCTTTTCATTATGCTCATCTGCATGCTTATATTTGTTTGTAAAGGAAGATAGCTCCCTAGAGAGCTGGAGCCTGGCTGCCCCAGAGGGGCTCATAAAGTGTCACAGTCTCCTGCCTATCTCGTACTGCCCCTGTGGGCAAGCTCACTGAGAAGAAGGAAGATTCAGTAAAAGGTATTGGTATGGTACAGAACTTCTGAGGTTAAGGAGCCTGTTGCACATAAATTTGCACCCAAATACAGTGATAATTTGTATTGGTTTTACAGAATTTGAGGTGGAAAGAGGATTTGAAGGTAACTTCCCTGGTAAAGCGCTAAAGGATCTGCCTGCAGTGCAGGAGCCACAGGAGACTCAGGTTTGATTCCTGAGTCGGGAAGCTCCCCTGGAGAAGGGCACGGCAACCCACTCCAGTATTCTTGCCTGGAGAATCCCATGCACAGAGGAGCCTGGGAGGCTACAGTCCATAGGGCCCCAGAGAGTTGGACACAACTGAAAGGACTTAGCACATAGGCACAGGGAGTCATGAAATTGATCTACTTGATGAGTTCTGACAAACATTTTATAAATAAAATGGGAATGGAATGGCTCAGAATGCACCACATTCAGAGAGGGTATGTGTACTGGGTATAGCCTGTCTTAACAAGTCCCAAAGCACTAATGAGTCCAGCAGTCATCCAGTGGTTTCACCCCCTTAGAGACCTCATCTGGGATGTGCCATTTTCTAGCCCTTCTTGGCTGCTCTTGTTATAGGAAATAAGTCTCATCCAGAAGTCATCTGTTCCATTTAGAGTCTGGCTGTGGGGACTCCAACATGGCTCAGAAGGTTTAACCAGAAGGTCAGATCACATACCCACACCCACACGCCCATACACACACAAACCAAAATACAATCCCATGAGGCAATGCTTACTATAATATATTGAGACAAAATTTTATTTCATTCTTTTTCATTTTGTTAGTGATGTTGGTGATGACCCATTACTAGATGCCACAAGTTCCTCATGCATCATGGGCTAGACAGTGCCTAATACTCTGAAAGTAGCAGAATGCAGTTAGGGGAAGAATTTCCCATCAATCCCATTTCTTTTCATTATGCTCATCTGCATGCTTATATTTGTTTGTAAAGGAAGATAGCTCCCTAGAGAGCTGGAGCCTGGCTGCCCCAGAGGGGCTCATAAAGGGGTGTCACAGTCTCCTGCCTATCTCGTACTGCCCCTGTGGGCAAGCTCACTGAGAGAAGACTGAGCGAGTCTTTTACTGAACATGCCCGTGACTGTTGGCAACACGTAATTATTCTTGGTTCTCTTGCTGCTAACAACAGAGTAGCCATCACGCGTTTCCTCTTAAGATTTAAAAGCAAAAGCATCTCGAAGATGAAAAGTTAGAAGCAAAGTTTGAATGGTGATTTTTCTTCCCCCAGCCCAACGTGGAAGAATTTGTCTTGGGAGAATCAACCTAATCAAATAAAGTGGAATCCATTTACTGGAGACATAATCCAACTTGCATAATTGCCCTGGCTGGTTGATACCACAGCTGTTCACAAGGACACGGTTCATTAAGTAATGAAGTCTTCATCAGACACTCCTTCCCTGGACCTCAGTGGTTTTACCCCACACCGCCAAAAAAACGCTGCCTTCATTAGTACACTGTGTCACCAGTCACCAATGGGATAATCGGGGGGATTTATTTTCATGACACGCTATTAACTAGACATCATCAACTGAACAACAAAAAGCCATTGTCCTTTCCCCAGTGGAGAATGCCACTACTAGCTAATCACCTAGACTGTGTGTTCCTTTGAGCCAAGGACTATAGCCTTTCATCTTTCTATTCCCAGTCCTAAAGCAAAATGCCTGGCATTCTGTGGGCAAGGTAAATATCTTTTGACTCAAGAAGAAAACATCTCCAGTGTAGGATTCCTCCTGGCTTCAAATGAACAATGCTTGGAAGTCTGGCAGCACCACGGTTACTGTGAACATTTGGTCCCAAATAGTGTCCCCTTCCTTTCTGGTGTGTTAATTTTCCACTTGACTAGATCAAATTGTCCAAGTTCACATGAAAGCAGACGGGACTCTCAGAATCCCCTCTGGCCAACAGAAGGTTCAGCAGTGGCAATTTTGCTGTCTTCGAACCCAGAGGCACACTTAACCCCACTGGGTGGTAGAAAACCTTTGCCAATCCCAGCATTTTGGAATAATAAAAGAGGACACCAGAAGCTGAGCTGCTGAGAAGTAGCAGTGACCTTGTAAATTTCCTCAGGTATGAGAAGTTAGCAATTTGTTTTACAGAGTATGGCAAGGAAGACTGGCTCTAAAACTGAGAAGATTTATGACTTCAATAGTCCAGACCAGCTCAGACACACTTGGACACAGATGGCCATCCCCACCCCTAGAGCTTCTGATTCAGGAATCTATACCTCTAATTTCCCAGGTTGGTACTGCTCCTCCAGGTACCCCACTTCAGGAAACACCGGTTGAGACCGCTGATGATAAACGACACTCTGGAGCCACTTGGCTAGCTTGGAGCCCTGAACCCACCACGTACTAGCCTGTGACTGAAGGTGAGTGAAAGGCACTCCTTCATGTCCAGCTCTTTGTGATTCCATAGACAGTAGCCTGCCAGGCTCCTCTGTCCCTGGAATTCTCCAGTCAAGAATACTGGAGTAAGTGGCTGTTCCCTTCCCGAGGGGATCTTCCTGACCCAAAGATTGAACCTAGGTCTCCCACACTGCAGGCAGGCTCTTTACTGTCTGAGCCACAAAAACAAATCATTTAAATTCTCCCCACCTCCCCTGCCTTGTGTCAAGTGTCAAAAGAAGGCACAAGAGCATCTTTCTCCCAAGGTTGCTATGAAGGTCAATGAAGAACATCCCCTGCTTAACAGGTAGAAAGGGCCCCAATGAAATCACCTAAATATGAAAAGAGATATGAATCTGGTCTGATGGAAGGACTGTTTGACAGGGAAGCCCGGCCACCAGTGACTTACCATGGGCACCAATGACTTATCTGGGCACATGCCCTCATTATAAAATGAGGGCATTTGGCATTTTATAATTGACTGAGGATGCCTTTAAGCTAGAAGCTTCCAAAGCACTTTGCCTTTCCATTCAGCACCGTACAGTTTTGCTCTTGAACCTCAGACAATAACTGGTGGTAGAAAACCAAGTTCACATGAAAGCAGACGGGACTCTCAGAATCCCCTCTGGCCAACAGAAGGTTCAGCAGTGGCAATTTTGCTGTCTTCGAACCCAGAGGCACACTTAACCCCACTGGGTGGTAGAAAACCTTTGCCAATCCCAGCATTTTGGAATAATAAAAGAGGACACCAGAAGCTGAGCTGCTGAGAAGTAGCAGTGACCTTGTAAATTTCCTCAGGTATGAGAAGTTAGCAATTTGTTTTACAGAGTATGGCAAGGAAGACTGGCTCTAAAACTGAGAAGATTTATGACTTCAATAGTCCAGACCAGCTCAGACACACTTGGACACAGATGGCCATCCCCACCCCTAGAGCTTCTGATTCAGGAATCTATACCTCTAATTTCCCAGGTTGGTACTGCTCCTCCAGGTACCCCACTTCAGGAAACACCGGTTGAGACCGCTGATGATAAACGACACTCTGGAGCCACTTGGCTAGCTTGGAGCCCTGAACCCACCACGTACTAGCCTGTGACTGAAGGTGAGTGAAAGGCACTCCTTCATGTCCAGCTCTTTGTGATTCCATAGACAGTAGCCTGCCAGGCTCCTCTGTCCCTGGAATTCTCCAGTCAAGAATACTGGAGTAAGTGGCTGTTCCCTTCCCGAGGGGATCTTCCTGACCCAAAGATTGAACCTAGGTCTCCCACACTGCAGGCAGGCTCTTTACTGTCTGAGCCACAAAAACAAATCATTTAAATTCTCCCCACCTCCCCTGCCTTGTGTCAAGTGTAAAAAGAAGGCACAAGAGCATCTTTCTCCCAAGGTTGCTATGAAGGTCAATGAAGAACATCCCCTGCTTAACAGGTAGAAAGGGCCCCAATGAAATCACCTAAATATGAAAAGAGATATGAATCTGGTCTGATGGAAGGACTGTTTGACAGGGAAGCCCGGCCACCAGTGACTTACCATGGGCACCAATGACTTATCTGGGCACATGCCCTCATTATAAAATGAGGGCATTTGGCATTTTATAATTGACTGAGGATGCCTTTAAGCTAGAAGCTTCCAAAGCACTTTGCCTTTCCATTCAGCACCGTACATCAGTTCAGTCTCTCTGGACACTCCCTACCATCCCCGGGCTTCCCACTGCCAGCTCACTGCCACTGTCAGCAGGACCACTCAAGACTGCCTTGGAATCATGAGCGGACTCCTCTGCCCTAAAGAGTCCTCCCGCTTAGCTATACCCCATCTGACTCAGCTAACACAAGCGAAGGGCCCACTTCCTCAGCAGTTCAACCTGGCAGCCTTCCTGCTGAAGTCCTGTTACACACCTTCAGAATGTTTTATCTCCTCTCATCTGCAGCCAGCTCCACTCATTGATATTCCTTTATAGTGGCATTCTAGACTGGAGGATGAACAGGGTGCATAGATGTGTTTAGAGGAGACAAGTATGGTTTCATCGGGAGTGTTGCATTCAGATGGGAAGACATACACTCTCGGAGAGAGACACAGCTCTGAAATTGATTTTCACAGTGCAGTTTGGGGGAGGAGACCCTGGAGGAGCTTTGAAGCCCCATTTTCGCACTGAAGACACAAAACTCATTTCTCCTCCCCACCTACCTTTTCATCAGCCTCGTTGCAGGCTGCTGCACTGGCTTTCCGCTAACAGCTGATGACAGAGAAAGGGCTCTTGTTGGCACATAGCCGCTGTGCATTTTGCTTTTATCAGATGCTGACAAAATTTCCCCATCAAGGAAGATAAATTTGAGGTGATATTAATAAACCTCCAAATGCAAAGATCAGATCTCGCTGGCACTCTTAATGATCCCATCAACAGCAAGCGCTGCCAGCCTGAGGAGCCCATAAGGTCTCCCCACCTCCCCTGCCTTGTGTCAAGTGTCAAAGAAGGCACAAGAGCATCTTTCTCCCAAGGTTGCTATGAAGGTCAATGAAGAACATCCCCTGCTTAACAGGTAGAAAGGGCCCCAATGAAATCACCTAAATATGAAAAGAGATATGAATCTGGTCTGATGGAAGGACTGTTTGACAGGGAAGCCCGGCCACCAGTGACTTACCATGGGCACCAATGACTTATCTGGGCACATGCCCTCATTATAAAATGAGGGCATTTGGCATTTTATAATTGACTGAGGATGCCTTTAAGCTAGAAGCTTCCAAAGCACTTTGCCTTTCCATTCAGCACCGTACATCAGTTCAGTCTCTCTGGACACTCCCTACCATCCCCGGGCTTCCCACTGCCAGCTCACTGCCACTGTCAGCAGGACCACTCAAGACTGCCTTGGAATCATGAGCGGACTCCTCTGCCCTAAAGAGTCCTCCCGCTTAGCTATACCCCATCTGACTCAGCTAACACAAGCGAAGGGCCCACTTCCTCAGCAGTTCAACCTGGCAGCCTTCCTGCTGAAGTCCTGTTACACACCTTCAGAATGTTTTATCTCCTCTCATCTGCAGCCAGCTCCACTCATTGATATTCCTTTATAGTGGCATTCTAGACTGGAGGATGAACAGGGTGCATAGATGTGTTTAGAGGAGACAAGTATGGTTTCATCGGGAGTGTTGCATTCAGATGGGAAGACATACACTCTCGGAGAGAGACACAGCTCTGAAATTGATTTTCACAGTGCAGTTTGGGGGAGGAGACCCTGGAGGAGCTTTGAAGCCCCATTTTCGCACTGAAGACACAAAACTCATTTCTCCTCCCCACCTACCTTTTCATCAGCCTCGTTGCAGGCTGCTGCACTGGCTTTCCGCTAACAGCTGATGACAGAGAAAGGGCTCTTGTTGGCACATAGCCGCTGTGCATTTTGCTTTTATCAGATGCTGACAAAATTTCCCCATCAAGGAAGATAAATTTGAGGTGATATTAATAAACCTCCAAATGCAAAGATCAGATCTCGCTGGCACTCTTAATGATCCCATCAACAGCAAGCCGCTGCCAGCCTGAGGAGCCCATAAGTTTCTGATTCTGTGCAAGGCAACCTGAAGGTTGGAGTCTCTTGGCCCGGCTCCCAGTGGAACCTGGAGTTCAACTGGGTTTCCAAAAGGAAGGTGGGGCCCCTCCAGGCCCCCAAGTGCTGTAGGAGGTGAGAGAGGAGAGGCACAGACCAGAAAAAAGCCCAGAGTAAATGTCACCGGGCAGTGTTTCACACCCAGAAAGTGCTAAGCGTTTTGTACCCATCTTCTCATTTAACGATCATAAGCTCAGTGAGAGAGGTGCTATTTTTAAGTGAGGACACTCCTACTTAGGTTATCCTTAGCAATATCAACATCATCATACTGGCTGACACGCACTAAGTGCTTTCTGGCTGACTGGTCTTAGGATTTTGTCTGAACTTTCACAAGTCGATCGGCTCCGCCCTACGACTATCCCCATATTTCTGAGCTGGAACTTGAGGAGCAGAGAGGTTGGATGCATGGCTTGAGGTCACACAGCGAAGATGCTTAGTGGGTATTGAAATCCACAGCTGGATTCTGAAGCCCATGCCACCACACGCTGCCCTCATCACAGGGGTACTGCAGGGGACACCAGGAGAGGGGACCCTCTGGGTTCCATCATGTCACCCACTGCTCCAGACCCAGTGCACGCTTCACCGTGCTTCTTCCGCCTTCCTGTAGGAAATCTGCCTGCAGTCACCAGCCACGTCTGCCTGGAGGATGCAGCTCAACGTCTACAGCAGGGACTGGTACCTAGTAGGCACTCTTTACACGTTCAGTACATGAGTGAACAAACGGGCAGTCCCAACTCACATCCTAGAAGGCTGAAAATGCACCTCTCAATTCTCCTGTGGGAGGGGTGAGACGAGCCTCAGGGAAATGTGAATTTCAAGTTCACTAAGCTTGGACTGAGGTGCTAAGAACATAAAAGGAAAAGAACCCAGCACATCCTGAAGATGAAAGCGGGACCCTGAAGCAGACATCTGCACCGCAAATACGTCCCTTCACAGCACAAACCATCAAAGTCCTTCAGTCCTTTCCTGACATTAATCTAGTTCATTCTCACAGTGACCTATTTTACAGACAGAAAAAGTGAGGCACGACAAGCCTGACACACTGGCTCAGGGGTGCATGGGTTATGAGCGGTACAGCCGGGATTCAAGCTCAAGCCGTCTATCACCAGAGCCCATGCTCCGGGTGGATCCACATACTCTTTCCAGGGTATGGGCTGTGTGCAAGGGTGGGGAGGCTGGTGGGTCCAGAGCGCTCCCAGAGAGCCCACCCCACCAGGCCTCAGGCTCAGGCTGAGAGGAGGACGCTCCGCAAAGGCAGCAGCTGGAGGTGAAATTCTGGATAGTTAACATGTTTATCCATCATAGCACAATTGTTCCCCAGAGAATTCAAGTGTCATTTCACAGCGCCTTTAATTCAGGAACACTTCTATCGTGTCTTGCCAGCAAACACTAAGAGGGAAGGGGCTGGCCGCTGCTTGACACAACAGGGAGGGAGCAGGGCTTCTGTCTTGGCCTGGCGGAGTGTTACTACCTGGACTGACTTCAAGGACACTGAGCTAGGAACGTGGGGGCAATTCGCATCTGCTTCATGGGGTCCCCAGTCTTGGAGCAAACAGCACTTGACTGACACGTCACAGCCGGAGGGTGCGTAGGGACTGCACACTCACGAGCGGCAGAGACTCTGGACCTGGGCCGGCTTCCGTCCTGGCTGCACCACTTACCAGCTGCGGCACCTTGGCCAGGCACTTCTTTTACTGCATTTATAAAATGGGGATACTAAGAGGAGTCTTCAGCTGAATTCCTCCTATATGCAGCCCTGAAGTCCAACACCTGGTACAAGTAATTTGTCTGGAAGATGATCCAGGGCAACAGCATGAGGTGTGGGAAGTGAGACAGAGAAGTGAGGAAAGCAGGGTCATGTACACTGACAGGCATTTACTCCCACAGCAAGGAGGGAGACCGGGGCTCAGTCCCTCCAGGAGCTCCCCAAGAGCGGTGTCCCACTGAGGCTGAGAGCTGGGTTATCTATTCCACTGACTCACCCATCATTACTTGAGGGTCACTGCTGGCACGGCAGGCCTGCCCCTCAAGGAGACAGAGCCCCCTAGGGAGCGAGAGCACCCTAAGGCCAGAGATGCAGGGAGGCACCTGTACGGATGAGGTCCACCTTCAAGATCCACCCTCAAGAAACCTCTGGGATTGGCCACGGGGATATGGGTGAGGCAGGGGAGCACCCGCTTCAATGCAGGTAAAGTAGCTGGCATAGTGCCTGGTAATGAGGGAACACGCTACCTACCCCAAGTGCTATTGGCTGTCATGGTGAAGATGATGAGGGTGATTATCATTACCACTTCTGGCCTTAGGAGGACAAGCAGGAAGAGGAGCCGTCCAAGGTTAATGAAGCAGTAGCTGATGGTATGAACGTCCCTCCTCACCCATGAGTCCAGCCCTACCTGCCATGAATCAAGGGGTGTGTCCTGCTGAGAGCCGACCTGCCTCCCTCTGTGCCCTGGAGGAGGCTCAGGGAAAGACCAGCAGCCCAGGGAGTGATTCAGGGCACGACATTGAGTAGGTGGGGAAGGTGGAGGAATACAAGGATTTCTAGGCTGCCAGCTTCCTCGAGCTGAGAGTTTGAAGGCCTGGAAGACAGAAGCCGGATCCTGAATAAATCAACACAAAGGCCAGTGACATGGACAAAAGGCTACTCATGGGTCCAGTGAACAATCCCGACATACCATCCACCTTTCTGGCACTGTGCTAGGCAGCGGGTGAATCAGATACTGCCCACAGCCAGGAGAGTATGAAAAAGAGAGGAGGGCAGGGGACAGGCATATACGAAAGAAATGAAATGTCTCCTTGGAGAAGGGCATCTGTGTGGCTCTTGGCTACCCTTCACCTTCAGATCTACGCAGGGCTCTCTTCTTGTGGCTGGCCACGCCTCCCAGAGGGATCCCCCGGCACCACCCCCTACTCTTGTCCATGTGTTAATATAACAAACCTGTATAGAGTGGGTCTCCTGTACCTGTAGTGCTCCAGAAGCTTCACAAAGTACTAATTCACACCAGCTTTATGAGGTGTTACAAAGGAGGAAGAGGAGCTCAAGAGGGTAAGTAACTCGCCCACAGTCACAAAGCTAGGAAGGGGAGAAAGGTCTGCAGTCACAGTCCACCCATCTACCCCTCCCCCTTGCCTCCCCCTTGCCTCCCCCAGCTGAGTTTTCCCTGCCACTCTGCCTTTCCAAAGCTTGAAGGCCCCTGTGAGCACCCGCCCTCACCTGGGGGTCTGGCAGCCCTGCTCACACAGCCCTTGGGGCCCCCACGCAAGGCCACCTCATTGTGTTTTATATTCCACATGCCTCCGTTTTGTCTCTCCACCCCTCCACCCCTAAGTTTTAATCTACCTCAGGAGCAAAACCACACCGTCAATTTCTAAGAATTCCCAGACCAGTGTAAATACTTCCAAATAATAGTAACTGCATTCATCCACATGAATGCAAGCTCCCTGAGAGCAGAGATCTCTTCGTTTGTTCTTCACTCTGTTCCCAGGATCTGGTGGAAAGCTTAGCGTAAAACAGACACTGTAAAAATATTCATGTTCATGATTAAATGAGCAAACCATTTACTTGCATTCCTCATGTGCCAGGCATTGTATCAGGAGCTCCGTCCACGCTATCCCACGTTAACATTGCAGATGACAGTGGGGAGAATGAAGTCATAAATAAATGAGTGAAGGAGTGAGTGACAAATGAACGAGGAGGTAAGTGAAGGAAGGCATTCCAAGGGTGGTCTTCTGTTCATTACCCTCAACACCCAGATGTCTCACTCTGCTGCCTCCCATCCTCCACCCATGTCCTGGTCCAGGGCCCCTACAGGGCCATATGCCTCTCAGCACATCCATGAAGCCACTCTACAGAGCCAAATATCCATCAGCATAAGTGAGAATGGTTGAAGAAGCTTTCTGTATCCCACTCCAGGAACAGTGGGAGCCTTCATTGCTTTAACAGGCTTAGAAGACAAGGCTGGGTGTGGAGCGCTGAGTGAAGAGCTTTTCGGGCCCACCCCACATTGTCCCCTGGCTGCCAGCCCACAGCGTGGCTTCAGAACGCAGTCAAGAGAGGGAGAAACACACTCCCTTGTTCACTCATTCACCCACTAACAGGCCTCAAGCAACTGAGCACCTCTTGTGCTGAGTAGTTCTGTGTTCTGCAGAGGACATGCATATAAATAAGAAACAGTCCTTGACCTTGAGGGATGTATGATCTAGAAAGAAAAGTAACAGAGTGGCTTAGATGCTGGCCATCTCTGATACATCCAGTACCCAGGGCCATGTGAACAGCTAACAGAGTGGCTTAGATGCTGGCCATCTCTGCACACAGCCCTTGGGGCCCCACGCAAGGCCACCTCATTGTGTTTTATATTCCACATGCCTCCGTTTTGTCTCTCCACCCCTCCACCCCTAAGTTTTAATCTACCTCAGGAGCAAAACCACACCGTCAATTTCTAAGAATTCCCAGACCAGTGTAAATACTTCCAAATAATAGTAACTGCATTCATCCACATGAATGCAAGCTCCCTGAGAGCAGAGATCTCTTCGTTTGTTCTTCACTCTGTTCCCAGGATCTGGTGGAAAGCTTAGCGTAAAACAGACACTGTAAAAATATTCATGTTCATGATTAAATGAGCAAACCATTTACTTGCATTCCTCATGTGCCAGGCATTGTATCAGGAGCTCCGTCCACGCTATCCCACGTTAACATTGCAGATGACAGTGGGGAGAATGAAGTCATAAATAAATGAGTGAAGGAGTGAGTGACAAATGAACGAGGAGGTAAGTGAAGGAAGGCATTCCAAGGGTGGTCTTCTGTTCATTACCCTCAACACCCAGATGTCTCACTCTGCTGCCTCCCATCCTCCACCCATGTCCTGGTCCAGGGCCCCTACAGGGCCATATGCCTCTCAGCACATCCATGAAGCCACTCTACAGAGCCAAATATCCATCAGCATAAGTGAGAATGGTTGAAGAAGCTTTCTGTATCCCACTCCAGGAACAGTGGGAGCCTTCATTGCTTTAACAGGCTTAGAAGACAAGGCTGGGTGTGGAGCGCTGAGTGAAGAGCTTTTCGGGCCCACCCCACATTGTCCCCTGGCTGCCAGCCCACAGCGTGGCTTCAGAACGCAGTCAAGAGAGGGAGAAACACACTCCCTTGTTCACTCATTCACCCACTAACAGGCCTCAAGCAACTGAGCACCTCTTGTGCTGAGTAGTTCTGTGTTCTGCAGAGGACATGCATATAAATAAGAAACAGTCCTTGACCTTGAGGGATGTATGATCTAGAAAGAAAAGTAACAGAGTGGCTTAGATGCTGGCCATCTCTGATACATCCAGTACCCAGGGCCATGTGAACAGCCTTTGCTTCCGCCCTGAATGGCTTACACCCTGGATGTGGCATTTGTCTGAGACATTCCCTCCTGCCCTGCCCCCCACCCCATGCTCCCAGACGCAAGCAACAGGGAACAGACTGTCGAAGATTTCAAACGTAAGGTAGTGAAGAGTACCTCATGACAAGTGGGTCTAATAGGAGATTTTGAGTTCACTTCATCCTTTCAAGGCCATGGTTCCCCATGGATTCCTTCCCTGAACATTTGCCACATAACCCCAAGGTAGAAAAAGGGTCCTAAAAAGCCTATGTCCCTCACGCTCCCTCAAAGTTCCCCTGACCTTCATCTGCCCACTAGATAGGCCTTCACCTCTTTTTTTTTTTTTTTTTAAGATTTATTTATTTATTTATTTTGGGCGGGGGTCGGGTTGGGGAGGGAGGGGAGTGGGCGGGCCACTTCTATTGGTCTTCCATTTCTCTATTTTTCATCCGTCTTTATTCTTCTTTGGCTCCTGCAGGCCACCCATCGCGGTGGTGTCTGTTGTCGCAGAGCGCCGGCTCTGGGCACATGCGCTCCAGAGCTCCGGCTCGGTGATTGGACACATCAGTCCAGCTGCTCCGCGGCCCGTGGGATCTTCCCAGGCCAGGGATCGAACCGGCGCCCCTTGCACTGCAAGGCGGTGTCCTTATCCACTGGACCACCAGGGGAAGCCCCAGGCCTTCATCTCTTATGGACATCATTAGGGAAGTTTATAAATACTGCAATTTCTTCCTGTTTCTTCCAGTCTTTTTGAAGTTATGTGGCCAGTGATTTTCTCTGACAAGTGAATCATGCGCAAAATGATGTATGCCGTTTTTGAATGGAAGCTTTCCATCCAGGTGCAGCACTGTTTTGAACCAGCATGATACTGGAAGTAAATGCCAAGTTGAAGCTTCACTCAGTTTGGTTCACTGGGTGGTTTTAATGATGCGTCTCCCGCTCTCCTCCCTCACCCCTTCACTCCTTCCACCCCCCATTCTGTTGATATTATACAGGGAAGGAGTAGGAAATAAACCTTTCTTGGGTTATGGCACTGCTGGGGTTGTTTGTTACTATAGCATAGCATGGCTTAACCTGATTGATACAGCCTCTTAGAGGCAGGACAGTTCAGCCCTGCCCGGATCTACAGGCAAACTGTCCTATTCAGCTAATTCCAGTGCTCACTAAACAAACCAAAAAAGATCCTCCAGATAACAGAATCCACACTCTGCAAAAGGAAGTTGATGACATCTTTCGATAGCAGAACATTCTCCTTGGGGTCCTACCCCATATTCTCAAGAGACTCATCAACCTATCTTTTTAAACAAGATGGCTAATTTCCCAAAGGGAATTCTGGAGAAGGAGCTTCTAACTGGCACAAAAGAATTATGGTCTGGCAAATGCCATGGAAACGTGGGTGTCGAAACAGTGAGGACACAAGAAATAGTGGGACTCGTTTGGGTATGAGATACCTTCAAGAGGGCAATGATATTCGCCCTTGTGAAGGTTTTTCTGCAAGAAATGAAAAAAACAATTCCTTAAGAACTGAATTTGAGTGTGGTTCTGAACTCTGAAGGTAATGCCTGGATCCCAGACAAACTTGCAGGAAAAGAAGGAAGCAGGAGTTCTGGTGGCTTTCTGATGGCACTCCACGACACTAGGCCAAACCCTCCTCACCATACGAAGGTCAGAGCCTTGGCAGGCCTGCCCATTCCTGCCACCCTCCCAGTCACCTGCCAGGCCAGGAGGCAGGAAGGAAAGCACTTTCTTTTTGGGGGTGGGGGATGGTAGTGGGTTGGGGAGGGAGGGTGGTGGGCGGGCCATTTCTATTGGTCTTTCATTTGTCCACTTTCATCCATCTTTGTTCTTTGGCCCACGTGGGCCTCCCATCGCAGTGGCCTCTGTTGTTGCAGGGCACTGGCTCTGGGCGCATGCGCTCCAGAGCTCCGGCTCAGTAATTGGACACATCAGTCCAACCACTCCGTGGCATGTGGGATCTTCCCAGGCCAGGATCGAACCAGCGCCTTGCACTGCAAGGCGGTATCCTTACCCACTGGGCCACCAGGGAAGGCCCAGAAAGCACTTTCCGATTTGAATCCTGCCTCACTTCTCTCTCTTCCTCCTTGCCAGTCCAGCTACATCTGAGAAGAGCAGACAGATCATCTGACTTATGGATGATATGACATGCCTTCAGCCTGAAAGCTACGGGAAAAACTTGAACGCAACTTGGAAACATCCAGGAAGGCTGTGTTTAATGGGAGAGAAATCAAGCCCACAGGACCTTTAGGATATACCGAGGCAGGGACCCACGGCCCACCATGAACAAATCTGGACTGCTCATCACTCAAACACACTTCACTGTCCAAGGTCAGAGCCCTCAGGCTGCCTGGGTCCTCCACTGCAGCACCCCGCTCACATTCACCCTGCCACACTCCCTCCTTAAGCAGCTCACTGCCTGATTTCACATCCTCCATAAAACAGATCTGATGGGAGAGCAGCCAATGTGACTGAGCTCACCACCTCTCATCAACACACCAAAATCACAACTCTGCAAAACAACCATCAAGGAAAAAGACCGGAACTTATGAGAAAAGGTCTTCTCCAGCTGAAGAAATAAAGAAAGGACCACAACAAGATGGGGAGGAAGAGTGAGCTCATGATATAATCAAACCTCATACCCCAAGGTGGGCAACCCATGAGCTGGAGGATCTCCCACAGGAGGGAGAATTCTGAGCCCTTGCTGGGCTCCCCAGCCTGGCGGGGTCTGGGGTCCGAACTGAATTTGAGTGTGGTTCTGAACTCTGAAGGTAATGCCTGGATCCCAGACAAACTTGCAGGAAAAGAAGGAAGCAGGAGTTCTGGTGGCTTTCTGATGGCACTCCACGACACTAGGCCAAACCCTCCTCACCATACGAAGGTCAGAGCCTTGGCAGGCCTGCCCATTCCTGCCACCCTCCCAGTCACCTGCCAGGCCAGGAGGCAGGAAGGAAAGCACTTTCTTTTGGGTTGGGGGATGGTAGTGGGTTGGGGAGGGAGGGTGGTGGGCGGGCCATTTCTATTGGTCTTTCATTTGTCCACTTTCATCCATCTTTGTTCTTTGGCCCACGTGGGCCTCCCATCGCAGTGGCCTCTGTTGTTGCAGGGCACTGGCTCTGGGCGCATGCGCTCCAGAGCTCCGGCTCAGTAATTGGACATATCAGTCCAGCCACTCCGTGGCATGTGGGATCTTCCCAGGCCAGGGATCGAACCAGCGCCCCTTGCACTGCAAGGCGGTATCCTTACCCACTGGGCCACCAGGGAAGCCCAGAAAGCACTTTCCGATTTGAATCCTGCCTCACTTCTCTCTCTTCCCTCCTTGCCAGTCCAGCTACATCTGAGAAGAGCAGACAGATCATCTGACTTATGGATGATATGACATGCCTTCAGCCTGAAAGCTACGGGAAAAACTTGAACGCAACTTGGAAACATCCAGGAAGGCTGTGTTTAATGGGAGAGAAATCAAGCCCACAGGACCTTTAGGATATACCGAGGCAGGGACCCACGGCCCACCATGAACAAATCTGGACTGCTCATCACTCAAACACACTTCACTGTCCAAGGTCAGAGCCCTCAGGCTGCCTGGGTCCTCCACTGCAGCACCCCGCTCACATTCACCCTGCCACACTCCCTCCTTAAGCAGCTCACTGCCTGATTTCACATCCTCCATAAAACAGATCTGATGGGAGAGCAGCCAATGTGACTGAGCTCACCACCTCTCATCAACACACCAAAATCACAACTCTGCAAAACAACCATCAAGGAAAAAGACCGGAACTTATGAGAAAAGGTCTTCTCCAGCTGAAGAAATAAAGAAAGGACCACAACAAGATGGGGAGGAAGAGTGAGCTCATGATATAATCAAACCTCATACCCCAAGGTGGGCAACCCATGAGCTGGAGGATCTCCCACAGGAGGGAGAATTCTGAGCCCTTGCTGGGCTCCCCAGCCTGGCGGGGTCTGGGGTCCTGCACCAGGAATATGAGTCCTCAGAAGATTCACTTTAAAGTTAGTGGGACTTAATTGTGATGGGTCCTGCAGGACTGGGGGAAATAGAGACCTCACTCTTAAAGGGTGCACAGAAAATCTCATGCACAACAGGCCACAGGAAACAAAAAAAAAGGGGAGGGACTATTAGATAAGAGCCTGGGCCAGACCTACCTGCTGGTCTTAAGAGAGTTGTGGGGTTGGAGTGTGTGGGGTCATGAAGTTCACCCTGGGGCCACAGACTATGGTGACAACCATATTCTTCAGAAGCTGGCACCAATGGTGCCATTAGCTTATTAGCACCAAGACCTGGTCCTGTCCAACAATCTGTAGGCTCCAGTGCTGTGACACCTCAAGCCAAACCACTAACTGGGTGAGAACACATCCTCACCAATCAGCAGACAGGCTACCTAAAGACTAAAGTGCCCACACCTACCTCTACCCCTAGATGTGGCACAGCCCACCAGAGGGCCAGAACCTGGCTCCACTCAGAAGGGAATAGGAATGGCCCCCTCTCACAAGGAAGCCCTCACAGGCCTCTAGACCAGCCTCATCCACCAAGGGGTAGGCTCCAGAAGGAAGAAAACGACACCGCCGCAACGCAGGCCAGACCCTGCCCTGGGACCAGCGGGGGTCTGATCCTACCCACCAGCAGCCCAATGTAACCTTCTAGACATGCTGGACCTCATTCCCAACTGGACACCCTGGCTCCACACCTGAGAGTGATCTGACAGGAACTCTGGGACTCCTGGGCCCTGCACCCAGACTCTAGGAGGCAGTTCTGCCTGCCAATAGTCTAGTACTAACCTCAAAATCTGACTTCACATACCAGTGTGTTGGCACAGTCCCAGAGGTTTTGTTTTCTGTTTTTTGTTTAATTTTTGGCCTCTTTTATTGGTCCTTCATTTATTTATTTTCATCCATCTTATTTCTTTGGCCTGCATGGGTCTCCCACCGCAGTAACCTCTCTCGTTGCAGAGCACAAGCTCTGGGTGCATGCGCTCCAGAGCCCTGGCTCATAATTGGACACACCAGTCCAGCTGCTCCGCGGCAGATCCCAAGAAGTGGGATCTTCCCAGTCCAGGGATCGAACTGGTGCCCTTTGAACTGCAAGGCAGACTCTTTAGCCACTGGACCACCAGGGAAGCCCGGCCCCAGAGTTTTTAGGACCTTGACTTTGCCCACCAGTCAGCCAGCACTAGCCTCACCGGCCCCTAGGATTCCATAACCAGCTACCTCATGACCAGGCACCCCAACCAGCAGCCAGCAGCATCCATACAAGTCAGGGCCTGTCAGCCAACCAGATGAGGGGCCCTCTTAGGGGGAACCCATAGAACATACAGCTTGGGTGAGGTAAGGGGGAAAGCATGGCTATGAGGCACAGGCCTCCGACAGAGGCCACGTCTCCAAGGTCAAGAAAGTAACTAATGTACCACATCCATAAAAATACAGAGAGCAATTCAAATAGAGGTGGTAGAAGAATATGTTCCAGATGAAGGAACAAGATAAACCCTCAGAAGAAGAACTAAGTGAGGTAGAGGCAGGCAATCGACCAGAGAATGAGTTCAGAGTAGTATTTGTAAAGATGATCAAAGAGCGTTGAAAGGCACAGCCCACCAGAGGGCCAGAACCTGGCTCCACTCAGAAGGGAATAGGAATGGCCCCCTCTCACAAGGAAGCCCTCACAGGCCTCTAGACCAGCCTCATCCACCAAGGGGTAGGCTCCAGAAGGAAGAAAACGACACCCCCAACGCCGGCCCGACCCTGCCCTGGGACCAGCGGGGGTCTGATCCTACCCACCAGCAGCCCAATGTAACCTTCTAGACATGCTGGACCTCATTCCCAACTGGACACCCTGGCTCCACACCTGAGAGTGATCTGACAGGAACTCTGGGACTCCTGGGCCCTGCACCCAGACTCTAGGAGGCAGTTCTGCCTGCCAATAGTCTAGTACTAACCTCAAAATCTGACTTCACATACCAGTGTGTTGGCACAGTCCCAGAGGTTTTGTTTTCTGTTTTTTGTTTAATTTTTGGCCTCTTTTATTGGTCCTTCATTTATTTATTTTCATCCATCTTATTTCTTTGGCCTGCATGGGTCTCCCACCGCAGTAACCTCTCTCGTTGCAGAGCACAAGCTCTGGGTGCATGCGCTCCAGAGCCCTGGCTCATAATTGGACACACCAGTCCAGCTGCTCCGCGGCAGATCCCAAGAAGTGGGATCTTCCCAGTCCAGGGATCGAACTGGTGCCCTTTGAACTGCAAGGCAGACTCTTTAGCCACTGGACCACCAGGGAAGCCCGGCCCCAGAGTTTTTAGGACCTTGACTTTGCCCACCAGTCAGCCAGCACTAGCCTCACCGGCCCCTAGGATTCCATAACCAGCTACCTCATGACCAGGCACCCCAACCAGCAGCCAGCAGCATCCATACAAGTCAGGGCCTGTCAGCCAACCAGATGAGGGGCCCTCTTAGGGGGAACCCATAGAACATACAGCTTGGGTGAGGTAAGGGGAATGCATGGCTATGAGGCACAGGCCTCCTACAGAGGCCACGTCTCCAAGGTCAAGAAAGTAACTAATGTACCACATCCATAAAAATACAGAGAGCAATTCAAATAGAGGTGGTAGAAGAATATGTTCCAGATGAAGGAACAAGATAAACCCTCAGAAGAAGAACTAAGTGAGGTAGAGGCAGGCAATCGACCAGAGAATGAGTTCAGAGTAGTATTTGTAAAGATGATCAAAGAGCGTGAGAGGAGAACAGATGCATAGAGTGAGAAGTTAGGTTTTCAACAAAGTCAGAAAACAAAAAACAACCAAGCAGAGATAAATACAGTAACTGAAAGGAAAACGATGCTAGAAGGAGTCAATAGTAGACTAAATGATGCAAAAGAACCGATCAGTGAGCCGAAAGACAGAGTAGTGGACACCACTGCTGCTGAAGGGAGAAAAAAAAAGACAAGAAATGAGGGCAGTTTTAGAGACCTCTGGAACAACATCGAGTGCACTAATCCCACATTACAGAAGTCCCAGAAGAAGAAGACAAAAAGGGCCTAAGAAAATACTTGAAAAGAAAAACAGATCTGATGGTATCTATTCTCTCAGAGATTTTTCTAAAGAAATTTCAAATTTATGCTGTAAATGACTATGTTGCTTTCCCCAGGAAGGTGTTTAGGTCAAACTACTTCTGGCGATGATATATCTTTAATGTAGAGAGGTGTCCTACTCACCGTGGACATCTTCGCTGTGTGATGGATCACAGTGTGAAGAAGATCATTCAGATGTCATGATGCATAAAAGACACCTTCTTGGTTACCTTACCCTAAATATCATTCAATCATATATGCCAAATAAGCCTCTTACACACAACTCCAAGAATATCACACAAGTATCCATTTCTAGTACTTCTCAACTAGCTTTGTCCCAAGTTATGCTAGTAGATCTTCTTTTTCTAAAGCAGATATTTATTTATAAGTCACATGCGCTTAAAACAATATATTTAGACATTGTGAGTGTGTAATCAATACTCTTAAAGAACACATCCACACCAGATCAGGCAATGTTGTTTTCTACTCCTGTCTGTATGCCTGTATTTCTAATTCCTTTCTGGGAGGCAAGTACTCTTAAGGGCTAGTGGCAGGCAACCCCGACCAGCTAAGAAAAATTGTACCACATCCATAAAAATACAGAGAGCAATTCAAATAGAGGTGGTAGAAGAATATGTTCCAGATGAAGGAACAAGATAAACCCTCAGAAGAAGAACTAAGTGAGGTAGAGGCAGGCAATCGACCAGAGAATGAGTTCAGAGTAGTATTTGTAAAGATGATCAAAGAGCGTGAGAGGAGAACAGATGCATAGAGTGAGAAGTTAGGTTTTCAACAAAGTCAGAAAACAAAAAACAACCAAGCAGAGATAAATACAGTAACTGAAAGGAAAACGATGCTAGAAGGAGTCAATAGTAGACTAAATGATGCAAAAGAACCGATCAGTGAGCCGAAAGACAGAGTAGTGGACACCACTGCTGCTGAAGGGAGAAAAAAAAAGACAAGAAATGAGGGCAGTTTTAGAGACCTCTGGAACAACATCGAGTGCACTAATCCCACATTACAGAAGTCCCAGAAGAAGAAGACAAAAAGGGCCTAAGAAAATACTTGAAAAGAAAAACAGATCTGATGGTATCTATTCTCTCAGAGATTTTTCTAAAGAAATTTCAAATTTATGCTGTAAATGACTATGTTGCTTTCCCCAGGAAGGTGTTTAGGTCAAACTACTTCTGGCGATGATATATCTTTAATGTAGAGAGGTGTCCTACTCACCGTGGACATCTTCGCTGTGTGATGGATCACAGTGTGAAGAAGATCATTCAGATGTCATGATGCATAAAAGACACCTTCTTGGTTACCTTACCCTAAATATCATTCAATCATATATGCCAAATAAGCCTCTTACACACAACTCCAAGAATATCACACAAGTATCCATTTCTAGTACTTCTCAACTAGCTTTGTCCCAAGTTATGCTAGTAGATCTTCTTTTTCTAAAGCAGATATTTATTTATAAGTCACATGCGCTTAAAACAATATATTTAGACATTGTGAGTGTGTAATCAATACTCTTAAAGAACACATCCACACCAGATCAGGCAATGTTGTTTTCTACTCCTGTCTGTATGCCTGTATTTTTAATTCCTTTCTGGGAGGAAGACAACAGTCCTAAGTTTTTTGTCTTCTGTGGCTCTGAATAACCATGTATGCTTCAGTAAATCATTACTGCAGCTTGAAAGGGTTCCTAGAAAGTTCTGGTTCCATTCAGTCTTTAGGAAGAGAAGCAACCTACAAATGCCAAGAACTAGAGGCATCAGGCACAAGGGAATTTGGGCAGCTCATCAGCCATGTGGCACGTGTGTGTTTATCTGAATCCAAAGATTCTTCTCTTGGTTCTCGGAATGACCCAGAAGTTCCATGGAACCACCACTTGTGCTTTGGAAAGAGAAGGTGGACCAGAGGAGTCGCCTTGAGCTTTTGATGAGCACTCTGCTTCTCAAAAGATGAATAAAAGTTGTCCAGATGGGGGCAGGAATGAGGACTGGCCAATAGCACGCATACTGGGAAATTTCATTGCAAATTTTCCTCTGCCTGGGAGCCAATAGATAGATGATATCATTGTTCCCAGACCCTGAAAGCAGGACTGAGATGACAAAAAATTACATATGGACTCTAGAAATTTTAATTTAGTCCATGTAGAGCAGTTCCCAGGAATCTGCATAGTAACAAATACCCTGGATAGCTATAATAAACAATCATATTTGGCGGCCACCACGCTGGAGGAAAATACAAATTCCCCATTAGCAGGATTGATTGATTCAGTCTGAAAATGACAGCCAGGACCAAGTATTGGCTGAACCAAACTAAGATCAGCCGAGCACTGGGATCCCATGAACCTCTGATGGAAGGCAAAGGTCCCATTGAGACACTGGAAGAATGGTGAGTTAAACCAGCTAAAAATTTATCCAATTCAATCATATATGCCAAATAAGCCTCTTACACACAACTCCAAGAATATCACACAAGTATCCATTTCTAGTACTTCTCAACTAGCTTTGTCCCAAGTTATGCTAGTAGATCTTCTTTTTCTAAAGCAGATATTTATTTATAAGTCACATGCGCTTAAAACAATATATTTAGACATTGTGAGTGTGTAATCAATACTCTTAAAGAACACATCCACACCAGATCAGGCAATGTTGTTTTCTACTCCTGTCTGTATGCCTGTATTTTTAATTCCTTTCTGGGAGGAAGACAACAGTCCTAAGTTTTTTGTCTTCTGTGGCTCTGAATAACCATGTATGCTTCAGTAAATCATTACTGCAGCTTGAAAGGGTTCCTAGAAAGTTCTGGTTCCATTCAGTCTTTAGGAAGAGAAGCAACCTACAAATGCCAAGAACTAGAGGCATCAGGCACAAGGGAATTTGGGCAGCTCATCAGCCATGTGGCACGTGTGTGTTTATCTGAATCCAAAGATTCTTCTCTTGGTTCTCGGAATGACCCAGAAGTTCCATGGAACCACCACTTGTGCTTTGGAAAGAGAAGGTGGACCAGAGGAGTCGCCTTGAGCTTTTGATGAGCACTCTGCTTCTCAAAAGATGAATAAAAGTTGTCCAGATGGGGGCAGGAATGAGGACTGGCCAATAGCACGCATACTGGGAAATTTCATTGCAAATTTTCCTCTGCCTGGGAGCCAATAGATAGATGATATCATTGTTCCCAGACCCTGAAAGCAGGACTGAGATGACAAAAAATTACATATGGACTCTAGAAATTTTAATTTAGTCCATGTAGAGCAGTTCCCAGGAATCTGCATAGTAACAAATACCCTGGATAGCTATAATAAACAATCATATTTGGCGGCCACCACGCTGGAGGAAAATACAAATTCCCCATTAGCAGGATTGATTGATTCAGTCTGAAAATGACAGCCAGGACCAAGTATTGGCTGAACCAAACTAAGATCAGCCGAGCACTGGGATCCCATGAACCTCTGATGGAAGGCAAAGGTCTGAAGCTGGTGTTCATACTGAGAACAGACTGGTGCATCACAGAAATGGCTGGGCATCTCATGTGGAAACCAAAGCTCCCAAGAGTTGGCTTCTTCCTTTAGAGGCAAACAGGAATCCCTAGCAGGATGCTGATAGACTTGGAAGAATGGGTCAGAGGTGGGAAGAGGTTCGAATTAACAAAGCCTTTCCCTTCCCTCCTAACTTTGGACCTATGTGGACACGGGCACATGGATGGGTCTGAAAGAACAGCACTTGGCCCCGGATGTGTGAGCTTGCTTCCTCTGTTGGCTGCATTATGTCTTCTTTGTGGCAGACAGCCTCTTCATTGATCACCCGGGCTGTCTCTAGTTGGGCTGCACAGGCTTCTCATTGTGGTGGTTTCTCTCGTCATGGAGCATGGGCTCTAGGTCATGTGGGCTTCAGTAGTGGCAGCTCCTGGGCTCTAGAGCACAGGCTGAGTAGTTGTGGCCCATTGGTTTAGGTGCCCCACTGCATGTGGGATCTTAGCTCCCAGGCCAGGGGTAGAGCCCATGTCCCCTGCATTAACAGGCAGATTTTTAACCACAGGACCACCAGGGAAGTCCTTGGCTTTGCTTCTTATACCCTACTTAAATATGCTCAGGCCTTTTCAATAACATAAACAGCAAGAGATTTACCATGTACCTACTAAGCTGTCAGGGGGGTGATAGGAATGTGTAGAGATAGCTTTAGGAAGCTGGGGTGATGACTCAGTGATTGAAGAAAAGTTGTTTTTGTTTTTATAGCCCCGTATACTCTAATAGATAGATGATATCATTGTTCCCAGACCCTGAAAGCAGGACTGAGATGACAAAAAATTACATATGGACTCTAGAAATTTTAATTTAGTCCATGTAGAGCAGTTCCCAGGAATCTGCATAGTAACAAATACCCTGGATAGCTATAATAAACAATCATATTTGGCGGCCACCACGCTGGAGGAAAATACAAATTCCCCATTAGCAGGATTGATTGATTCAGTCTGAAAATGACAGCCAGGACCAAGTATTGGCTGAACCAAACTAAGATCAGCCGAGCACTGGGATCCCATGAACCTCTGATGGAAGGCAAAGGTCTGAAGCTGGTGTTCATACTGAGAACAGACTGGTGCATCACAGAAATGGCTGGGCATCTCATGTGGAAACCAAAGCTCCCAAGAGTTGGCTTCTTCCTTTAGAGGCAAACAGGAATCCCTAGCAGGATGCTGATAGACTTGGAAGAATGGGTCAGAGGTGGGAAGAGGTTCGAATTAACAAAGCCTTTCCCTTCCCTCCTAACTTTGGACCTATGTGGACACGGGCACATGGATGGGTCTGAAAGAACAGCACTTGGCCCCGGATGTGTGAGCTTGCTTCCTCTGTTGGCTGCATTATGTCTTCTTTGTGGCAGACAGCCTCTTCATTGATCACCCGGGCTGTCTCTAGTTGGGCTGCACAGGCTTCTCATTGTGGTGGTTTCTCTCGTCATGGAGCATGGGCTCTAGGTCATGTGGGCTTCAGTAGTGGCAGCTCCTGGGCTCTAGAGCACAGGCTGAGTAGTTGTGGCCCATTGGTTTAGGTGCCCCACTGCATGTGGGATCTTAGCTCCCAGGCCAGGGGTAGAGCCCATGTCCCCTGCATTAACAGGCAGATTTTTAACCACAGGACCACCAGGGAAGTCCTTGGCTTTGCTTCTTATACCCTACTTAAATATGCTCAGGCCTTTTCAATAACATAAACAGCAAGAGATTTACCATGTACCTACTAAGCTGTCAGGGGGGTGATAGGAATGTGTAGAGATAGCTTTAGGAAGCTGAGAGTGATGACTCAGTGATTGAAGAAAAGTTGTGTAACATAAATATATTTATATAGTTTTTTATACTTCTCTTTCCTGCCTCATCTATTACTGTATAACTTAGAGGCCGTGTGTCCGGTGAGACCTGTAGGAGTCCCATCATAACATAGAGTGAGGACCTGAGGATGCAGAGGTAGGCGTGTTCCAGAGCTGACACTGGGCTCAAAGCAACAGAACCATCCACTGGCCTGCAACTGTCGTGCGTAAGGCCTAGAGGCAATTTCCTTTTTATTTTTTAACTTTTTACTTTATATTAGAGTATAGCTGATTAAGAATACTGTGATGGTTCCAGGTAGATAGCAAAAGAGCCATACATATACACGCATGCATTCCTGGGGGCTATCTCTGGACAGAATATTCTACAAGTTCCTTGGTTCAGAGGTAGATCCTCAGCTGCCTGTCAAGATCCAGTTTCAACATGACAAGAGAATAAGAAGCAATATCTTCTCTGAGCATTCTAGGTGCAGGGTGGGCATTGAAGCAAAAGGAGTGTTCTCTCCTCCTAACACCCAGAGCTCATCATGAACGCCTGCAGGCTACTGGAGTAGATGGGGCCAGAGGAAGTGGCACCCACTGGATGCTGCCCATGCTCCAGACAGATCCATGCTCTCTGCAGCCGTGGGATGGCCACTTCTGAGTCAGGGAGATATGGGATCCTTCCCTGTTCTGAAATTCCCAACTGAGAATACTCCCAAATCCTCCAGTTTCTTCTTCTGTCAAGTGGGACCCCCTGGGTCTAGTGACAACTGGATAATGCAGTACAATTACAGAGCCCAGGGCTGAGTCTGGCACATGATAAGCATCCTGGACTCAGCTTCTGCAGCGAGAATGGCATTCACCTTGCCCATCTCACCCAGCCACTTAGATAGAGATGATGAAAGGGCAGACTCCTGTAAACACTAAAATCCTTGTGTGGCTATGTAGGTGAGTTTTGTCATGTTCTTAGGCTTCCCGGATGTACACAGCAAGAGTTCAATCAATGCTCCATCCTGCCTGGAAATGGGTTTCGTTAGTAGCTGGAAAACCAGGTCAAGGTGGAATCATTTTGAGGTGTCCAAATCGTCTGCACTGGAGCTGCAAATTTGGTGTCCTCTAAGAAGGAACCAGGGAGAAGCAGACATCTGAACAAATCACTGTAGGGCTGGGTACTGTGTGTGGGTATGTGTATGTGGATGAGTGTACATATGAGACAGAGACAGAGAGACAGGGAAAGAGAGAGATACTAACTTTGAATTGATGGAAAGCTCCCCCTTCATCATCATGCTGATTTAAACTGCCAAGACCTCAGCTGAATCAGACCACTGAGGAGGAAAGACAATAGGAAAACAGAAGGTGACTCAGGATACAAACACCTCATTGTTGCTGCGTGCTGAATGGATTTACTCCTTTGCTAAATGTCAAGTTAATATTTCTCTTGGCGCCAGCTGCGTCCCTCCCCTCCTTTCCTCCACAGTAAGGCTGGTCTCCCAGAAGTTCACCCTTTGGCAGCTGCCCAGCTTCAGCAATGGGACGTGAGGAGGGCGGGATGGCTGGCACTGTGAACACATATGCCCCCAGTTTAGCCAAGGAAGGGCAGCAGCCTTTGTGTGGAATAATATGCCCTGTTGGCCTCGAGCTCTGGCTGTGGGGAGCTCTGGGCTTCAGGATGCAGCTCTGGCAGCTGACCACGTCCAGGGAGGGGCACTAGCAGAAGTTTTCCCTGTCCTGCTCACAGGCAGGAAACAGTAGATAGGAGAGAAGAGGACCCTCAAGTCAGGGGGCTGTGTGCCCCCTGAACTGCCCCTACCATCTCCAGGCTGTCCTCCACAGGATGAGCAGCGCCTCCACAAACAGAGGAACTGTCCAGGCCACTCCTGAACCCAGAATCCTTCCTTGGCTGCCTGTGGTTTTTAGTATAAAGCCCAAACCCTTGTCAAGCCACAGAAAACGGAGGCTGACTCCATTCCTTAGAACTCACATGGCCCCTCTGCTTGGCCCTTTGCCCTGACCTTATCACCAGGAGGATGGTGTCTGTTTCATGGACTCTCTCCCCCATTCTTTAGAGCAGGTGTCTCTCACCTCTGTATGCCCAGTGCCACCCTGCACTTGCATGGGGCCTGGTAAAGGGAACATGCTCAAGAGCAACCAGAAGGCCAGCCATTCATTCGGCACTCTAGACCACTCCACTCACTGTTCCCCAGTCTATCTTGCACCTTCCTCACTCCAAAAGCCACTCAGGTGCTCCACACTCTACAGAGGTCCTGCCATCCTCTTCATGTTCAGCAGCCTAATCACACTGGCCACTTAGCTCAAGGTCCCCTGCAAGGCTCACCTCTGTGAAGCCTCTTCATTGTTGTTTTTTTCTAAGCATCCATTGTACCTGATTAACTGCATCCCCCATGTGGAGCTTCATAATGGAAGGCTTTGTAATAGTTACTTAACGCCTCTGAACCTAATCTGTAAGCATGGTTAATAATAGGTTTGCCATGAGTTTTAAATTAAGGCACAGTATAAATAAAGCACGTAGCACAGTGCTTGACACATAATAAGTGTTTAAAATAGGTTTCTTTAATGGTGATGATACATCATATATCTATAGATATATACAGATATAGATATACACATACATATATCATTTTTTAATGTATTGGCAGCTGCCCAGCTTCAGCAATGGGACGTGAGGAGGGCGGGATGGCTGGCACTGTGAACACATATGCCCCAGTTTAGCCAAGGAAGGGCAGCAGCCTTTGTGTGGAATAATATGCCCTGTTGGCCTCGAGCTCTGGCTGTGGGGAGCTCTGGGCTTCAGGATGCAGCTCTGGCAGCTGACCACGTCCAGGGAGGGGCACTAGCAGAAGTTTTCCCTGTCCTGCTCACAGGCAGGAAACAGTAGATAGGAGAGAAGAGGACCCTCAAGTCAGGGGGCTGTGTGCCCCCTGAACTGCCCCTACCATCTCCAGGCTGTCCTCCACAGGATGAGCAGCGCCTCCACAAACAGAGGAACTGTCCAGGCCACTCCTGAACCCAGAATCCTTCCTTGGCTGCCTGTGGTTTTTAGTATAAAGCCCAAACCCTTGTCAAGCCACAGAAAACGGAGGCTGACTCCATTCCTTAGAACTCACATGGCCCCTCTGCTTGGCCCTTTGCCCTGACCTTATCACCAGGAGGATGGTGTCTGTTTCATGGACTCTCTCCCCCATTCTTTAGAGCAGGTGTCTCTCACCTCTGTATGCCCAGTGCCACCCTGCACTTGCATGGGGCCTGGTAAAGGGAACATGCTCAAGAGCAACCAGAAGGCCAGCCATTCATTCGGCACTCTAGACCACTCCACTCACTGTTCCCCAGTCTATCTTGCACCTTCCTCACTCCAAAAGCCACTCAGGTGCTCCACACTCTACAGAGGTCCTGCCATCCTCTTCATGTTCAGCAGCCTAATCACACTGGCCACTTAGCTCAAGGTCCCCTGCAAGGCTCACCTCTGTGAAGCCTCTTCATTGTTGTTTTTTTCTAAGCATCCATTGTACCTGATTAACTGCATCCCCCATGTGGAGCTTCATAATGGAAGGCTTTGTAATAGTTACTTAACGCCTCTGAACCTAATCTGTAAGCATGGTTAATAATAGGTTTGCCATGAGTTTTAAATTAAGGCACAGTATAAATAAAGCACGTAGCACAGTGCTTGACACATAATAAGTGTTTAAAATAGGTTTCTTTAATGGTGATGATACATCATATATCTATAGATATATACAGATATAGATATACACATACATATATACATATATGTGTATATATATAACCCTAGATTGTCAGTCCCCTTTTTGAGGGGAAAGACCACTGCTTTCTTTGTCTTGACAAACTTTAAAGCATATAGATCAATGCTTTACTGTTGCTGGAAGCTTTATTGATAATGTTAATACTAGTGGTACTACTTTATGCTATTGATACTAATTGTGTTTGCACGTTTGACAGCATAGTCGGGTAGAGAGCACTGGATTAGTGGTCAAACACTGACTTTTGTTTTTGTTGGTTTGTTTTGACCATCCTGTGAGGCTTATGGGGTCTTAGTTCACCTATCAGGGATCAAACCTGGGCCCCCAGCAGTAAGAATGTTGAGTCCAGGCCACTGGGCTGCCAGGGAATTCCCCCGAACACTTTCATGATGGTTTTAGTCCTGTTTTCCCACTCTGGGACTCAGGTTCCTCTGCTTACATAGATAAACAGCTTTCTGGAAGGATCTGAAGTTCCATCCAGTGATAATAGTACAGTTCAGTGGTTATTAATGAGACGAGTTGATACCAAACTGACCTGGTCCTCCATCCATATGTGTCATCCATGCCCAGTATGCCATAACACAAATGCAATGCACCAGTGGGAAACACAAACGTTAGGATTCATGTCAGCCAACCAGCTGAACATCAGTCCTCACTGCAACACACAAATGTTTTCTGTTTTAAGGGTTACTTCAGGTAGCATCAAGTTGGCATTCCCTCTCACAGCAGTGGGTTAGCAACAGATGTTGCAGCAAAATGATCCCAACTGGAGGTACTTATTAGCCCTCCTGCATGGTACACCCATCTTGGCTTCTGGGCCCATGCCTGACGATTCCTAAGGCAGCTTCACCTGCCATCCCTGGCTTCTAGATTATCACTACCCTCCTGCTTAGGTCATTAGCAGAGCGAAAGACTGAGCTTCAAATCTGATCAAATACAGTCACATCTCCTACATTTCTGCCCAGAAAAAGGTTATTCCTGCCCCTCTATCCTGAGAAGCCACGGGAACAAATACAGGAGGACGCTGAGGTTCTACTCTACTGTTTGTGACTTAACTGAGTTATCTCGACCGATTTACTTAGTCTCTCTGTGTCTCACTTCCTTCATCTATAAAATTGAAATAGATATCCACATTGCCTAGGACTGCTGTGGTTGTGGGAATTAAATAAAACATGCAAAGTACTCAAGGTATAGTCCGATTTATAAGAAGCACTCCATAAATATGTATTGTTATCACCTGTGATACTGAAGAATGGGCATATGCTTATTTTTTTTCTTTACATTTTAGAACCAACCACACTGAAGGACCAGACTCTCAGGCAGGCAGGTCACAGTGTAAGACAACGGGTTAAAGCCCATCAAATCCCAATAAGGCCAGAGAAAACAGAACAGGCTCATTACCCACTCTGCAGATTATCCTCGGAAGATGTTTAAAGCATTGTACACCCTGACGTCAGCATGTGGGTACTCCAACAATGCTACTGTGACTTCCTTCAAGGCTTTGAAAAGTACCCCACAGAAGAGAAACTGAGCCAAGAACATGGGCGTAGCGTAACTAAAATGTTTGCCCGCGCCAACAGCCAGGTCCCTGTCCATGGTTCTGAAAGAGACAAGTGGCAAAAGGCTGGTAAGAAGTCATGACTTCTAAGAGACTGCCAAAGCGGAAAGAGGGAGACTCTTTGGAATTATGTTGAAATACATGCAATTACTGAGAATAAATGTGTTTTGGCTCAGTAATTGGGCTTCCCCACCTATTGTGCTCTGGAGTCTAAGCTTATCATCAAAAAGAACCTCATAATGCACACCAGAGCTAACACAAATTACTCAAGGAGTCACTGGCTCCCCTCTGTTGGCCTGGATAATAAGAAATTGAACAACATGAATCTCCTATCCTGAAACAAGTTAATTTTTCTCTTCTCTAATTTACCTTCTGCAAAGAGATGGCAGAGCATATTTACATAAGAGTGAGGCTCTGGAATCAAACTGCCTGGATTTCAATCCTAACTCCTCACCTATCAGGAGGCAATTTCCTTCACCTCTTCATGTCTCAGTTCATTCACCTATAAAAGTAATCATACAAATAGCACTCAGCTCATAAGATTATTTAAAAATTAAATAATTCATATAAATCACTTAGAATGTTTGCTGTAAGAACTCAGTAAGTATAAAATTATTATTATTAATATTATAATGGTCTTCATGGTTATTGTTGTTCCAAGTCATACTTAACAAAGACAAAAACTTCTTTTTCCCTCCTACATCATTTGCACGATGCCCTTCCTTCTGTCTGTTCCTATCATTGCCTCCCTCCATCTCCCTCCTGAGAAATCTGTGGAGACAGATCAAGGAAGAGACAGGAAAGATTGTTTACCCACCCACGCGTTGAGTTCAACATAAAAAACTCAAAACTTTATTAAAATGAAAGACGGCTCCATCAGGGCTACAATACCCGTAAAAGCCATGGACAGCCAAAGTGCCCACAGACCCCCTGAGAACAGAGTTGTTCTCAACCCCACCTTCGAGACCAACATCCACTTGGCTCTCTTGTCACTCCGTCAGTTTCCAGAGATGCTTAGCGGGCTCGCAAGGCTCACAAAAGAAGTGAAGATCGCCAAAACCCAGGCACCCATAGCCTGGCTCCTGTGAAGAATGCCCAGTCTTCCCAGGCCATGCCCCAGAAGGTTCTGCAGCCAGGATGGAAGACAAGCAATGACAGTGCCCTCTTTGATCCTGAGCTCACAATCCCTAAACACTGCCATGCCATACATACTTCCATGTTCTCAGCATCCCTCCAGAGTAGACAATTAATGCCATCCCTATTACACTGAAGGGACTTAGCACACAGAATTGGCCAGGTCCACTCAAGGATGTGCAATTTAAGGCTCCCTATCATCAAAAGAACCTCATAATGCACACCAGAGCTAACACAAATTACTCAAGGAGTCACTGGCTCCTCTGTTGGCCTGGATAATAAGAAATTGAACAACATGAATCTCCTATCCTGAAACAAGTTAATTTTTCTCTTCTCTAATTTACCTTCTGCAAAGAGATGGCAGAGCATATTTACATAAGAGTGAGGCTCTGGAATCAAACTGCCTGGATTTCAATCCTAACTCCTCACCTATCAGGAGGCAATTTCCTTCACCTCTTCATGTCTCAGTTCATTCACCTATAAAAGTAATCATACAAATAGCACTCAGCTCATAAGATTATTTAAAAATTAAATAATTCATATAAATCACTTAGAATGTTTGCTGTAAGAACTCAGTAAGTATAAAATTATTATTATTAATATTATAATGGTCTTCATGGTTATTGTTGTTCCAAGTCATACTTAACAAAGACAAAAACTTCTTTTTCCCTCCTACATCATTTGCACGATGCCCTTCCTTCTGTCTGTTCCTATCATTGCCTCCCTCCATCTCCCTCCTGAGAAATCTGTGGAGACAGATCAAGGAAGAGACAGGAAAGATTGTTTACCCACCCACGCGTTGAGTTCAACATAAAAAACTCAAAACTTTATTAAAATGAAAGACGGCTCCATCAGGGCTACAATACCCGTAAAAGCCATGGACAGCCAAAGTGCCCACAGACCCCCTGAGAACAGAGTTGTTCTCAACCCCACCTTCGAGACCAACATCCACTTGGCTCTCTTGTCACTTCGTCAGTTTCCAGAGATGCTTAGCGGGCTCGCAAGGCTCACAAAAGAAGTGAAGATCGCCAAAACCCAGGCACCCATAGCCTGGCTCCTGTGAAGAATGCCCAGTCTTCCCAGGCCATGCCCCAGAAGGTTCTGCAGCCAGGATGGAAGACAAGCAATGACAGTGCCCTCTTTGATCCTGAGCTCACAATCCCTAAACACTGCCATGCCATACATACTTCCATGTTCTCAGCATCCCTCCAGAGTAGACAATTAATGCCATCCCTATTACACTGAAGGGACTTAGCACACAGAACCATTTCACAGAAAAGGTCACCAAGGTCCACAGGTGGATGTGATGTTCGACAAGTCACGCAGTTACCAGTGGGTGACAAATTCAAAACAGCTCAGGCTGACTCTTCAGGCCACAAGTTTTAGTGAGGAAAGCATGGGAAAGGAGACAGGGAGAATTCTGAATCCCAGTCCCACCTCTTACTAGCTGAATGATGCAGAAAAGGTGACGACCAATGCGGACGCATCTAGAAAATGGAAAATACTTCCTTCTCTTGAGAATGTTGAAGGGTGACCAATAAAGTGGCTCAGAGGTGGAGTTGAGTAAGAAGACACCACTACTGTCGTAAGCATTGTATTGTCACTGTTTGGCTAGCTCAGTGCTCTTTCCAGTGTTCAAAGTCGCATGGAATCCAGACTAAAGGAGGCAGTAACATCCACTGGCTTCAAAAGAAAAAAAAATCCCAGTGTCCTACTATCCCGTACCCCTCCATTCCCTCTGATGCACCTGCTGTCACCTGCTTGAACAGCAAAGAGCTCAGTGACCACCTATGACTTACCCAGAAAACTTCTGTATCCCATACTGACCTGGCTCACCTGGTTCACTCCAGTGCCAGGCTCCCCACACTGACTGGCAGCAGATCTGAGCACAGGGAATACAACAACTGAAAATTTTGATAACCCTGACCATCCTTATGTTCAGCTTATACAATGTGCTTTATATTATAAGGCACCATGGAACAGTGGGTCAATGAAACATACGTTTCATAAACAACCCCACCTTCGAGACCAACATCCACTTGGCTCTCTTGTCACTCCGTCAGTTTCCAGAGATGCTTAGCGGGCTCGCAAGGCTCACAAAAGAAGTGAAGATCGCCAAAACCCAGGCACCCATAGCCTGGCTCCTGTGAAGAATGCCCAGTCTTCCCAGGCCATGCCCCAGAAGGTTCTGCAGCCAGGATGGAAGACAAGCAATGACAGTGCCCTCTTTGATCCTGAGCTCACAATCCCTAAACACTGCCATGCCATACATACTTCCATGTTCTCAGCATCCCTCCAGAGTAGACAATTAATGCCATCCCTATTACACTGAAGGGACTTAGCACACAGAACCATTTCACAGAAAAGGTCACCAAGGTCCACAGGTGGATGTGATGTTCGACAAGTCACGCAGTTACCAGTGGGTGGCAAATTCAAAACAGCTCAGGCTGACTCTTCAGGCCACAAGTTTTAGTGAGGAAAGCATGGGAAAGGAGACAGGGAGAATTCTGAATCCCAGTCCCACCTCTTACTAGCTGAATGATGCAGAAAAGGTGACGACCAATGCGGACGCATCTAGAAAATGGAAAATACTTCCTTCTCTTGAGAATGTTGAAGGGTGACCAATAAAGTGGCTCAGAGGTGGAGTTGAGTAAGAAGACACCACTACTGTCGTAAGCATTGTATTGTCACTGTTTGGCTAGCTCAGTGCTCTTTCCAGTGTTCAAAGTCGCATGGAATCCAGACTAAAGGAGGCAGTAACATCCACTGGCTTCAAAAGAAAAAAAAATCCCAGTGTCCTACTATCCCGTACCCCTCCATTCCCTCTGATGCACCTGCTGTCACCTGCTTGAACAGCAAAGAGCTCAGTGACCACCTATGACTTACCCAGAAAACTTCTGTATCCCATACTGACCTGGCTCACCTGGTTCACTCCAGTGCCAGGCTCCCCACACTGACTGGCAGCAGATCTGAGCACAGGGAATACAACAACTGAAAATTTTGATAACCCTGACCATCCTTATGTTCAGCTTATACAATGTGCTTTATATTATAAGGCACCATGGAACAGTGGGTCAATGAAACATACGCACTTTCATAAACAACCTTTTCCATCTCGACTGGAACCAATAAGGATGAAAGGATGCTGAAGACAGAGGCAGTGAAAGACTTTTGAAAATAGTTAAACACCGAGATCCTTATTTTTAATAAATGTAGCAATGATCTAAAAGATAGATAATCTACCCCTTTCCCCCAAATTGCCCTATGGAAGGTGGCAAAGCATTAAAGAAACAAATTTCGGATGATCTGCTCTTTTGGCTTTTTCAGGCTGCTATTTCCTTTCATTCAGTGGATAAGCAAAAGAAGTCTGAAGTCTGTAATTAATTAAATGTTATCATGAACACAGATGGAATTTACTCAAGGTTACAAATATCCACAGCACCAGGTATATTTCTCCAGATCCTGGAAATGCAGAAAGCACAGGACACAGCAGGTGATCAGCAGGTGCATCGGAGACAATGGAAGAGAGGGGACAGTGGGACACCTGCATTGGTTAGAAGATGGTGCATATTACTGCCTCCTTTCATTGAACTCTGGAGACTTACTTCAAAACCAAAACCCAAAGAGGGCACAGGAGTTGGCTAGGGGAGGAGAAGGGGGAAATCAGAAGCTGCCCTCAATCAAAAAAGCACATGGGCAAGACCCTGTTTGTCAGAGAATTTGGCTTCAGGGCAGCCCCTGCAGAGATGTGAGGTGGGGAGCCACAGTGGTAATCCATGAACCCAGCAACTCCCAGTCACCTACCCAACACAGTTCTTTGCTGGCTCAAGAGCTGCAGTGGCCCCAGTTGCCGCCACCTGCCAGAAGGGCTGGTTCCAGGTGAGCAGTTCTGCCCCGGGTCCTGGATGATTTGCTACGTCTCCTTCAGGCTCAGTCCTGAAAGCCCACCTCCCCACCTGCTGCTATTAACTCTAGCTGCTCCTGCCCCTGCCTCCTGGGGTGGCAGAATGAACAGCCCTACCGTCTGCTTCGCTCCCCAGAGCATCAGATACTGAACGCTGGGGATTTGTGGGGTCACTGAATAGAGTTTGGAGAGTTTAGGAGTGATAGGAAATTATAAACACATCTGTGAGGTGGCAGCCAGGAGATCAGAAAAGACAGATTAGATACTGAGTGGAGAGAAACAGAAACCACACAAGCACGTGGCTCTCAGAAGAGTCATTGAGTTGGCTTCATCTTAGCTTTCAAATTTCAGACACACTCAGAGAGATACTGGATTCATTCAGCGATGAGTCTCTGGGTCAACCTTGGCTAAAGATAACTATTCTAGTTTTGAAAGTGAAGTTACCGGGCTTCCCTGGTGGTCCAGTGGGTAAGGACACTGCCTTGCAGTGCAAGGGGCGCCGGTTCGATCCCTGGCCTGGGAAGATCCCACATGCCGTGGAGCAGCTGGACTGATGTGTCCAATTACCGAGCCGGAGCTCTGGAGCGCATGTGCCCAGAGCCGGCGCTCTGCAACAACAGGCCACCGCGATGGGAGGCCCACATGGGCCAAAGAACAAAGATGGATGAAAGTGGACAAATGAAAGACCAATAGAAATGGCCCGCCTGCTCCCCTCCCTCTCCACCCCAACCCCACACAAATAAATAAATAAATAAATCTTTTAAAAAAAAAAAAAAGAAAGTGAAGTTACCAAAAGAGCAATTCTTCACTCTTTGACCAGCGGGGTCCCTTACATACAGAAGGCGGACTCATCAGCTATGAGTAAAATAAACATGTTGTTTTCATTTTCTCTCCTGTCTGGCACTCCAGGATGGCTTCACATGGTCGGGGTGGGTCTCAACTCTCCCAGCACACGCCAGAAGATGAGATAGTGAAGTCATAGGTGATGTATCATGCAGGATACGAGTCTTAACACTTAGACTGGCCTGGACAGAGGGTTGGTGCTTCTCTTAATGGACTAAATGGATGAGACACAAGCTATACCAATATCTTGGCACATGATCCACAGACCTTTCAAGTCCCATCACTCCAAACCAGTCCTATGCTCACAGTTTACAGATCGACTCCATGCCTAAATTCCAACTTCCACACTGCAGTGGAAGGACACCACTTTTAGCCCTCCACTCATTTGGGGCTCAACATGATAATGAGAGTCTTACAGCGTTTGCTTGCAGGATGCAGGCTTCATGAGAGGAGTCTCCCAGGCAACAGTTCCCAGACATCCTGCCTTAGAGGGTATTTCTGAGGAGAAGTTCTTGTGTCACCTGAGAGTACTACAGAGTCACATGGCAGCTGCTGAAGTGTTGCCTAACTGAGGATCTGCTTTAAGGAAGGGGAGATCGTGATGTATCACTGGCACATTTCTCATGCTCCTGAGACTAAACTGGGAGCTCCTCGGGCAGGACAACCCTTAGCTCACCACTGCCAGAAGCATATAAAAGGGTTTCAACACGTGTATTTGTTGAATAAATAACTGAATTAAAGACACATGAGGTTAGAGGAATTATTGGAACAGGATCAAGTGAGTCCCAAGAGGCTTGTTCACCTTCTTCAGAACATGGATCAGTTGTTATTTACCTGATAAAGCCCCATGGAAAATCATCCAAGTCGTCCACATGACCCCGCTGCACCGCCTCTCCTTTGCCTGGCTTTGTTTTTCCCCAGGCTGCTTATGATGCCATCTGACCTATGTACATTTTATCCTGGAAATGTGTGTTCTTTCTGCACACGTGTAAGGTCCAAGACTGGGGACTTGGATCTCATTCATCCACCATTGTACTGCTATTATCCAGTTCTGGCCCATAGCCACAGTTTGCTATTACTTGTAAGACTTTTAAAAAATGGTTCCATCTCTAAATAGAAGTGACGGAAGATATTTCTGCTCCATGTCCCAAGGATCTTTATATGTGTGAATTCATCAAGCAATTAAGATGTCCTTGAGGATCATTATTCTAAGTAATAGCAACTGTCTCATCTTGCAGGTCTTTTCAGACGTTTGCAGTATGGTCCCAACCTAACATTTGAGCTTTATTATATCATCATCATCTCTACCACCATCATGAACAACAACCACAGAAAACAGCTACCACTGCCTGCTGAGTACAATATGTTTTGATAATAGGTGTTTGGCAGACAGAAAATGAACAGGATGCCGAGGTCCCTGCCCTCAAAATGCCTATCTGTAGGAACCATTGACACAGTTACATAGATGTGAAACATACACGGCCAAATAAGACGTTAAACTAGTGCTGCCTGACAGAAATAGAATAGTGTGAACTACATTGGTTAAGTTCAGTTTTTCTAGTAACCACATTAAAAAGCAAAATCAATTTTCGTAATATTCTTACATAGTTCCGATAGTATCATTTTAACATGTACCAATATTTTAAAGAACTATGTCCATGAGATGTCTTATTTTCTCTTCTGTGTACTTAATCTTTAAATATGTGTATGACACAGCACATCTCAATTCAGCCTAGTGCTAACAGTCACGTCTAATAGCCATGTGTGGGTAGCAGCCACCATGAGGGCCACTGCTCTCTTTCCTCCTTACCTCCTCCTCTTCTCTTCCCTTCCACCCCGCTCCACCCACTCTTGGAAGCAAGGATGATGGGAGGAGGGATGCACAGGCATCCTGAGAAGAAAAGGAACACGGGAGTGTCTGGTCCCAGCCACTGAGAACCCTGGCTCCACCGCCTCTCCTTTGCCTGGCTTTGTTTTTCCCCAGGCTGCTTATGATGCCATCTGACCTATGTACATTTTATCCTGGAAATGTGTGTTCTTTCTGCACACGTGTAAGGTCCAAGACTGGGGACTTGGATCTCATTCATCCACCATTGTACTGCTATTATCCAGTTCTGGCCCATAGCCACAGTTTGCTATTACTTGTAAGACTTTTAAAAAATGGTTCCATCTCTAAATAGAAGTGACGGAAGATATTTCTGCTCCATGTCCCAAGGATCTTTATATGTGTGAATTCATCAAGCAATTAAGATGTCCTTGAGGATCATTATTCTAAGTAATAGCAACTGTCTCATCTTGCAGGTCTTTTCAGACGTTTGCAGTATGGTCCCAACCTAACATTTGAGCTTTATTATATCATCATCATCTCTACCACCATCATGAACAACAACCACAGAAAACAGCTACCACTGCCTGCTGAGTACAATATGTTTTGATAATAGGTGTTTGGCAGACAGAAAATGAACAGGATGCCGAGGTCCCTGCCCTCAAAATGCCTATCTGTAGGAACCATTGACACAGTTACATAGATGTGAAACATACACGGCCAAATAAGACGTTAAACTAGTGCTGCCTGACAGAAATAGAATAGTGTGAACTACATTGGTTAAGTTCATTTTTTCTAGTAACCACATTAAAAAGCAAAATCAATTTTCGTAATATTCTTACATAGTTCCGATAGTATCATTTTAACATGTACCAATATTTTAAAGAACTATGTCCATGAGATGTCTTATTTTCTCTTCTGTGTACTTAATCTTTAAATATGTGTATGACACAGCACATCTCAATTCAGCCTAGTGCTAACAGTCACGTCTAATAGCCATGTGTGGGTAGCAGCCACCATGAGGGCCACTGCTCTCTTTCCTCCTTACCTCCTCCTCTTCTCTTCCCTTCCACCCCGCTCCACCCACTCTTGGAAGCAAGGATGATGGGAGGAGGGATGCACAGGCATCCTGAGAAGAAAAGGAACACGGGGAGTGTCTGGTCCCAGCCACTGAGAACCCTGGCTCCACCCCATCTCTTGTCTTTATTCTCTTCAGCACAGTCAGAAAAACTCAAATCCCATCCCAGCACTAATGAGAGATCTGGGTCTTTGCCTACAAGCACGAACATAAGATTCCTCTGATCTCTAAAGAAAAGTATATTCAGGCTTTAGGCAACCCTAGGGACTTGAAGCTGTTCTCAACTCGTGCATGCATCAGACTTACCTGCAAGGAATTTTGAAAGTGACGATGCCACAAGCATTCACTCCCACATTCTGATTTAATTTGTCTAGAGTGAAGCCTAGGGATTTGGGCACATTTTAGAGGTTCCTAGGTGATTCTCCTGGTGTCTAGGACTGAAACCTGCTGGGCTGGAGTGTAGGGGGTACAGAGAAAAAAAGAGGAAAGAATAGCCTCTTCATTACAGATGCTGCGATGTACAGTGTTCAGTGCTGCACTTTAAGAACTTTTTTTTTCCATTTGATCCATATGCAATATATACCTCTATGAGATATCACCAAGCCCATTTTACAGATGAGAAAACTGAGGCTCTGAGAAGCTATGTGGCATTTCCATCGTCACACAGTCAGCCACTGGCAAAGAAATAAATTCAAACCAGGTCTAATCCTCAAATTCACATATTTATTCATCCTTGTTCATCCCTCTTTATCAATCCTGCTCTGTCCAGTCTTCCACCCCAACCTTGGTTTAAGGTAATAAACTGGGATGGGAATGAAGGATGAAGATAACAAGGCAGGAAAGGGCTGGGGTGGAACAGGGCAGGGCAGTCGGAAGGAGGATAGAAAAATAGTAAGGGATGCATCAGGAATGGAAGACATCTTTCCTAAAGAGCCAGTGCTTCCCAGCGGACTTTTCCAAGTCCCAAGACACTGAGCACTGAAAGAGCATATGCCGGGAGGGCACCTGGACTGATCGCTAAACTTATCTGATATTACAACAACGAGGAAGGATCCCCCAGAAAAAAGTAATCATTGACTGGCTTCCAAAGGCAGCCTGCCTTCCCTCACCAAACCACAGACTGGAAAGACACCCAACGACTAGAAGAGAAAGAATCAAGGGGCTGTAAACAAAGACATGCTCTCTTTCTTTGAGCACTTACCCTGTAAAATCACCAAGCAGTGATGCTTAAAAAAAAAAAATTAGAAGAAAGGGGAAGGGGGAGAGAGGGAGGGAGGGAGAATGGAAGGAAGAAAAGAAGAATCTGGTGATACTAGAAATCAGTCTTGCTTGACAGGATTTAAATTGAATGTCTCTGAGCGTGGCCCATAATTTTTAGCAAAAGTAGAAGCTATTAAAGAGTCGGTGCACAAGATTAAAATTTAGAATGCTGTTTTAATAATACTGAATTTTACTCAGTTTCAAATGGCTGTCATTTTTAAGCTCCGCCAATTTGAGAACATTTGATGGATGGCTCTGGGAGCTGATGGGAAGCCTGAACTTGGCAGGTCCAGCTCAGCTAGCACAGCCAGAAGGATGACCTCCCGTCCTTAAGGAAGTAAGCTGACCTGCTTAATGGGCCAGCTCTGAGACTGCTTACCTACCTGTTCAATAGGACAACAGATACCTGCCTTACCTAAAGGAACAGGCAGAATATAGGGTGAAGGAAACCACATTGAAAGCAAATCACTATGAAGGAATGCATCACACACCTGCCACATGTGAGGCCTGTGCTTGCCACTGGCTCACGGGCCACTTTTTCTGGAAGCTTCCTCCACCCTACTTCCAATTTCTAACAGAGAGTCAATCAACAAGCAGTTGGACTAGTGCTGGGACTGAGGCATGCCCAGGGTGTTCTGGAAGCCAGAGGCGACTCAACTCATCTGTCCCCTTCACGAGATCCATCACACTGAGAAACTGGGATTTTGTTCTGTCTCTTACTCAACATATTCCTTGATCTTAGGCATTTTAACTTTACTTTGGTCAACAAATATTTTGTTATTCAGTCACTAAGTCATGTTCTACTCTTTGCGACCCTATGGACTGCAGCACACCAGGCTTTCCTGTCCTTTGCTATCTGCCAGCGTTTCCTCAAACTCAGGTTCATTAAGTCAGCGACACTATCTAACCATCTCATCCTCTGTCACCCCCTTCTCCTCTTGTCCGGGAGGGCACCTGGACTGATCGCTAAACTTATCTGATATTACAACAACGAGGAAGGATCCCCCAGAAAAAAGTAATCATTGACTGGCTTCCAAAGGCAGCCTGCCTTCCCTCACCAAACCACAGACTGGAAAGACACCCAACGACTAGAAGAGAAAGAATCAAGGGGCTGTAAACAAAGACATGCTCTCTTTCTTTGAGCACTTACCCTGTAAAATCACCAAGCAGTGATGCTTAAAAAAAAAAAATTAGAAGAAAGGGGAAGGGGGAGAGAGGGAGGGAGGGAGAATGGAAGGAAGAAAAGAAGAATCTGGTGATACTAGAAATCAGTCTTGCTTGACAGGATTTAAATTGAATGTCTCTGAGCGTGGCCCAAAATTTTTTAGCAAAAGTAGAAGCTATTAAAGAGTCGGTGCACAAGATTAAAATTTAGAATGCTGTTTTAATAATACTGAATTTTACTCAGTTTCAAATGGCTGTCATTTTTAAGCTCCGCCAATTTGAGAACATTTGATGGATGGCTCTGGGAGCTGATGGGAAGCCTGAACTTGGCAGGTCCAGCTCAGCTAGCACAGCCAGAAGGATGACCTCCCGTCCTTAAGGAAGTAAGCTGACCTGCTTAATGGGCCAGCTCTGAGACTGCTTACCTACCTGTTCAATAGGACAACAGATACCTGCCTTACCTAAAGGAACAGGCAGAATATAGGGTGAAGGAAACCACATTGAAAGCAAATCACTATGAAGGAATGCATCACACACCTGCCACATGTGAGGCCTGTGCTTGCCACTGGCTCACGGGCCACTTTTTCTGGAAGCTTCCTCCACCCTACTTCCAATTTCTAACAGAGAGTCAATCAACAAGCAGTTGGACTAGTGCTGGGACTGAGGCATGCCCAGGGTGTTCTGGAAGCCAGAGGCGACTCAACTCATCTGTCCCCTTCACGAGATCCATCACACTGAGAAACTGGGATTTTGTTCTGTCTCTTACTCAACATATTCCTTGATCTTAGGCATTTTAACTTTACTTTGGTCAACAAATATTTTGTTATTCAGTCACTAAGTCATGTTCTACTCTTTGCGACCCTATGGACTGCAGCACACCAGGCTTTCCTGTCCTTTGCTATCTGCCAGCGTTTCCTCAAACTCAGGTTCATTAAGTCAGCGACACTATCTAACCATCTCATCCTCTGTCACCCCCTTCTCCTCTTGTCAACAATCTTCCCCAGCATCAGAGTCTTTTCCAAGGAGTCGGTGCTTCCCATCAGGTGGCCAAACTACCAAAGCTTCAGCTTCAACATCAGTCCTTCCGATGAATATTCAAGGCTGATTTCCTTTAGGATTGACTGGTTTGATCTCCTCGGTGTCAAAGAACTCTCAAGAGTCTTCTCAAATATTTACCAAACAGCATAATATGGGCATAAATGGAGATATGGTTAGAGAAAACAGAGGAAAAAAACATTTCTCCCTGATCTTGAAAAATCAGTTTAATATCTTCATCCTTCATATTTCCATTGTGTCATCCTTAGAGTCTTTCACAAATACCTCCTGCTTCCCACTTGTAGGGCACCTGCAGGTTTATGATACCTTGTCCCCTTTGAAGTCAGGCTAAGCCAGGCAACCTATGTTGGCCAGTGAAATGTCAACAGAAATGGCAGGAGGTGCACCTGGCAGAAATTTCCAGAACTGTGTGCACCTCTCCCCATGCTCTCTCCTTCACCAGTGGAAGCACATGTGGAATCAAGGGTCTGGGGAAAGACAATGCAGGTGCCAGAAGCCTGTCCTGCACAAGACATGCAGAGCGTGAGTACCAGTGGGAAACACAGCTTTGTAGCCCCGCCTCACTGCCATCTAGGGGGTGTTTGTTACCGAAGCCTGTTCTTGTTGACCATCATGTGGCTACCAAAGGATCCATGCAACTGCCTGGCCCCTGGAGAGGTACATCACCCTGTATGAGAAAACTCGACAGAGCCAGAGGGTCTTTGGAAAACAAGCAAACACGATTCTAGTCTTTTTCTGGTCATAGATTCTGCTACTTGCTTTCAGAGATTTCCTCCACCAGGACCCTCTGAAAAGACCACTCAATTTCCAGAACACCCTGAGTTAGGAACCCCAGATCCCTGCCTTTTATGTCGCCATCTCCTGCCCTAACCTGTGAAGCCTGTTGCCTCATGGCCATTGCGCTCAGTATCAGAGCTGGATTCCTGACTGAAACCACATTCCAGCCAGAGCCCATGAAGGGTCTTCGCAGGCTTCTTCAGGTGGCCCAGGATGGTTCCACCTAGGGCTCCTGAGGGAGAGCCCTCAGCTTCAGCCACAGTCCCATCTGGGCCCTAAGCCTCCTACCTCCCTGCTGTGCCCACTGCCTGGCCTGCCTTCCCTTCTCATTTCTGGGTCTTCAAAGCCTGTTGTCCCAACCACCTCCTCCAGAAAGAGCCACCACGGCTTCCAGCCCATTCTGTTCCCTCACCCCACCAGCTCTAGGCCACCCAACACTCAGCCATCATCTGCCATAGGTCTAGTATCACCTCCTTCATCTGGGCAAGTTCAGTCCCTTCAGAGGAGGGTTGGACCTCTGAACCCTGACCTCCTCCTTTGTGACCTGCCACACGAGAGCATGTCTCTAAAGCGCCCACCTTGGTGCCTGGCACATAACAGGTGCTGAGTATTCAGAGAATTCCTCCCCATTCCCCTTCTGCACAAGAAGGTTTGAGCATAGTGAATAGGGCCAGCCCTTCCCCTCCCCAAGGAAGCCCATATGTGTCCCCAAGATGTCTAAGGCACATATCCTAGATGGGGCATATTTTCTCCAAGGGGCAAAAACAGGTACAGGGTGGGGTGTAAATAAAGAATATAACCTCACTCCTCTTGAGTATAAGCTCAGATACACATGCGTGTATATGCTCAGCACTTCAGTCATGTCTGACTTTGCGACTCTATGGACTGTAGCCTGCCAGGCTCCTCTTATGCCCTCTGCCAGGGGATCTTCCCCACCCAGGAACTGAGCCCGCATCTCCTGCGCTGCAGACAAATTCTTACCCACGAAGCCACATACAGTCCCTAAACAGATATCCTGCATCTCTATGACGCTAAAATTCCACTGTGAAAGGGTAGGGATGATGATTAGGGAAAAAATGTAAAAAAAGGACTCCATAGGTGGGGAGCAATGAAAAATTGGTTGAGAAATCCATGTGACCCTCTGAAAAGACCACTCAATTTCCAGAACACCCTGAGTTAGGAACCCCAGATCCCTGCCTTTTATGTCGCCATCTCCTGCCCTAACCTGTGAAGCCTGTTGCCTCATGGCCATTGCGCTCAGTATCAGAGCTGGATTCCTGACTGAAACCACATTCCAGCCAGAGCCCATGAAGGGTCTTCGCAGGCTTCTTCAGGTGGCCCAGGATGGTTCCACCTAGGGCTCCTGAGGGAGAGCCCTCAGCTTCAGCCACAGTCCCATCTGGGCCCTAAGCCTCCTACCTCCCTGCTGTGCCCACTGCCTGGCCTGCCTTCCCTTCTCATTTCTGGGTCTTCAAAGCCTGTTGTCCCAACCACCTCCTCCAGAAAGAGCCACCACGGCTTCCAGCCCATTCTGTTCCCTCACCCCACCAGCTCTAGGCCACCCAACACTCAGCCATCATCTGCCATAGGTCTAGTATCACCTCCTTCATCTGGGCAAGTTCAGTCCCTTCAGAGGAGGGTTGGACCTCTGAACCCTGACCTCCTCCTTTGTGACCTGCCACACGAGAGCATGTCTCTAAAGCGCCCACCTTGGTGCCTGGCACATAACAGGTGCTGAGTATTCAGAGAATTCCTCCCCATTCCCCTTCTGCACAAGAAGGTTTGAGCATAGTGAATAGGGCCAGCCCTTCCCCTCCCCAAGGAAGCCCATATGTGTCCCCAAGATGTCTAAGGCACATATCCTAGATGGGGGCATATTTTCTCCAAGGGGGCAAAAACAGGTACAGGGTGGGGTGTAAATAAAGAATATAACCTCACTCCTCTTGAGTATAAGCTCAGATACACATGCGTGTATATGCTCAGCACTTCAGTCATGTCTGACTTTGCGACTCTATGGACTGTAGCCTGCCAGGCTCCTCTTATGCCCTCTGCCAGGGGATCTTCCCCACCCAGGAACTGAGCCCGCATCTCCTGCGCTGCAGACAAATTCTTACCCACGAAGCCACATACAGTCCCTAAACAGATATCCTGCATCTCTATGACGCTAAAATTCCACTGTGAAAGGGTAGGGATGATGATTAGGGAAAAAATGTAAAAAAAGGACTCCATAGGTGGGGAGCAATGAAAAATTGGTTGAGAAATCCTCATGTGATATTACCTCCAATCAAAACAACAGGCAGCCTCTCTCATGCTCAGCTCAGCAGAGCCTCTTAACACCCATCTCTTACATTTCCTCTCCAATGTATCTTCCAAATCAATAATATAAAATTTTCGAAACTTCTGTCAAGTTCACATTCATTCCTCCTCCCGCTCCCTTCGCAGCCACTCCACTCCTTCACTGATCTCATCTGCCGTCTCTCCTGGGACGTGAGTGGTGCAGCTGGCTGCAGAGAAGGCAGGCAGTGGAGAGCTTCAGTTTTCCAGACATGACAGACAGGATGGAGCTCACCCCCACTGGCGGCAGCAGCAGGGCAGGAAGGGGCTGAGCTCCCCAGCCTTCAGTTTCCCTGCCACTCACCTCTACCTGGATGGGGCTGCCAGTCTTCCTGCCCTCAACATCCATGGAAGCTAACAGAACACCCTCTTGGGGTGGGGGACAGGGGAGTGGAGCTTATCACTGATGAGGGCTTCACTGGTTTGTGGAATATGGCAGACACTGCAGTTGGGCTTGCCCGAGGTGGACTCCTAACTCACCCAGAGGCTTAGAAGCTCCCTGCTCATCTCTCTTGCATCTTTGGATGGCCATGTCATATACTCTGCACAGGAAGAAGGCTGATAAGAAGGAGGAAGGGACAGCTTAACCTGATGCTGCCCTTCCTCTTTTCCTAAAATACATACTAGGTCTGACATCACCATTCATTTTGCAACCATGAGGAAAAGCCACGAGAATCTTGACATCTTCGAGATGATACCTTGACATGATACAGCAGCTGAATGGGCGGCAGCAGCCACCTACGTCTAGACTTCATTTCATGTAGAAAAATGCTTCTCTCTCATGGTCCCTGCAAGCATCCAAAGCAACACAGGGGTCAAGGGTGAGATGCAGGATGCTCTCCCACCTGCTTTCTCTGTGGCCTCAGTAAAAGTGCATCCCTACTACAAAAGACGGCATCATCTGCCCCTCACTGTGTGGGTGCTCCGAGGTGCTCTGGCACACTGGCCACACTTCTGAGGTCAAGGCGCTTCTGTAGGGGGACAAGCATATGGGCTGTCAAGTGGACCTGGGTTCTAGTCCTGAATTGAAAGTGAAAGCTGCTCAGGCATGTCCAACTCTCTGCGACCCCATGGACTGTAGCCCACCAGGCTCCTCTGTCTATGGAATCCCCTAGGCAAGAATTCCCTGAGTGGGTAGCTGGTCCCTTCTCCAGGTGATCTGACCCAGGGATCAAACCCAGGTCTCCCATATTGCAGACAGATTCTTTACCATCTGAGCCACTAGGGAAGCCCACCATCAAATGTGTGTGACCTTAGACACGATGCCTGACCTTACTGAATGTCCACTGCCTTTACTCCAAAAAGAAAAAAGATGAGAACAGTACTTATACCATAGTACCGTTGCTAAGACTAAATGAGATACTATATGCCAGTGCTTGTCTGGGCACGTGGTGCCTATCCAGTGTACTCAACAGCTACAGTGGCCATTCTCTGCCTTCCTTCCTGAGAATCTGTCTGTCTTGCTGTCTGACTCTTTCTCTATGAGTGTTCTCAGTGCCCGTGTCCCTCTCGTTCTCCCTCCTCCATCTCTCTCAGGCCACGATCTGACTCTTCCCTCACTCATTCCCTACTCCATTCATTTTCACAGTGGAAGGATGTGGCAGTTCACCTGGGTTTCCCTGTCTCTGAAGCCCTCATTCCAAGCAGGCTGAGATCCACTCCCACACAGGCCAGGCCCAGGCTCTTGTTAAATGGCTACTGGGTTTGACTGAGGCTGTGGACTTGGCTATGGTGGACAGAGTGGTACCCAAGGACCTTGGACCCCAAACTTCCCGAAGGCCCCAAACCTCGAGAGTCTGGGGCATGCCTCACATCTCAGGGACGCAGCCAGGACAGTTGCGGAGGGCTTGAGAGGGCTCAGAAGGAGTGCCCTCTCAGTCCCTGAACCGAGATCAGACCAAACTGCTAGTGCTTTCCAGGACCTCGTGGCCCCCCCACACAGGGGCAAGAGGACACTGTCCCCAGGAATTCACTGGCAGGAAGTGTGTCCAACTCTCTGCGGGGATGCTCTGGCACACTGGCCACACTTCTGAGGTCAAGGCGCTTCTGTAGGGGGACAAGCATATGGGCTGTCAAGTGGACCTGGGTTCTAGTCCTGAATTGAAAGTGAAAGCTGCTCAGGCATGTCCAACTCTCTGCGACCCCATGGACTGTAGCCCACCAGGCTCCTCTGTCTATGGAATCCCCTAGGCAAGAATTCCCTGAGTGGGTAGCTGGTCCCTTCTCCAGGTGATCTGACCCAGGGATCAAACCCAGGTCTCCCATATTGCAGACAGATTCTTTACCATCTGAGCCACTAGGGAAGCCCACCATCAAATGTGTGTGACCTTAGACACGATGCCTGACCTTACTGAATGTCCACTGCCTTTACTCCAAAAAGAAAAAAGATGAGAACAGTACTTATACCATAGTACCGTTGCTAAGACTAAATGAGATACTATATGCCAGTGCTTGTCTGGGCACGTGGTGCCTATCCAGTGTACTCAACAGCTACAGTGGCCATTCTCTGCCTTCCTTCCTGAGAATCTGTCTGTCTTGCTGTCTGACTCTTTCTCTATGAGTGTTCTCAGTGCCCGGTGTCCCTCTCGTTCTCCCCTCCTCCATCTCTCTCAGGCCACGATCTGACTCTTCCCTCACTCATTCCCTACTCCATTCATTTTCACAGTGGAAGGATGTGGCAGTTCACCTGGGTTTCCCTGTCTCTGAAGCCCTCATTCCAAGCAGGCTGAGATCCACTCCCACACAGGCCAGGCCCAGGCTCTTGTTAAATGGCTACTGGGTTTGACTGAGGCTGTGGACTTGGCTATGGTGGACAGAGTGGTACCCAAGGACCTTGGACCCCAAACTTCCCGAAGGCCCCAAACCTCGAGAGTCTGGGGCATGCCTCACATCTCAGGGGACGCAGCCAGGACAGTTGCGGAGGGCTTGAGAGGGCTCAGAAGGAGTGCCCCTCTCAGTCCCTGAACCGAGATCAGACCAAACTGCTAGTGCTTTCCAGGACCTCGTGGCCCCACCCACACAGGGGCAAGAGGACACTGTCCCCCAGGAATTCACTGGGGACAGGAAGTGTGTCCACTTTACAAACCAAAGAGCAAACAGCTCCAAGGAAATGGTAGGGAAAGGGCTGGTTTGCTAATTTTCCAGAGAATGCGCTGATGGAATCCTGCAAGTCAAGGGAAGGCCCCTCCCTGGCCCTCAGGCAAAGCTCTTTGGATGGAAGTCTCCCAGGGCTCCCTGTGATCCTAAATACTGTGAGGCGGAGGGAAGGGTGGGATGGTTTCCTGCAGGACAGGCTACTGCAGGATCAGGGCTTTCAGTTGAGAGGAGACAGGCTGGTGAGAGAAGGGTCCGCTGGCCCTCTCCAGGAGTCACGCGTCCTTCAAGGCTACAATCAGCAGCTCAGTTTGAGAGCTCTGGAAGGATCACGGTGTCCACTCCACTCCCATTTCCCTTTCTTGTCTGTGGAGAATTCCTTAGCAGACTCAGAACAGTGTGGAAGGGAGACTTCCTTCTCTCCAGAAGCTTACTGCCTGCAACGGAAAGCAAACCCTCTGCCCATAAAGTAGCCTACCCTGAGGAGATCCCTCTCTCTGCCCGCCTCTCTAGGCCTACCCAGAACCTTAACTTTCCCCTTGAGTGCAGGAAGCAGCCCACCCATAATAACGAACGACGGCCAACCTCCCCACCCGCTTCATCTGTGCCAGCAGTTTGCTCTAAACACATTTCCTGCACTAACTTCCTGATGATCAGTTCAAGTCACCCCCAGACTTGAACACACAGACCACAAAGGGCCAGCCACCAAACAAACATTTCCTGCTTGGTCTCACTGAATGCAAAAGGTGCTATTATCACAGAAGCCAAGGCTGCTCGCAGACTACAGAGGTGACACGAGGTAAATTCATTTCCTTCCTGTCAGAAGAGACTCAGCAAGGGCATAATCAGGCACTAATGTGTGTGCCCGCGGTGGGGCCCCTCTCAGGGCTGGCACGTAACCGAACAAGCTCTCTGTGCCCAGAGGAGCACGGCCAAGTCCCATCACTGCCAAGTGTCACTCATCTGGTCAGCATGCCTCGCTTGTTAATAACATTATGGAGATACTGCTGAAGGTCAGGGAGAAGGACAGCATCTTGAAGGTGAGGCTTCTTGAGCCATGGTCAAGAGGACACTGTCCCCCAGGAATTCACTGGGGACAGGAAGTGTGTCCACTTTACAAACCAAAGAGCAAACAGCTCCAAGGAAATGGTAGGGAAAGGGCTGGTTTGCTAATTTTCCAGAGAATGCGCTGATGGAATCCTGCAAGTCAAGGGAAGGCCCCTCCCTGGCCCTCAGGCAAAGCTCTTTGGATGGAAGTCTCCCAGGGCTCCCTGTGATCCTAAATACTGTGAGGCGGAGGGAAGGGTGGGATGGTTTCCTGCAGGACAGGCTACTGCAGGATCAGGGCTTTCAGTTGAGAGGAGACAGGCTGGTGAGAGAAGGGTCCGCTGGCCCTCTCCAGGAGTCACGCGTCCTTCAAGGCTACAATCAGCAGCTCAGTTTGAGAGCTCTGGAAGGATCACGGTGTCCACTCCACTCCCATTTCCCTTTCTTGTCTGTGGAGAATTCCTTAGCAGACTCAGAACAGTGTGGAAGGGAGACTTCCTTCTCTCCAGAAGCTTACTGCCTGCAACGGAAAGCAAACCCTCTGCCCATAAAGTAGCCTACCCTGAGGAGATCCCTCTCTCTGCCCGCCTCTCTAGGCCTACCCAGAACCTTAACTTTCCCCTTGAGTGCAGGAAGCAGCCCACCCATAATAACGAACGACGGCCAACCTCCCCACACACTTCATCTGTGCCAGCAGTTTGCTCTAAACACATTTCCTGCACTAACTTCCTGATGATCAGTTCAAGTCACCCCCAGACTTGAACACACAGACCACAAAGGGCCAGCCACCAAACAAACATTTCCTGCTTGGTCTCACTGAATGCAAAAGGTGCTATTATCACAGAAGCCAAGGCTGCTCGCAGACTACAGAGGTGACACGAGGTAAATTCATTTCCTTCCTGTCAGAAGAGACTCAGCAAGGGCATAATCAGGCACTAATGTGTGTGCCCGCGGTGGGGCCCCTCTCAGGGCTGGCACGTAACCGAACAAGCTCTCTGTGCCCAGAGGAGCACGGCCAAGTCCCATCACTGCCAAGTGTCACTCATCTGGTCAGCATGCCTCGCTTGTTAATAACATTATGGAGATACTGCTGAAGGTCAGGGAGAAGGACAGCATCTTGAAGGTGAGGCTTCTTCGAGCCATGGAGAGCTTCAATCTTGAGAGAAGGACCTTCTGCCCACATCTGGGTCAGTCACTTTACTTCAGGATCCTTTCCTTAGACCAGGTGGGGCCTAGGACCCAGGTTTCAGGGTGGCTGTACCTTCTTGCTGAATGGACTCCAACGGCCCTCTCCACTGATGAACACTATGGCCAGGCCTCTAGGTTATTGGCAGGGCTGTCCAGGGGGCAGACCCCTCTCCTCCACTGACGACTGGGAACGACAGTAACACTTGTGCTGTGCTGTGCTAAAGTTGCTTCAGTCCTGTCCGACTCTTGATGACCCTATGGACAGTAGCCCGCCAGGCTCCTCTGTCCATGGGATTCTCTAGGCAAGTACTGGAGTGGGTTGCCATGCCCTTCACCAGGGGATCTTCTGGATCCAGGGATTGAACCCACATCTCCTGCAGCTCCTGCATTGGCAGGCAGATTCTTTACCACTAGCGCCACCTGGGAAGTCCATGATCACACTGACATAGTGTCTTACTAAGTAATTGAGGCACTTTTCTGAGCTGTTTACATGTATTAACTCATTTAACCTGAAAAATAATCCTAAGCATTAGGTACTGCTCCTCTAGGATTTTACAGATGAGGAAACTGAGGCACGGGTGAACTTGGCCAAGGTCAGACAGCTGGCACATTGTGCTGAGGCCCTGGCAGCCTGGCTCTGAAGTGCATAGTCCTGACCACACATTCAACACAGCTGAGCTGAGGGGGCTGGAGAAGCAGCAGATAGGAGCCCCTCCCTCTCCCATCTCCCCTCCCCAGGTAACCACTGATCTGTTCTCTGTATCTACCAGCCTGCTTTCCTGTTTTATATGTTCACATTCTTACTGAGTATCTTCTTTCCACCACACTCTGTTTTAGGCACCAAGGAGATGGTGATTTATAAACAGATGGAAGATTACAGTCTAGTGAGAGGACACAGAAATACATATATGTGTAAACAAGCTCTCTGTGAGACACGGCCAAGTCCCATCACTGCCAAGTGTCACTCATCTGGTCAGCATGCCTCGCTTGTTAATAACATTATGGAGATACTGCTGAAGGTCAGGGAGAAGGACAGCATCTTGAAGGTGAGGCTTCTTCGAGCCATGGAGAGCTTCAATCTTGAGAGAAGGACCTTCTGCCCACATCTGGGTCAGTCACTTTACTTCAGGATCCTTTCCTTAGACCAGGTGGGGCCTAGGACCCAGGTTTCAGGGTGGCTGTACCTTCTTGCTGAATGGACTCCAACGGCCCTCTCCACTGATGAACACTATGGCCAGGCCTCTAGGTTATTGGCAGGGCTGTCCAGGGGGCAGACCCCTCTCCTCCACTGACGACTGGGAACGACAGTAACACTTGTGCTGTGCTGTGCTAAAGTTGCTTCAGTCCTGTCCGACTCTTGATGACCCTATGGACAGTAGCCCGCCAGGCTCCTCTGTCCATGGGATTCTCTAGGCAAGTACTGGAGTGGGTTGCCATGCCCTTCACCAGGGGATCTTCTGGATCCAGGGATTGAACCCACATCTCCTGCAGCTCCTGCATTGGCAGGCAGATTCTTTACCACTAGCGCCACCTGGGAAGTCCATGATCACACTGACATAGTGTCTTACTAAGTAATTGAGGCACTTTTCTGAGCTGTTTACATGTATTAACTCATTTAACCTGAAAAATAATCCTAAGCATTAGGTACTGCTCCTCTAGGATTTTACAGATGAGGAAACTGAGGCACGGGTGAACTTGGCCAAGGTCAGACAGCTGGCACATTGTGCTGAGGCCCTGGCAGCCTGGCTCTGAAGTGCATAGTCCTGACCACACATTCAACACAGCTGAGCTGAGGGGGCTGGAGAAGCAGCAGATAGGAGCCCCTCCCTCTCCCATCTCCCCTCCCCAGGTAACCACTGATCTGTTCTCTGTATCTACCAGCCTGCTTTCCTGTTTTATATGTTCACATTCTTACTGAGTATCTTCTTTCCACCACACTCTGTTTTAGGCACCAAGGAGATGGTGATTTATAAACAGATGGAAGATTACAGTCTAGTGAGAGGACACAGAAATACATATATGTGTAAACAGTTAAATAAGGTAATGTCATAGAAAGGCAAACATGAGAAAGAAAATAGAGCAGGGATGTCAGATACAGTGATTAGGCAGGAAGAGGTGTGGAAGTTATTTTAGGAGGGGAAAAGTTAACAGAAGCAAGCCTATTTAAGGCTGAGTAATCCACTGGCAGAGATTTTTGAAAGCTTACAAAACACAAGGAGTAACCAGTCCTTGAGGCCCAGAGAAGTCAGGAAGTAAGAGATCAACGAAGACAAGGGGATCGGGGTCCACTCCACATGCTCACTCTGGGGCCGCCTCTGGAGCTTCTGACAGAAGCTCCGCCATCTTGCACTGGATGACGTGGGTATCCTTTGCCTCAGCCTGGAAGTGATGCCCGGGTCTCCCAGGTTCCCACATCCCTCCTAACTGTGGGCGCTGGGAAAGGCACAGGAGCCCCTGGAGCACTGGGTGAGCTTTCCTGCCCCAGCCATGGGCCCAAAGGGCACATAAATGGAGACAGCAGACATGCGTGAGGACTCTTGCCCTAAGAGACAGAACCCAAGCTAGGCGGAGTGGAAAGCCCGCAGTCTAGGAGCTGGGAGCTAATAGGTGTTTCTGAATGAATGGCCCTTCATTCCAGTTCAAGGAGGTGAGGGGATCAGGTGAAAAGGAAGCAGGAGAAAAGGAGGGATTAATCCATCTATCAAGGCCCTTGGGAACTGAAAACATGAAAAGATGAATTCATTTGTGAGCCATAATGATTCACTACCAGGAGAAATAATTACCATGAAGCTTATTTGGCCCCAGAATCAATCTTTATTTAACAGTATTTATTTTTCACTGTTCATCCTCTTCCTCTTGGAAGCTCAAGGGGGATTTTTTCCCTCTCTCGTGTGTATATTCATGTCTGTGTGTGTGTGTGTGTGTGTGTGTGTGTGTGTGTGTGTGTGTGTGTGTGACAAATGCAAAAAACGCTTATTCCATGCTTTTCAACCGAATGATCTTTGTGTGGGTCTTGCCGTGTTCCCTTGTCCTATGTATTACTGATCCTTACTTCTAACCACTCATGTCCCAGTTTTAGGCACCAAGGAGATGGTGATTTATAAACAGATGGAAGATTACAGTCTAGTGAGAGGACACAGAAATACATATATGTGTAAACAGTTAAATAAGGTAATGTCATAGAAAGGCAAACATGAGAAAGAAAATAGAGCAGGGATGTCAGATACAGTGATTAGGCAGGAAGAGGTGTGGAAGTTATTTTAGGAGGGGAAAAGTTAACAGAAGCAAGCCTATTTAAGGCTGAGTAATCCACTGGCAGAGATTTTTGAAAGCTTACAAAACACAAGGAGTAACCAGTCCTTGAGGCCCAGAGAAGTCAGGAAGTAAGAGATCAACGAAGACAAGGGGATCGGGGTCCACTCCACATGCTCACTCTGGGGCCGCCTCTGGAGCTTCTGACAGAAGCTCCGCCATCTTGCACTGGATGACGTGGGTATCCTTTGCCTCAGCCTGGAAGTGATGCCCGGGTCTCCCAGGTTCCCACATCCTCCTAACTGTGGGCGCTGGGAAAGGCACAGGAGCCCCTGGAGCACTGGGTGAGCTTTCCTGCCCCAGCCATGGGCCCAAAGGGCACATAAATGGAGACAGCAGACATGCGTGAGGACTCTTGCCCTAAGAGACAGAACCCAAGCTAGGCGGAGTGGAAAGCCCGCAGTCTAGGAGCTGGGAGCTAATAGGTGTTTCTGAATGAATGGCCCTTCATTCCAGTTCAAGGAGGTGAGGGGATCAGGTGAAAAGGAAGCAGGAGAAAAGGAGGGATTAATCCATCTATCAAGGCCCTTGGGAACTGAAAACATGAAAAGATGAATTCATTTGTGAGCCATAATGATTCACTACCAGGAGAAATAATTACCATGAAGCTTATTTGGCCCCAGAATCAATCTTTATTTAACAGTATTTATTTTTCACTGTTCATCCTCTTCCTCTTGGAAGCTCAAGGGGGATTTTTTCCCTCTCTCGTGTGTATATTCATGTCTGTGTGTGTGTGTGTGTGTGTGTGTGTGTGTGTGTGTGTGTGTGTGTGTGTGTGACAAATGCAAAAAACGCTTATTCCATGCTTTTCAACCGAATGATCTTTGTGTGGGTCTTGCCGTGTTCCCTTGTCCTATGTATTACTGATCCTTACTTCTAACCACTCATGTCCCAGTATTCTCTTGTCTCCTCAGAGCACTTATCACTATCTTAAAGTCTATTATTTATCAATTTATTTGCTTTTTTGATAAGCTGACTCTCCTACTGGAATACAAGACTGGTAAAAACAGGGACCTTGCCTGTCTCCTGGCTAGACCACAACAGCAGACTAACGAAGAGTCAAGAAATAAACAAACAAAAAGCTACAAACAAACACAGGTCGTTCATGGTTTCCTTTAGTCCTTTTTACAACCACAACTTATCATTATTGACTGTGCCCATTTTACAAATGAAATAACTGAGGCACAGAGAATAACTGAATTGCTCAGGTTTACAAAGATAGCATATAAAATGGCCAGGATTTTAAGTCAGGTAGTCTGGCTCCAGAATCCATGTCCTTCTGACTTGGGTTTTTAAGAAATAATTCTTGATTGAATGAATAAATACTGAATGAATGACTGCCTTGCGTTTCCTGCTTTCCTTCCCAGTATTATTTGTTTTTAACTTTTGCTGCCCCCTCCCCCTACATGTCTGGCATGGTCTTAGCCTCTCTACATGCATAATTCAATGGAACCCTCGTATCTACTCTTCTGTCCCTGGCAAGGGTTCCAAGTCTGACACTTAGAACTGTATCTCATTCTCCAGTTTAGGCCTGCTGGCTCTCCTCTACCAGGTGAGGCTGCCCAGATCTGAAACCGTGGGCTTAGTTCCTTCAGAAAGAAAAAACGAAGATTCAGGGGATGTGCCTCCCCTGACAAGCATGTGACAAACAGTGTATCTGGAAGACTCCCTCTCTATCTATTCAGAAACTGCATCCAAAAAGATTAAGTCATGGGTTGCACGCCTGTGTCCACCCTTCAGCCTGGGGGACAAAGGCAAAATAGACACCAATTACTAGAGGCTAGAATGGGAGAGAGGGAAGGAAGAAAGTAAAGTGCTTTTCCTACTGAGTTGGCTCTGAGAGACGAACCAACGCGAGTTACTAAGGAAGCATCACCATACAACACAGGTCTTCACCGCCCGAGGGAGCACACGCTCCCTGCCCTCTCGCTACCCTCATAGCTGACTCTGCGGGTAGCTGTGAGTGGTCCTGCCTGACACACCCATCACCAACCATCATTCTTATACATCCCAGCTTATGTCCGTGCCCTGAGCAGCACTCGGCACACAGTGGGTCAGTCACTGCTGACTGGATCAGTGAATGACAGAGGCACTCCCTTCTCGCTGTGGTTCTGCCTTCATCCCTCACCCCTATAGCTGCACAATTTCACCTGTCTCCACATCCATGGACTCAAATCTCAGGCAGATTCATGTACTGACCGTCCTTGAGTATATATTTCCAGTCCCCACAAGGATGCTTACAGGACCTTGAACCAAAGAAGGCAGAGTAGGGATATCCTGAGAAAATGTGCTTTCCTTGAGCAATGGAACTTGCTATTCTCCACACCCATCTCTGAACGTGAGAATACTGCAGCAACTGCTCTTCCCCAGTTGCAGGCCTTTATAAACTCAGACCAGCACCAAGTGATGCTCCACTGAGCAACTGAAAACCCAGTCTTGTGAAGCCAAGTGTGCTTTCTTGTCTAGGAATCAAAAATATTCCAACTGCTCTGCACCTCCAAGTCAATACTCCCTTAACACCCCATCTTGGCTCTCTCTCTGCACTCTGAAAGCCAGTGGGTAGGAATGCCACAGTAGTAATCTCAGACTCCCTGGTGTTCCGCTCCTTCTCCTGTTCTAGTGTCTTACATCTGTACCTCTGGTCATTTGTTTCGCTCTTGTTGCTCACGTTGAAGGGCATCCACAGTCTTGAAATCATTACCTAGAGTTCGTCTGGAGAATTCAGATGAAGAACTTGTGCAGTCTCTCTCTCTCTCTAATTGTCCTGCCATGGTTGGGTTCTTCCCTAATCAACTGGAAGACTGATGGGGACCTCCTCAGTTTGTCTTACTGGAAGGGCCTCTTCTGGTCACTTGGATTGTTAAATAGGTAAAGAGGTCCACTTGGATTTCTGGGACCTGTGCAGTGGCATAGATTCTATGCCAGCCAAGCACACACATATGAATGAACCACCATCTCTGACAGAACGGTTCGACCCAAGACCAGAGTTGGCACATCCTTCCTGGAGAAACAGCATTAAACTTCTGCCTAGTTCTCCTGCCCCAGGTACATCATCTTCCAGCCCAAATGACAGCACTGTCCTACACAGACAGGGGCAAAGTGTCCACCACCAGCCTGCCCTGGCCTGCACACAGTGGGTCAGTCACTGCTGACTGGATCAGTGAATGACAGAGGCACTCCCTTCTCGCTGTGGTTCTGCCTTCATCCCTCACCCCTATAGCTGCACAATTTCACCTGTCTCCACATCCATGGACTCAAATCTCAGGCAGATTCATGTACTGACCGTCCTTGAGTATATATTTCCAGTCCCCACAAGGATGCTTACAGGACCTTGAACCAAAGAAGGCAGAGTAGGGATATCCTGAGAAAATGTGCTTTCCTTGAGCAATGGAACTTGCTATTCTCCACACCCATCTCTGAACGTGAGAATACTGCAGCAACTGCTCTTCCCCAGTTGCAGGCCTTTATAAACTCAGACCAGCACCAAGTGATGCTCCACTGAGCAACTGAAAACCCAGTCTTGTGAAGCCAAGTGTGCTTTCTTGTCTAGGAATCAAAAATATTCCAACTGCTCTGCACCTCCAAGTCAATACTCCCTTAACACCCCATCTTGGCTCTCTCTCTGCACTCTGAAAGCCAGTGGGTAGGAATGCCACAGTAGTAATCTCAGACTCCCTGGTGTTCCGCTCCTTCTCCTGTTCTAGTGTCTTACATCTGTACCTCTGGTCATTTGTTTCGCTCTTGTTGCTCACGTTGAAGGGCATCCACAGTCTTGAAATCATTACCTAGAGTTCGTCTGGAGAATTCAGATGAAGAACTTGTGCAGTCTCTCTCTCTCTCTAATTGTCCTGCCATGGTTGGGTTCTTCCCTAATCAACTGGAAGACTGATGGGGACCTCCTCAGTTTGTCTTACTGGAAGGGCCTCTTCTGGTCACTTGGATTGTTAAATAGGTAAAGAGGTCCACTTGGATTTCTGGGACCTGTGCAGTGGCATAGATTCTATGCCAGCCAAGCACACACATATGAATGAACCACCATCTCTGACAGAACGGTTCGACCCAAGACCAGAGTTGGCACATCCTTCCTGGAGAAACAGCATTAAACTTCTGCCTAGTTCTCCTGCCCCAGGTACATCATCTTCCAGCCCAAATGACAGCACTGTCCTACACAGACAGGGGCAAAGTGTCCACCACCAGCCTGCCCTGCTGACCAAGGAACACAGCCACACACCCGCCCTATAAGCGTCCCAGCACATGGTCTAAGGAAGCGGAATGGGGAAGGTGTTTCTATAGAGTAAGGCTGTTGGAGTTTCTGTCTCGACTTCATACTCTGTGACCTTAGGATCCTGAGCAAGTCACTCGATCGCACAGAGCCTTAGTTTCCCCATCTGAAAAATGAAGAGGACAGATCTCCTGGTGGTGCTGAGAGGATTACACAAGATCACCCACATAAAGCAGCCTGGTGCAAAGCCCATGCAGAGCACCATTGTGAGCTGTGACTCACTGAGTACTGACGATCTGCTGGGCACTGTACTTGACCCTCACACCCCGTGTCATTAGCCTCCCTGTGCACATAAGACATGGATATTATGTATCTATATAAGAGCTCTATTGTAGATGAGTGTAAAGATCAGAGAAGGAGAGTAAAGATCAGAGAAGTCAATAACCTACACAAAGGTAAGGTGCTAGTGTAGGGTAAATTCAGATCTGGACTGAGGGGTTCCCTCGCCAGATGAGGAGGATCCACGAGGAGCTGACACCGGCCTCCTGTCTCTGAGGCCGCATCAAGGGCCGGTTGGCATGCTGCTCTATGTAGATGCTGGGGATAATGGAGTTGGAGCCAGCCAGCCTGACACTGAGCCTCCCATGTGGTGTGTGACATAGGATCCACCTCTCTACCACTCCAGGATGATCTGCTTCCTCTGCCATAAAAACAGATAACAGCAATTTCCTTGCAAGACTGCCAAAGGCTCAAATAAAACAATGATGCTTTGCCATCTTTCATCCCAGGTAGGATGCTTACACTATGCCATGCTCTGCAACATGAAAATAAAATAACAAGACTCAACACAGCATTAAAAGACTTTTCTTAGTTGTTCAATCGTGTCTGACTCTTTGTGATGCCATGGACTGGAGTCCACCAGGCTCCTATGTCCATGGAATTCTCCAAACAAGAATACTGGAGTGGGTAGCCGTTTCCTTCTTCAAAGACTTTAGAAAATAATAATTAATGAGATGAATACTAACAGCTAATAAACATAGGCCATATTATATTTCAAGAGCCTAACTAAAGCACTTAATCCTCATGACAGCACTATACTACAAAGTAGGCACTTCCCATCAACCCTTTTTGCCGATGAGGAGACCAAAGCATGCCATGGTTAGGTAACTTGCTCAAGGGCACAAAACCAGAAATGATGGAAACTTACAGGTTTGTGATTCACCTGGCTGCATCTGAGCTTTATCCAAAGAATGAGTCAGTACAGGACAGCACCACAAGGACCCCAACCTCCTGGTTTCCCTGGGAACCACTGGGGTAAACAGAGCCACTTTACTACAGGACTTGTATGGTCTTTTTTTTTTTTTTTTTTGTCTTTTTAAAATTTTGGCCACTTCTACTGGTCTTTCATTTATTTATCTTTGTTTTTTGGCCTGTGCGGGCCTCCCATCACAGTGGCCTCTCTCACTGCAGAGCACCGACTCTGGGCGCACGCACTCCAGAGCTCCGGCTCGGTAGTCGGACATATCAGTCCAGCCGCTCCACGGCACATGGGATCTTCCGAGGCCAGGGATCAAACCGGCGGCTCTTGCAGTGTCCTCACCCACTGGACCACCAGGGTAGCCCTGTGTGGTCTTTAAGATGTACATGTGCATGCAAAATCACAAAGAGGGAGCTAGAGTATGCAGCCTTCCCAGAACTGGAGGGGTACCAGTATACCCTGAAATAGGATTCCAGAAAGATACATCTGTATCCTTCACTCTAGATAGAACAGTCCCTCATCAGCAGCTAGCAACACTAAGCATAAAGGAAAAAGAGAGAAAGGGGGAAATAAACAGTCCAATGTCCTTCATCCTCTGTCTTCTGTCCTCTGATCCAGATCTTTAGAAGTGTGTCTGCCTGTATACCTTGACACCCAAAAGTCCCACCCTGAATGAACATCCACAGAAGTGGCAGCAGGAAAAGGAGGTCAGCCTGGCACAGTCCTAGAGGCAGGGGCCTGGTCAGAGCCTTTTTTTCAATGGAGATCTCTTCCAGAAAATCCAAAGAATACTGGAGTGGGTAGCCGTTTCCTTCTTCAAAGACTTTAGAAAATAATAATTAATGAGATGAATACTAACAGCTAATAAACATAGGCCATATTATATTTCAAGAGCCTAACTAAAGCACTTAATCCTCATGACAGCACTATACTACAAAGTAGGCACTTCCCATCAACCCTTTTTGCCGATGAGGAGACCAAAGCATGCCATGGTTAGGTAACTTGCTCAAGGGCACAAAACCAGAAATGATGGAAACTTACAGGTTTGTGATTCACCTGGCTGCATCTGAGCTTTATCCAAAGAATGAGTCAGTACAGGACAGCACCACAAGGACCCCAACCTCCTGGTTTCCCTGGGAACCACTGGGGTAAACAGAGCCACTTTACTACAGGACTTGTATGGTCTTTTTTTTTTTTTTTTTTGTCTTTTTAAAATTTTGGCCACTTCTACTGGTCTTTCATTTATTTATCTTTGTTTTTTGGCCTGTGCGGGCCTCCCATCACAGTGGCCTCTCTCACTGCAGAGCACCGACTCTGGGCGCACGCACTCCAGAGCTCCGGCTCGGTAGTCGGACATATCAGTCCAGCCGCTCCACGGCACATGGGATCTTCCGAGGCCAGGGATCAAACCGGCGGTTCTTGCAGTGTCCTCACCCACTGGACCACCAGGGTAGCCCTGTGTGGTCTTTAAGATGTACATGTGCATGCAAAATCACAAAGAGGGAGCTAGAGTATGCAGCCTTCCCAGAACTGGAGGGGTACCAGTATACCCTGAAATAGGATTTCAGAAAGATACATCTGTATCCTTCACTCTAGATAGAACAGTCCCTCATCAGCAGCTAGCAACACTAAGCATAAAGGAAAAAGAGAGAAAGGGGGAAATAAACAGTCCAATGTCCTTCATCCTCTGTCTTCTGTCCTCTGATCCAGATCTTTAGAAGTGTGTCTGCCTGTATACCTTGACACCCAAAAGTCCCACCCTGAATGAACATCCACAGAAGTGGCAGCAGGAAAAGGAGGTCAGCCTGGCACAGTCCTAGAGGCAGGGGCCTGGTCAGAGCCTGCTGGAAATCAATGGGCTTTTTTTTTTTTTTTTAAATTTATTTTATTTTTTGGGTGGGGGTCGGGTTGGGGAGGGAGGGGAACGGGCGGGCCACTTCTGTTGGTCTTTCATTTCTCTGTTTTCATCCGTCTTTGTTATTTGGTTCCTGTGGGCCTCCCATCGCGGTGGCCTCTGTTGTCGCAGAGCACCGGCTCTTGGCGCACGCGCTCCAGAGCTCCAGCTCAGTGATTGGCCACATCAGTCCAGCCGCTCTGCGGCACGTGGGACCTTCCCAGGCCAGGGATCGAACCGGCGCCCCTTGCACTGCAAGGCGGTGTCCTTATCCACTGGACCACCAGGGGAAGCCCATCAATGGGCTTTTTAAACACAAGTGTGACATTCACCTGCACTGGTGAGACTCATTGGTGGGAAAGGAGATTTTCATTTTCCTGCTCTCACCCCCAGCAAGTTCCAGAAACATATTTCTGTAATTTCCTTAGCTGATCAGTATGAAAAAGAGAATACTGAATATTCCAACAGAGATTTGACAGAACAGGGGCACATTCATTAGCTGCTGAATTTCCCAATGACTCCTAGAAATTGCTACAATTAGACCAAATTAAGTGCTTCCGTTCCAAGTATAGGCAGCAAAGTGTCTTTAGGGTACCTCTCCACACTGCTGATGTTGCAGGGGAAGGTCCTGGAAATCCAGACAAAAGCGGCATCTCCTTCCTTCTTGCTCTCTTTGAGTCAATCTAAAATCTAGTGCCAAATTACTTGGAGCTGATTCTAAACCAGGATGGCTTTTCATAAGATTACTAAGACTGAACTGGCCTTTGAGGAGAAGTTCCTTCACTCTGAAACTCACGTTCCAGTTAATGTAATCACTGGAATTCTCCCTCATCCTCCATTGGGTAAATAAAGGGCAACAGCCACCCCCATCTCTATGGTAGATACATAAAGGAAAAAGAGAGAAAGGGGGAAATAAACAGTCCAATGTCCTTCATCCTCTGTCTTCTGTCCTCTGATCCAGATCTTTAGAAGTGTGTCTGCCTGTATACCTTGACACCCAAAAGTCCCACCCTGAATGAACATCCACAGAAGTGGCAGCAGGAAAAGGAGGTCAGCCTGGCACAGTCCTAGAGGCAGGGGCCTGGTCAGAGCCTGCTGGAAATCAATGGGCTTTTTTTTTTTTTTTTTTAATTTATTTTATTTTTTGGGTGGGGGTTGGGTTGGGGTGGGAGGGAGGGCGGCCACTTCTGTTGGTCTTTCATTTCTCTGTTTTCATCCGTCTTTGTTATTTGGTTCCTGTGGGCCTCCCATCGCGGTGGCCTCTGTTGTCGCAGAGCACCGGCTCTTGGCGCATGCGCTCCAGAGCTCCAGCTCAGTGATTGGCCACATCAGTCCAGCCGCTCTGCGGCACGTGGGACCTTCCCAGGCCAGGGATCGAACCGGCGCCCCTTGCACTGCAAGGCGGTGTCCTTATCCACTGGACCACCAGGGGAAGCCCATCAATGGGCTTTTTAAACACAAGTGTGACATTCACCTGCACTGGTGAGACTCATTGGTGGGAAAGGAGATTTTCATTTTCCTGCTCTCACCCCCAGCAAGTTCCAGAAACATATTTCTGTAATTTCCTTAGCTGATCAGTATGAAAAAGAGAATACTGAATATTCCAACAGAGATTTGACAGAACAGGGGCACATTCATTAGCTGCTGAATTTCCCAATGACTCCTAGAAATTGCTACAATTAGACCAAATTAAGTGCTTCCGTTCCAAGTATAGGCAGCAAAGTGTCTTTAGGGTACCTCTCCACACTGCTGATGTTGCAGGGGAAGGTCCTGGAAATCCAGACAAAAGCGGCATCTCCTTCCTTCTTGCTCTCTTTGAGTCAATCTAAAATCTAGTGCCAAATTACTTGGAGCTGATTCTAAACCAGGATGGCTTTTCATAAGATTACTAAGACTGAACTGGCCTTTGAGGAGAAGTTCCTTCACTCTGAAACTCACGTTCCAGTTAATGTAATCACTGGAATTCTCCCTCATCCTCCATTGGGTAAATAAAAGGGCAACAGCCACCCCCCATCTCTATGGTAGATACAGAGGCCTGGGATGCTGTTCTCCACCCCCTCAGTGAGTCAGCAGGGAAACAGAGATCAGTTAAATGAACTCAGCTCCTTCCCACCCCCACTCTCATCATCTGCTTTCCTCTATAAGAGATGGATGGGCAGTTCTTTAGCATACAGAGTCAATCTGAACATCATAACAAAGCTTAGACAAGAGGTCACAGCTCTGGTTTCTTTTTTTCCGGTTCAGATAATAGTAATGACAGTTTATGGAGCACAGTGGTTAACTGGTTTGAAGAGAGAGGCCAGCCATCCCAACTCTGGACCTACAACCAACATTTTCAAAGAGCTTTCATCTCCCAGGAAGACTTAAGTGGATTTATTTATACACTCGTTTTACAGGCAAGAGTACTGATGCACTGGCACATGACAAGATGCCAAGACAAAGGGCCTTAGAAGACAACCTTCATTCACCCTTGTGCAAGAGCCAAGTGTACCCACTAACCCTGCAGCTCCAGTTGTTTTGTTTTGAGCAGCAGCGTGAGAGACACGATGAGCATGGACAATCTCCCGAGCCTCAGTGGAGACCACTGCAGGGCCTTCTAGGTTCCCACACTGGAGTCCGCAAAGCAAAAGGAACTGGCGCAGCCTGAGTGAAGTTCAAGACAGGCTGGCAAACCTCCGCAGGGTCTTCACAGCAGAATCCCTGAGCCACTTTGAAGACAGGCAATGTGGAGGCCAGTGCTCAAAGATCCTAACTTGCATAGGAACCCCTGAGCCACGTTCCGTGAGGATATGTTCTCCTCTAGAGAACAGCCCATAGAGAATCTAGACCCTACCCCGCCAGTGACCTCAGATGAGTCCCTTCCCCTGCATACCTGTCACGACAGGCTCTCCCTGAACTGGGCCATGCAGTGTGTGGGTTACTCTCTCCTCAGCAGCCTCCCTATTGCTCGGGCAGCATCAGGTCACTGTGATGACCAGAGATGGGGTAAGGACTTACTCAGTGGTGCTCTGGATCACTCACTAGAGACGCGGGCTGACTTGAAGGCTAGGGGAGGGCTGGAGGGGGCAGAGCATCAGTGACAGGGCCACACTCTTTCTCTCCCTTCAATCACACTCCACCCTCATCTGCACCATACATTGGGTTCTAGCCCTGGTTTCATCTGAGCAACAATTTTGGAGGAGACTCTCTACCAAAAGGGCTTAAAAATCACTAGGATCATGCTTCTGTGAGGGGAGGGGTGGGGTCTATTCAAACTGCAGAAATCTAGAGGTATTATTACATGCATTATTATATGTATGATATTTTGTTGTTGTTTGAGTCGCTGAGTTGTGTCTGACCCTTTGTGACCCCATGGACTACAGCATGCCAGGTCCCCCTGTCCTCTGCCATCTCCCAGAGTTTGCTCAAACCCATGTCCGTTGAGTCAGTGATGCTATCTAACCATCTCATTCTCTGACACTTCCTTCTCCTCCTGCCCTCCATCTTTCCCAGCATGATATTTTTAGAGTATTATAAACCTCCTTATTATAAAGTTTGTAAGAGCTTTATCCTAAGAAGAGTCAAGAAATTCTCCTCTTAATGTCACCAATGAAACCCTGGGACAGTAAGGGCCAAAGGGCACCAAGAGGATGACCCTTAGCATGAGTTAAAATTTCCAGGATATCACAATTAACTCGCAACCATGAAGACACTTGAGGAAGATTATCCTCTTGTCCTGAGACTTCTGGTCTCTGACAATTCTACAGGGATCCCCAAATAGGCAGACACAAGCCTATCAGATAAGCCTGTCAAGACGGCCTAGAATGCAATGACCCTCCTACTCATCAGAGGCTCTGAGCACTGCTGCATAAGCCCATCTTGGGCAGCACATCAGCCCTTCCCTGCGCTGGGCTCTGATCCTTAGATCTCAGGCCTCAGGGGCAGCCCTGTATCCTCCTGAGCATTTCTGGTTAGCTCAGACAGCCAACACCACACTCTGCTTTTCCTTCCTCGCAAGGACAGAAGAATTCAGAACCCTTGCCCAGGGATGTGCATTAAGCTATGTAAACTGATTAAATCAGTCTTTCTCCAAATTAGGTCTGGTGGGTCCCCAAGAGGTCCACAGACTTTCTGAATATTCATGTAATGAAATTTTTCCCTTTGATATGGTGCTATAGAGTCTTCTATTGACAGCAACCAACATGGGGTAAGGACTTACTCAGTGGTGCTCTGGATCACTCACTAGAGACGCGGGCTGACTTGAAGGCTAGGGAGGGCTGGAGGCAGAGCATCAGTGACAGGGCCACACTCTTTCTCTCCCTTCAATCACACTCCACCCTCATCTGCACCATACATTGGGTTCTAGCCCTGGTTTCATCTGAGCAACAATTTTGGAGGAGACTCTCTACCAAAAGGGCTTAAAAATCACTAGGATCATGCTTCTGTGAGGGGAGGGGTGGGGTCTATTCAAACTGCAGAAATCTAGAGGTATTATTACATGCATTATTATATGTATGATATTTTGTTGTTGTTTGAGTCGCTGAGTTGTGTCTGACCCTTTGTGACCCCATGGACTACAGCATGCCAGGTCCCCCTGTCCTCTGCCATCTCCCAGAGTTTGCTCAAACCCATGTCCGTTGAGTCAGTGATGCTATCTAACCATCTCATTCTCTGACACTTCCTTCTCCTCCTGCCCTCCATCTTTCCCAGCATGATATTTTTAGAGTATTATAAACCTCCTTATTATAAAGTTTGTAAGAGCTTTATCCTAAGAAGAGTCAAGAAATTCTCCTCTTAATGTCACCAATGAAACCCTGGGACAGTAAGGGCCAAAGGGCACCAAGAGGATGACCCTTAGCATGAGTTAAAATTTCCAGGATATCACAATTAACTCGCAACCATGAAGACACTTGAGGAAGATTATCCTCTTGTCCTGAGACTTCTGGTCTCTGACAATTCTACAGGGATCCCCAAATAGGCAGACACAAGCCTATCAGATAAGCCTGTCAAGACGGCCTAGAATGCAATGACCCTCCTACTCATCAGAGGCTCTGAGCACTGCTGCATAAGCCCATCTTGGGCAGCACATCAGCCCTTCCCTGCGCTGGGCTCTGATCCTTAGATCTCAGGCCTCAGGGGCAGCCCTGTATCCTCCTGAGCATTTCTGGTTAGCTCAGACAGCCAACACCACACTCTGCTTTTCCTTCCTCGCAAGGACAGAAGAATTCAGAACCCTTGCCCAGGGATGTGCATTAAGCTATGTAAACTGATTAAATCAGTCTTTCTCCAAATTAGGTCTGGTGGGTCCCCAAGAGGTCCACAGACTTTCTGAATATTCATGTAATGAAATTTTTCCCTTTGATATGGTGCTATAGAGTCTTCTATTGACAGCAACCAACATCAGCAAACATCATCAAAAGTAATTTGATGTGCATTTCTGGTGTGTGCTTTTTGAGATGAATTAGTAGATCAGGTTATCCACAAGTAGATTTGTTCACTGAGTAGTCAACAGACAAAAAAATGTTACAGTTCTGACCGGACAGAAATATTTAATAGTTTTCTGAAACCCTTTCTGCCTTGAATAGGTCCTACATCGGCTTTCTGGCCACACCAAACCAGTCACCAGTGGGTTGAAACACGTGCAATATGCTGTACAAGTTCACTATTCACATCACGTAATAAAATACACATTTGTATTTCTAAAAGAAAAGTTCCTGTTTTGATGGAATGCTTGTGTTAGATCACAGAATGACAGTCGCTCATTTCTCGTCTTATACAGGTGCTTGAAAACTTCAGGGGAAATAGATGCAGAGAGCTAAAAAAGGAGGAATATTCAATATTTGTTGGTCTCTGGTCTTCTGTAGCTAAATGCTAACATCCGTATGTCAGTTGCCCCTCTTTTTTTCTCCTTTATGCTATCCCGCACAACTCTCTGTGTCAATCAGTGTTCTCGCTGTGCTGTGCAAGATGGTAGCCACAAGCCACCTGGGGCTACTGAGCCCTTGAAATGTGGCTAATGTGACTGGGTAGCCGGACTTGGCAATTTCATTTAAATTTAACTAGCCATACAAGGCTAGTGGCTACTGTGTTAACAGTGGACTGATCTAGAATTCACAGCCTTGGAGAGAAAGAATGGGGGCAGTGTTTGTGTGCGAGAAACACTACTCGAAGCCTGCCATAAATCCCTGCCGTGGGGTGTTTTACAACCCTGAAGATATGAAGATCACTCATCCAGGTACAGCCAAATATTACCACAAACTTTCTTATATCACACTGCTTTCCAAAGAACCTATCTATCTTTCCTGAAGACACCCATCTGTGGGAGTTGCCTGGGGGTCCAACAGTTAGGACTCTGTCCTTTCAGGACAGAAGAATTCAGAACCCTTGCCCAGGGATGTGCATTAAGCTATGTAAACTGATTAAATCAGTCTTTCTCCAAATTAGGTCTGGTGGGTCCCCAAGAGGTCCACAGACTTTCTGAATATTCATGTAATGAAATTTTTCCCTTTGATATGGTGCTATAGAGTCTTCTATTGACAGCAACCAACATCAGCAAACATCATCAAAAGTAATTTGATGTGCATTTCTGGTGTGTGCTTTTTGAGATGAATTAGTAGATCAGGTTATCCACAAGTAGATTTGTTCACTGAGTAGTCAACAGACAAAAAAATGTTACAGTTCTGACCGGACAGAAATATTTAATAGTTTTTCTGAAACCCTTTCTGCCTTGAATAGGTCCTACATCGGCTTTCTGGCCACACCAAACCAGTCACCAGTGGGTTGAAACACGTGCAATATGCTGTACAAGTTCACTATTCACATCACGTAATAAAATACACATTTGTATTTCTAAAAGAAAAGTTCCTGTTTTGATGGAATGCTTGTGTTAGATCACAGAATGACAGTCGCTCATTTCTCGTCTTATACAGGTGCTTGAAAACTTCAGGGGAAATAGATGCAGAGAGCTAAAAAAGGAGGAATATTCAATATTTGTTGGTCTCTGGTCTTCTGTAGCTAAATGCTAACATCCGTATGTCAGTTGCCCCTCTTTTTTTCTCCTTTATGCTATCCCGCACAACTCTCTGTGTCAATCAGTGTTCTCGCTGTGCTGTGCAAGATGGTAGCCACAAGCCACCTGGGGCTACTGAGCCCTTGAAATGTGGCTAATGTGACTGGGTAGCCGGACTTGGCAATTTCATTTAAATTTAACTAGCCATACAAGGCTAGTGGCTACTGTGTTAACAGTGGACTGATCTAGAATTCACAGCCTTGGAGAGAAAGAATGGGGGCAGTGTTTGTGTGCGAGAAACACTACTCGAAGCCTGCCATAAATCCCTGCCGTGGGGTGTTTTACAACCCTGAAGATATGAAGATCACTCATCCAGGTACAGCCAAATATTACCACAAACTTTCTTATATCACACTGCTTTCCAAAGAACCTATCTATCTTTCCTGAAGACACCCATCTGTGGGAGTTGCCTGGGGGTCCAACAGTTAGGACTCTGTCCTTTCATGGCTGAAGGCTTGGGTTCAATGCTTGGCTGGAGGACTAAGATCCCTCAAGCCAAGAGGCATGACCAAAAAAAAAGAAGAAAAAAAAAAAAAAAGAAAGAAAATAAACCATCTGTTCTTCCCACAGAAGTAAGTTATCCCCTCTCTTTTTACCCCAGTAAGTCAGGTTTATAAGCCTCTGTGGATGTGTGCATATGGGGTCAACTCTTGCAATCCTATGAACTGTAGCTCACCAGGTCCCTCTGTCCAAGGGATTCTCCAGGCAAGAATACTGGAGTGGGCTGCATCTCCTTCTCCAGGGGATCTTCCCGACCCAGGGACTGAACCCTCGACTCTTGTCTCTCCTGCATCAGCAGGTAGAACTTTTACCATCACAGCTGGTGGGGATGTCTCTTATAAGCCTTTAACTTTCACCATTTAACATGCTAATTACATTTTTGGTTGGCTCTTGTGTGCATAGAAATCAAACTTTTTCTCTTATTTAAGGAAAACAAAAACAAAACACTGCTCTACTGTAGTGAGCACTGTTTTGTGGTCAGGGTCTAAGGAATACACACAGGGGGTGCTTGAGGCTCTAGGCTTTTGGTTGCTCATATTCTCATCCAGATCAATTTCTTCGTCTTCCCTCTGGGCAGCACAGTTCTCCGCTCATTAGGAAGACAAGCACATGCACATAGAGCTGGAACACAAGATACAAACACAGGAGGGGCAAAATAGAGATGCAACCTTGCAAAGTGACAGATAATTCAGAAGGCGACAGCTATCCCCCACTTAGCTGGAAAGCCAAATGCCGAATGAGAAATAGCAGTCTCTTCACATTCCTGGAAAACAATCCTCTGAATGCGAAATTAGAACTTGGTGACTATTTCCTGATCCGGCCCTTTGTATTTTTCATGAAGCTTAAAGGAGATTAATGGGACAATCAGGATATTACAGATGAGAACCACATGCACATCAGAAGAGGCTGTGACAAATGGCTGCAGAGCCTGCAGACGAGGTGGGGACAAGACAGAGAGGAGATGGGGACTGGGAAACTCCTCTCCATGGGCCCTGTCCTCGTCTCATGAGGACACCCTGCAAAGGCATTCACCCCACTCCTGAGACCCACTGGACCAAAGAAGGAGCCCTGTTATTGAGTAGTCATGAGGTCCTAGGGACAATACTGGCAGCAAACATCCCAGAAATGATCAAGTTCTACTCTGATGACTCACATTATTATTCAGCAGTTCAATCAACACTGTTATTACTAATAATGGCTAGCATTTATCAGGTGTCTGCTATAGGCCAGGCAATACAGATGCAATGACTCTAAGGCTCATAGCCATCCACAGGACACTCAAGACATGTCTAATTACTCTGACCACTTTTACTCAGTTGCTGTGGTTTCCTTTTCCATATACTAACTCATTCAATTCTCACAGCAGCCCTATACTGTGGATATGATTCTCATTCCTTTGTACAGACGAAACCATTGAGACCAAAGAGATAAAGTGAAAGACCTCACCCTCCCAGGTAAAATGGAAGGTCAGTTGGCAAAAAGACACATCAAAAAACACCCCCTTGAATGAAAGATGGTAACTTGGTGACTCTGATCCAGGCTGAGTAAATGGCAGTGCTGGGACATGAGCCCAGGTGAAACAGGGAGTGTAGACTGAGGCTCGAGGTCTAGTGGAAGTCAACTTGTTCACCATCTTGGAGTTATTTGGTTCTAATCAGTTTATGCCATGTCTGAATGCTATGTTATTCTTTTAAAGGCTATGCCCTGCCCCTTTACTTCCTGTTTCAAAGGCGCAGCTTAGAGACAAGCTCAAACTCAGGCACCCCCCATATTGCCTCTTAAAAAGTGACAGCACCCCTGACTTGAAACTGGGCCCACCCACCTGCAACTATTCAGCCTTTCTGTAGCCACTGTACCTCAGTTATAATCCACGATCTGCCATGTCTGGCTAATAGCTTGCATATTCCTTCTTCTCATCAATGCAAAACATCTTGGGAAATCTCCTTTTTTTCTTTTTTTTTTTTTGCAACGCTATGACTGAGGATAAATTTAGCTCCCCCAACTAGGAAGGGGAGAATGGTGGTCTTGGAGAAGAGTTTTAGAAAATGCTGTGTCTGCTTTTTTTTTTTTTAATCCCCTCTCCCACTTTAAGAAAGACATTCTACAAAATGAGTTACCCAAAAATGAGTTGAGATTAAGTTCTAGACTATTCTGGGTGGTATTTATGCCTTTCTTCCCAGAGAACCTTGGTCTGTCCACAAAATTCATTGTATTCTAAGAAAGAGCAGGTGTCATCAGATCATGTCAAAGCAAGCTGGTCCAAGGACAAACTAGGATGAGACATCAGAGAGAAAAAAAGAGTAGCTCATGGCTGGATTGCCCAAAGTCAAGTCTTGAGTCTGAGCATCGGGGTTATGTGTAGGAAGTATGTATATACCTTCTTCACTGCTCAAAAGAAAGGGGTGCACAAACCTGGGGGCCGTAGCGAACATTGTTTAAACATTTCCCAGTATCCACTGTTCACTTCTGTCTTCCATCCATCCCCAGAATTCCATTTGGGGATTCACATAGTTTCAGAGAAACTGATTCCCACCAGTGTGCTCTGTCCATAGGCCACAGTGATTGGCTCAGGGCTGAGCCTGTGACCTAAGCCAGTTCCACCAGAGTTACTCTCAGGTCTGTGGCTGGGAGCATTGGAACAAAGCCACCTTTCCTTCCAGGTGGGCATAACAGAGGAACCACACAACCCCAGAAGATTTGTCAGTCATTGTAGGGCTCTGAAAAGAGCTAGTCATTGATAATCAGAGCATCATTGCATAAGGCAGAACAGGGAGATGGGAAGAAACCAGACCCTGGGTGAGAGTACTCAACCAACAGATCAAGGCTCACCTTGCGTGCCGTGATTAGTCACTCAGTCACACAGACTCTATGAGACCCCATGGACTGTAGCCCACCAGGCTCTTCTGTCCATAGGGATTCTCCAGGCAAGAACACTGGATTGGATTACCATCCTCTCCTCTAAGGGCTCTTCCCAACCCAGGAATCCAACACAGGTCTCCTGCATTGCAGGCAGATTCTTTACCATCTGAGCCACCAGGGAAGCCCAGTGATACGGGAGTGGGTAGCCTATCCTTTCTCCAGGGGAATCTTCCCAGCCCAGGAATTGAGTTGGTGTCTCCTGCACTGCAGGCTTGCCCTATGATAGCCCTAATTCTGTGATTTTTTTTTCAATGAGATAAAACATTGGATCCCTTGTATTGTTTAAGCCACTGTGTATTAGGTTTTTCTTCTTTACAAATGAAGGTATCAAAACCAATACAAATATATATCATTGTGGCCTTGCGGTAAAATGAGAAGGAAGAACCCAAGATAATATTACATTCCCTGAAACTAGCAGCTCCAACTCATACAAAACTCACGTATAACTCAGTTAAAGGATGGATTCCCTCTGTACTGTATCCTCGTGGGAAACTCCTACTCACTCATCAAGGCCTAGCTCAAATATCCCTTCCTGCCTTTGAGACTACTCTCTGGCAAAATTAATCACTTCCTTCTGTTTTATTTTTCATTCCCACAGAAGCATATTACTCATTCTTTTATGTAACTATAAACACACAGCAGTTCCTTACTGTTCAAAGGTAGAAAACATAGCTTATGTATCCCTTCTATAAGCATCAAGTCCAGTCCAAGACACAAGCATTCTGCCTGCTCCAGGCTGAGTGGCCTTAGGTCACAGAACACTGATTCTGTTTCCTCTCCTGCAAAACAGGGCTCAGTAAGCACAGAGGTGTTGGGAAGATCTGACTCAATGTTTGTAGAAGACTGAAAGTGTTGTTGCTCAGTCGTGTCTGACTCTTTGCTACCCCATGGGTGGTAGCCCATCAGGCAAGAATACTGGCATGGGTTGTCATTCCCTTCTCCAGGGGATCTTCTCAACCCAGGGATCAAGCCCAGCTCTCCTGCACTGCAGGCACATCCATTACCACTGGCGGCCGCTGGGAAGCCCTGTTTATAGAGCCCCAGACATAGCAAGTACTTAGGAAGAGGCAACTCTAAGTATTTCATAAAAATGTGTTCAATGAATAAAATTAAATAATTTCAATTGCAAAACTGGATAGGTAGCTATAGAGACAGGTGGATAGACAGATAATTTCTTAAATATCCAATAGCTATCAGCTCCCAACTGATAATTAAAAATTAACAATAATCATCCTGCGTGGAAGTGATTTGTTAACGGTAGTTGAGGAAGTCATGTGGACACAGACATCGTCTTGTCTTGCATGCACCAGATCCAAGTTGGTAAACTAGGATCTGCATGCCTAATTGCTAAGATCTAGGAACAAGATGGCAGGAGAACTGCAGCAACAACTGAGATCCTTTGTAGATATCCAAACAGGTAGACACCGCCTAACAGGATCAGTGGGCAAACATGGATCGCCCAGGGCTGGCCCCTCTAACTATGTCATAGAGGATAGCTATTGTCTTTAGCCACCTGGCATACATGGTCCCTCTGGTAACAAAACAACCCCTCACTCTCTATTCTTGTGGTTCCGTGAGGGCCCCACCTCCACCCTTCCAGCTGCAGGAGTGGGTGTCCGCCAGGCTGACCCAGTAAGAGCAGCAGACTCATCTTCCTGGTCATGGTAATTGATTCAAAAACAAGTATGTGAACCACTCTGTTCTAAGAACAGTCAGTTTGCTGGAACTTTTATATGTTAAAAAGAAATTGCCTTTCTGCAGAGAGTTAAGGGTTATACATGAATAGAAAATGCATTTGACTCTTGAAGAAAGTACAAAACCAACACAGAGGCAGAAATGTGAGATGGAAGGTGAAATGGAGTGAACCAGGAACAACAAGGGGCTTGGAGACATCCTTCAAGTGCCTTGGGTTAGCTAGACAGAAAGCCAACCTCACCTCTGAGCTTTTCAGTCATCCAATCCTTTCTCAGCCTTTCCTTCTGTTTTTCATTTTGTTTTTGCTTGTGCTTAAGCAGCTTGAACCAGATTTCTCTCATTTGCATACAAAAAAATCCCATATGATACATGCACTCACGCTGGTAAGACCACCCATCCCTTTGCCCCCAGGCTTTGCACCCTGACACTCTTGGCCTTTGGGAGGGTCCAATGAGGGTGTGGTTGACTGAGTTTAGGTAGAACTCACTGAAAAAGAGAGATGATAAATCTCACCTTGATTTGAAAATCTGGCCTTGCTGGCATTCAACACTTCTCTTCTATCCCACAGGTTTCTCTCTAGCTGAATATAGGAAGAGGCAACTCTAAGTATTTCATAAAATGTGTTCAATGAATAAAATTAAATAATTTCAATTGCAAAACTGGATAGGTAGCTATAGAGACAGGTGGATAGACAGATAATTTCTTAAATATCCAATAGCTATCAGCTCCCAACTGATAATTAAAAATTAACAATAATCATCCTGCGTGGAAGTGATTTGTTAACGGTAGTTGAGGAAGTCATGTGGACACAGACATCGTCTTGTCTTGCATGCACCAGATCCAAGTTGGTAAACTAGGATCTGCATGCCTAATTGCTAAGATCTAGGAACAAGATGGCAGGAGAACTGCAGCAACAACTGAGATCCTTTGTAGATATCCAAACAGGTAGACACCGCCTAACAGGATCAGTGGGCAAACATGGATCGCCCCAGGGCTGGCCCCTCTAACTATGTCATAGAGGATAGCTATTGTCTTTAGCCACCTGGCATACATGGTCCCTCTGGTAACAAAACAACCCCTCACTCTCTATTCTTGTGGTTCCGTGAGGGCCCCACCTCCACCCTTCCAGCTGCAGGAGTGGGTGTCCGCCAGGCTGACCCAGTAAGAGCAGCAGACTCATCTTCCTGGTCATGGTAATTGATTCAAAAACAAGTATGTGAACCACTCTGTTCTAAGAACAGTCAGTTTGCTGGAACTTTTATATGTTAAAAAGAAATTGCCTTTCTGCAGAGAGTTAAGGGTTATACATGAATAGAAAATGCATTTGACTCTTGAAGAAAGTACAAAACCAACACAGAGGCAGAAATGTGAGATGGAAGGTGAAATGGAGTGAACCAGGAACAACAAGGGGCTTGGAGACATCCTTCAAGTGCCTTGGGTTAGCTAGACAGAAAGCCAACCTCACCTCTGAGCTTTTCAGTCATCCAATCCTTTCTCAGCCTTTCCTTCTGTTTTTCATTTTGTTTTTGCTTGTGCTTAAGCAGCTTGAACCAGATTTCTCTCATTTGCATACAAAAAAATCCCATATGATACATGCACTCACGCTGGTAAGACCACCCATCCCTTTGCCCCCAGGCTTTGCACCCTGACACTCTTGGCCTTTGGGAGGGTCCAATGAGGGTGTGGTTGACTGAGTTTAGGTAGAACTCACTGAAAAAGAGAGATGATAAATCTCACCTTGATTTGAAAATCTGGCCTTGCTGGCATTCAACACTTCTCTTCTATCCCACAGGTTTCTCTCTAGCTGAATAAAGACCCATTTTATAAGTAAACATCTTCAATGGTTTTCCAGCAGAGCTATCCTCTTTATTGGAATATGTGATATATTTTAAAAATTAAATTCCCCATGGGATGTAGTCATTTAAATTTAGGGAAAAGCTAGTATTTCTAAAACTTCAGTTTGCTGTACGCAAAAGGATATTTTATAGATTCCAGAAACTTCCATAGTTATGAAGACAGTCATCAGGTTTTACTGCTGGGTTCAGATTCTCCCCATTAGTTCAAACAACATGCAAAGGATGAACCACAAGTATAATCTGAAGAAATGCAGAAAGAAACACCTAGGAATTCAAATGTCAGCTTAAGAAAGAAAGAGGAGGGACTTCCCTGGTGGTCCAGTGGCTGAGACGCCACACTCACAATGCTGGGGGCCTGGGTTCAATCCCGGACCAGGGAACTAGATCCCACATGCTGCAACTAAGACTCAGCACAGACAAATAAAATAAATAAATAAATATTTTTTAAAAGAAAGAGAGAGAGTCTAAAGATAAAAAGTAAGATGAGGGGAAGTGGACTGGGGTCGCTGAAAATACTGCGTCACAAAATCAGCTAAGGCTCAGAGGGAATTGGAGGATGATCTGATTCAGGATAAAAAGAAAGGTTTTAGTTCTCAAGTCTCCTTTCAAAATGAAATATTTAAGCACAAGATGAGAAAAATACGTAAGTAGAAGAGTTGTCTCCAAGAGCTGGGTGGTCTAAGGAGGAGCAGTGAGGTCAGCTGAGAACCAGCCCCCAGGCCTCCCTGCAGCCCAGTTGACCATCACAGAATCAGTGCTCCCCCCATACTGTTCTGAGCTGAGATGTAGCCACACTCTTTCAAAGTTCTTCCTGGAAGCCAAATTTTACCTGCCTTCAAGAGTAGGCCTTACTGACTTTCCACAGGAGATCTGGTTAAATACAGTTCCCTTTGCCCCCAGGCTTTGCACCCTGACACTCTTGGCCTTTGGGAGGGTCCAATGAGGGTGTGGTTGACTGAGTTTAGGTAGAACTCACTGAAAAAGAGAGATGATAAATCTCACCTTGATTTGAAAATCTGGCCTTGCTGGCATTCAACACTTCTCTTCTATCCCACAGGTTTCTCTCTAGCTGAATAAAGACCCATTTTATAAGTAAACATCTTCAATGGTTTTCCAGCAGAGCTATCCTCTTTATTGGAATATGTGATATATTTTAAAAATTAAATTCCCCATGGGATGTAGTCATTTAAATTTAGGGAAAAGCTAGTATTTCTAAAACTTCAGTTTGCTGTACGCAAAAGGATATTTTATAGATTCCAGAAACTTCCATAGTTATGAAGACAGTCATCAGGTTTTACTGCTGGGTTCAGATTCTCCCCATTAGTTCAAACAACATGCAAAGGATGAACCACAAGTATAATCTGAAGAAATGCAGAAAGAAACACCTAGGAATTCAAATGTCAGCTTAAGAAAGAAAGAGGAGGGACTTCCCTGGTGGTCCAGTGGCTGAGACGCCACACTCACAATGCTGGGGGCCTGGGTTCAATCCCGGACCAGGGAACTAGATCCCACATGCTGCAACTAAGACTCAGCACAGACAAATAAAATAAATAAATAAATATTTTTTAAAAGAAAGAGAGAGGAGTCTAAAGATAAAAAGTAAGATGAGGGGAAGTGGACTGGGGTCGCTGAAAATACTGCGTCACAAAATCAGCTAAGGCTCAGAGGGAATTGGAGGATGATCTGATTCAGGATAAAAAGAAAGGTTTTAGTTCTCAAGTCTCCTTTCAAAATGAAATATTTAAGCACAAGATGAGAAAAATACGTAAGTAGAAGAGTTGTCTCCAAGAGCTGGGTGGTCTAAGGAGGAGCAGTGAGGTCAGCTGAGAACCAGCCCCCAGGCCTCCCTGCAGCCCAGTTGACCATCACAGAATCAGTGCTCCCCCCATACTGTTCTGAGCTGAGATGTAGCCACACTCTTTCAAAGTTCTTCCTGGAAGCTTTCAGGATGAGGTAAGTCTTCTTTCCCTGGGATCTTCCATAAGCACACATGGTCAAGAGTAGGCCTTACTGACTTTCCACAGGAGATCTGGTTAAATACAGTTAACAGTCTCCTTTCCCACTTTTCCACACCCCACCCCAGAGCAGGATGTTAGTTATGAACCCATAGCTCCCCCACCCTCCCATCTGGAGCATGGCACCAGGACACTTCCTAGGACCTAACTAAGAATTGCCTCCCCTTGCCCTTGGATTCAGCTCTTCTTTTTCCTCTCAGGCCCCAGGGACCAGGCCTTCCAGCATCTTTCCCCAGGCTGCCCTCTCCCTCCAGGAGCCTGCCAAGGAGGAGGACACTCCCTACCACCCCTACACTCAACCTAGACATCTCCAAGTCAAGTCCGTAAACACCTTTCAGTTTATATATATATACATATATATGGGTACGTTACTGCTATACCCACAGGGAGGGAGTGATAAAGTATCATATACCAGGGTGACTTTATAAAGAAAGAGGAAATGTTTTATACCATTAAAATATTTGTAAGCCCTTCATACACTTGTATACGAGTGTGTGTCTGCTTTTTCTCCTCTCATCCCACCATCCTCATCCTTCTCTTCATCTAAGAGTTGCTTTCGGCTAAGTCTTGCTTTAGAAGCCATCCACAGTTAAGTCTCCCCTCTTTTAGAATATGAGCAGACCATCTTCCATTCCTCTTTAATACTAAAAGTAATCCCCATTTTCAATGGATGCCCTCCCACTTCCCTAAGCTCTCACTCCGAAAGGTAATGGGGGCCAAGTGAGGCGCTTCCTCTAGGAAGACGCCCTGCATACCCCAGAGGAGATAATGTTCTGCATGTGTTTCCCATCATGCTCAGGATCAGCCATCTCAGCCCTGTTCCAACCTGGAAAGACGGAAATGTGCTCACTCCCCAACAGGTGCTAACAACCCACAAATCTGCAGTGAGACGCTTCTTCGCATCTCCAAGGGGCCAATCCTCTTGCTCAAGTCTCCTGGGGTCAGAGCACACACAGCGACCATCTGTTAGTCCTATACCTGCAGCGTGGCAGCGCAGGCTGGTAGGGAGGTGCAAGAAGGCTTCTCCAGCAGGAGGAAGGGCAGGTAAACGAGGGTGTGGTATTGGAGTCAGTGTGGCGATGACAAAGCCACCGCTGCTGCTGTGTGTTTACACGGGTGCTGCTTACTTGAAAGGGACATCTGTCAAGGCTCAGTGAGGATAGCAGATGTCTCTCTGCTCCAGGAACAAACACCAGAGCGCTGTGGGGTGACGGCAACAGCCGCAGCCAAACCAGGCAGGAGAGGTGAGATTCTCTGAGGATGATCAGACGACAGCGCGGAGGGACCAGAATCCGCCGCACACCTGATCCCCTAAAAACAACAGGTTCTCCTTATGAAACCTGAGAAGGAAGAGACGGCTCCCGGAACAGTTGTGGGTGAGCCTAGATGGCCTCCTTTATTAACGGACGAACCACTCATTCAAGAAAGACCTGCGGTGTATCCAGGCAAGGGTCCCTCATACCCTCAGCCCTTACATGAGCTCCCCCGGGGGTCTCAGCTCCAGCAGTGACATCAATAAAGCTCATGAACTGAGCCTCACCCTTCAGTCAGCCCTAATTCTGTGCTTTTCAATTGCATAAGACAATTTAAACAACAACAACAAAATGTTCATTTTTTTGCACACCCAGCACCTAGAATAGTGGCCAATGTTGCTCAATGGCTGTCTACTAAATAAATAAAAGGCCAAGGAGGGAAAGACAATGGGAAGAAATGCTGTAAAAACGAAACAACTCTGACAAAAAGACTCAGTATCTTCCTGCTTGTGATCATGAAGATTTTTCTAATAGAGATATATTTCTAAATTTTTGGTGGGCACACATAAAGAATAACTTCATGTATATGCATATACTATATTAGTTCTTTGTTTGTAAACCTAAATATACATTTAAAAAAAACTCTGAACAAAATTATAATCAGAATAATAATAATACCTACTCCCCCAACCAGAAGGTGCTAACAACCCACAAATCTGCAGTGAGACGCTTCTTCGCATCTCCAAGGGGCCAATCCTCTTGCTCAAGTCTCCTGGGGTCAGAGCACACACAGCGACCATCTGTTAGTCCTATACCTGCAGCGTGGCAGCGCAGGCTGGTAGGGAGGTGCAAGAAGGCTTCTCCAGCAGGAGGAAGGGCAGGTAAACGAGGGTGTGGTATTGGAGTCAGTGTGGCGATGACAAAGCCACCGCTGCTGCTGTGTGTTTACACGGGTGCTGCTTACTTGAAAGGGACATCTGTCAAGGCTCAGTGAGGATAGCAGATGTCTTTTGCTCCAGGAACAAACACCAGAGCGCTGTGGGGTGACGGCAACAGCCGCAGCCAAACCAGGCAGGAGAGGTGAGATTCTCTGAGGATGATCAGACGACAGCGCGGAGGGACCAGAATCCGCCGCACACCTGATCCCCTAAAAACAACAGGTTCTCCTTATGAAACCTGAGAAGGAAGAGACGGCTCCCGGAACAGTTGTGGGTGAGCCTAGATGGCCTCCTTTATTAACGGACGAACCACTCATTCAAGAAAGACCTGCGGTGTATCCAGGCAAGGGTCCCTCATACCCTCAGCCCTTACATGAGCTCCCCCGGGGGTCTCAGCTCCAGCAGTGACATCAATAAAGCTCATGAACTGAGCCTCACCCTTCAGTCAGCCCTAATTCTGTGCTTTTCAATTGCATAAGACAATTTAAACAACAACAACAAAATGTTCATTTTTTTGCACACCCAGCACCTAGAATAGTGGCCAATGTTGCTCAATGGCTGTCTACTAAATAAATAAAAGGCCAAGGAGGGAAAGACAATGGGAAGAAATGCTGTAAAAACGAAACAACTCTGACAAAAAAAAAGACTCAGTATCTTCCTGCTTGTGATCATGAAGATTTTTCTAATAGAGATATATTTCTAAATTTTTGGTGGGCACACATAAAGAATAACTTCATGTATATGCATATACTATATTAGTTCTTTGTTTGTAAACCTAAATATACATTTAAAAAAAAAAACTCTGAACAAAATTATAATCAGAATAATTAATAATACCTACTACAAAGAAAGGAAGAACAATCTGACCTGAGTACAGAAGAGTAACTACTCCCCATGTACACTAAATGATGCCGGTGATGCTTCAGAGAGTTCATGGGACTGACTAAGCACAGAAGAGACCATCCCAGGCTTCAAACGTCTTCCCGGTCTTGTTTTAGAGAAAAGGAGAAAAATTCATAGAAAGCAGTAGGTAGACTGCAAGGGAGATGATGTTCTAGAATAAGGTCCAGGAGCCAAGATACAGGGGCTGGCAGGGAAGACTTCTCAGAGGAGGTGGCCGTGGGTGGGCCTTGGAGGAAGAATAGGAGGCTGGGGGAAAGCAGGGTAGCCACTCACCACAGACGGAGAGAGCAGCTTCCAAGAACGGCCCCCTCTGCGGGCCCAGGGGCCAGGGAGCTGCTGGCCTCCCAGTCCTCCCAGGGATGGGGAGGCTCAGCTCCTGGTGGAACAGGAGGCCTAGTCCAGGCCCAGGAAGCCCTCCTGGTTCTCTGATGGTCTCAGGCAAGCGTGAGAGCCAAGGTCGGCAGATCTCACCGCACCCTGACCTCTGCAGTACTGGGGAGGGCACTCCGCCAGCCCACTCCAACATGAATATTTCCCTGAGCACTTGGGTGGGGCACCCTCTGCACTTCTGTGGTTTTTAGTCTTCTTTTCCCCGTTTTCTTGCTGCTTCTCACTTCCTTATCCACTTCCCAGACGTGTTTCTCAGGCCTCCAGAGGAAAACCCAGGAAAGGCCGGCTCAAGCTGCCCGGAGCTCCCTCATGCCCAGTGCTCTCTGGAGTCCACAGCCCCGCTCAGACAATAGTGGGGGCAGCGGGGGTCAACGGGAGCTCTGCGTAGACACATGGGAGCAGGGAGCAGTGTGGGAGGAACTCAGGAGCCAGCGCTCTAGTGTGGTCCCTCGTCTGAGCCTCCTCACGGCAAGGTGAGGGAGTTGGGGTGATTGGAAACCCTGCCCACGTTGGGGGGCTCCTGAGTGAGTGACCCTGGGGCTCTGTGAGTCATGTGTCAGGGTGCCCAGTGAACAGAGGGTGGGGTCCGTCAGTTTTTATATTTCTAAATTTTTTTGGTGGGCAACGAACTATGTATTTTTTGGGTTTTTAAACCTAAATATACATTTAAAAAAAACTATGAACAAAATTATAATCAGAATAATTAATAATACCTACTACAAAGAAAGGAAGAACAATCTGACCTGAGTACAGAAGAGTAACTACTCCCCATGTACACTAAATGATGCCGGTGATGCTTCAGAGAGTTCATGGGACTGACTAAGCACAGAAGAGACCATCCCAGGCTTCAAACGTCTTCCCGGTCTTGTTTTAGAGAAAAGGAGAAAAATTCATAGAAAGCAGTAGGTAGACTGCAAGGGAGATGATGTTCTAGAATAAGGTCCAGGAGCCAAGATACAGGGGCTGGCAGGGAAGACTTCTCAGAGGAGGTGGCCGTGGGTGGGCCTTGGAGGAAGAATAGGAGGCTGGGGGAAAGCAGGGTAGCCACTCACCACAGACGGAGAGAGCAGCTTCCAAGAACGGCCCCCTCTGCGGGCCCAGGGGCCAGGGAGCTGCTGGCCTCCCAGTCCTCCCAGGGATGGGGAGGCTCAGCTCCTGGTGGAACAGGAGGCCTAGTCCAGGCCCAGGAAGCCCTCCTGGTTCTCTGATGGTCTCAGGCAAGCGTGAGAGCCAAGGTCGGCAGATCTCACCGCACCCTGACCTCTGCAGTACTGGGGAGGGCACTCCGCCAGCCCACTCCAACATGAATATTTCCCTGAGCACTTGGGTGGGGCACCCTCTGCACTTCTGTGGTTTTTAGTCTTCTTTTCCCCGTTTTCTTGCTGCTTCTCACTTCCTTATCCACTTCCCAGACGTGTTTCTCAGGCCTCCAGAGGAAAACCCAGGAAAGGCCGGCTCAAGCTGCCCGGAGCTCCCTCATGCCCAGTGCTCTCTGGAGTCCACAGCCCCGCTCAGACAATAGTGGGGGCAGCGGGGGTCAACGGGAGCTCTGCGTAGACACATGGGAGCAGGGAGCAGTGTGGGAGGAACTCAGGAGCCAGCGCTCTAGTGTGGTCCCTCGTCTGAGCCTCCTCACGGCAAGGTGAGGGAGTTGGGGTGATTGGAAACCCTGCCCACGTTGGGGGGCTCCTGAGTGAGTGACCCTGGGGCTCTGTGAGTCATGTGTCAGGGTGCCCAGTGAACAGAGCTGGGCTCAGGCTCACCAAATGTGGGTGTAAACCACAGTCCAGCTTGGGCAGTCACTCAAGCTCTCTGAGCGTTACTTCTGTCATCTGTGAAGTGACCATACAGCAGGGATATTGCTAGAATTAAATGACATGGGGTCCACACTGAAACAAAACAGGAGAGCTATTTTAACTATTATAGGGACTACAACCATCAAGTTTAGACGCATCTCAGAGCAGGCCTCAGGCTGCCCAACTCTGAATCCAGAGCCCTTCGCTCCAGCAGACGAGAAGGCAAAGGTGGCCCTCCAGTGGAGTGGGTCTGCCAGGGTCCCAGTGTGTGCCACCAGACCTCCCTCTTGGGAGGTCACTGTGCCACATGCCCCCAGGTTCCATCTCTTCCCCAGCAACAGGGACTGACTGGACCTGGATATGCTGGCAGCAAAGAACCAGAAGGCAGAGCAGGAGTGCATGGGAACTAAGGAGATTCTAAGAGCTTGAAGATTAGAAACAATTGAGAGGGTGTTGCCACCTAATTGTTCCAGCATCTCCCATGGCAATTGCAGAGAACCTGCCAGGAGGGGGCGAGAGCAGTGAGGCTGGAGGTCCAGGTTCTCTGGGAAAGCACTGTCTGGGACCGGCTCGAGGGACTCTCTGGAGGTAGGTAGGACAGGGTGACCCCTGCTGCCCACTGCCCATGTTGTCCATTCGAGGGGCCAAGAGCTGCCCCCGCTAATTCTGAGCTCTAAGAAGCAGGGATGAGAGAGCCCGTATGCCCAGACATACATCAGGCCCGGAGCAGCACACCCAAGCATGCCCTCAACCGTGCAAATGGCAGCTGGTGATGTCAGAAACACCCTTTCTGACTTAACCCAGGCAAAGCGTGGCCTGATTCTCTGTTCCCTTAGAGGTGAGCCTGCTTGTGGCTGAGCCAGGACTAAGGTCTCCCTCAGCAGGCTGCTGGCTGTCCATTTGCACCTCAGCCTCCTCCCTTGAGCGCTCTCCTCCCTAAAGACTTTTCACATCCATTAACTGACACCGGCACGTAGGAAGCTGGCAAGGGAAGGCCAACAAGGCGGGCAGGCTGGCCTGCTTCACTGGGGAGAAAAGGACAGCCCACTGACAGGCCAGAGGCAACACTCAGACCCTTCCCATCCGTTGACCCTTCACTGCCCCTTCCCAACGCCTTAGCATCAGGCCAAGCTTGGGAGGACCACTTCACAGACCCTCTCCCCCACGTGCATACACAGACACACCCAGGAAGTTGGCATCGTCTAAGAGACAACAGGGAAAGAGCCAGAAAGATCTGTCCCCAAATCTGGTTCTACCTTGTATCTTAGTCTCTTCAAGCAGCTATGACAAAAATAAACCACACACATTTATCTCCCACATATTTGGAGGCTGGGAAGTCCAAGATCAGGGTGTCGGCAGGTGCAGTAGGTGGCGAGGGGGTGGCTCCTGGTTCATCGACGGTCATCTTGTCTTTGTGCCCTCATGTGGTGGAAAGGGCAAGGCAGCTCTCTGTGGCCTCCTTTATAAGGGTACTGATCCTGTGAGGGCTCCATCCTTAAGACCGACTTACTTCCTAGAAGCCCCACCTCCAAATACTATCAACAGTGGGGAGTAGATTTCAACATACGAATTTGGGGGGAGAGGGAGGGACACAGACATTCCATCCATATCAACCCCTTCTTGCCCATGTGAATTTGAGCGCATTATGTAACCTCTCTGAGCCTCAACTATTCCATCTAAAAAAATGGACCATCACTGGGAAGGATAAACGTGATGGCCAGAGGAAAGGTCAGGGCCTGGAGGATAGCAGGCTCTGAATAAATAAAGACAGCTTCTTCAGATGGACCATGGCTTCCATCCTGCCTCAGACCTGACCTCTGAACTCACAGTGCTGCTGCAGCCTAGCAGGACCCAGGAGCCACTGCCTGTCTGCCTGAGTCACCCTTATCTTTCTCTGCCACACCCTCTCTTTCAAGTTAGAAGGAACTCTCCCCCGGATGGTCAGCTTCTAAAGAGATGAGCATCTGTCCAATGGACCCTTGGGCTTCCCTGTGATCCAGGGGTAAAAAATTCACCTGCTAATGCAGGACATGCAGGAGATTCAGGCGCAATCCCTGGGAAAGGCAGGCCCCCTGGAGAAGGAAATGGCCATCCACTCCAGTATTCTTGCCTGGGAAACCCCATGACAGAGGAGCCTGGTGGGCTATGGTCCACGGGGTTGCAAAGAGTTGGACACGATTTAGCAACTGAAGAACAATGAATGGGCCTTTGATGAATCTCTCCCTACACTCTTTGCAGATATAAAGAGGGGAAAAAAGAATCCCCAGTTCTCTCCAGGCCAAGCTGTTCCTCAGATCAGGCTGAAGTGGGCTCAGGGAACACATGCCCCTTTCAGAGTGTCTAGGGTACTCCTGTCAGTGAGACGAGAGGGGCACAGCTGAGTTTGATCTTTATTTTTTATTTTTTTCTGAAAAATACATGGTGAGCTTCCTTAACCCAGTTTATTCCATTTGATGCCACAGGTTCACCATTCCTCTTCTGATCCATAGTAGAATGAAATCACCAAGCTGGTATCATCCAGTTCAGACCACAGAGCTAACAACTTCTGGGCTCTCACTCCTAGGGAGAGCCCCCAAATAAGGAAAATCTGTGGCTTCCATCAGGCAGAACCCCACACACCCCAGAGACTGCAGCATCTCTGAGCGCATGCCCAGCTGCATAAAGGACCAGAGCAAGGGAGAACCGAAGACCGTCATCAGCCAACGGCACCACCCTTGCCTTCTTCCACCCCTCAGCACGGAGTGCATAAGCTCTTCCCATAAAGAGGCACTGGGTCCTAATAAATAGAATGACATGACTTCTTTGCTTAAAACCCTTCTATGACTTTCTGTGGCACCCAGGGCAAGCTAGAATGCCTGTGTGCTCTTACTATGCTCTCCAGCCTTCTTGCAGCAGGCTCCCTCCTTGCTCACTACAAGGATCTCCCTGGCCTTATTTTCCTCCCTTAAACATATGCAGCTCAGGATTGGACACACGCTCTTTCTCCTCTTTGTTCAGTTAATTTCCTGCCCCCTTTCTAGTCTCAGCTCAAAGGCTGCCGCTTCAGTCACTACTCCCCAAGACAAGTTGTCCCACCATTTCTCTCTTCCAGGTGTTTTCTTTTTAAAAAACAGACTGATCAATATGTGATTGTACGTTTCTGGGTTCACTGTCCTCTTCTTCCTTACTGTGTAAGCTCTAGGAAACCCAGGACAATATCTAATCTTCTCTAGCAGCTTGCATAATATCCAATGCCTAGCTGGTTCTCCATGATCTTTGATGAACACATATGATTATTTATTCATCCCATTCTCTAAAGCTTGACTTCACATACGATCAATGAACTTCAGTGAACCACGAATTAAGAAACCATTGTCTACCAAGCACTGTCCTAGAGAAATACATGAGCTCATTTGTAGTTGCAGTTAGGAGTGCTGCCATTTTTATTGTTTTTCATTTATTTATTTATTTGCATCCATCTTTATTCTTTGGCCTGCATGGGCCTCCCATCGCAGTGGCCTCTATCGCTGCAGAGCCCTGGCTCTGGGTGCATGCGATGCACTCCAGAGCACTGGCTCATAATTGGACACACCAGTCCAGCCGCTCCATGGCATGTGGGATCCTCCTGGGCCAGGGATCGAACCGGCACCCCTTACACTGCAAGGCGGACTCTTTACCCACTTGACCTCCAGGAGAGCCCAGCGATGCCATTTTTAAATGAGTAAACCCTGACTCCAAGAAGCTCAGAAACTTTCACAAGTCATGGAACCAGCAAGTGGCCAAACCAGAATTGGAAGCTCTGGCTCGTAACTTCTTGCTTTTTCCACCATATAACAAAAGTGATAATCACTTGGGTGCCCAAGAATGAATGGGGAACAAGTCTTAACTGTGTTTGTTTCCAACTTCTGAGCAGCCAGGATCAGCCCCAGTGTAGCATGCTTCCTCCACCAGAGCAGAGGGGGCTGTTTGGACTATGAAACAGAATTGGCATGTGTACCTGCTTCTGATTACCCAGCGTTCTTATTGACAGCAATTGCTGAAATAATGGAGGCTATAAATAAACAGGAACTGGGCTAGAATCTGAACCTGCTTTCAAAGCTGACTCGTTTTCCAAAAGAGCTGCCCAAAATCCAATCTACTCAGAAGAAAAAATGGAAAAAGGGAAAAAAGGCTTTCATCTCCGTGGTATATTAACCAAGGATTAATTGAGGCTGTATGCTGCAAGGAAGCTACTGTTGAGAAGTCATTGTCAAGAAAATTGAGGTGCAAGACCCATCCGCAGAGAATCCATCAAGGCACAGCTGAGGGCAGTGACACGTGGAGCAGATGACAGAGACAGGAAACATCATGGCCCAGCATCTCAACACAGGAAATAGGCTCCTTTTGTCCCGAAGGTCCCTGGCCCCTCTTTCTGTCATCCCTGGGCAGTTGGTGGCAATTCATGGACATCTTCCACTCCCAAACCTTGAGTAACTCAGATACCTCTTCCAGGGACCTTCCAGAGATAAGGTCTGTTCATTGTTTTGTTCAAGATCCCTCAACAAGGTAGTTGTTAGCTGCAGGAGGAGTGAAGCCTGAATGGTCTGACTCTAACGAGCCTCTCACTCAACACTGGAGCTTTCATGAGGACCTCCTCTCACTGAGGGCAGAGAAAAGACACTTAGGAATAGGTGACAATATGGCTTTCTGTAGACTCGCCACTTGACAAAGAGCTACCATGTACTGGAACCTAGGCTTGAGAGTCACATGTGTGAGCTTGCAGCTGACTCCCCAGAAGAGTCCTGAGAACCTACTGCCTATGTTTTGTGTGCCAGGAAGGTTCAGGCCATTTGATGTGTCTCTCACAGGAACCCAAGCACGCTCTGGAGGTGGAGAAACCAGCTTCCTCCTTGCTCTTTCACTAACAAGTTCTATGACCTTAACCTTCCAGGTCTCATGACAATTACCTACAAGACACTGAGATGAACCCCTACCTAGGATCCCACAAAAAGGTATAGTATCTAAACAGCATAATGCTTGAGAGATTTGAGAAAACTCTGACTGATCATGAATGCAATGTACCGTCCCTGGATGTTTCTAACCTCTGGAGCTAGTTCCAAGGAAGCACTTTGCAAAGTGTTAGTCACTGACTTTTGACGAAGTGTCTGTTCAAGTCTTTTGCCATATCAGTTGAGTTGCCTTCTTGCTGTTGAATTTTAATATTTCTTTATAGATCCTGATGATATGCAGGATCTTCGTGAGATATGTGATTTTTTATTATTTTCTCACCGTATGTACCTTGTCTTTCCATTCTCAAAATAGTGTCTTTCACAAAGCCAAACATTTTAATTCTGGTAAAGTCCAACTGATCCATTCTTCTTGTATGAATTGCCTTTTGCATGTCATGTCTAAGCACTCTGCCTAATCACAGGCCACAGAGATAACCCCCTGTGTTCTTTTAAAAGTTTTATACTTTTACATGTATATATGTGGTCCATTTTGAGTAAATTTTTGTACGAGTGTGAAGTTTAGGTGGATGGCTTTTTTTTCTTTTTTCTTTTGGATGCTCAAGCGTTTCAACTCCATTTCTAGAAAATATTATCCTTTCTTCATCAAATTGCCTTAACACCTCTGTTCAATAAGACCAATTTTGATGTGGGATCTACTTTTGGACTCTATTCTGTTCCTTTGACCTACATGTCTATTTCTTTGCCAGTACCACATTGTCTTCATTTCTATAGCTTATAACAAATCTTAAAATCAGGTAATATCATTCTTATTTAATTATTTTAGCTACTTGCCTTTTCACACAGATTTGAGAAATTGGCTTATTTTATTTACTAAAAAGTCCTGCTTAGATTTTCACTGAATTGTGTTAAATCTGTAGAGAAATTGAGGGAGAACTGCCATATTTACTGAAAAGCCTTCCAGTCCATGAACATGGGATGTCTTATCATTTATGAAGTTCTTCAGAATCTTCATTTTACCCAGATCCCCAGGTAAACGCTGCACATCAGAGTTTGAGAAGCACTCTGTTCTACAGTAGAAGTGACAACAAAGTCGTCTGGGAAGATTTACAAAACACAGCTGTCTGGATCCCCTCCAGATCAACTGAATAGGAATATCTGAAGGTGGGTCTAGACACTGGAATTTTTTTAAAGTTTTCCAGGTGATTCCAAGCAGCAGACAGGTGAGGGCTTGGGAGACTCCAGGCTCCTGTGGTGCCTGGGTCTGACGGAGGCCATTGGTCCACTGTTTCTCAGTGGTACTGCCCATTAGAATCATCAGAGTGCAGGACTTATCTCACTGAGAATTTTTTTAATTTATTTTTTTAATTGAAGGATAATAGCTGTATAGAGTTTTGTTGCTTACTGCCAAACACCAGCATTAATCAGCCATAGGTCTACATGTGTCCCCTCCCTCTTGAACTTCCCTCATGTCTCACTCCCCATTCCACTCCCTAGGTTGTTACAGAGCCCCTGTTTAAATTTCCTGAGTCTTACAGCAGTTCCCATTGGTTGTCTATTTTACATATGGTAGTGTAAGTTTCTATGCAACTCTTTCCATACATCTCACCTACTCCTCCCTCCCCACAATGTCCAGAAGTCTGTTCTGTCTGTTTCTCCATTGCTGCCCTGTAAATAAATTCATCAGTACCATCTTTCTAGGTCCCATATATATAGGATAAGATACAATATTGATCTTTCTGACTTATTTCACTCTGTATAATAGGTTCTAGGTTCATCTACCTGATCAGAATTGAGAATTTTTAAGGAACAATTCTGATTGATGACTTCACTGAAGCTTCTCTGTTGGTTCAATGCATTTCCTATACTTGAGGACTGCCTTTCTCTACCAAACCCAGGAAGTGGAGCAAGATTCTAGTAGCCCATCCTCTGGCTGCCTCCTATTTTCACAAATCTCTCTGGAAGGTTCTTACTGCAGCAGCAGGAGACAGAGGAGGAGAGAACATGAGTGGGCACAAGAGAAATGTCCAACTGCGTAAGTCCAATCAATAAGATCCATGACCCAAAATACTTAGGGAACATCTTTTGCTTTCATATCCACCTCCTTCCCCTGCTGAGTCAGAAAAACAGCTCTGTATTTGAGAGAAAAACCCTCCTCTCATCTCTGAGGGCAAATGGAAGTTTGGCTGTGTCTTTTTCCCTGGCTCCCTGTAAAGGTTAAATGTGTGTCTCAGCTAAGGCAAGCTGGGGACATGATATATTGGTCCCCCAGATAGGAACCAGTTGAATATTGTCTGAAGAGAGCTCTGTTTCTATTATCTTTTAATGAATTTGGGGGAGAGAGGAGCTGATGTAGATAAAACAGATGTAAAACTTAATGCTTCCGTTTTGGATGGGCACCAACCCCAGCCAGTCAAAAATAGACTCAGTGCATCAACAACATTTCTCTTTTAAGCTGTAGGTCCTTCTGGGGGAGCTTGGGGATGTTCATAGAAGACAGAAAGGCAGAAGGATGAAAACAGCAGAAGCTGCATGCTAGGCCCCCAGGCTGGGGCCTCCGCGACAGCCTTGCAGGAATATCTGTTTTTTAGACACCCTTGTATCTATTTCCTACAAAAAGCCCTTCCAAGAATGATGAGAACACATTCTCTCCTGCAGGGCTGCCACGCTCATTCTCAACACTGCTGCCACTGCCTATCTGAAGATGACACATCTCTGATTCCTAGTTGTTTCTTTGAAGCTAAATCTTCAAAGACCTTTAGAATCACAAAGTCTCAACATACAGAATACTTCAACTGCAGAACCATGGCACCCTGAGGTTGGACCAGGCAGCCCCTGAGGTTTCCTCTCTTGCTCTTCTGTGAGAAGGTAGAAATGACCTAGCCAAGGTCACACAGTGAGTGAGATACCAAACACAGAGAAGGACAGAGTGGCTAAAGGAGCCATGGGGTCCATGGGAAGGAACTCGGCCTGCGGAATCAACTGACCTGGGTTCCAATACCAGCCTCGCCATTGATCAGCTCTGTGACCTTGACCTTGAGTGAGTACTTTGCATGGCAGCTTGGAGAATGAGGAGAAGTAGTAAGAATGTGCAGGAAGTGGCTAACACACGGTGGATACTCCATAAACAGCGGGAACTTTTATAACTTTGATGTCCCAGCTGCCAGTCTGGTGCTCTTTGCACAAGCCCACCTTATGAAGACCCTAAACCACTCCAATAAGCCCAAGTGTGTTAAGAGTTAGAACTCCTGCCCTCCTCATATGTTCAGGGCAGTACCATCCAGGCTTCTTTAGAGACAACAAGAAAAGCAACTGCATTGCACAGTTCACTCAACTCTTAGCCCAGCACCTCACTCCCTTTCCTTCAGCCTTTCTTCGGTCCTGGGACTGTGGCTTCTGGTCAGGCTGAGCCCTGCTCAGTATTAATTGTGACCTCTGGCCACAGTCGCACATGGCCCTGACCCCAAAACTATCTGCTCCTTACTTAGTTCTCTAGGTCAGCGTCATCCTCTTCACTCTGCCCTGTGGCATCCAAGCCTATAAGGACCTTCAATGACCACACTGCCTTGCAGAGAAGTGATCCCTGCAAGTCACATGGCTACTTGGTGACCCATGGAGTAAACTTTAATTTTTTGTCACTTAGTAAGACATGTAAAAAATAAAACCAACAGATTTCACTGAAATGCAAATTTCTGACTTCCCTTGACAACTCATAAATTGGTCACATGGCCACATCAGTCAGAGCTCTGGGGCAGCTGCTCCCTCTCCCAGGAAAACTCTCACTCCATGGAGCAAGGCCCCCACCAGGCCTTCTTCCCTCATGGGATGACCTTCCTAGCCCCACACAGCATCTCAGTTTTTAATCTGGAGAGCTGTACCTTGAGATACAATATGGACCCCAGTACCTTTGCTGGACTTTCACGGTTCTTCATTGCCTGCCCCATTGCATCTGTTCACACTCTTTTCTCAGGAACCCTGGCCCACTTCCAGGCCTCCACTGGGAGCCATTTCCCTGCCTAGAACACTTCCCTGCATCTTCAGTTCACCCAACCCAATCAAGGGGGTCTCCTCTCCAGAAATTTTTCCAGACTATCCAAGCCACCGAGAGTTCTCCTTCCCCAAGAGCCTTGAACCAACAGCCATCTTTCCACCACCTCCCACTGTGCTCTTTTCCTGTGTCTCCTGTTTTCCCAGCTGAACAGTACACTTCTTGAGGCATTTATCAGTGCTTACACTTGTTCCCCTTTCCCAGAGCACAACTGCAGGCTCTGTGTAGAAGAGGTTCTGGTCAAAAAGGAAGTGTTTGGTCAAGGGCTGTGATCCATATCATCACTGAGCTAAAAGTCAGGCTCTCCTGTCTCTCCAGCCTGACTTGTCCCCACCTCACCCTACCTGTCTCCCCTTGTCTCAAATGTACCCAATATCCTAGTCTCCTGGGAACACTCCAGAAGATCAAGGACTTGTTTTCTACATCACCAGTGAGTGTTGCCATCTCCTCCACTCTCTGCCCACACCCCAGGGTCAAATACAGAGAACCTGGTGCACGACAGAAGCTCAGCAAAAATCCATTCAATGAAAAGCACCTTACTTTTGGAAATGATACAAATGAACTAACTTTAAAAACGGAAAGAGGCTCACAGACTTAGTGAACAAACTTATAGTTGCCTGGGGAAGGGGTGGCCGGGTCAGGATGGTAGGAAAGGATGGGGAAAGGGACAGTCGGGAAACTTAGGATGGACATCTACACACTGCTATATTTAAACTGGTTAACCAACAAGGACCTACTGTCTAGCACATGGAACTCTGCTTACTGTCATATGGCAGCCTGAATGGGAGCAGGGTTTGGGGAAAAATGGATATAGATATATAAAGATAGATAGATATAGCTAAATCCCTTCGCTGTTTACATGAAATGATCACAACATTGTCAACTGGCTAGGAAGCTAAGCTAAGTCACCTTAGTTGTGTGCAACTCTTTGTGACCCTATGGACTAAGCCTACCAGGTTCTTCTGTCCATGGGATTCTCCAGGCAAGAATACTGGGGAGAACTCCCATGCCCTCCTCCAGGGGTCTTCCTGACCCATGGATTGAACCGGTGACTCTTAGGATCTCCTGTGTTGGCAGGCGGATGGATTCTTTGCCACTAGAGTCACACAGGAAGTCCTTATTAATTGGCTATACCTCAACACAAAATAAAAAATTATTTTTTAAAAAAGCACCTTATGGGCTTCCCTGGTGGTCCACTGGGTAAGGACACCGCCTTGCAGTGCAAGGGGTGCCAGTTTGATCTCTGGCCTGGGAAGATCTCACATGCCACGGAGCGGCTGGACCAATGTGTCAATTACCGAGCCGGAGTTCTGGAGCGCATGCACCCAGAGCCAGTGCTCTGCGACAACAGAGGCCACTGAGATGGGAGGCCCACGTGGGCCAAAGAACAAAGATGGATGAAAAATAGATAAATGAAAGGCCAATGGAAGTGGCCTTCCTGCCCCTCTCCCACCCCAACCCGCCCCCCCAAAAAAATTTTTTTAAAAAAAAAGCACCTTACTTTTTATTCCCTGCACCTCTGCATATGCCGTTGACCTGGCCAAGCACATCTTCCTTTTTTCACCAACCACCAGATACGGGGCTTGGAAATTCCATATCTAACCTTCCTGTCTTGGTTCTTTCTCTTCCCTTCCTCTATCTAGGCTCCCATGGCACTCTGCTCTTGCCTCTGCCAGCTGCTGCCAAACGCTGGTGCAATTATTGGCACAAGTCTGTGTCTCCTATAGATGTCATGTTCTTCCAATGCTGGGCCTACGTGACCTTCTTCCATGCACCTGCCCAACACCAAGCCATATACAAGCAGAACTAGCCCACGAGGGATGTATGATGGTCCTCATTTGTCAATGAGAAAATGGTAGCAAAGACCCAGACTCCACGCATGTGGGCAGAGGTCAGAAAGAGAGAGGAGGAAGAGTGGGTTGGGTAAGAGGACGTGGTTCTATCATGAGGATTAAAGGAATAACACCCTTTCAATGTCATATCTGGGGCACTGCTTGACAGCCACTCAAAGGAATAGCTAATTATAGGGGTGAGCGCACCTTTGTCTAATTTATCATTTCCTTTCAGTGAAAGGCTTAGAGTGTGTGAAATTGCATGTTCACATGTGGAGTTTTGCCCGGTAGACATACAAATGATTTCTATTCAGTAGGAAAGATAATCCCAAAGTTTATGTGATTTTGTGACCTTGTAAAACATTACCTAGCTTTATATGGAATCCAGCAATCTTATCCCAGTCTTCTTTCTTAGCGCCTAATGTACTCCATTCTGCTGTTCTGTTGATCCCCTCGTTAAGGAGCTAACTGCAGTTTTGGACATGTGCACATTCTATATTCGTACAAGTCACATTTTAACTTTTGAAAAGGGCCACTGCTGGACCAAAGGGGTGTCCAATTACCAAGCCGGAGCTCTGGAGTGCATGTGTCCAGAGCCGGTGCTCCGCGACAACAGAGGCCACTGCGATGGAAGGCCCACGTGGGCCAAAGAACAAAGATGGATGAAAATAGATAAATGAAAGGCCAATGGAAGTGGCCTTCCTGCCCCTCTCCCACCCCACCCCGCCCCCCCAAAAAAAATTTTTTTAAAAAAAAAGCACCTTACTTTTTATTCCCTGCACCTCTGCATATGCCGTTGACCTGGCCAAGCACATCTTCCTTTTTTCACCAACCACCAGATACGGGGCTTGGAAATTCCATATCTAACCTTCCTGTCTTGGTTCTTTCTCTTCCCTTCCTCTATCTAGGCTCCCATGGCACTCTGCTCTTGCCTCTGCCAGCTGCTGCCAAACGCTGGTGCAATTATTGGCACAAGTCTGTGTCTCCTATAGATGTCATGTTCTTCCAATGCTGGGCCTACGTGACCTTCTTCCATGCACCTGCCCAACACCAAGCCATATACAAGCAGAACTAGCCCACGAGGGATGTATGATGGTCCTCATTTGTCAATGAGAAAATGGTAGCAAAGACCCAGACTCCACGCATGTGGGCAGAGGTCAGAAAGAGAGAGGAGGAAGAGTGGGTTGGGTAAGAGGACGTGGTTCTATCATGAGGATTAAAGGAATAACACCCTTTCAATGTCATATCTGGGGCACTGCTTGACAGCCACTCAAAGGAATAGCTAATTATAGGGGTGAGCGCACCTTTGTCTAATTTATCATTTCCTTTCAGTGAAAGGCTTAGAGTGTGTGAAATTGCATGTTCACATGTGGAGTTTTGCCCGGTAGACATACAAATGATTTCTATTCAGTAGGAAAGATAATCCCAAAGTTTATGTGATTTTGTGACCTTGTAAAACATTACCTAGCTTTATATGGAATCCAGCAATCTTATCCCAGTCTTCTTTCTTAGCGCCTAATGTACTCCATTCTGCTGTTCTGTTGATCCCCTCGTTAAGGAGCTAACTGCAGTTTTGGACATGTGCACATTCTATATTCGTACAAGTCACATTTTTAACTTTTGAAAATTATATTTTGACACTAAGCCTGCCACCAACTCTGAGTGTGGGCAAGTCTCTCCCTTCCTTATTTTGGATTCAGTCTCCTCATCAGTAACACAAGGGGGGTGAGTCTAGATAGGGAAATATAAGCCCTAGAATTTTTTAATTTTAATACAGAATTTTTCCAAAAGATAATTTTCTCCTAGTGTTGAACATATTGCAAAGTTTTTACCAAAAATAACAGTAATCACTAACAGCTAGCCAGCTACAGGTATTAATATCCAGCACTATCCCATTAAATTCTCACACAATGAGGTAGGTACTATTGTCCCTAGTCCCATTGACAGAGGAAGTTAAGAAAGCTCACATACTTTTTTTAAAAAATCAGGAAACACTGCATTCATCCCTCTATCCATGTCTCCTTCAATTCATCTCTTCACCAGTCTACTCACCCAGCCAGCCAACTCATAGAAAACAAAGAAAGTGCCCACTTTCACGCTGGATCTAAGGGACTGAAATGGCAGTTGGAAGAAGCAGTGACTGCTTATAGCTGGTGGGTCCAGGAGGATGCTGTAGAAAAGACACTATTTCAAGTTTGCCCCCAAAGATTCAAGCAGGACTACCGAGAGACAGTTCACATAAGTGTCTGCAGTTGAGGGCACCTCTGGTGGCAGAAAGGACCAGAGGCAGAAGGAGGGGACCATGCACAGTGAGCAGAGAGTGCCGTGGCAGGCTGCTGAGAGGCTGCAAGAAGGGTGGATGGCGGCAGACGGAGCTGGAAAGAGATACTGACTGGTTCTGATGTATGTCGGTGTCTTATTGAGTATCATGAGAAGTGTCCTTCATCAATGCTTCTCCACAGTCATCCAGACCTGGAGAACCATGCACAGTGGTACATTAGCTGAGACAAACCCTTCTCCAGAGCCAAGGCGGGGCCCTCCAAAACAACCAGAGTTCTAAATCCTTGAATGGCAGAGCTGCCAAGAACCACAAGAGGGAATCAACTCCAACCTCTAGCCTCCCTTCCGGAACATGTGACCTTGAGCTAATGGAAGCTAGCTTGAGCTCACTCTGTAAGCAGTTGTCACAAAGTGCTACATCAAAAGACTGCCAAGGCCCAAATATTTAACAACCGGGACACTCCCTCCATCCATCAGTGTGATAATTCTATCCAAGGGGCAAAAAAGCTATTGGGGTTTCTTTTCTGGCCTGCTCATTTCTTATAAACATGCCAGGGCCCTTTATAGCTCACAACTCACTGCTCTCTAAACATTTACACATTTCTCCCACTTAACACATCCTTGGCCATTTGATTAAGTGATAGGTGATAGAAGCTGGACATCAAGGCCTTGAAACCTTTGGATTCTGTCCAGATCTGCTTTCAAAGGCCTTTCATGCTGGTCTCCCCAACTCAGGAAACATGGGGATCACTGGTCTCCTTGAACCCTGCTGATGCCTTGGTTTGTCCCACATCTGCTTTCACAGGCACATGAGGGAGGAGACATACAGACCAGGTGGGCTTATAGTGGCCAAGCTGGTGGGCTCCCCTATGACTCCAAGCGCAGAGAGGGCACAGGTCTTTTACAACACAGGGAGGGTTAGAGAGAGAGTTCTACCGGGGGAGGGAAGATGCCTACACCAAACGTCCTGGGCTATGAGCATGGGAACCTCCCATAAAGCCTAAATCAGGCACATACAACAGTTCTACCCTTAGGAAGTCTCCTAGGATTTGTGGGGTGCCCCCAGTACAGAGACTAGGGAAAACGATGATCACCGGATGAGATAAGCAGGATGCCACCTGGGCTGGAGAAGTGGGGCAGGCTTCAAGGAGGAAGCAAAGAGAAATGGCCTCACAGGTCGGGGAACAGTTGAAGCAAAGGACAGCAGGGAGCCTGAGCGAGGGCAGAGGACGGCTACAGAACCTGTACAATCACAACTATTCTGCTGGCTCTAATTTCAGAGGCAATGTTGAATACAGGGAAGCTCAGTGCCTTCAGGGCTGGACCCAAGTTTGAATCCTGATGCCTTCCCCCACAGGCTATATGATTCTCCCAAGTTCCTCAACATTTCAGAGCCTCATTTTCCTTCTCAGAAAAATGGGGTGCTAGCATATATCCCACAGGGATGCTGAGGAGGGTCCTAGGGCTGTGGAGAGCCAAGGATGTGCCTGGGGTTACTGAGCAGCACCTTGCTGGCATCGGTCGCCCTGGAATCTGAGTCACGAGATTGCAAGCACTGTACAGACAAGCCTCTCGACTCCGGTGGCTCAACACAGCGCTGCAGCCTGAGAAAACTATGGCACATTTCGACTCCCTTCCAGAAAAGACCTGCTGCTTGGAAGATGACCTGGAGCCTCTTCAGGGTTTGCTTAGATGCAAAGAGCTGCCGGGCCCAAGGTCATGCATGCCCTTCAGGGGTTGCCCAGCTCCTACATGACTGATCAGGATGAGGGAAAAGAAGCTTGTTTCAGGTCATCCCAGGGCAATGCTGGCAGACCATCTTGGTTCCAGCTTTCTCTACGTGGTTGGCTGAGGCTGCAACAGGACGGCCTCTCAGCCCAGCCTCTGTGGAATCCTGCCCTGTTCCCCTCCATGGGCATTGGTCTTATGAGCACTCTCTGATAAATATTCCTGCCAAGCTGGTGGGCTCCCCTATGACTCCAAGCGCAGAGAGGGCACAGGTCTTTTACAACACAGGGAGGGTTAGAGAGAGAGTTCTACCGGGAGGAAGATGCCTACACCAAACGTCCTGGGCTATGAGCATGGGAACCTCCCATAAAGCCTAAATCAGGCACATACAACAGTTCTACCCTTAGGAAGTCTCCTAGGATTTGTGGGGTGCCCCCAGTACAGAGACTAGGGAAAACGATGATCACCGGATGAGATAAGCAGGATGCCACCTGGGCTGGAGAAGTGGGGCAGGCTTCAAGGAGGAAGCAAAGAGAAATGGCCTCACAGGTCGGGGAACAGTTGAAGCAAAGGACAGCAGGGAGCCTGAGCGAGGGCAGAGGACGGCTACAGAACCTGTACAATCACAACTATTCTGCTGGCTCTAATTTCAGAGGCAATGTTGAATACAGGGAAGCTCAGTGCCTTCAGGGCTGGACCCAAGTTTGAATCCTGATGCCTTCCCCCACAGGCTATATGATTCTCCCAAGTTCCTCAACATTTCAGAGCCTCATTTTCCTTCTCAGAAAAATGGGGTGCTAGCATATATCCCACAGGGATGCTGAGGAGGGTCCTAGGGCTGTGGAGAGCCAAGGATGTGCCTGGGGTTACTGAGCAGCACCTTGCTGGCATCGGTCGCCCTGGAATCTGAGTCACGAGATTGCAAGCACTGTACAGACAAGCCTCTCGACTCCGGTGGCTCAACACAGCGCTGCAGCCTGAGAAAACTATGGCACATTTCGACTCCCTTCCAGAAAAGACCTGCTGCTTGGAAGATGACCTGGAGCCTCTTCAGGGTTTGCTTAGATGCAAAGAGCTGCCGGGCCCAAGGTCATGCATGCCCTTCAGGGGTTGCCCAGCTCCTACATGACTGATCAGGATGAGGGAAAAGAAGCTTGTTTCAGGTCATCCCAGGGCAATGCTGGCAGACCATCTTGGTTCCAGCTTTCTCTACGTGGTTGGCTGAGGCTGCAACAGGACGGCCTCTCAGCCCAGCCTCTGTGGAATCCTGCCCTGTTCCCCTCCATGGGCATTGGTCTTATGAGCACTCTCTGATAAATATTCCTGAGAAGCATGCTCACCTGGCCTCAGGGTCTGCTTCCCTAGGATCCTGACTGCCACGAACCCTGAATCTGTTGACAAATAAAGGTCAGAAACAATATTCCTTGCCTGCTAAATCCAAAGTAACCAGACCCCATGTGCCCAGACAGGATGTGGGCCTGGCCCCTCTTGGTACCAGGCACTCTTGCTGCTGACATGGCCAGGACAGCAGGGTAAGAACAAAGGCACATGGGGGTGCTCTGACCACCCTGAGGGCTGTACTTCCACATGGGCAAAGCCCCCACCCAGGGGAATCAGGTCTCCAGCTGTCTTCCAATAGGGTCTGGGACTTTTCAGGCAAAAGTTGGGCACTATTGACTTTCTCCATCAGAAAAAACCACAAGGTTCAATTTCCCCTTGTAGCTGGGAGAGTCAGTCCTGGGTGGAGAGATAAATGAAGCAATGGAACATCCAACAGAGAACCCTCCAATGGAACAGCATCCACTTTTTTTTTATTCCAGGAATCACTGAGAACTTTGAATGGCTCAGATCAATGTAAATGTAAATGATGAAGGATGGTCAACCTCAGGGCATTTATGTAGAAAGTCACCTTGAGGGAGGGGAAAACTTCCATCGATATCATAAAAACCAGAAATACTTTTTTCCTAGAAGATAAATGGCTCATTTCAAAACAATTATTTTATCAACTGCTGTATATTTTCTTTTTAAGTTCACTTTTTAAAACATGAAATGCTTCACTTTTTACATGAAGCACTGGAACATTTAGATTTAAAATGCCAGTAAGTTCTTTTTTGGCAATGAGGTAAGGGAGAGAGGGAGTTCAAAGAATTCCCTGCATTTAAATGGCTTAAAATCTGAGAAAATGCAGCTCAGTTCTGAGAGCAGCTCTGTCATCAACCACCGGAAGCAATGCTGGTCACCCCAGTGCCCGGGTGCCCTGGAGTCAACAAGCCATGAAAATAAAATGCACTGACTCTGGGCTCCAGAAGGAAGGGCTCCACAGGGATGTGGGCGAGGTGGTGAAGGTGCCGCTTTTCTGTTATCCCTGTGTCTCCGCCTCCTTCTTGCCCCATCCCCATCTCACAAGTGCCTGGGGTGTGGACCAAAGGCTCAGCTAGAAGAATTGAAGACATCTGCTTTTATCTTGACTCTACAGGGAGAGAAAGGAGAATCTGTCTTTGGCTAAGGCCAGGCACACAAAGTGGCCGAGTTGACCTCACCAAGTGCTCTGCTTCCTACTTGTAGCACAATGGATAGGAGGAGGGTCTGTCAATGGTCCAACATCCCAAGGACAGGGTGAGGTCTACCTCTGCCATCTGCACTCAGGAAAAAGCCTTGGCTCTGGAATCTGGAGACATGGACTAGGTCCCTGTGGATTGGTGCCATGTCATGAGGCAAGCGACATACCCTCTCTGATCTTCAGCTTCCACATTGCAAAGGTATTTGTTAATTTCCGTCTCCTTACTTCCGGGACATTTGAGATGTTCAAATACCAAATAAGATAACATACAAGAGTATACCTTGACAAGTGAACGTCAAGTGTGTGCAAAGATAAAGCCCTCTTATCTTTATCATAAACCAACTAATCTATGGTGATCCCTTGGCATGAAGGCTGTAAGGAAGTAATTTCAAGACAGAATTATTATTCATTATAGGATTATTGGTATAATGTAAATGATGAAGGATGGTCAACCTCAGGGCATTTATGTAGAAAGTCACCTTGAGGGAGGGGAAAACTTCCATCGATATCATAAAAACCAGAAATACTTTTTTCCTAGAAGATAAATGGCTCATTTCAAAACAATTATTTTATCAACTGCTGTATATTTTCTTTTTAAGTTCACTTTTTAAAACATGAAATGCTTCACTTTTTACATGAAGCACTGGAACATTTAGATTTAAAATGCCAGTAAGTTCTTTTGGCAATGAGGTAAGGGAGAGAGGGAGTTCAAAGAATTCCCTGCATTTAAATGGCTTAAAATCTGAGAAAATGCAGCTCAGTTCTGAGAGCAGCTCTGTCATCAACCACCGGAAGCAATGCTGGTCACCCCAGTGCCCGGGTGCCCTGGAGTCAACAAGCCATGAAAATAAAATGCACTGACTCTGGGCTCCAGAAGGAAGGGCTCCACAGGGATGTGGGCGAGGTGGTGAAGGTGCCGCTTTTCTGTTATCCCTGTGTCTCTGCCTCCTTCTTGCCCCATCCCCATCTCACAAGTGCCTGGGGTGTGGACCAAAGGCTCAGCTAGAAGAATTGAAGACATCTGCTTTTATCTTGACTCTACAGGGAGAGAAAGGAGAATCTGTCTTTGGCTAAGGCCAGGCACACAAAGTGGCCGAGTTGACCTCACCAAGTGCTCTGCTTCCTACTTGTAGCACAATGGATAGGAGGAGGGTCTGTCAATGGTCCAACATCCCAAGGACAGGGTGAGGTCTACCTCTGCCATCTGCACTCAGGAAAAAGCCTTGGCTCTGGAATCTGGAGACATGGACTAGGTCCCTGTGGATTGGTGCCATGTCATGAGGCAAGCGACATACCCTCTCTGATCTTCAGCTTCCACATTGCAAAGGTATTTGTTAATTTCCGTCTCCTTACTTCCGGGACATTTGAGATGTTCAAATACCAAATAAGATAACATACAAGAGTATACCTTGACAAGTGAACGTCAAGTGTGTGCAAAGATAAAGCCCTCTTATCTTTATCATAAACCAACTAATCTATGGTGATCCCTTGGCATGAAGGCTGTAAGGAAGTAATTTCAAGACAGAATTATTATTCATTATAGGATTATTGGTATAATGTTGGAAATGACAGCTCTTTACCCCATCCTCAGATTCAAATTAAAAGCCTCATTCCAGGGGCTTTCCTGGTGGTCCAGTGGGTAAAGAGTTCACCTTGCAGTGCAAGGGGCACCAGTTCGATCCCTGACCCGGAAGGGTGCCATGTGCCATGGAGCAGCTGGACTGGTGTATCAAATTACAAGCCAGTGCTCTGGAGTGCATGTTCCCAAAGTCAGTGCTCTGCAATGAGAGGCTACTGCAATGGGAGGCCTTTACACATACATTCATTCTCATTGTTCAATTACAAACACTGAGATGAGATGCTGATGACACCCTGGGCCATTGTCTGGTTTCTATTCAGAAATTCTTGTCATAAGCATTATTTCATTCAATGTTTGGGAAATAACTAGGTCTTCCCTGGACACTTAAAAAAGAAAAAGAAAAACAATGTTTGACAATTTTTATGTTAAACTGAGTAATAAATAACCAAGAAAGACAATGGTCCAAATTCTCTGGGTAACAGAGAACTGTGAAGCTCCCTCCCCCAACCCATCAAGAACACTGTCCAACAGGGAATATTCTTCTGATATTAATTAAGTTAAAAACAAGTCAGTGGGGCTTCCCTGGTGGTCCAGTGGGTAAGGACACCGCCTTGCAGTGCAAGGGGCACCGGTTTGATCCCTGGCCTGGGAGGATCCCACGTGCTGCGGAGCGGCTGGACTGATGTGTCCAATTACCGAGCTGGAGCTCTGGGGCGCGTGCGCCCAGCGCCGGTGCTCTGCAATGACAGACGCCACTGCGATGGGAGGCCCACGGGAACCAAAGAACAAAGACGGATGAAAATAGAGAAATGAAAGACCAATAGAAGTGGCCCGCCCACTCCCCTCCCTCCCACCCACCCCCAAAAGATAAATAAAATAATTTTAAAAATTTAAAAAAAAAACAAAAACAAGTTAATGGCTTTGTATTTAAAATACAGATGTGCTAAGTCATTGACAATTTTAAAATTAAAGCCTAAAACTCTTCTTTCTACTCCATAAGTAAGAACACACTTGAATTCTTTTTCATGGGCACTTAAGGGATACTAATAGGTAAGAGAGAAAAGGTAAAAGTAAAGAAGATAGCTGGATAGAGTCCTAGGAGGAGAAAACAAGAGTGATGCCAAAGAAAAAGAGAGAAATGATTGAGAAAGGCCTCTAGGATAGAGATGGAAGCAGAAAAATCAGCCAAAGGTAAGCAGAAAACAAGCAACCCAATGAACAACACAGCATAACAAGAAACTAAGATAAACCTCAATAAAGCAGCCTTTCATCTTGGAACATTAAAACTAAAAACTTTGAAAGCTATCTTACAGATCTAGACTGAGAGGAGTTAAAGAGTACGCAACCTCTTGGTAACAAATTCCTTAATGAGATAAAATTGTATCAAGGCTACATCCAGCTCAAGCCCAAATTTATCCCTGTATGATCCAGGTCATGCTCTACTGTTTCTCAAAATTTCAAGTTTTCTTCCTGGACACTTAAAAAAGAAAAAGAAAAACAATGTTTGACAATTTTTATGTTAAACTGAGTAATAAATAACCAAGAAAGACAATGGTCCAAATTCTCTGGGTAACAGAGAACTGTGAAGCTCCCTCCCCCAACCCATCAAGAACACTGTCCAACAGGGAATATTCTTCTGATATTAATTAAGTTAAAAACAAGTCAGTGGGGCTTCCCTGGTGGTCCAGTGGGTAAGGACACCGCCTTGCAGTGCAAGGGGCACCGGTTTGATCCCTGGCCTGGGAAGATCCCACGTGCCGCGGAGCGGCTGGACTGATGTGTCCAATTACCGAGCCGGAGCTCTGGAGTGCATGCACCCAGAGCCGGCGCTCTGCAACGACAGACGCCACCGCGATGGGAGGCCCACGGGAACCAAAGAACAAAGACGGATGAAAATAGAGAAATGAAAGACCAATAGAAGTGGCCCGCCCACTCCCCTCCCTCCCCACCCACCCCCCAAAAGATAAATAAAATAATTTTAAAAATTTAAAAAAAAAACAAAAACAAGTTAATGGCTTTGTATTTAAAATACAGATGTGCTAAGTCATTGACAATTTTAAAATTAAAGCCTAAAACTCTTCTTTCTACTCCATAAGTAAGAACACACTTGAATTCTTTTTCATGGGCACTTAAGGGATACTAATAGGTAAGAGAGAAAAGGTAAAAGTAAAGAAGATAGCTGGATAGAGTCCTAGGAGGAGAAAACAAGAGTGATGCCAAAGAAAAAGAGAGAAATGATTGAGAAAGGCCTCTAGGATAGAGATGGAAGCAGAAAAATCAGCCAAAGGTAAGCAGAAAACAAGCAACCCAATGAACAACACAGCATAACAAGAAACTAAGATAAACCTCAATAAAGCAGCCTTTCATCTTGGAACATTAAAACTAAAAACTTTGAAAGCTATCTTACAGATCTAGACTGAGAGGAGTTAAAGAGTACGCAACCTCTTGGTAACAAATTCCTTAATGAGATAAAATTGTATCAAGGCTACATCCAGCTCAAGCCCAGTAGTTCCTCATCCCTGTATGATCCAGGTCATGCTCTACTGTTTCTCATGGAGAACATTCAATGTCTACAAGGGTCAGCATTTTTATCAGGGCTGTCACTTAATAAGGCAGGTGACTTAGCTTCCCCATGCCACTGTGCCCTCGCCTACCTACAGGGAACACGGAATGGGGACGAACATGGTCCTCACATCTCCACCATGATGCAACACAGGGGAAATGCCTAGCCTCTTAGGGGCCACTTAGTTCATCTTTAACAGATACGAGCATTGGTTATTAGGTGGAGTTACAGTTCATTTCAGATGGAGAGAAAAAAGAAATGGGTGGATAGAGTCTTTAAGTATTTTGGAAATCACATCATCTGAAATCTCTTCCTTGATTAGGTTAAAGGCATCACAGGCAGAGCCATCCTTATCTCATACCCAACATGAAGAATGAAGAACATTTTGAATTTTCTACCCTGCATCTCCTTCCTGCCTCCGGGCTTCCACACCCAGCCCTCTGGCTTGGTCAGGCCCTAAGTCTTCTTAGGAAGTCCAGCCTGAACTTTGGCTTGGAGAAGTACTTCCCTTATTTCAGGCCTTCCTTCAGGCCATGGTTCAACCACACCATCATTTCATCAAGAGTCCTTAGTTTGGCTCTGTTGAAAAGACTCTCTTGCTCAACTTACCTTTCCAAAGAATGAAAGCACATGCTAGGAACCTGCCCCCAAATGGTAATCCTTCTTTCTCTCAGTGCCCTACACATGAACCCTCAAATGCACTCACATGCAAGCCTTTGGTCCACATCCAGCTTAGAGCCTAGCACATAATATGCTTCTGTCCTCACAGCTTTAAGAAACAAGAGTGATGCCAAAGAAAAAGAGAGAAATGATTGAGAAAGGCCTCTAGGATAGAGATGGAAGCAGAAAAATCAGCCAAAGGTAAGCAGAAAACAAGCAACCCAATGAACAACACAGCATAACAAGAAACTAAGATAAACCTCAATAAAGCAGCCTTTCATCTTGGAACATTAAAACTAAAAACTTTGAAAGCTATCTTACAGATCTAGACTGAGAGGAGTTAAAGAGTACGCAACCTCTTGGTAACAAATTCCTTAATGAGATAAAATTGTATCAAGGCTACATCCAGCTCAAGCCCAGTAGTTCCTCATCCCTGTATGATCCAGGTCATGCTCTACTGTTTCTCATGGAGAACATTCAATGTCTACAAGGGTCAGCATTTTTATCAGGGCTGTCACTTAATAAGGCAGGTGACTTAGCTTCCCCATGCCACTGTGCCCTCGCCTACCTACAGGGAACACGGAATGGGGACGAACATGGTCCTCACATCTCCACCATGATGCAACACAGGGGAAATGCCTAGCCTCTTAGGGGCCACTTAGTTCATCTTTAACAGATACGAGCATTGGTTATTAGGTGGAGTTACAGTTCATTTCAGATGGAGAGAAAAAAGAAATGGGTGGATAGAGTCTTTAAGTATTTTGGAAATCACATCATCTGAAATCTCTTCCTTGATTAGGTTAAAGGCATCACAGGCAGAGCCATCCTTATCTCATACCCAACATGAAGAATGAAGAACATTTTGAATTTTCTACCCTGCATCTCCTTCCTGCCTCCGGGCTTCCACACCCAGCCCTCTGGCTTGGTCAGGCCCTAAGTCTTCTTAGGAAGTCCAGCCTGAACTTTGGCTTGGAGAAGTACTTCCCTTATTTCAGGCCTTCCTTCAGGCCATGGTTCAACCACACCATCATTTCATCAAGAGTCCTTAGTTTGGCTCTGTTGAAAAGACTCTCTTGCTCAACTTACCTTTCCAAAGAATGAAAGCACATGCTAGGAACCTGCCCCCAAATGGTAATCCTTCTTTCTCTCAGTGCCCTACACATGAACCCTCAAATGCACTCACATGCAAGCCTTTGGTCCACATCCAGCTTAGAGCCTAGCACATAATATGCTTCTGTCCTCACAGCTTTGAGTCCAGCATCCCTTCATTTGGAACATCTGCTCCTCTTCCTCCAACCTAGTGAAACCTATCAGAACTTAAGAGGAACAAAGCTTCTGTTTTGAAGAAAGGATGCTTCAAGCATCCACCCTGTGCACTCTACTTCAAGCAGTATAGTGGACATGATGGTGAGAAATGCTTGTCTACCTCAAAAGAGCTCACAGGTCCTAAGTTTATGACCTCTTTGAAAGTCATTATTTATAACTTAGTTGGGGACAACTCTATATGCATTTCTGACCTGAGAGTCTCATTTGGGATGGAAGTGATGTCCCTACTTCTCTCCAGAGACTCTGAATTAGCTAGATCTTGGAGGTCCACTAGTTCTCGTCCCCTCCTTCAACAGATTCATTCATTCAACACCTACTATTGATACATTCCAAGAAGTGGGTGCTAATGATACTGCAGCAGCTCAGACAGACAAAAATTCTTGTTTTTATGGAGCTGGTGTAAATTCTAATGCCAATGAGAGAAGATAGATGGCAAACAAAATACTGAACAATAAGCAACGTACATAAATACTATATTAGGGAATTTTACGTCTGTAAGAAAAATGAAAGATGCAGAAACAAGAAATGAGTATAATTTAAAATAGAAAAAACTTACTGGTTCGGCAAAAAAAAAAGTTCCTTTGTGATTTTCCCTAAGTTCCTCTGGAAAAACTCAAATGAACTTTTTGGCCAACCCAATATTTCAAAATGATTGAAAGCTACAAAAAAACATAAGGAAAACACCTTCAGAAAAATGATGCTAATTTGCTGTGTAAACATGGCACCCAGCCTGCTCCCTCCAGGCCTCCGTCTGCTTCTCTACAGTGCTCTGTATGGTACCTTCTAGCACTGAAATTCTATTTCTCTAAGCAGTAAGTAGCAATTTGAACTGAACCTAGAGTTTGTTGAAACCTAATTACTGTGATCTAAGGTTCAGTGACATAAAGAACACTCCCACGTTCCCTGGAGTTCCCCCCAAATCCACCATGTGTGTTCCTAGTCCCAAACAACTATGAGGGCAATCATAAATTCACTCTGGTTTTACTTTCTTCCCCTGACTCAGGGACAACCTTAAATGCAGCTCCTGCCTCCTGTCAGATACTCTCCTGACAGGGGCAACTCCTGAAAAGGGTCAGAAAGTAGACCCTGAGAGCAGGGATGCTGGCACCCCGGCTCCAAGCAACAGCTCATCCGGAGCCATGGAATGAGCACAGTAGACTTGAGTTCAATTAATTCAGATCTGCCCTGATGAGCAGGCACCCAATTTCCCTCAAAGGTCACTTAAGTTTATAAAACTTAGTTGGGGAGAACTCTATATGCATTTCTGACCTGAGAGTCTCATTTGGGATGGAAGTGATGTCCCTACTTCTCTCCAGAGACTCTGAATTAGCTAGATCTTGGAGGTCCACTAGTTCTCGTCCCCTCCTTCAACAGATTCATTCATTCAACACCTACTATTGATACATTCCAAGAAGTGGGTGCTAATGATACTGCAGCAGCTCAGACAGACAAAAATTCTTGTTTTTATGGAGCTGGTGTAAATTCTAATGCCAATGAGAGAAGATAGATGGCAAACAAAATACTGAACAATAAGCAACGTACATAAATACTATATTAGGGAATTTTACGTCTGTAAGAAAAATGAAAGATGCAGAAACAAGAAATGAGTATAATTTAAAATAGAAAAAACTTACTGGTTCGGCAAAAAAAAAAGTTCCTTTGTGATTTTCCCTAAGTTCCTCTGGAAAAACTCAAATGAACTTTTTGGCCAACCCAATATTTCAAAATGATTGAAAGCTACAAAAAAACATAAGGAAAACACCTTCAGAAAAATGATGCTAATTTGCTGTGTAAACATGGCACCCAGCCTGCTCCCTCCAGGCCTCCGTCTGCTTCTCTACAGTGCTCTGTATGGTACCTTCTAGCACTGAAATTCTATTTCTCTAAGCAGTAAGTAGCAATTTGAACTGAACCTAGAGTTTGTTGAAACCTAATTACTGTGATCTAAGGTTCAGTGACATAAAGAACACTCCCACGTTCCCTGGAGTTCCCCCCAAATCCACCATGTGTGTTCCTAGTCCCAAACAACTATGAGGGCAATCATAAATTCACTCTGGTTTTACTTTCTTCCCCTGACTCAGGGACAACCTTAAATGCAGCTCCTGCCTCCTGTCAGATACTCTCCTGACAGGGGCAACTCCTGAAAAGGGTCAGAAAGTAGACCCTGAGAGCAGGGATGCTGGCACCCCGGCTCCAAGCAACAGCTCATCCGGAGCCATGGAATGAGCACAGTAGACTTGAGTTCAATTAATTCAGATCTGCCCTGATGAGCAGGCACCCAATCGAGGGTTTCCTCTTCTGGATCTTTTGTTTTACTCTATTTTCCTCAAAGCTGATGCAAGGTTCTGGAGAAAGCCCTTTGATTGGACCACCCAGAGAAGGAAAGTCATCCATCAAGTGCTCACCAGCCATATCTGATTAAAAGCTCCCTTTGGGGTAATTCCTCTGCTTCTCAGAGCCAGCACTCTGCCTGGCAGAGGGGCTCTGAGGAGCAGGTGAGGAAGGGCCCGAGGCCCTGGAACTGCCACCAGCCCCCGGGCAGTCTGATGAGAGCTGAGTCTTCTCAGCTTCTTCCTACAGGCCAGACACAGTTCTAAGTGTTAGCTCACAACCCTGGGAAGTCGATTGTTACTATTATTCCCATATGACAGACGAAGCAAATGAGATGCAGTAAAGCAACCTGACCAAGCCCACAAAGTGCACAAACAGGAGAGAAGAGCCCAGGCTCTGTAACGAACCACAGATGCTATGGAACAGCCCTATCAGAAGAAATATCATACAAGACACAGATATAATGTTAAGTTTCCTAGAAGGCATTTTTTTTTTTTGGACACTTAACTGACTTACTAGTTTATTTAAATCTGTAGACAAATTTAAAGAGAATTCTGTGAGAGGAGGAAGTATTTAAATTGCCTTCACCTGAAACTCACATACATTCATTTTCTTGTACATTTGTTTTTTTTTCCCTTTTTGGCTGCCCCGAGCAGCCTGCAGGATCTTAGTTCCCAGACTGGAGACTGAACCCATGTCCCTGGCACGGGAAGCACAGAGTCGTAAACACTGAACCTGCAGGGCAATCCTGTCTTGTACATCGTTAGGGCTGCCATGTTGGCTGCCACTTACCCAGCCCCTTCTTCCTTCAGGGAACCCTGCTTCAGGGATGCAGGTGGCTCATCACAGAGACACTGGCCTCACTCCTTGGTGAGCGGTTTACTTGCTTCAGTTGTGCCCCTAGCTGTTCGGACCCGATGGACTGGGTGGGGCCTGCCACGCTCCTCTGTCCATAGAATTCCCCAGGCAAGAAAAATGGAGTGAGTTGCCATTTCCTCCTCCAGGGGATCTTCCCAACCCAGAAGTCAGACCCTGTCTCCCGTGTCGCCTGCATTGCAGGTGGGTTCTTTATCAATGGAGCCGTGAGCGAAGTTCCCCAGTAGCCCTGGGCAGGCTGGGCCAGTCACATGATCCCATTCTTTTGCCAGCAATTGGTTTAGCACCAGGCCCGTAACTCAGTACTAGCCCAAGAAATAAATGGGGAGGTGTCCCTGGGCTTTTAGAAAAATGGCCCAGACTCCTAAGAAAGAGGCCTGAACAAGATGGCTCCTTCCCCATTGGATATTTTCTTTTTGTGCTTTGTTTTAACTGTGGTAAAACATATAATGGAAGACTCACCATGCTAACCATTTCTAAGGAACAGTTTAGTGGCATTAAGGACACTCACATTGTTGGACCTCACCTCCACCCAGGAGCACACACTTTTAAAGTGAAAAGAAACAGGTGCAATTCATTTTAATAAGATAGTTTATTTAGCTGAGATTAGGCTCTGGTGAGACTGCTCCACCCAAGACACATTTTAAGTAAAAATCATACAAGACACAGATATAATGTTAAGTTTCCTAGAAGGCATTTTTTTTTTTTGGACACTTAACTGACTTACTAGTTTATTTAAATCTGTAGACAAATTTAAAGAGAATTCTGTGAGAGGAGGAAGTATTTAAATTGCCTTCACCTGAAACTCACATACATTCATTTTCTTGTACATTTGTTTTTTCCCTTTTGGCTCCCCCGAGCAGCCTGCAGGATCTTAGTTCCCAGACTGGAGACTGAACCCATGTCCCTGGCACGGGAAGCACAGAGTCGTAAACACTGAACCTGCAGGGCAATCCTGTCTTGTACATCGTTAGGGCTGCCATGTTGGCTGCCACTTACCCAGCCCCTTCTTCCTTCAGGGAACCCTGCTTCAGGGATGCAGGTGGCTCATCACAGAGACACTGGCCTCACTCCTTGGTGAGCGGTTTACTTGCTTCAGTTGTGCCCCTAGCTGTTCGGACCCGATGGACTGGGTGGGGCCTGCCACGCTCCTCTGTCCATAGAATTCCCCAGGCAAGAAAAATGGAGTGAGTTGCCATTTCCTCCTCCAGGGGATCTTCCCAACCCAGAAGTCAGACCCTGTCTCCCGTGTCGCCTGCATTGCAGGTGGGTTCTTTATCAATGGAGCCGTGAGCGAAGTTCCCCAGTAGCCCTGGGCAGGCTGGGCCAGTCACATGATCCCATTCTTTTGCCAGCAATTGGTTTAGCACCAGGCCCGTAACTCAGTACTAGCCCAAGAAATAAATGGGGAGGTGTCCCTGGGCTTTTAGAAAAATGGCCCAGACTCCTAAGAAAGAGGCCTGAACAAGATGGCTCCTTCCCCATTGGATATTTTCTTTTTGTGCTTTGTTTTAACTGTGGTAAAACATATAATGGAAGACTCACCATGCTAACCATTTCTAAGGAACAGTTTAGTGGCATTAAGGACACTCACATTGTTGGACCTCACCCCTCTCCACCCAGGAGCACACACTTTTAAAGTGAAAAGAAACAGGTGCAATTCATTTTAATAAGATAGTTTATTTAGCTGAGATTAGGCTCTGGTGAGACTGTCCTAAATACTATCCATTCAAGATATAATCAAGGGCTTCCCCTGGTGGTCCAGTGGGTAAGGACACTGCCTTGCAGTGCAAGGGGCGCCAGTTCAAGCCCTGGCCTGGGAAGATCCCACGTGCCGCAGAGCGGCTGGACCGATGTGTCCAATCACCGAGCCAGAGCTCTGGAGTGCATGCGCCCAGAGCCGGCACTCTGCAACGACAGACGCCACTGTGATGGGAGGCCCGCAGGAGCCAAAGAACAAAGACAGATAAACATAGAGAAACAAAAGACCAATAGAAGTGGCCCGCCTGCTCCCCTCCCTCCCCTATTTAAAAAAAAAAAAAAGTGCGCTTTCCCCCCAACTAAGTGTAGTTTCAAATAAGATATAGGTCAAAATTTGTTTAAAAAAAAAAAGATATAATCAATATAAAAATTATTATCAATAATATTTTGCGGTCTTCTTTTCATACTAAATTTTGTGCTCAGTTTTACACTCAGAGCAGATCTCGATTAGGCCTGGCCACATTTCAAATGCTCACTAGCCACCTGGGGTTGGTGGTTCCCGTGCTGCACAGCCATGCCCAGTTCCTCTGGTCCACACACACTCAGCCAACCCACGGGCATCCCCCGGGGAGAAAAGCAACCCATCTGTTTATGAAAGGTGCACACATCACCAGCAGCTCTCCAGGGAAGCCTGTGATTCACGGAAGGACCCTACATGGCATCTGACTCTAACGGTCCTAGATGAGCATCTCTAAGCTCCCCAACCCCAACTGTCCAACCTGATGACGCCAACACGAGATCTAGGCCCGTAAAAGAGCATTTCCTGGTGGGATAAATCTAGTGTCCCTGGCCAATCCACCTGTGAGTTCATCTCACACGGGAGAGTCGGGGTGGAAGCGGCCTCATTAAAAACCTTGGTTCCCCATTGGATATTTTCTTTTGTGCTTTGTTTTAACTGTGGTAAAACATATAATGGAAGACTCACCATGCTAACCATTTCTAAGGAACAGTTTAGTGGCATTAAGGACACTCACATTGTTGGACCTCACCCCTCTCCACCCAGGAGCACACACTTTTAAAGTGAAAAGAAACAGGTGCAATTCATTTTAATAAGATAGTTTATTTAGCTGAGATTAGGCTCTGGTGAGACTGTCCTAAATACTATCCATTCAAGATATAATCAAGGGCTTCCCCTGGTGGTCCAGTGGGTAAGGACACTGCCTTGCAGTGCAAGGGGCGCCAGTTCAAGCCCTGGCCTGGGAAGATCCCACGTGCCGCAGAGCGGCTGGACCGATGTGTCCAATCACCGAGCCAGAGCTCTGGAGTGCATGCGCCCAGAGCCGGCACTCTGCAACGACAGACGCCACTGTGATGGGAGGCCCGCAGGAGCCAAAGAACAAAGACAGATAAACATAGAGAAACAAAAGACCAATAGAAGTGGCCCGCCTGCTCCCCTCCCTCCCCTATTTAAAAAAAAAAAAAAGTGCGCTTTCCCCCCAACTAAGTGTAGTTTCAAATAAGATATAGGTCAAAATTTGTTTAAAAAAAAAAAGATATAATCAATATAAAAATTATTATCAATAATATTTTGCGGTCTTCTTTTCATACTAAATTTTGTGCTCAGTTTTACACTCAGAGCAGATCTCGATTAGGCCTGGCCACATTTCAAATGCTCACTAGCCACCTGGGGTTGGTGGTTCCCGTGCTGCACAGCCATGCCCAGTTCCTCTGGTCCACACACACTCAGCCAACCCACGGGCATCCCCCGGGGAGAAAAGCAACCCATCTGTTTATGAAAGGTGCACACATCACCAGCAGCTCTCCAGGGAAGCCTGTGATTCACGGAAGGACCCTACATGGCATCTGACTCTAACGGTCCTAGATGAGCATCTCTAAGCTCCCCCAACCCCAACTGTCGTCAACCTGATGACGTCAACACGAGATCTAGGCCCGTAAAAAGAGCATTTCCTGGTGGGATAAATCTAGTGTCCCTGGCCAATCCACCTGTGAGTTCATCTCCACACTGCAAGGGTGACCTCAGCAGTCGGGGTGGAAGCGGCACCTAAGTAGCCACTTGAGCACCCCTGGCTTAAGCCAATAATAAACAAGCCCAGGCCTGCCTGGAAAGAAGGAAGTGTGTGAACAGGACTGAGGCAAGCGGTGGTTGCCATGGAAACCAGCCAGCCTTACTCCAGACTTTTCCCTGATGTCTTGATTGTTTTTGGGTGGCTGATGAAGCCCAGTAGAGAGGCATTGTCCGTACCTCTGGAAACCTTCCAGGTGGGCCCCTCATGATGAGGGTTGATTAGACAGGGAAGTTTTCTGCCTGTTCTCTGTCATCACATCCACCTTTAGACCTGGGTATTGCCCAAAGGATCAGAAAATAAAACTACCCTGGCCTTGGAGATAATGCCTAGAGGGCATGAAGGTAAGACAACAAGAGTGAGGTGAACCCCAAAACAGAAATGCTGGAAATGCTGGACTGGACAAATGGTTATGGCTTCAGGGGTGTATCACCCTTCCAACTGTCTGACTGAGAACTCATCCTATGGGGCATGTCCCTGCATCGATCTCCCCCAGGTCCTGTATCCAGGCCAGTCTTCCCACATTCGTGCATTCCTTCACTCTCAGGAATGAGAAGCACCATGGCACAGCAGACACAGTCCAGGAACCCAGTTTTAAATTTCAATTCTAATGCACATAGGATACTATGGTCTTACCTAAGCTATTTCTTTCAAGTCTTTGCAAATCAGTTTTATACTTCAATTTAAAAATTAAAATAATAAAGAAATAAAAAGCAAAAAATGGTTGTGCCTTGGTTTTTCTCATCTGTAACATTTGTCACTTGACTATAATAATGTACCATCATAGTCAACGTGCTTAGATATTGACTTAAAGCTCTGCTTTCCCCCTAGACCGTGAGCTCCTTGAATATTGAAACCGTATGTTGTTCCATGTTGGTCTGGTACAACCACCTAGCAGAGAGTCCAGTCCTTCCAGATACTCAGTAATAACAATTGAATCAAGAAGTGACAGGGCTTCCCTGGTGGTCCAGTGGGTGATGACACTGCCTTGCAGTGCAAGGGACACCGGTTCGATCCCTGGCCTGGGAAGATCTCATATGCCACGGAGCAGCTGGACCGATGTGTCCACTTACCAAGCCAGAGCTCTGGAGCGCATGCACCCAGAGCCAGTGCTCTGCAGCAAGAGAGACTGCGGCAATGGGAGGACCACACAGGCCAAAAGAACAAAGATAGATGAAAATAAATAGATGAAAGACCAATAGAAGCGGCCAAAAAAAAAAAAAAAAAAAGTGACAAAGTGGTTTCCCTTTCTTTTCATTTCATTTTCACAGCAAGCTGGTTCAGGATTATTTTAGCCCAATGCAAGACAAAGGAGATTATAATATTAAAATACATGCTTCCGGTTCTCAAGGTATTTACCACTTCCTGTATTTAACAGTTTATATAATATTTGGTCTGTGCCAGCTACTATTCTAACCACTTTATCAATATTAGCTCAATGAGTCCTCAAAATTCTCCAGTACGAGATAGGTGCTCTCTATAGTTCTTCCACTGGCCCAAGGCTACCTGAGCACACAGCAGAGCAAAAGACAAATTCAGCCAGTCTGGCTCTACACCCAGTGTTCTTAATAAGGAAATGCCTTTCATAGGGCCCCTAGGTTGTCTGCACAAGTGTATGTGAAGAACGTATGAGTCATGGTTACAGATGGAGACCCAGTTTTAAATTTCAATTCTAATGCACATAGGATACTATGGTCTTACCTAAGCTATTTCTTTCAAGTCTTTGCAAATCAGTTTTATACTTCAATTTAAAAATTAAAATAATAAAGAAATAAAAAGCAAAAAATGGTTGTGCCTTGGTTTTTCTCATCTGTAACATTTGTCACTTGACTATAATAATGTACCATCATAGTCAACGTGCTTAGATATTGACTTAAAGCTCTGCTTTCCCCCTAGACCGTGAGCTCCTTGAATATTGAAACCGTATGTTGTTCCATGTTGGTCTGGTACAACCACCTAGCAGAGAGTCCAGTCCTTCCAGATACTCAGTAATAACAATTGAATCAAGAAGTGACAGGGCTTCCCTGGTGGTCCAGTGGGTGATGACACTGCCTTGCAGTGCAAGGGACACCGGTTCGATCCCTGGCCTGGGAAGATCTCATATGCCACGGAGCAGCTGGACCGATGTGTCCACTTACCAAGCCAGAGCTCTGGAGCGCATGCACCCAGAGCCAGTGCTCTGCAGCAAGAGAGACTGCGGCAATGGGAGGACCACACAGGCCAAAAGAACAAAGATAGATGAAAATAAATAGATGAAAGACCAATAGAAGCGGCCAAAAAAAAAAAAAAAAAAAGTGACAAAGTGGTTTCCCTTTCTTTTCATTTCATTTTCACAGCAAGCTGGTTCAGGATTATTTTAGCCCAATGCAAGACAAAGGAGATTATAATATTAAAATACATGCTTCCGGTTCTCAAGGTATTTACCACTTCCTGTATTTAACAGTTTATATAATATTTGGTCTGTGCCAGCTACTATTCTAACCACTTTATCAATATTAGCTCAATGAGTCCTCAAAATTCTCCAGTACGAGATAGGTGCTCTCTATAGTTCTTCCACTGGCCCAAGGCTACCTGAGCACACAGCAGAGCAAAAGACAAATTCAGCCAGTCTGGCTCTACACCCAGTGTTCTTAATAAGGAAATGCCTTTCATAGGGCCCCTAGGTTGTCTGCACAAGTGTATGTGAAGAACGTATGAGTCATGGTTACAGATGGGAAGACCCTGCACTGAATCTTGGAGAGGAGCAGGATCTGAACACACGAGAACTCTGGAGAAGAGTAGAAAGGCTGCCTGGAAAGACAGTAGGGGCCAGATAACGGTCGGTGTGCTGACCGTCTGCCTAAGGAGTTGGGGCTTGAGGGCACTGAACATCTCTGAGCCCTTGGGGAACCTAAGCAAAGCTGGCGTTAGGGAAAGTTCATCTGAGAATAGCATGCAAGACAGCCTAAAGGGAGGAGACGGGGCACAGGGGGATAAATAGATGAAAGACCAACAGAAGTGGCCAAAAAAAAAAGAAGTGACAAAGTGATGGGGGAGAGGGACACAGCAACTGTCACCATGGGTCACAGGGTCTAAACCAGGACGATGGAGGTAGAAGCACAGAGGGCAAACCCACAGGATGTGGCTGCTGCCATGTGGTACGATGTTGACGTCAGCTTCCCACCCAATCACTCAGACTAGAAGCAAGTTCCAGAAAGCACTCAAGGGGCACTGTCTGAGCCATCTGAGTGGCACAGGGGCAATGAGCAGCACCGGTTTCCAGAGAAGGTAAGACTCGAGGCTCTCCTGAGCAGTGTCCGGAAACGTAGGCTGAGCTCTTCCATTTGTATGCAGCTGGTTACTAAAGCCAAGATGGCAAATTCAATCATCACAAAGAACCCCAGCCACCTCAGCGGGGAAAGACAGCCTGGTATATCAAACTCCAGTCCTGCAGCATCGCCCTATCAATCACCACCCTAAACCCAGCCCAGTCTCACAGCTTAGTGGAACTTTCTATTCCAATTCCCATCACAGCGGGAGGGAGGAGCAAGAATTGAGGAGTGGGTGAGGAGTGTGGGAAGTGAATTATGGCTCAAGAACGTGATTTGTGAGCCTTCTTCCAAGATCCGCCAGTTGTCTGAAATCCTCTTTCCAGCCCTGGTGGTACATGAATTCCAGGGGAAGATTCTCTCTGACATCAGAATGAAATAGGTGCCAGAGAACACATATAATAGGTTGACTCATAAAACTGGTACAGAGAGCTTTGCTCTGACAAAAGCTGGAGTCTTCCTTATTATCTATCCATCACATGTGAAGCCTTGGAATACCATTTTCATCTTGATGGAGACAATAAAAGTTTAGCAAACTTTTATGGCCCGCAGGACGAAGTTGAGGACTGTACCCTCTCTGTTCCCACCCAGTAATGCTTACAGACTTTTCAAAGTCAGGGCAGAAATTGCTTTTGGTCAAAAGCAAAAGGTATTTATCTTTGCTAGCACAGACATTAAGATGTAAGCATGACTACCTGAAGAGATAAAACACAAAGGGAGAAAACAGAAAGAAATAGAAGGTGAGGCTTCTGAAGCAAGAGAGAAAATGACACATCAACCCCCACCAAAAGCTTTTTATGGTGCAGAGGGAGTGGGTGTGGAGAAAGGCATCTGAACAGAAGTGGCCAAAAAAGAAGTGACAAAGTGATGGGGGAGAGGGACACAGCAACTGTCACCATGGGTCACAGGGTCTAAACCAGGACGATGGAGGTAGAAGCACAGAGGGCAAACCCACAGGATGTGGCTGCTGCCATGTGGTACGATGTTGACGTCAGCTTCCCACCCAATCACTCAGACTAGAAGCAAGTTCCAGAAAGCACTCAAGGGGCACTGTCTGAGCCATCTGAGTGGCACAGGGGCAATGAGCAGCACCGGTTTCCAGAGAAGGTAAGACTCGAGGCTCTCCTGAGCAGTGTCCGGAAACGTAGGCTGAGCTCTTCCATTTGTATGCAGCTGGTTACTAAAGCCAAGATGGCAAATTCAATCATCACAAAGAACCCCAGCCACCTCAGCGGGGAAAGACAGCCTGGTATATCAAACTCCAGTCCTGCAGCATCGCCCTATCAATCACCACCCTAAACCCAGCCCAGTCTCACAGCTTAGTGGAACTTTCTATTCCAATTCCCATCACAGCGGGAGGGAGGAGCAAGAATTGAGGAGTGGGTGAGGAGTGTGGGAAGTGAATTATGGCTCAAGAACGTGATTTGTGAGCCTTCTTCCAAGATCCGCCAGTTGTCTGAAATCCTCTTTCCAGCCCTGGTGGTACATGAATTCCAGGGGAAGATTCTCTCTGACATCAGAATGAAATAGGTGCCAGAGAACACATATAATAGGTTGACTCATAAAACTGGTACAGAGAGCTTTGCTCTGACAAAAGCTGGAGTCTTCCTTATTATCTATCCATCACATGTGAAGCCTTGGAATACCATTTTCATCTTGATGGAGACAATAAAAGTTTAGCAAACTTTTATGGCCCGCAGGACGAAGTTGAGGACTGTACCCTCTCTGTTCCCACCCAGTAATGCTTACAGACTTTTCAAAGTCAGGGCAGAAATTGCTTTTGGTCAAAAGCAAAAGGTATTTATCTTTGCTAGCACAGACATTAAGATGTAAGCATGACTACCTGAAGAGATAAAACACAAAGGGAGAAAACAGAAAGAAATAGAAGGTGAGGCTTCTGAAGCAAGAGAGAAAATGACACATCAACCCCCACCAAAAGCTTTTTATGGTGCAGAGGGAGTGGGGTGTGGAGAAAGGCATCTGCAGAGATGGGAGAATCAACCCCGGGAGTGGGCCAAGGGGAAGGCTCTGCAGTGAGAGGGCTGTGATCAACCTGTGCTCAGCGTTAAAAGAGATTTGAGAGTAGATCTAATAAACAGGAAAATTTTACTGGCATTTCTGTTTGTCTGTAGAAACACTGTGGATCCGAAATCCACCCCCTCCACTTCTCCAAACACTGGAGAAAGTCTCCAGATGGAAAAATATGAAACCAGGCTGCAACACGAAAAAGAAAGAAAAGAACACAAAGGCTCATGAAGGATGCTGGAAACCTTCTGCTCCTCTGAGATCTAACCTATGGAGCTGGGGTATCAAATACTAGATAGACTCAGGAAAGAGGGGGCTCTTGTCTATTTGTTGCTTGGGACTGACTGTGTGACCTTGAACAAGCCTCACTTAAACCACTCATAAACTTTTGGGGAAACAACCTAGAACAGAGCTAGCGAAGGCGTAATAAGGCATAAGTAACACTGGTACTACCACCCTCCTGGCCATGGCTCACGGCAGACATCACCAATCAATCACAGCACTTTATAGACCAGTTTCTCCAATGACTCTGTGGCAGAACCTTGAATTTTCAGCAAAATATCTTCAGTAACCACTATCAACTAATCAGAACGGGCCCTAGAGGTGAAGACTGTTCACCACCCTGGAGTAAATCTCTTCTACCCCTTGAACGCCATAGCTATAAAATTCCACCTGTCTCATGCATTCTCATTACAGATACCCTTAACTAAGGTCTATCTTCTCCTTGGCCTTTTTTCCAAGCCCTAGCATCCGAGGCTATAAATAAAAAGACTGGCTGAAAGATCCTCCGTTAAACCAGTGTCTGAACCTGTTCCCACCCAGTAATGCTTACAGACTTTTCAAAGTCAGGGCAGAAATTGCTTTTGGTCAAAAGCAAAAGGTATTTATCTTTGCTAGCACAGACATTAAGATGTAAGCATGACTACCTGAAGAGATAAAACACAAAGGGAGAAAACAGAAAGAAATAGAAGGTGAGGCTTCTGAAGCAAGAGAGAAAATGACACATCAACCCCCACCAAAAGCTTTTTATGGTGCAGAGGGAGTGGGGTGTGGAGAAAGGCATCTGCAGAGATGGGAGAATCAACCCCGGGAGTGGGCCAAGGGGAAGGCTCTGCAGTGAGAGGGCTGTGATCAACCTGTGCTCAGCGTTAAAAGAGATTTGAGAGTAGATCTAATAAACAGGAAAATTTTACTGGCATTTCTGTTTGTCTGTAGAAACACTGTGGATCCGAAATCCACCCCCTCCACTTCTCCAAACACTGGAGAAAGTCTCCAGATGGAAAAATATGAAACCAGGCTGCAACACGAAAAAGAAAGAAAAGAACACAAAGGCTCATGAAGGATGCTGGAAACCTTCTGCTCCTCTGAGATCTAACCTATGGAGCTGGGGTATCAAATACTAGATAGACTCAGGAAAGAGGGGGCTCTTGTCTATTTGTTGCTTGGGACTGACTGTGTGACCTTGAACAAGCCTCACTTAAACCACTCATAAACTTTTGGGGAAACAACCTAGAACAGAGCTAGCGAAGGCGTAATAAGGCATAAGTAACACTGGTACTACCACCCTCCTGGCCATGGCTCACGGCAGACATCACCAATCAATCACAGCACTTTATAGACCAGTTTCTCCAATGACTCTGTGGCAGAACCTTGAATTTTCAGCAAAATATCTTCAGTAACCACTATCAACTAATCAGAACGGGCCCTAGAGGTGAAGACTGTTCACCACCCTGGAGTAAATCTCTTCTAACCCTTGAACGCCATAGCTATAAAATTCCACCTGTCTCATGCATTCTCATTACAGATACCCTTAACTAAGGTCTATCTTCTCCTTGGCCTTTTTTCCAAGCCCTAGCATCCGAGGCTATAAATAAAAAGACTGGCTGAAAGATCCTCCGTTAAACCAGTGTCTGAACCTCCAAAAGCCACCTTGTGCATTTTTCTTGGGCCTCTTGACCTCAGGCTCCCTCATTCTGCTACAAAGCTCCTCCTAAGGCCAATGTCCCCTCTCTCCTCTTAAGGACTTCATCAAGGGTAGAGAATTCTGTTCCTTTTCAAGTACTCTGAGATCATGAAAGAAAAGACAACCTGGGGAAGTTCAAAGACATTTAATTATTACACTCAGCTCTTTTGAAAATTATTAAAGAGCCCAGAATTAGAAATTCAGATTTCCTCCAGATTCCCGAGAACAAACATCTCACTTGTACATGACTTAATGTGCCTGTTTAATGTACACAAAATTATCTTTCAGAAAGGCGGATTGTTTTTCATGTCACTTTGCATCTCTAAAATATACCACCTATGGCAAAAGGATTGAGATTCACGGTCTGACAAAATCCACAGCAGAAATAATGAGCCCCAGAGGCTGTGTCGAAAAGAAAGTTAAATGAAAGAGAAATGAGTTACTTATTTATTTCTGCTCTCTCTATCTGGATCTCTCCATCATAATCTGGGGAAGAGGAATTGTATCTTTGAGGGTTGGAAGGGTGGCTTGCTGAATTGCCTCTATGAGGTTGATTTGTTGGAGAGAACCCTGAGCCCCCAACACAGCAACTCCCTCTGGTCCAGGAAGCTATGAAAAAGCGATTTCAGCAATGCAACTTTCTAGGAAAAGCTACCAGAAACATCTACTTATCTGTAAAGTACACACAGATGAGAGAAACAATGGTGTTTTGTCCTTAGCATCCAAGTAAGGTCTTAGTTTACTGCCAAGGACTTTATAGACCAGTTTCTCCAATGACTCTGTGGCAGAACCTTGAATTTTCAGCAAAATATCTTCAGTAACCACTATCAACTAATCAGAACGGGCCCTAGAGGTGAAGACTGTTCACCACCCTGGAGTAAATCTCTTCTAACCCTTGAACGCCATAGCTATAAAATTCCACCTGTCTCATGCATTCTCATTACAGATACCCTTAACTAAGGTCTATCTTCTCCTTGGCCTTTTTTCCAAGCCCTAGCATCCGAGGCTATAAATAAAAAGACTGGCTGAAAGATCCTCCGTTAAACCAGTGTCTGAACCTCCAAAAGCCACCTTGTGCATTTTTCTTGGGCCTCTTGACCTCAGGCTCCCTCATTCTGCTAAAAAGCTCCTCCTAAGGCCAATGTCCCCTCTCTCCTCTTAAGGACTTCATCAAGGGTAGAGAATTCTGTTCCTTTTCAAGTACTCTGAGATCATGAAAGAAAAGACAACCTGGGGAAGTTCAAAGACATTTAATTATTACACTCAGCTCTTTTGAAAATTATTAAAGAGCCCAGAATTAGAAATTCAGATTTCCTCCAGATTCCCGAGAACAAACATCTCACTTGTACATGACTTAATGTGCCTGTTTAATGTACACAAAATTATCTTTCAGAAAGGCGGATTGTTTTTCATGTCACTTTGCATCTCTAAAATATACCACCTATGGCAAAAGGATTGAGATTCACGGTCTGACAAAATCCACAGCAGAAATAATGAGCCCCAGAGGCTGTGTCGAAAAGAAAGTTAAATGAAAGAGAAATGAGTTACTTATTTATTTCTGCTCTCTCTATCTGGATCTCTCCATCATAATCTGGGGAAGAGGAATTGTATCTTTGAGGGTTGGAAGGGTGGCTTGCTGAATTGCCTCTATGAGGTTGATTTGTTGGAGAGAACCCTGAGCCCCCAACACAGCAACTCCCTCTGGTCCAGGAAGCTATGAAAAAGCGATTTCAGCAATGCAACTTTCTAGGAAAAGCTACCAGAAACATCTACTTATCTGTAAAGTACACACAGATGAGAGAAACAATGGTGTTTTGTCCTTAGCATCCAAGTAAGGTCTTAGTTTACTGCCAAGGACATGGACAGTCTTTCCTTAAATAATACAAATTAAATTGGAAACACTTGATATAGGTACATAGGCAGCCAAGAGTCTGTTGTTGTTTTTTCAAGTTGATCAAAGAAGTTCACCAGAAATAAAGCTTCATTTAGGGGAACCTCTGCCACATCAAACCCATGAATAACCCAAGTATTCTCACCTTTGGTCTAATTCGGGGGTTGGCCTGGAAGTTCCTGTCAGCCCCCTAGGTACATTTACTACCTTGCTTCCCAAATATAAAATGACTCTCTGCCATGGCAGTATCTTCTAGCTCCTCAGAGCCTCCAGGGTGCCTCTATTGGTCATTATTTTAAATAAATGGGCCTCTTATGAAATGTTTACAGGTACCAAGGGATGAAGCTGCTTCTGCCAGGAAGAGGAACAGATTTCCAGGAACTCTGACTTGCATCAGCAGCAGATCTGTCAAAGCAACTGAAACAGAAAAGGACAGAGTCCATCCCTCCCTCAGGGCCTCCTCAAGCAGAGGGAGGAGACCTTTCCATGGGAAAGAAGGCTCTTCAACTTTGTTGCCAGTGGAGTTAACCATGTCAGATGAGACCCCATCAGGGGTTTCTGACTCCTGGGAGACAGCTCGTGGAGGAGCATCCAAGACTGAAATGGTCTACAAGAAGCCACCTCTCCAGGGAGCAACTGGTCCCTTGGGATGTGACCCCTCTCCTTAAGGTCTCCTTCCTCCTGCCCAACTCCACGGTCCCAGGCCCTGCTTCTCCTGCACCTGCTTGCCTCCTCCGCCTATGGAGATGCACCTGGAAAGGAGTCCAGGAGGAGAAGACTCTTAAGAGATGAATGGAGGGCAGAGGCCTGATGATACAGGGAGTTATGGTTTGTACCTTAAATGAAATGCCAAGCTAGGCCAACGCCAAGCTCTGTGAGTGCCCGAATGACAATTAAGTCCAGATAGCTTGGGTGTGACATGGAAGGAGACAGGCTGGCCCCTCCCAGAGGGATTCTATACCCCATGCCTTCCTCAGCAAGTTGAAGCCCGGAGGCTACCACACCCAGCAGGCTCGTGTGCCATCCAGGGAGCCACAGCCTCTGCTCTGTGAAGTGCTACCTGTGTGTCAAATGGCCTCTTTTTTTTTTTTTTTTTTTTAACATTTATTTATTTATTTTTGGGGGGGGTGGGGGGGGGGGGGGGATGGGCGGGCCACTTCTATTGGTCTTTCATTTGTCTGTTTTCATCCATCTTTGTTCTTTGGCCCATGTAGGCCTCCCATCGCGGTGGCCTCTGTTGTTGCAGAGCACCGGCTCTGGGCGCATGCAATCCAGAGCTCTGACTCGGTATTTGGACACATCAGTCCAGCCGCTCTGCGACACGTGGGATCTTCCCAGGCCAGGGCACGAACCGGCGCCCTTTGCACTGCAAGGCAGTGTCCTTACCCACTGGACCACCAGGGAAGCCCAACTGGCCTCTGTTTTAAGCTCTTTTTAGTGTAAGCAAAGCCAAGACTTGAAGGAGAGTGACGTGGGAATGGGCTTTGTCTTCCTTTCTCCTTTTCAATGAGCTGCTCCATGTTTCTCTGAGGACAGTTGCTTCCTCAATAGTCACCAAGGTATAAAGAAAAAAAAAAATGCTGAAAAGAGAAAAATGGGGAGAACAAAATTCAGCCTCTTCACTCAAAGCAGTCTGGGAAGGCGAAGGTTCTTCAGCCTTTCCAATGAATGCGCTGGATCCTGGCTTTTCCCTTAGTATAAGAAACCAATTTTGGGTCAACCATGTCAGATGGACCCATCTTCTACTCTGGGACAGCCGGGGGCTTTGGGCCCCCTCTCAGGGAGCAACTGGTCCCTTGGGATGTGACCCTCTCCTTAAGGTCTCCTTCCTCCTGCCCAACTCCACGGTCCCAGGCCCTGCTTCTCCTGCACCTGCTTGCCTCCTCCGCCTATGGAGATGCACCTGGAAAGGAGTCCAGGAGGAGAAGACTCTTAAGAGATGAATGGAGGGCAGAGGCCTGATGATACAGGGAGTTATGGTTTGTACCTTAAATGAAATGCCAAGCTAGGCCAACGCCAAGCTCTGTGAGTGCCCGAATGACAATTAAGTCCAGATAGCTTGGGTGTGACATGGAAGGAGACAGGCTGGCCCCTCCCAGAGGGATTCTATACCCCATGCCTTCCTCAGCAAGTTGAAGCCCGGAGGCTACCACACCCAGCAGGCTCGTGTGCCATCCAGGGAGCCACAGCCTCTGCTCTGTGAAGTGCTACCTGTGTGTCAAATGGCCTCTTTTTTTTTTTTTTAATTTATTTATTTATTTATTGGGGGGGATGGGGAGGGAGGGGGATGGGCGGGCCACTTCTATTGGTCTTTCATTTGTCTGTTTTCATCCATCTTTGTTCTTTGGCCCATGTAGGCCTCCCATCGCGGTGGCCTCTGTTGTTGCAGAGCACCGGCTCTGGGCGCATGCAATCCAGAGCTCTGACTCGGTATTTGGACACATCAGTCCAGCCGCTCTGCGACACGTGGGATCTTCCCAGGCCAGGGCACGAACCGGCGCCCTTTGCACTGCAAGGCAGTGTCCTTACCCACTGGACCACCAGGGAAGCCCAACTGGCCTCTGTTTTAAGCTCTTTTTAGTGTAAGCAAAGCCAAGACTTGAAGGAGAGTGACGTGGGAATGGGCTTTGTCTTCCTTTCTCCTTTTCAATGAGCTGCTCCATGTTTCTCTGAGGACAGTTGCTTCCTCAATAGTCACCAAGGTATAAAGAAAAAAAAAAATGCTGAAAAGAGAAAAATGGGGAGAACAAAATTCAGCCTCTTCACTCAAAGCAGTCTGGGAAGGCGAAGGTTCTTCAGCCTTTCCAATGAATGCGCTGGATCCTGGCTTTTCCCTTAGTATAAGAAACCATTCACTTTCTGGATCAACTCACCTCCAGCGAACAAGGAAGGCCCCAAGCTCTGCTTGCCCAGGGAGGAGACAGAGTTCACAGGTAACCTGGATGTCCTTAGGTAGGACCTGTGTCCCCAGAGGCTTGTGAGGCAGGAAGCGAGCTTCCACTCAAACAGGCCCCTGGCTCGTCAGCTTGGTGGTGCCTTCCATGTCAGCACGGGGCCAATTTTATGAACTACAACTAATTAGATGAGCCAAAAAGACAGCCCTGGTGCTTAAGAGGCCTGTGTGCATTTAATTGAGTTTTCAAGTGCCCTAATTTCCTTAAGAAAGACAGAGCAGCCAATGTCCTGTCCTAGTTCCCTCAAGACTCCAACACCTGGGAACATTTTCCACAATAAAATTTTTAGGGCAAACAGTGGATTTCTGTTGTTGTCATTCTTCTGAAGAAGACTTCTTTTTTTTCTGGAAAGAACCTCATTCTGAACCCAGACCCAAAAAACGGGGCGGTTAGTAAAACAATCTGGGAGGTTTGGGGCCTAGAGGCACGAGTCAGTCTGCCTCCTCCTAAACATAGCCTAGTAAACTAAACCTGGAAGCATCCGCTTGCATGTGGTCCCGAGTGTGACTTTCCAAGCACATGCTTCCTGGCAAGGACAATGGCTTGCCACATTGTCATCATCATCATCTCTATTTTTGAGTCTTCCTGTTCAACAAAGTTCTTCACAGCTGAAATGGAGGCTCCAAGGAGAGTCTCAGTGCACCAGGGTATTTTTCTGACAAACAGGGGCTGCTCCTCCTGAAAGTCCTAGCGTGGGGGGAAGCTAGATGAGAAAAGTGACCTAGCCAGAGATGGTAGGCTCCAAATACAGATGTTCTGTTCCCTACAGAGCTTCCAGGGGGCGCTAGGTTTCACTGGCTAGGAGAGAGGGTGGGAAAGAGAGCGGATGAAAGAGTTGAACATTAGTCATACAGTGCTAAACTCGGGCTTCTTGCATCCAGCAGCAGAAAGACAGAGGACATGTGATCAGTATTAGAAGAAGTGGGTCTCCAGGCCTGTCTGAGGATGGACAGAAAGGTCATAGGCCTTGATGTATCACCAAACTACTTCAAACACCTTGCCACCCAAAAGTCCTGCACAAACTGCAACAGAACATTTTCACTGTCAACACTTGAGATGATGTCCCTTTGCAGATCTCGCTAGAAGAACCCATGTCTGCCCAGTGCCTTGAAGAGCATCTGACTGGTGCTGCAGGAATGCCTGAATGGGTGAATGACTCAGGAGAAGGGTTCAAGGGGCACGCACAGTAGAACCTGTGTCCTTAGCTTCTGGTGACTTAACACACTTTCTTGCACCTTTTCAATGGATTTGTGGTTGCTGCCTGCCAAAACAGATGTTAAAGATGCCTCCCCGGGTCAGAAGGTACTGGTGTGCCCTCTGAAGCCAGCCCTGTGTTCATCAGCCTCACCCCACATCCAGGGAGGACTGGATACACGGACTACAGTGAGTGAACTTGCCCTCTTTCCACAAGAAGCTCATTGTCATCCTATTTAAACTAAACCTGGAAGGCAAATTTCGGGCCGGTTTTTTCGGCCATTGAAAAAAGTAAAACAATCTGGGAGGTTTGGGGCCTAGAGGCACGAGTCAGTCTGCCTCCTCCTAAACATAGCCTAGTAAACTAAACCTGGAAGCATCCGCTTGCATGTGGTCCCGAGTGTGACTTTCCAAGCACATGCTTCCTGGCAAGGACAATGGCTTGCCACATTGTCATCATCATCATCTCTATTTTGAGTCTTCCTGTTCAACAAAGTTCTTCACAGCTGAAATGGAGGCTCCAAGGAGAGTCTCAGTGCACCAGGGTATTTTTCTGACAAACAGGGGCTGCTCCTCCTGAAAGTCCTAGCGTGGGGGGAAGCTAGATGAGAAAAGTGACCTAGCCAGAGATGGTAGGCTCCAAATACAGATGTTCTGTTCCCTACAGAGCTTCCAGGGGGCGCTAGGTTTCACTGGCTAGGAGAGAGGGTGGGAAAGAGAGCGGATGAAAGAGTTGAACATTAGTCATACAGTGCTAAACTCGGGCTTCTTGCATCCAGCAGCAGAAAGACAGAGGACATGTGATCAGTATTAGAAGAAGTGGGTCTCCAGGCCTGTCTGAGGATGGACAGAAAGGTCATAGGCCTTGATGTATCACCAAACTACTTCAAACACCTTGCCACCCAAAAGTCCTGCACAAACTGCAACAGAACATTTTCACTGTCAACACTTGAGATGATGTCCCTTTGCAGATCTCGCTAGAAGAACCCATGTCTGCCCAGTGCCTTGAAGAGCATCTGACTGGTGCTGCAGGAATGCCTGAATGGGTGAATGACTCAGGAGAAGGGTTCAAGGGGCACGCACAGTAGAACCTGTGTCCTTAGCTTCTGGTGACTTAACACACTTTCTTGCACCTTTTCAATGGATTTGTGGTTGCTGCCTGCCAAAACAGATGTTAAAGATGCCTCCCCGGGTCAGAAGGTACTGGTGTGCCCTCTGAAGCCAGCCCTGTGTTCATCAGCCTCACCCCACATCCAGGGAGGACTGGATACACGGACTACAGTGAGTGAACTTGCCCCTCTTTCCACAAGACTCATCTGTCATCATGCTAGGGTGTTCCCTGTGACACGCATGCCTACAATGCACAGCTCCAGAGAGAGCCCAGCCAGCCCTCCAGCCCCCAGCCAGCTCAGGACGGCCGTATGAAGTGAGAATTTCCTGGCTGACCTGACAATGATGAGTCAGGCTGGCATGAGCCAGCTTCAGAAACGACAGGGCCTGAATTGTGTGCGTGGACAGGACATCATCAGGCGGCTAGACCCAAACTTGGGTGCTGGAATCCTGAGACCACTTCGGATGGCCATGCTGAGGCGTGGCTCAGCACTCTTTAATGTTGTCTGAGTTCCATGAAGTCCGAGGGCTGCTCCATCCTTTCACAGGAGAGGACTGAATCCTCCACTCCCTGCTCCTGTGTGTCTCCATGCCAGCATGTTTCCTCCATGACATGAGGATCAGGCTCCCTTAATAGTAACAAAACTAACAACAGCAAATGGCACTCCAGTCTTCTTGCCTGGAGAATCCCATGGACAGAGGAGCCTGGCGGGCGACAGTCCACAGGGTCTCAGAGTCGCGGACATGACTGAGCGACTCACATTTCACCTCAGTGTCATTAAGCACTGACTGTCTAATAGCACTATTCTAAACAGTCTACACATGCTGATGCGCCCAACCCTAACAACATTAAAAGGCAGATGTAAAATTGTTATATTTAAAATGGAAAACCAACAAGGCCCTACTGTATAGCACGTGGAACTGTGCTCAATGCTATGTGGCAGCCTGGATGGGAGAGGGGTTTGGAGAACGGATATGGGTATTATGTACGGGTGAGTGCCTTTGTTGTTCACCTGAATCTATCACAACATTGTCAATTGGCTATACACCAGTACAAATAACAGTTTACAGAAAAAAAGAAAACCATTAAAAGGCAGAGACTATTTTGATCAATGAACAGATGAATAAGCTGAAGCACCGAAAGATGAAGCAACTAGCCCAGAGGGAAAGCCCTAGAGCTGAGGTTCAGCAGAAGGACTACAGAGGCCATGTTCTAGCCTTCCTGCCACACCACACACCGTGCACCAAGGGCCACAACATGCCTCTCCAAGGATGCAGGGAGATAGGAAAAGCAGGAGCTGGTGATCGGGGGATGTCAAGCTCCCCACCTGTCCTTATTGCTGGTTCTAATCAAATGACACACCAGGCCAGGAGAGCCAAAGCGAGGAGAAGCCCCAGTTCAGATGATGTTGGATCGACCACAGGGCAGGCTCCTATCTCCCAACCCAGACAGAGAAACTGAAATAGAGTGAACAGAGACAAGGGAAAGCCCTGGTGTCCTGCCGTGTTCATGAGGCATCCACTGCCTGGGTGCTGCATTCACTCCTGTGTGCCGGGGGACACCGGCAAAGGTATGTGGACTGGACAAATGGATGAGCGGATAACAATGGGTAAACAAACGGATGAAACGGAAGAACAAGCAGGCACCCGCTCCCGGCAAAACCCCCAGAGGAGAGGGGCAGCAGCAGCATAAGGAGTTGCCACGAGAGCCCAGAGGCCACGGGAGCCAGGGATGACAGGCCGGGATAAAACAAACTGCTCCTGGGCCAGGAGGCACTTCCTCCCTCCAGAACCCTCCGAGGACTGACTTCTGAGAGTCTCCTTCATTTCCACAGGGGAAGTTAGAGGAGCCAACACACCCACTAGTAAAATTAACAGCTGCTCTTTGCAGACTGTGCTGGAAAGGCTGGCTACCAGAGCACAAGGCCTGCAGACGGGCAGCGCAGCCCAGCAGCGGGTGTGGCCGAGGTGCCTGGCCTGCAGACCTGGACCAGGGGTGTCTCCACAGTAGGGACTAGACGCTAGGCTGCCGAACCTGGCCTGGGGTGCATTGACTGCAGGGGGATGCAGGCAGGTGGAGGCCGGAGACAGAAAGTGATCCTGTTGCACAATTCCCAGACACATTCCATGGACCCTGGGCAGGGCCATTAAAAGGTTTACAGAAAAAAAGAAAACCATTAAAAGGCAGAGACTATTTTGATCAATGAACAGATGAATAAGCTGAAGCACCGAAAGATGAAGCAACTAGCCCAGAGGGAAAGCCCTAGAGCTGAGGTTCAGCAGAAGGACTACAGAGGCCATGTTCTAGCCTTCCTGCCACACCACACACCGTGCACCAAGGGCCACAACATGCCTCTCCAAGGATGCAGGGAGATAGGAAAAGCAGGAGCTGGTGATCGGGGGATGTCAAGCTCCCCACCTGTCCTTATTGCTGGTTCTAATCAAATGACACACCAGGCCAGGAGAGCCAAAGCGAGGAGAAGCCCCAGTTCAGATGATGTTGGATCGACCACAGGGCAGGCTCCTATCTCCCAACCCAGACAGAGAAACTGAAATAGAGTGAACAGAGACAAGGGAAAGCCCTGGTGTCCTGCCGTGTTCATGAGGCATCCACTGCCTGGGTGCTGCATTCACTCCTGTGTGCCGGGGGACACCGGCAAAGGTATGTGGACTGGACAAATGGATGAGCGGATAACAATGGGTAAACAAACGGATGAAACGGAAGAACAAGCAGGCACCCGCTCCCGGCAAAACCCCCAGAGGAGAGGGGCAGCAGCAGCATAAGGAGTTGCCACGAGAGCCCAGAGGCCACGGGAGCCAGGGATGACAGGCCGGGATAAAACAAACTGCTCCTGGGCCAGGAGGCACTTCCTCCCTCCAGAACCCTCCGAGGACTGACTTCTGAGAGTCTCCTTCATTTCCACAGGGGAAGTTAGAGGAGCCAACACACCCACTAGTAAAATTAACAGCTGCTCTTTGCAGACTGTGCTGGAAAGGCTGGCTACCAGAGCACAAGGCCTGCAGACGGGCAGCGCAGCCCAGCAGCGGGTGTGGCCGAGGTGCCTGGCCTGCAGACCTGGACCAGGGGTGTCTCCACAGTAGGGACTAGACGCTAGGCTGCCGAACCTGGCCTGGGGTGCATTGACTGCAGGGGGATGCAGGCAGGTGGAGGCCGGAGACAGAAAGTGATCCTGTTGCACAATTCCCAGACACATTCCATGGACCCTGGGCAGGGAAATTCCTATGTGGAGTCAGCTGTGGAATTTGGGGGCCTGCCCAGCTTGGGCCTCTGTATCCCTATTTCTGTAGCATCATGTAGGTGAGCTTGTGGAAGGAAATGAAGAGAATCGCTACAAGAAAGGGCTAGATGGTACATTTTATCCACTGTCTTGAACCATGGGGAACAAGCTCCATTGGCCACTTAAGAGTTCTGTTGGTCACAGAGCAGAAGGGGAACTTGAGGATTTGGTTTGGGAGTCACCAAATGCATCCTGTTCAGGACCCAACAGTAGCTATTTGAGGGTGGTGTGTCAGCCTCTCTGGATACCACTCAATTTGCTGCTGCAGTGCATGGCAAAAGCAGCCACAGACCATATGTGAATGAGAACATGGCTGCATCCCTATAAAACTTTGTTTATGAACACTGAAATTTGATTTCATATAATTTTCACATGTCTCAAAACAATCTTTAGATTTTTTTTTTTTAACGCCATGTAAACATGTAAAACACCATCCCGAGCATGTAAGCTGTACGAAACAGGCAGTGCTCCAGATTCGGCCCTTGGCTTTAGTGGAAAGTGAAACTCCCTCAGTTGTGTCTAACTCTTTGCAACTCCATGGACTACAACCTGCCAGACTCTTCTATGAAATTTTCCAAGCAAGAATACTGGGGTGGGTTGCTATTTCTTTCTCCAGGGGATCTTCCCAACCCAGGGATTGAACCCAGGTCTCCCACATGACAGGCGGATTCTTTACCATCTGAGCCACAAGGGACGCCCTTGGGTCTAGTGTCACTGGCCTCATTAAATGTCTCCCAAAGTGTGTTCTCTGTGATGCCCACAGATGTTTCATGGGGTAAGGGTTCCATGGTGAACTAGGAGTGGGAAATGCTGGGCCAGAGTCTTTCTTACTGCAGGACTTCCTCAGGCCTTACACACAGATCCCCACTGGACAATCTTAAAAAAGGAACAAGAAATCTGTTCAATTTCCAGGGAAGTATTTTCTGGTTCTTACGTGGAACCTAATTAAAGTAATGAGGATTAAATCTGCCCAACCATCATCAGACCCTGGGCAGGGAAATTCCTATGTGGAGTCAGCTGTGGAATTTGGGGGCCTGCCCAGCTTGGGCCTCTGTATCCCTATTTCTGTAGCATCATGTAGGTGAGCTTGTGGAAGGAAATGAAGAGAATCGCTACAAGAAAGGGCTAGATGGTACATTTTATCCACTGTCTTGAACCATGGGGAACAAGCTCCATTGGCCACTTAAGAGTTCTGTTGGTCACAGAGCAGAAGGGGAACTTGAGGATTTGGTTTGGGAGTCACCAAATGCATCCTGTTCAGGACCCAACAGTAGCTATTTGAGGGTGGTGTGTCAGCCTCTCTGGATACCACTCAATTTGCTGCTGCAGTGCATGGCAAAAGCAGCCACAGACCATATGTGAATGAGAACATGGCTGCATCCCTATAAAACTTTGTTTATGAACACTGAAATTTGATTTCATATAATTTTCACATGTCTCAAAACAATCTTTAGATTTTTTTTTTTTTTTAACGCCATGTAAACATGTAAAACACCATCCCGAGCATGTAAGCTGTACGAAACAGGCAGTGCTCCAGATTCGGCCCTTGGCTTTAGTGGAAAGTGAAACTCCCTCAGTTGTGTCTAACTCTTTGCAACTCCATGGACTACAACCTGCCAGACTCTTCTATGAAATTTTCCAAGCAAGAATACTGGGGTGGGTTGCTATTTCTTTCTCCAGGGGATCTTCCCAACCCAGGGATTGAACCCAGGTCTCCCACATGACAGGCGGATTCTTTACCATCTGAGCCACAAGGGACGCCCTTGGGTCTAGTGTCACTGGCCTCATTAAATGTCTCCCAAAGTGTGTTCTCTGTGATGCCCACAGATGTTTCATGGGGTAAGGGTTCCATGGTGAACTAGGAGTGGGAAATGCTGGGCCAGAGTCTTTCTTACTGCAGGACTTCCTCAGGCCTTACACACAGATCCCCACTGGACAATCTTAAAAAAGGAACAAGAAATCTGTTCAATTTCCAGGGAAGTATTTTTGTTCTGGAGCATCTCCTACATCTAATTTTCTGTGGAACCTAATTAAAGTAATGAGGATTAAATCTGCCCAACCATCATCAGCAGTGTCCCCAAATGAGGTCCTGCCTTTCTTTGGTCATCTCCAGTGACAGGCAGCCCACTACCAATGGTGAGGGCCTGCTCAGTTCAGTGAATTCTCTGACTTGTTTTCGCACCCAGTGATGCTGGGTCCCTGGTAACAAACCTCGTGCAGTCTAGTGCGCCCTTCATCAAAGGCAAACATTTATGTTTAATGATATAAATAAAGCATTCCTTATTTGATTTACTGAATCATACACCAAATATAAACTCTGTTTATCCGCAGGATAAAATAAAGTCGTTATTAAGCCATGGGTTTGGGGGCGGTATGGATTACCACTCTGTGCCTCTAAAAGAAGTCTCACTTGAGGGAGTAAAACTCAAGCAAAATCTCAATTTACTCCCAACTGCACAGAGAGCAGGATCTTCCTATTCATGATGGAGGCATGCTTACAAAAAAAAAAAAAAAAAAACAGACTTGTACAATCCAAGATCTTTCTGTCACCTAGGGCATCATCTGTAAAAGATATAGAAACTTTATGCACATTTGTCTAAAACGGTGAAAAAAAAAGGAAAAAAGAAAGGCAGAGGGCTGGGAGAGGAGGTGAGGAAAAGAGTGAGATGGAAACGTGAGGTATGTGAGTTTGCCATCAGGCACCAATGAAAATACAAAGTAGAAGATGCTGATGAGAAATGGCACCAGCACCACGAGGCACCTAAAGGGACAAACGAAGTTGATGATGCCACTGACATTGTGACTAAGCTCTGTGCATGTGCCCTCTGTTTCGTTCAGCCGGTCTGATTTCAGGTGCAAACAGCGCAGCAGTGAACGTACCTATTTAACTCCATTAAACCAATAAGATTGTTTCTCTTTGAATGACATACTTGTCACCTATTCTCCATGGGGTCCTAGGAGATAAGGATAGAATGGCTCAGCCTATGTATACTATGTTAACGTAAAATGCCACGTATGCACTATATTTAGGAAGATAAAAGAAAAGACTGGCATTTTTCTTTCTCCTTATTTCAACAAATCATTCCCCAGACAGTAAAGCGAGCAGAATATATTTTCAATTCATGGATTAGATGTGTGTGTCTCCTGGAGCAATATTTAAATGTAGCAGCATGGGAATATGAGGACAATAAGCAAAAAAAGAGTCATTCTAAAGGTTCTGTCTTTGCTCACGGAGCTGATAGATACATTGTCAAGACCAGGCTTTGAAGTGAGCACGAAACACTTCATCTGTAAAGTGGCTGAGCAGTTACACAACCCAGCCAGTAGAGATCCTGCGTACGCCTTGGAGGTGAGGCCATGCTTGGCCATAATACATAGTTTTTCTAGGGAAACAGTCACTCTGAGATTGCTGTGGAAACCAATGTGAATATTCAGAAACAAGGTGCTAATGGACATGGGGTGAGTCTATGATCCTATATGTATCTCTATGACTCTGTAGGTCTATGCAGCTGGTGGTTTAGTCGCTAAGTCATGTCCAATTCTTGTGACCCCATGGACTCTAGCCCACTGAGCTCCTCTGTCCATGGGATTCTCCAGGCAAGAATACTGAAGTGGGTTGCCACTTCCTTCTCCAGGGGATCCTTCTGATCCAGGAATTGAACCCAGGTCTCCTGTATTGTAGGCAGATTCTTTACCAACTGAGCTACAAAATGTTCCCATTATAAATGGGTTCAATGGTACTACTGCTCTTGTTTTATATTATCTTAGGGAATTCTTGCCTAAAAACTCGCTTTCAATTTCTGCCTCTCAGCTTCTCAGTTTGTAAAACAAGGAGCTGATCTAGATCAACTATCAGTGAACGATGGCCTGTGAAACAAAGCTGACCCACCACCTGTTTTTATAAAGTTTTATTTGGACATAGTCACACCAATATACTGTCTGTGCTGATTTCAAACTATGACAGCAGAGTGGCGCCATGACAAAGTCTCCATGGCCTGCATGTATGACCTGACCCATTCTGGAAAAACTGAATCCTGAACTAGACTATTCCTAGTATTAATTTTGGCCTATAAATCTATAAGGTACAACCAAACAATACAAACAAAAGCCTATTCTGTGGGCTTCTTGGCCTTTGTGTTTATTTACACAGGCATACCACACTGTATTACACTTTACTGATAACTGTGGCTTTCACAATTAAAGATTTGTGGCAACCCTGCCTTGAGCAAGTCTAGAGGTGCCGTTTTTCCAACATCATCTGCTCAGTTCACATCACTGTGCCACAGTTTGGCAAATCTCGCAAGAAGTCATTTTCATCATGTGTTCGGGTGACCTGTGACCTTCTGATGATAGTGAATGACTCACTGAAGGCTCAGATAATGGTTAGCATTTTTTAGTAATAAAAGATTTTTGACAAAGGTATGTATAATACATTGGTTTTTTAAACAAAAAAACAGAAAGTTATTACACAGTTAATAGACTCCAGTATAGTGTAAACACATTTTATATGCACTGACAAACCCAGAAATTCATAGGACTAGCTCTATTGTGATATTCGCTTCATGGCCGTGGTCTGGAACCAAGCCTACAGTACCTCTGAGGTCTGCCTGCATTGCTTTATTCTTAGAAAGATTTCCTTTAGCTTCCAAAACTCTATGGAGCACATAACCACACACATGTAAAGTTCAAACAGTAGCCAAAGGGAAATGAGAGAAGAGATGCAGAGGGGAAGCTGGGAGGATGCAAATACAGAATGTCAACCCTGACACGCTGTGTATTTTCAATAGCCTACAAACTCAGCTCCCAGCAGCCACTACAGAACAGGGTCCAGGATCCCTTTCCCAATTTAGAGGGTTCACTGGAGGTCCACCAGAAGGACCACGGCAACCCTGGCATGAAGAACGATTTATCCTGAATCTGTGCATAAGCAGATAACATGAAATGTAGTGAACAGAGTCCTTGGCAACCCCCGAACAGCTGGGAGCATCTGACCAGCATTTACTGAGACGCTGAAACGTCCCTCAGTGTGGACCAACTCCAGATGCCAAAGTGGAACGGATCATCCATTTTCCCAATATATTCCCACATTCTGAATTAAGCACGCACCAATCTTCTGATAAGAAGATAACAAGTATTTTTGGTTTCAGAAGAAGATTCAGAAAGCATGTCTTGCAGAAATCTATAAGGTACAACCAAACAATACAAACAAAAGCCTATTCTGTGGGCTTCTTGGCCTTTGTGTTTATTTACACAGGCATACCACACTGTATTACACTTTACTGATAACTGTGGCTTTCACAATTAAAGATTTGTGGCAACCCTGCCTTGAGCAAGTCTAGAGGTGCCGTTTTTCCAACATCATCTGCTCAGTTCACATCACTGTGCCACAGTTTGGCAAATCTCGCAAGAAGTCATTTTCATCATGTGTTCGGGTGACCTGTGACCTTCTGATGATAGTGAATGACTCACTGAAGGCTCAGATAATGGTTAGCATTTTTTAGTAATAAAAGATTTTTGACAAAGGTATGTATAATACATTGGTTTTTTAAACAAAAAAACAGAAAGTTATTACACAGTTAATAGACTCCAGTATAGTGTAAACACATTTTATATGCACTGACAAACCCAGAAATTCATAGGACTAGCTCTATTGTGATATTCGCTTCATGGCCGTGGTCTGGAACCAAGCCTACAGTACCTCTGAGGTCTGCCTGCATTGCTTTATTCTTAGAAAGATTTCCTTTAGCTTCCAAAACTCTATGGAGCACATAACCACACACATGTAAAGTTCAAACAGTAGGCAAAGGGGAAATGAGAGAAGAGATGCAGAGGGGAAGCTGGGAGGATGCAAATACAGAATGTCAACCCTGACACGCTGTGTATTTTCAATAGCCTACAAACTCAGCTCCCAGCAGCCACTACAGAACAGGGTCCAGGATCCCTTTCCCAATTTAGAGGGTTCACTGGAGGTCCACCAGAAGGACCACGGCAACCCTGGCATGAAGAACGATTTATCCTGAATCTGTGCATAAGCAGATAACATGAAATGTAGTGAACAGAGTCCTTGGCAACCCCCGAACAGCTGGGAGCATCTGACCAGCATTTACTGAGACGCTGAAACGTCCCTCAGTGTGGACCAACTCCAGATGCCAAAGTGGAACGGATCATCCATTTTCCCAATATATTCCCACATTCTGAATTAAGCACGCACCAATCTTCTGATAAGAAGATAACAAGTATTTTTGGTTTCAGAAGAAGATTCAGAAAGCAGTGATCCTTGACAGTCCGAGGATGTGCTTTGATACAGAATCCCTCAGCCGTCCTTCTGAGAGGAGGTACGATGTAGCCTAAATAGGAGTGGAATTGGAGGAAGAACGGATACACGTGTATGTGTGGCAGAGTCCTTCCGCTGTTCACCTGAAACTATCACAGTATTGTTAATCAGATACACCCTAATACAAAATAAAAAGTTAAAAAACAATTTTTTTAAGAGGAGTCCCTATGCAGCCTTGCTATTTGGTGGCTCAGACGATAAAGAGTCCACCTGCCATGTGGGAGACCTGGGTTCGACCCCTGGGTTGGGAAGATCCCTGAGGGGGCATGGTAACCCACTCCAGTCTTCTTGCCTGGAGAATCCCATGGACAGAGCCCTGGTGGGCTGCAGCTCATGGGGTCGCAAAGAGTCAGTCACAACTGCAGTGGCCAAGCAGAGCACAAACCTGAGACATAAGACAAAGAGGGGCTATTCGGAGACCTGGTCAAGGAAGTTTCTCACTCTGATGATGAATTCCAGCTGTTAATAAAGTCAACAGTGACCCCCTCATTTGTCACTGTCGACACCAAGGGTGTCAACTTTTTATCTACTTTGGCAACGTACATAATGCTCACCCTGGATCTCTGGTACTCACTGCCCTCTGCCCGGGGCCTGGAATAGTGCCTGGTGTGGGCGAGAAGTAAGCCCTTCCTGAACAAAGGGCCTGGTCCTCTGAGAGATCCTGGACCACCAGTGAGTCCACAGATACACCAAGGCTGTCTCGGCCAATCTTGCCCAGCTGAGCCTTCCCCACCTCGCCTGGGTTTGAGACTCGCCTGTGACAGGAGATCGGCAGGCAAAAGGCCCAGATGTGGAGGCCAAGTTCCCAACCCACGCGTCAAGGAAAACAAGTTAAAAATTGAAAAGGGAAACTGCACAGGTGGTGTCTAGTCTCGCTCGTGTCACATTGTTGCAAGGCCAAACATTTGGACAGTTCAAGACAACTCCAGATGCCAAAGTGGAACGGATCATCCATTTTCCCAATATATTCCCACATTCTGAATTAAGCACGCACCAATCTTCTGATAAGAAGATAACAAGTATTTTTGGTTTCAGAAGAAGATTCAGAAAGCAGTGATCCTTGACAGTCCGAGGATGTGCTTTGATACAGAATCCCTCAGCCGTCCTTCTGAGAGGAGGTACGATGTAGCCTAAATAGGAGTGGAATTGGAGGAAGAACGGATACACGTGTATGTGTGGCAGAGTCCTTCCGCTGTTCACCTGAAACTATCACAGTATTGTTAATCAGATACACCCTAATACAAAATAAAAAGTTAAAAAACAATTTTTTTAAGAGGAGTCCCTATGCAGCCTTGCTATTTGGTGGCTCAGACGATAAAGAGTCCACCTGCCATGTGGGAGACCTGGGTTCGACCCCTGGGTTGGGAAGATCCCCTGGAGGGGGGCATGGTAACCCACTCCAGTCTTCTTGCCTGGAGAATCCCATGGACAGAGCCCTGGTGGGCTGCAGCTCATGGGGTCGCAAAGAGTCAGTCACAACTGCAGTGGCCAAGCAGAGCACAAACCTGAGACATAAGACAAAGAGGGGCTATTCGGAGACCTGGTCAAGGAAGTTTCTCACTCTGATGATGAATTCCAGCTGTTAATAAAGTCAACAGTGACCCCCTCATTTGTCACTGTCGACACCAAGGGTGTCAACTTTTTATCTACTTTGGCAACGTACATAATGCTCACCCTGGATCTCTGGTACTCACTGCCCTCTGCCCGGGGCCTGGAATAGTGCCTGGTGTGGGCGAGAAGTAAGCCCTTCCTGAACAAAGGGCCTGGTCCTCTGAGAGATCCTGGACCACCAGTGAGTCCACAGATACACCAAGGCTGTCTCGGCCAATCTTGCCCAGCTGAGCCTTCCCCACCTCGCCTGGGTTTGAGACTCGCCTGTGACAGGAGATCGGCAGGCAAAAGGCCCAGATGTGGAGGCCAAGTTCCCAACCCACGCGTCAAGGAAAACAAGTTAAAAATTGAAAAGGGAAACTGCACAGGTGGTGTCTAGTCTCGCTCGTGTCACATTGTTGCAAGGACAAACATTTGGACAGTTCAAGACAAACACAGTTTCGGGGCCTAGACAGGCAGAGCTGCTTCCCCTAGCGCGCTGAGACTGCAGTAGGAAATCTCATCCTTACTCAGAGCAAGGACCTGCCTTCCCTAAAGGAGAGGCCTGCTCTAAAGGTGCCCCCTGAACTCTGAGCTGCCTGCTCTCCGGGCACTGGGGCTGCTTCGCCCTGAGCACACCAGAGCAGCCCAGGCCACCTTTTCTCCCAGAAGACCTTCAGAGAGAGGCTGGCCTCTTGGGCAGTCCCAGACAAGGGGGCCTGAGCACAACACGCTTGTCCATGCATGTTAAGTTCAAGAGGCCAAGCAGCCGCAGGACCTCACTGGGCTCAGAGACAGAAATATCACAGCCAAAGCACCAACAGTGGCTTTGAAAAGAAGGCAGCATTTTCTTCAGACAGGAAGTGATGGCATAGGAAGAGAACTGGACAGGGAGGCCAGAGGCCTGCAAGCACCAGCCTGGCTCAGGCACGTCACTGCCTTCCTAGGCCTCGGTCTTCTCAACTGTAAAATGGACATGAATTCCATTGATTAGCCTGGTTCTGTGGCTTCCTTGTCATACATCCCTGACACACAGCAGCCAAAGGGGAACCATGTAATGAATACAACATGGTCCTCGCCCTTCAACCTGATCATAATGTTTTAGAGTGTAGAACAGTGCCTGCATTTCCAGGGGCTCTCGGTAACGTCAGCAGTAGTATCCAGGTGGCTGCTGGGTGTACCTGGCCTGTGGGTTCTACCTCCAAATACCACATGTCACCCTCCTGCCTCGACGGTGTAGTGCTAGTTCAACCCTGCCTCTCAGGGTTCACTGCAGTCATCTTCTCCTCCTCTGTCCTGCTTGGGTCTCCTCTATCTTTATCACCCTAGCATCCCCAAGGGCTTCCCAGGTGGCTCAGACAGTAAAGAATCTGCCTGCAACGTGGGAGACCTGGGTTCCATCCCTGATTTGGGAAGATCCCCTGGAAGAGGGCATGGCAACCCACTCCAGTATTCTTGTCTGAGAATCCCCATGGACAGAGGAGCCTGGCGGGCTGCAGCCCATGGGGTCGCAAAGAGTCAATCATGACTGAGCAACTTAAGCACAGCACAGCATTCTCAAGCCCCTGCCACACCAATTCAGCCTCTGCTTGTCCATTTGTGTTTTCTGGGCATTACCACCAGTCACTCTTGGCCCTCCCTCAAGATCTCCTTTCAGTCCAAATCTCAATTTAAAAAAAAAATAATATGATTCCATCTATACGAAATGTCCCTAATATGTAAATTCATAGACATAGACAGTAGGTTAGTAGTGGCCAGAGGCTGGTGGTAAGGACAATGGAGAGCGACTATTGAAACAGGGTAGAGGGTTCCTTTTAGGGTGACGAAAATTAGAGAGTGGTAAAAAGAACCTTCAGTAAAAATGGGGAAAAACCTTCAATAACAAGAACTCAATTAGAAATGGACAAAATATTTGAGTAGAAACTTCACTCAGCATATACCGATGGCAAATAAAAATATGGGAAGATATTCATATTTAAATACAGGTGGCCACTCTCTCTCCAGGCGATCTTCCCTAACCAGGGATCAAACCTAGATCTCCTGAACTGCAGGTGGATTCTTTACCGTCTACACTTCACACATAGCGAAGTACAAATTAAAACCACACTGAGATATCACTACGCGCTGTTCAGAATGGTGTGATTTTTAAAATGAGCTGATACGACCACGGACCAGCAGAGATGCAAAACCACCATAACAATCATATTCATATAGTGCGGCAGTTTCTTACGAACTTAAACATAAACTTATCAGAAGAGAGAGCAGTACTATTTCTAGAGATGTCAAATTGAAATTAAAAACCATACTCACACAAAAACCTGTATGCCTCGAAACAGAAACAACCCAAACTGGTAGATACATCCATAAAATGGATGATTTTATCCTTACACACTGTGACGCAGCCATAAAACGGATGATTACAGCCCAAAGGCTTTACCTCAGCAGCCTGAAGACCTGACACGCTGTGTCCAGCCCACCTTGGCAGTCCCCCTGACCTGCAGGTGCTCTGTGTTGGCAGCCCGGGCCTCGTTCCCTGCACACCACGCCCCTGCCCCTCCCCTGCTGCTTCCCCACTGCGGACTCAGCGCCTGCCCTTTCCCTTTCAGGATCCTAACCCACATTGCCCAGCTCCACTCCAGGGCTGTCTGTCTTATTAGGCATCCTTCTCAGCTCCTGGCCCACTAAGCAGTCCCTGTTTTCAAGCTCAGCTATGTTTTTATTTTTGATATTGGGTCTATCATCAAATGTGCTCAGTTCATCTTGAAAGGGAAGTTTCAGCTCAAAGGCGTTCCCTCCTTGAAGCCCTGTGAACGCTGTCTTGACTCCCTGCTTCCCCACCCTCCAGTTCCCCACCACATCCACGCTCACCCCATGTTTGTCCTCCTAGCATTTCTCCTCTAGACAGTCCTTCAGCAGCATCTACCCATGGTGCCAAGGAATTAGGATTATCCATTATTTGTTCACAGGGATGAAGAAACACCTGGGCTAGAGCAGGTGCTCAGTATCTCTTAGCTGATACTGACGAGAATGGTTCTCAGTGACCATATGGAAGCAGCAGGTGTCCCATGGGTGCAACCAAACTTTCTGCTCGCCCGTCAGCCCTCACCACTGCACACACAGAAAGCACTACTTCCACTTCAACCCACACGAAAGCCCAGACCCAGAATCCAGCCTCTTTAAGTTTCCCACACAGAATCCACTCACACACAAGTGTGTCAAAATAACAGAGACTTTACTGAAGACTCTGGATGGGGAGATGAGGGTGATGGTCACATAGCACAACCCACAACAAGCCACCTTATTCCTCATGAGACACTCAGGGCTGCCCAGGAAAGCCTAAGTCTCACCAACCCAGACCACCCACCTCTGTCTTCCCTCAGCCAGCAACTGGCCTCACCAGTTCTGTCTCCTCCTTTCCATAATGCCACCTGTAAGTTTTCCCACTTTCTATTTTGCTTCTGCTGACCAATAACATAATCCATGACTTCATAACCTGATTCTTCAGAAGGCTCAGCTCCCCAGTGGTCCCTCCGTTAACAGAACCCTGTCCACCTTGGCACCTGCAGGTGCTCTGTGTTGGCAGCCCGGGCCTCGTTCCCTGCACACCACGCCCCTGCCCCTCCCCTGCTGCTTCCCCACTGCGGACTCAGCGCCTGCCCTTTCCCTTTCAGGATCCTAACCCACATTGCCCAGCTCCACTCCAGGGCTGTCTGTCTTATTAGGCATCCTTCTCAGCTCCTGGCCCACTAAGCAGTCCCTGTTTTCAAGCTCAGCTATGTTTTTATTTTTGATATTGGGTCTATCATCAAATGTGCTCAGTTCATCTTGAAAGGGAAGTTTCAGCTCAAAGGCGTTCCCTCCTTGAAGCCCTGTGAACGCTGTCTTGACTCCCTGCTTCCCCACCCTCCAGTTCCCCACCACATCCACGCTCACCCCATGTTTGTCCTCCTAGCATTTCTCCTCTAGACAGTCCTTCAGCAGCATCTACCCATGGTGCCAAGGAATTAGGATTATCCATTATTTGTTCACAGGGATGAAGAAACACCTGGGCTAGAGCAGGTGCTCAGTATCTCTTAGCTGATACTGACGAGAATGGTTCTCAGTGACCATATGGAAGCAGCAGGTGTCCCATGGGTGCAACCAAACTTTCTGCTCGCCCGTCAGCCCTCACCACTGCACACACAGAAAGCACTACTTCCACTTCAACCCACACGAAAGCCCAGACCCAGAATCCAGCCTCTTTCAGTTTCCACACAGAATCCACTCACACACAAGTGTGTCAAAATAACAGAGACTTTACTGAAGACTCTGGATGGGGAGATGAGGGTGATGGTCACATAGCACAACCCACAACAAGCCACCTTATTCCTCATGAGACACTCAGGGCTGCCCAGGAAAGCCTAAGTCTCACCAACCCAGACCACCCACCTCTGTCTTCCCTCAGCCAGCAACTGGCCTCACCAGTTCTGTCTCCTCCTTTCCATAATGCCACCTGTAAGTTTTCCCACTTTCTATTTTGCTTCTGCTGACCAATAACATAATCCATGACTTCATAACCTGATTCTTCAGAAGGCTCAGCTCCCCAGTGGTCCCTCCGTTAACAGAACCCTGTCCACCTTGAAGATGTTTGGCCACCAACTTGGTAACTTGGGCGTGACATTCAGTGGCTTATTCTTTCCCTCAAGTGGTGAGTGAGATATTTATTCCAAACATAATGTAGAGTTCTCCCCAAGGAGGATTCTGATCAGTGAAATTCCACCATCTCTCCACATTTGTGGTCACCTTCTGAGTTTTTGCCATGAAACATCAAGAGTGATAGCATCTATCTTTCAGCATCCTGACCTGATCTCCAATCCCCCCAGCCATCAGGACATCCCCATTTATTCTACCTCTGAGTCAAATGACTCTTGACCAAGCTCTAGCATCAGGACAAGGAAGGGTAGTCCACATAAGACAGCTTTCAGAATCACAAGATGTTATTTTTCATGAAACATCCTTCTCAGGGAAACTCGTGACTCTGATCAGACCCAAGAAAGCTGGTGGACACGGCTACCCTAGGGAAGGAGCCCAACTATAGTAGGAGAGTCACCTGACCAGGTAACCAACTCACATATGTTCACCCACAAATTTCCCAGTGTTTGCACCGAAAAAACCATGTCCCAGGTCTCCAAGGCAAATGGGGATTACTGGCTGCTACAGGTTTGTTCCACCCACAATACCTGCCAAAAACAAGTAGCTCACAAGACCAGTCAAGGATCTCGAGGCCAGTCAACAAAGCCAAGCTCCACACATGCAGGTCAGAGAGAATGCAGTAAGTGTGCAGAGAAGGGGCAGGATGAGCCTGGGCTGCAGGTGGGAAGCATGGAATACGACTGAGGATTTCTACCACAGACGGGATCCTGATTTGAAAACCAAAGAGATGTGAAAGCTATGGTGGCCAGAGGACAACAGTAACATCCTCCAAAGGCCACCAAACACACACAGGCATGTGCACATGCACACACACACTTAGGACTCTCGGGATCCCGTATGTACAGAGCCTCTGCAGAATTCTAAGCAGAAGCTTCTTTGACCCTTCCTTCTCCCCAAGACTATCAAGCTGTGTGTGTGTGTCCATGTGTGTACTGTGTGTGTGAGCAGGCACACACACTCTGTGAGCAGAGGAAATGCTCCACACTATCCCCAACAGACCTTCTCTGGTGGCCCACTCTGCATACCCCCACAGACCATTGGCTCAGACACGCCAGTCTCTCCATGACCCCACATAAACACTCGCCCTTCACCCCTGCCTCCCAACAGCCAATGGCCTGGAGAAGACCCAGCAAAACATCACATCCCTATAAACACGCAGATCGTGGACCTGATGGCAGGTCTCCTTGTGTGTGGAGGGGGCTGGGGACTCACCAAGACTCTGCCGGTCAGCGTCTGGGCAGATATCATCACGCCCGCCCAGTCTTTCACGGAGGTCATCCAGCCAACCTCGGCTGCCACCGCCTCCTCTTTTTCGTCCACTGGCTTGAGAGTGCCATCCGCCTGGCTGGAGCCATTGTTAATCTTCTGGGCCTCCTGGGGAAAGAGAGAACAAGGGTTGAGCAACTGGATTTAAAAACACAACCTAACCAAAAGAATCTAAGCCAGACAGGCCCCCGCTGTGGTGGAAGTGGCTTGAAGGTAGAGAGGTCAGGAAGAAGGGATGGATTCTGGCGTTGATTGTCCTTTAAATCTTTTTTTAAAAGAATCTTGCCTTTGTTTCCTCTTAATATATCTTTGCGAAAGAAAGAAGAATGAAATTATTCTTTTCCCATTTTAAAGAAAAAGAATCAAAAAACTAAAGAGAGAAACCATCCTGTATAGGACAAGAGTGGCTAGAAGAAAATGAAGTGGGTATCCTTTAATCCTCACCTGCCCAGCTTTCATACCCTTCTCACAAGTGCACCCCACTGTCCCAATCATCTCCTCATCTGGGTCTGTGTGGTTCAAAAGGGACTGAAGGTCCACACTGTCTCCAGGGATGGAGACTGGGCAATCAGACCAGTCCATCCCTCAGGCAATAACAACTGGGCTAGGATGTTCATGTGATCCATGCCAGTTCGAAACAACTCAAGCCCGGGACTTCACCGAAAAGAGAAAGAAACATTATCCTCCCCTGAGAATGAACCTAACACAGAGGAAAAGCGGAAGAATACTGATGTCATTGTTTGAACACTTGGATCCAGCTGTACCTGAAATCCACCCCAGACCTTTTCAGACAGGAGACAATAAATTCTCTTTGTTGGCTGAAAAGCTGCTTGAGGAAACAAGACTGATCTCACCAGATAACTGAGCTTTGCATGAGGCCCTAGATTGTAGGCTTTTGTAGGCACCACGCCCTGTGCTTAGAATACTCATCTTCCACCCAGGACCTTGGCTTAGTCCCTCGTCTCCCTCAAGTCTTTGCTCAAATACTACCTTTTCAATTAGTCTTCCATGGCTACCCTTTCAAAATTCCAACTGTCTCCTAACGATGCTGCCGTTCTGCTTTATTTTTCTCCAAAGCACTTAAAACTGCTAACATACTCCGTAATGCTCTCACTTATCTAATTTACAGTCTGCATCCTCCAACTGCTGAATCCTGACTGCCCAACAGAAAGTCTGGTATTAGCTGGCTCAATAAACATGAAAGACGGAGTAAAAAGGGTTATGCATATCAGCCCCTCACTGGCTACAGAAGCTGGGCTTATGCGGCTGTCAAATTAAAGACAGGAAACCCAGCGAAATTTAAATTTCAAATAAACAACAAATAACTTTTCAGTTTAAGTATGTCCCAAATATTGCATGGGACATACTTATACAAAAAAAAAAAAAATTCACTGCCTAAAATTTTAAATTTAACTGGGCCCCCTATTCAAATAACCACTAAGATTATTTTTTACAAACACAGATGTTTTAAAAAGATGACAGCAAAATTATGTTCATCATTTAAAATGTTAGAACTGACCAACAAAATAAACTGATCCTGGGGATCACTGTAAACTGGAATGAGGAAGAAAACCCAAAGGCAGAGGTGGAAATCTTTGTCTGCAGCGAATGGAGGGGTGAGGCAGAGTGAGGAGAGGAGAGCTGGGCGCCCCTGAATGAGTCATCCTCCTGGGACTTGTGGGCAGGCAGGAAGCTGATCCTGGTGCCTGGTTTTCCCCCACCAGCCTGCCCTGACTCAGAGATGCTGGAAAGATAGCCAGAGCATCCATAAAACTAGTCACTCATGTTTAATTTCCAAGTATACTGAGCCTCGCAGCACTGAAACATTCTGAAAGGAGCCCTGGGCCAGGGGCAGAGGGCGGGTAAGATTTGGGGGCTGTCTGGTGACATCGGTGGAGCCAGCTGTCCAAGCGGCCTGAGGCAAGCCCCGACGGCTGCTAGGGCCCTGTGTCTTGGCCATGTGAAGGAGGCACCGGTGGGCGCCCTGGGAGGGACAGAGGCCCTGGTCCAGGGCAAGCCTTGAATAACTGAAGGTGTGGGTTCAGCTCTCCTGCCCCACGGGCCCTCCTCCGGAAGGTAAGAGACAATATCGCCTGTCCTACAGGCGCTGGGGTGCAAGCAGTGCCCAGGGGCACATATGACTTGTTTTACCAACTAGTCTCCCTCTCCCCTGCACCTCTTGGAATTGCAGACCCCCAGAAGTGGTTCTCAAACTTCAGAAGCATCATCCGGAGGGCTCCTGAGAACACAGGGCTGGGGACTGCCCTGGGACCCAGTGGCTAAGGGGGCACACTCCGGGGGGCTGGGTCCCCGGTCAGGGAACAAGATCCCATGTGCTGCACCTAAAGATCCCTCATGCCACAGGGAAGATCAAAGAGCCCGGGCTACAACTAAAACTAACTGAATAAATGCATCTAATTAAATAAATAAATATTTTTTAAAAAACACCGTGCTGCCCTCCCCAAGTCCCGATTTCCAACACGTTCCCAGGAAATGCTGATGCAACTGGTCTGGGAACCCTGGCGTGAGAACCACCGCTTCGAAGAACTCTGGCGTGACTTGAGGATCCCTGCCCTGATGTGAAATGGGACATGTATCTTAATCCCCAGCTCGATCCCGGCCTCTCCCTTTGCCCAGATAGGGAAGAGATCAGGGCAAGGCCCTGAGAGCAGTGCCTCCTGGGTCTCCTGTTGAGCACAGCCCCCTAGAGACATCTCTGGCTAGTCCAGGGCCGTGGCCAGGGAGCTGGCAGGACGAGCCAGCGCACTGTGCCTCCATCCTGGGGTGCAGACTCCCCAGCCACTGGCCGAGCCTCGAGGAGGGAACCAGCATGAGGGGCCAGGAGGCAGGGAACCCTCTCCAGACACAGTGGCTTCAGGACATCAATAATTCAGAGCACCGGAGGTCTACGGCAGAGAACGCTCTCTTGCCAGCCCGCTTACCTACTGTTTCACAAAGCATTCATTATTTTAATTACTTTATGATAGGAAAGGAAAAACACAGACTAAAGGCAGATAATAGTCGCGTTATCATTTGCTTACACTAGATGTTGTGAGTATAATTATGTGTGGGAGGCAGGACGTGGTGGGGAAATGGCTGGAGGAACAGGGAGGTGGGAACACCACAAAGCCTGATGCCAGGTCCCCAGGTTAGAATTCTTGGCCTGGAAGGAAAGCCCCTCTTCACCTCTGACCTCGCTCTGGCCAAAGCATCAAGGCCAAGTGTAACCCCTGCTCTGGAGAAAGAGGGCAGAGGTCCAGAGCGGTTAAGTGGCCTTGCTGCAGACGCACAGGGGGCAGGGGTTGCGGGGGAAGAGTCGTAAGGAGCAGAGCCCACTAGGGTAGTGACTGACCACCAGTCATCAAGCCAGAACTAGGTGCCAGCCACGGAAAGCTAAGTGCCTTCTCTGCATTATCTTCCCTGCCTGGGTGTGTGCTCAGTCATGTTCAACTCTGTGACCCCAAGGGCTGTAGCATGCCAAGTTCCTCTGTCTGTGGAATTTTCCAGGCAAGAACACTGGAGCAGGTTGCCATTTCCTACTCCAGACCTTAGAAGAAATCCAACAGGTGAACGTATCCTCATTTTATAGGCAGGCCAACTGAGGGCAGGCATTTCTCAGGGGAGAACTCATGGAGCCTGAGAGCACCAACAAACCCATCAGGACTTAGGCCTGCTCTGCCACCGACAAGCTGGCTGCCTCGGGCATGTTAACCCACAGGCCTCGGCCTTCTCCACGTATAATGGGGACAGGCATGCAGGCCCCAGGAAGGTAGGGGCGGGGCTTATCGAGATAAGCCATGTAGAGCACTTGGCACTGGGCTTGGGGCGTGGTACAGCTGCCGTGGCGAGGCACCCACGGATGGATGAGTTGGCTCCAAGGGTATTCAGTTAAAGCTGTGCCATCCACTGGAGGCCCGGAGAGGGACATCAGCCCTTCGTGAAATCTTCATAGTTACGAGTATAGGTTCTCAGGAGGGAACATCCAACCTCTCCAGACACAGTGGCTTCAGGACATCAATAATTCAGAGCACCGGAGGTCTACGGCAGAGAACGCTCTCTTGCCAGCCCGCTACCTACTGTTTCACAAAGCATTCATTATTTTAATTACTTTATGATAGGAAAGGAAAAACACAGACTAAAGGCAGATAATAGTCGCGTTATCATTTGCTTACACTAGATGTTGTGAGTATAATTATGTGTGGGAGGCAGGACGTGGTGGGGAAATGGCTGGAGGAACAGGGAGGTGGGAACACCACAAAGCCTGATGCCAGGTCCCCAGGTTAGAATTCTTGGCCTGGAAGGAAAGCCCCTCTTCACCTCTGACCTCGCTCTGGCCAAAGCATCAAGGCCAAGTGTAACCCCTGCTCTGGAGAAAGAGGGCAGAGGTCCAGAGCGGTTAAGTGGCCTTGCTGCAGACGCACAGGGGGCAGGGGTTGCGGGGGAAGAGTCGTAAGGAGCAGAGCCCACTAGGGTAGTGACTGACCACCAGTCATCAAGCCAGAACTAGGTGCCAGCCACGGAAAGCTAAGTGCCTTCTCTGCATTATCTTCCCTGCCTGGGTGTGTGCTCAGTCATGTTCAACTCTGTGACCCCAAGGGCTGTAGCATGCCAAGTTCCTCTGTCTGTGGAATTTTCCAGGCAAGAACACTGGAGCAGGTTGCCATTTCCTACTCCAGACCTTAGAAGAAATCCAACAGGTGAACGTATCCTCATTTTATAGGCAGGCCAACTGAGGGCAGGCATTTCTCAGGGGAGAACTCATGGAGCCTGAGAGCACCAACAAACCCATCAGGACTTAGGCCTGCTCTGCCACCGACAAGCTGGCTGCCTCGGGCATGTTAACCCACAGGCCTCGGCCTTCTCCACGTATAATGGGGACAGGCATGCAGGCCCCAGGAAGGTAGGGGCGGGGCTTATCGAGATAAGCCATGTAGAGCACTTGGCACTGGGCTTGGGGCGTGGTACAGCTGCCGTGGCGAGGCACCCACGGATGGATGAGTTGGCTCCAAGGGTATTCAGTTAAAGCTGTGCCATCCACTGGAGGCCCGGAGAGGGACATCAGCCCTTCGTGAAATCTTCATAGTTACAGAAGATAACGAGTATAGGTTCTAACAGCTATGAGGCTTTAACTAGGAAGTGAGCCCTCAGGAGTTAAGGCACCCAACTTCTGGAGGGGGTCCAGGAGAAGCTGTGTGACATCTGCCCCAGTAGAGTGGGGGCAGGAATTCCTCCACAGGCAGCCCTGAACCAAGGTGACCTCTCAAATCCCTCTGATTCTAAGCTCCATTCGATCAGCTTCCCATTGTGGGGAAGAGACGAAGCCCCAGAGAGAGGCTGCCCCCGGGTCCCAGGAAACTGCTCTTTCCTGTGCCCCACGGCGGGGAACAGGGCTTTGTTCTGAACAGTAGAGAGGGTATCCCCTCCACCCCATGCCTCCCACTTCCCACTGCAGGGAAGGACCCAGCTCCTCTGCAGGGAGGACTCAGCTGGGGCAGACAGGCTCCCCTGGTGTCAGGAGTGAGCTGGCCCTGATCCCTGCCCATCCTGCAGGACTCACCACGGGGTGGGATGGGGTATAGGGATATGTGTGTCAGAGAGAGAATCCACCAGCCACAGGCTCCATCTACCCTAAGACAGACCACGGGAGAGTTTCAGAGAGGAAGAAAAGGATGCCTTGGAGGGAAGAGAGAAACAGGAGGGAAAAGCAGACAAAAGATCAGGTGGTGCCTGGGGGTGTCCTGAAAGGCGGAGGTCCAATGGTAGCTACCTTCCCACCTAGGAAGGCATCTTGCCCTCTCTCCCACCAGAGTCTTGAGTGAAAGAAGCCACGGCCGCCTCCTGGGGACAACACAGGACGGTCCTACCCTCAGCGCCCAGACCCAGGACTGGGCGGGCTGCAGGGTGAGGGTGCAGGGACAGGAGGCTGGAGAGACATGGGAGCGGAGTGACTAGCAGCCCGCTGGCATCACACAGCCCCCTTGGCAGCTCTCATTGGCTGGGCCCAGGCACACGGCCTCACCCCTCCTTGCCTTCTCCCCACCCCTCTGTGAGTTCTAGCCTCACCCCTCCTATGCACCCTGTGGTCACGGTTTGACCAGATGGCAGGCAACCACACAGTACTCACTGTCTAAAGCTCATATCTGTTGGATGTTTATCCGTTTCCCCCAAACCATCAGGTCAACTATCAAAGCCTGGGCTTCCCCTGGGGGTCCAGTGGATAAGGACACCGCCTTGCAGTGCAAGGGGCACCGGTTCGATCCCTGGCCTGGGAAGATTTCACATGCCACGGAGCGGCTGGACTGATGTGTCCAATCACCGAGCCAGAGCTCTGGAGCGCATGCGCCCAGAGCCGGTGCTCTGCGATGACAGACGCCACCGCGATGGGAGGCCCGCAGGAGCCAAAGAACAAAGACGGATGAAAACAGAGAAATGAAAGACCAATAGAAGTGGCCGGCCCGCTCCCCTCCCTCCCCAACCCGACCCCCGCCCAAAATAAATAAATAAATAAATCTTAAAAAAAAAAACTATCAAAGCCTGAGAAGAGACCTCAGCCATGCCTTCAGATGCCAACCCCTTCACGACACGAATGAGGACACGGAGACCCTGGGGGAAGCCACAAGCCCAGTTACCCAGAGCCACCCTGTCCTGTAACCACAGAGCCAAGAAACAGCCCGCCAGCTGGCTCTGCTTCTCTTCCCTTTCATTGCCTGCCTGCCTGCCCGGACGATTCTGCCTCATCTAGCCCAGGGAACCCAACCCAGATCCTTGCGGAGCCCAGCCTGTAATCTGAAGTCCTCGTCTCCCAAAACCAGCAGAAGACTTGGCTTGGCATGGGGGCCCCAGGGTAACACTCCTCATCTCAGGGCCCTGTCTTCCCCAGCAGTGGGTGCTGCTCACACCTAGCACGGGAGAGCAGGCCTGTGCTCATGCGCTCACTGCTTCCCGTCCTCTGATCCAAGCTGGCTCTTTCTCTCCCACCCTTCCTACACTGGACCCCTCAGACTGGAAGCCTCAAGTCTGTGGGGTGGGAATAAGGGTCTGAGGGTCGAGAGATGCCCAAGTTCAGTTTTCCTGGACAGCCCCAGATGAGTCATTTCATTTCTCAAAACCCGTTCTGTAAATACGGATGTGTCCTGCCATATAACCTGGCCACGTGGAGCCAAGCGGGCGGGCACGGATGGCACCGTGGCTCAACTCTCAGCTACTTACCTGGCACGGACAGCACCCGGTTATCTCCCTAGGCACAAACAGGATGTTGGCACTGCCAGGTCCTGCCAGGTGGCCTGCGGTGATGGCCCCGCCCCCCCTGGGAGCCTCGGCCACACCTGCGCCTACCCCGCTGGACTCATTCAGCTCCAAGTGCCAGATGCCAAGGCCATGCTGGGCACCACCCCTGCCTCGAGGAGGAGGGAGGATTCCAGAGTCACCTTGCTCATCCCTGCTGAGGCCACCTATGCGCTGCCAAGCTCCAAGTCCCTCCCGGGTTTAGATATTAACATTTCAGTTGGCTCTGGGAAGTTGTTTAAGCGGCAATCGAAGGAGAGAAAAGCTACGCTTCAAAAGGTAAGTCAGACCTTGTGGCTGCCGTGCGGACCCCTCCTGGGGCTTCTCATCCCACTTGGAGGACAAGTCACAGATTTCACAACGACCAGCCCACCTGATCTAGCCTGCTTCTGCGTCATCTTGCAAGCCTCTCACTCACCCCCTTGTTTGCTCCAGCTGCACTGGCCCCTTTGGGCTGCCAGAATGTGCCAGGCCCACCCCCAGCTGGGGTTGATGGCGCTGGCTGCCCGCCCCGCTGCCCCGGTCAGCCATGGCCCCCCGCTCCTCACCCATTCTCTGCCCCATCCATTCCATCACCCCACTTAAGTCCTCGTCTCCCAAAACCAGCAGAAGACTTGGCTTGGCATGGGGGCCCCAGGGTAACACTCCTCATCTCAGGGCCCTGTCTTCCCCAGCAGTGGGTGCTGCTCACACCTAGCACGGGAGAGCAGGCCTGTGCTCATGCGCTCACTGCTTCCCGTCCTCTGATCCAAGCTGGCTCTTTCTCTCCCACCCTTCCTACACTGGACCCCTCAGACTGGAAGCCTCAAGTCTGTGGGGTGGGAATAAGGGTCTGAGGGTCGAGAGATGCCCAAGTTCAGTTTTCCTGGACAGCCCCAGATGAGTCATTTCATTTCTCAAAACCCGTTCTGTAAATACGGATGTGTCCTGCCATATAACCTGGCCACGTGGAGCCAAGCGGGCGGGCACGGATGGCACCGTGGCTCAACTCTCAGCTACTTACCTGGCACGGACAGCACCCGGTTATCTCCCTAGGCACAAACAGGATGTTGGCACTGCCAGGTCCTGCCAGGTGGCCTGCGGTGATGGCCCCGCCCTCCCTGGGAGCCTCGGCCACACCTGCGCCTACCCCGCTGGACTCATTCAGCTCCAAGTGCCAGATGCCAAGGCCATGCTGGGCACCACCCCTGCCTCGAGGAGGAGGGAGGATTCCAGAGTCACCTTGCTCATCCCTGCTGAGGCCACCTATGCGCTGCCAAGCTCCAAGTCCCTCCCGGGTTTAGATATTAACATTTCAGTTGGCTCTGGGAAGTTGTTTAAGCGGCAATCGAAGGAGAGAAAAGCTACGCTTCAAAAGGTAAGTCAGACCTTGTGGCTGCCGTGCGGACCCCTCCTGGGGCTTCTCATCCCACTTGGAGGACAAGTCACAGATTTCACAACGACCAGCCCACCTGATCTAGCCTGCTTCTGCGTCATCTTGCAAGCCTCTCACTCACCCCCTTGTTTGCTCCAGCTGCACTGGCCCCTTTGGGCTGCCAGAATGTGCCAGGCCCACCCCCAGCTGGGGTTGATGGCGCTGGCTGCCCGCCCCGCTGCCCCGGTCAGCCATGGCTGCTCCCTCACCCCATTCTCTGTTCAACTCCTCACTCCATCAGCAAGCACTCATCTGCCCACGCCCTTGAACATGATACCCCACCCCTCCATGGCTTTCCCATCCATTCCATCACCCCACTTATGCTCCACACCACCCCAAGTGTTTGCACCCCCATCTGGTAGCTGGCATACTGTGATCCCCACTGGTTCGTCTGCAAGTTCCATGAGGGGAAGCATTTTCATCTCTCTTGTTCACTGCTGTGTCCTCAACAGTGAACCACTATGAGCTCAGAGCAAGCACTTGACGCACCTCGGTGAAAGGTAGGAAGGAAGGGTGAAGGAGGAAGGGAGGGTGAGGGAGGGAAGGAGATCCACAGCAGATGGGAAGTTAGGTGTCAGCAAGCACAGTATCTAGAACAAATATTACTAATAAGTAATGATGGTAACACCACCACGGTTTTCAGAGCATTATCAGCATTATCGCCGTGATTCTACGAGGTGGGTTTGAATGTGCTCACTTGCAGATGAGGGCTTAAGCAGCTGGCCCAGGAAGACACAGTCGGAATTTAAACCCAGCTGTCTGACACCAAAAGCAGACAGGCACCTGAGCTGACTTCCTCCTGGGGATAATGTGTGTGGAAGGATTTCAGGCTGTCGCCAAGTGCCCAGGAGCGGTTTATCACCCTCAGGAACACTCAGCTCGGCCCACGTCTGGGTACTGCATGTACCACAGAGACCCTTCTTCAAGGTCCCTGTGGCTTAAAAGGGCAGTTAAATCAAGGACAGAGGAACACGGTTCCTTTCTCGGCCGAGACCCAGCTTGGAACCCTAGATCACCCTTCACGAAGCAGAGCATCAGATGGGAAATGGGCATGGCTGCGTTGACAGGCTGTGAGCCCCCCTCCCCTTGCTAAGCACTGAGGTTCTCTATGCAGATGCTGCCCAGGGAGAAGACCTCTTTGTACAGTCTGCCTCCCTACCAGGGCATCCTAGCCCAGTGCTGCAGGGCACGGACCAGGACCAGAGCACCACTAACCGCTGGAAATTCTGTGACTGGACCTCTCTCTGCCCAGGGGCACTTATACTCAACAGACAGAGGGCTTAGAGGGAAGGAAGGACCCAGAAACCTCCATCTGTCCTCCCCTCATGTCTCAGAGTCCCACTGCATGCTCAAATGTCTCTGGCTGACAACAGAAAGCCATCTCCTCTGAGCCTGTATTGACAGATCCTGCTTCACTCTGCCTGGAACCCCACCCTTGCTGTCCCCAGCAACATCTCCCTGTCCCTCCGCGTCCCCTCTCATCCAGCAAAACTGACCCAGCAGGCTGGCAGGTAGCTGCCCTCAGTAGAACGCAAAGCAGGAGTCCAGAAGTCCTCATCTCTTGTCAGAATAATGATAGCAAGGCCAAAGGCTCTGGACGACGAGTCAGGAAGCCTGCACTCTAGCCCCGGCTTTGCCAGCACAGGCTGTGTGGCCTTGACCAGACACCCGTCCTCTCTGAGCAGAGGAACAAGAGTCCCCATCTGGGAAATGAGGGAGAGAGGTGGGTTAGACTCATAGTTTTCTGTCCCTTAGAGGTCAGTATTGTGTGTTCTGTCAGGTGCCTTACAGGAGGCAAGGCCCCCAAACCCCTGCAAAAAATCAAAGCATCGCGACACTGAGCAGTTTTCACTTATGAAGGTTCTGGGTTAGACAGCACCTGAGTGAAGGGGTTTTCTACAGGAAAAGAGTCTGAAATCTACTGAGTAAAAACCCATAAGCCCGTTATAGCTTTTAAAAGATGCTCTGTTGGGCTTCCCTGATGGTCCAGTGGGTGGAGAGTCCACCTTGCAGTGCAAAGGGCACCAGTTCGATCCCTGGAACAGGAAGACTCCATGTGCTGCGGAGCAGCTGGACCAGTGTGTCCAATTATGAGCCAGCGCTCTGAAGCGCAAGGGCCCAGAGCCAGGGCTCTGCAACAAGAGAGGCCACTGCGATGGGAGGCCCACACAGGCCAAATAATTAAGATGGATGAAAGTAAATAAACGAAGTGCCAAGAAAAGAGGCCAAAATTAAGGAAAAAAAAAAAAAAAAGACGCTCTGTTTCATGGCCATGATGATGAATCCCACGGCACAGCTTGATTTACACCCAGAAATGCCTGCACATCAACACCTATCAACCCACAGGGCTTTCAGAACATCCATGCAGACTATCATCCTCTGCCTCTGCTCCAGGCCTCCAGGCTGGGGATCGGGCCTCCAGCGCCCCCGCTCCTTCCAAAACAGGCCGAGAGGAAACTGCCCCCTACTCCTGCCAACCATCCCTGAAGGCTCTTTCACATCCTGGAAGGTGGGTGGCCCAGCCCTGGGATTCTCCCAGGTACTAATAATCCTGCGTATTAGAGATTGGAAAAGGGTCTAAAATTCCCCGCTGGGATTTTCATAGTGAGTGTTCTGCAAAGGAAGAGGAAGGGGTGCCTGCCCACAGGTGGAGACTGCCCTCAGTAGAACGCAGCAGGAGTCCAGAAGTCCTCATCTCTTGTCAGAATAATGATAGCAAGGCCAAAGGCTCTGGACGACGAGTCAGGAAGCCTGCACTCTAGCCCCGGCTTTGCCAGCACAGGCTGTGTGGCCTTGACCAGACACCCGTCCTCTCTGAGCAGAGGAACAAGAGTCCCCATCTGGGAAATGAGGGAGAGAGGTGGGTTAGACTCATAGTTTTCTGTCCCTTAGAGGTCAGTATTGTGTGTTCTGTCAGGTGCCTTACAGGAGGCAAGGCCCCCAAACCCCTGCAAAAAATCAAAGCATCGCGACACTGAGCAGTTTTCACTTATGAAGGTTCTGGGTTAGACAGCACCTGAGTGAAGGGGTTTTCTACAGGAAAAGAGTCTGAAATCTACTGAGTAAAAACCCATAAGCCCGTTATAGCTTTTAAAAGATGCTCTGTTGGGCTTCCCTGATGGTCCAGTGGGTGGAGAGTCCACCTTGCAGTGCAAAGGGCACCAGTTCGATCCCTGGAACAGGAAGACTCCATGTGCTGCGGAGCAGCTGGACCAGTGTGTCCAATTATGAGCCAGCGCTCTGAAGCGCAAGGGCCCAGAGCCAGGGCTCTGCAACAAGAGAGGCCACTGCGATGGGAGGCCCACACAGGCCAAATAATTAAGATGGATGAAAGTAAATAAACGAAGTGCCAAGAAAAGAGGCCAAAATTAAGGAAAAAAAAAAAAAAAAGACGCTCTGTTTCATGGCCATGATGATGAATCCCACGGCACAGCTTGATTTACACCCAGAAATGCCTGCACATCAACACCTATCAACCCACAGGGCTTTCAGAACATCCATGCAGACTATCATCCTCTGCCTCTGCTCCAGGCCTCCAGGCTGGGGATCGGGCCTCCAGCGCCCCCGCTCCTTCCAAAACAGGCCGAGAGGAAACTGCCCCCTACTCCTGCCAACCATCCCCTGAAGGCTCTTTCACATCCTGGAAGGTGGGTGGCCCAGCCCTGGGATTCTCCCAGGTACTAATAATCCTGCGTATTAGAGATTAGGCAGATTACCTCAAGCAGCTCAAGCGAATAAAGCACACTGTGGGCACCACCAGCTGGGATTTTCATAGTGAGTGTTCTGCAAAGGAAGAGGAGGGAGGAGGGGGGTGCCTGACACTCAGGGGGAGGGAGTGTGGGGGAGACGAGGCAGAACTGGTTTCTGTCCTTGGGAAGTTCTACTCATCCAACCTCTCCCTGACAGGATGGCGCCTCCCCAGCACCGTGCAGCCTCATCAACCCCCAGGACCCACACGCACAGGGGATACCACATTTGTGCCAGATGGTAAAGAATCTGCCTACAGAGCAGGAGACCTGGGTTCAATCGCTGGGTTGAGAAGATCCCCTGGAGAAGGGAATGGCAACCCACTCCAATATTCTTGCCTGGAGAATCCCATAGACAGAGGACCCTGATGGGCTACAGTTCATGGGGTCGCACAGCGTCAGACATGACTTGGCAGCTAACACTTTCACATTCAACCCATCCAGCAGCTACTGCATCTGCTAACTACAGGCTACACGTCCAGGGAAGGGGCAGCATATCCATAGATTCTGGGGGCAGGAGCTTGAAAAGAAGCTGGGACAAGGCCAGTTGCTCTGGGATGTCAGAAAAGCAGCAATGCCTGGTCTCTCTACTGGTTTTAAGACACCTCATCATCACAGGCGTTTTTAGCTCTGGCTTCCCAGGTGCACTGTCCAGACCCACACTCCAAGGAGCCCCCTGTGCTGTGTGTGAGGACATGGGTCATCACAGAAGGGAAAGGGTGACAGCAGAAAAAGGCCAGGTGCCCTTTAACAAGTCGCTTCCCATCTTTGTGCCTCAGGTTTCCTTGATTTCTAATTCAAACAGGCCATGTAAACGCTCCCCTCAAGGTTCTGTCTAGCTCAGAAACTGCCTGACCTTGACCTCTGGCTTGTGAGCCCCGCACATGCCCATGTCCCCAGCTGGGGATGGATGGGGGTCCTTTCTGGCTTGTGGTCAGCTGTTTCTCAGGAGATCCTGGATGCCTTCTTGCCTCTCCCAGCCATGCTCCCTCCTTGGCAGTCTTATATCATCTTATTTAATCCTCACAGCAAGCCCACAAAGTAGGAATGTTAGGAGGCTCAGAGAGCTGGGTGATTCTCAAGGTCACTTATCTTGTAAGTGGCAGAGACGAAATTCAAATCCACTCTATTCTAAGACCAAAGGCCATGTCCTTGTTTTCTTTTCCCATGTTGCCTTGGGATAGGCAAAGTGTACAAGGAAGAGATGGGGAATCTCCTTATAAAATGCTGCTTATTACTAGCACTGAAACAATCATCTCATACCCTATGGCTTCTAAATAACAACATTTTGTAGTCCAGATGTCTGGTTACAAGCAGCCATGTATGGAGAGGGAGTTGGGAGGAATTGCCTGGGGTCAGGGTGGGGGAGGGTGCCGTTTAGGGAACAGAATGACCTATTAGATGCTATATTCCATGGTGAGATGTACCACATTTGCTGCTTAAAATTAATAAGTCAACCCTGAACTTTCAAGATGGATGCATCAATCTCAGCCAATACACCATGTTTGCAAAATATTGATCTGCTTCTCAAACGATTAGTTTAACAAAACAGGAACAGAGAAGTGACAGTCCTGAGTTCACTATCTGGACCTCAGAGACTTGGGATGGATTAGCAGAGACCTCAGCTCTGACCTCTCAGCCAGCGTGGCCGGGCTGGGTCCACATCAGCAGGCTCGCCTGCTAAGACATGGTGGCTGAGCTGCCGGTCTGAGGGCAGCCCGCCCTGTGCTGGGAGAAAGGCTCGAACGTCACAGACACAAGAAACCACCTAGGGGCTCAAGTCAGAAGACAAAAAAAATGACATTTGTTTTCCAGCTGAGAAATCACGTGCAACCCACAGCAGGCAGGTCTGAGGCAGGGCCAAAAATTCAGAAAGACTAATAATGGATGTAATTCTGTTCTCTTGGTGAATCCTGTTAACAAGATTGCAAGGTAGGCACTAGCATGCCTATTTTAAAGATAAGCAACTAAGGCACTGAAGCTGTCTGCAAGTCTATGGTTAGTTAGCACAGCCTCATAAATCCAACTTCAGCACAAAAACTCAATACAAATCCCTTTTCTCTATAGAAGAATCTGGTGTTGTATGGGAACGCAATCCAGAGGGGACGTCTTGTGTCAAACAGGCTCAAATCCCCTCAAAAAATGTTTCTGTAAAAACAAAATGCATCTCAGAGTCATAGATTTGTAGAGGTCCAAGGTGCAAGGGACCTGAGAACATGGTGTAGGCTTTTCCTTTCAGAAAGGAGACTAGGGTCCTAGACAGGTGGACGCCTCTTAAAGGAAACCCAGCTTGTTCACAGAAGAGACCGAGCAGAGCCCTGCTCCATAGCTAAGACAAGGCACAAAAGGCGGGGAGGCTCAGGGATCCTTGTCCCCAGAGCCCACCTCCTGAGGTCCCCTCGTGCCAGCACGCAACCCAGCACGCATCCCTCCACCCCATCCAGCGCCAATGTCCTCAACTGAACAACAGGCTACAAACATCTTCGGAGAATAACCAACTGTGACAATGAATTCAAAGCAGGTGGTGGGAGCTCAGTAAACAGTTTTATCCACTAAGTGCCGGAGTAACTGGTGGGATCTTGGACGATGACCTGTCCAAGGCCCCACACTTAACAGACAGGCCATCAGGATGGGAATCCAGATTTTCTAGTCGGTAAACCCCATCTCTGCCCTCTTCACCAAAGTGAAGGCCAGCTTTGGTTCTAGTCAAGACAGACTGGATACGGACAATGAAGACCCAGAGGAAATCCGAAACCCTCATTTCCATAAAAGAAGGCAGAACTCTCCGTATCATGGTCCAGTTAACTCTGAGGACGCACATTAGTAAGACTAAGGCAAATGAGATCAAAACAAGAATGTGAACCTGACTGGGGAACAACTGAATCCTACCCAAAGGAGTGGTGTTTTGCTGCCTGAAAGACCCGTTCAGCGGGCCAGGGTGGTCTTCCTCGCTCCAACCTCTCCTAGCTCCTGAAAAGCAGCCTTGGGGCAGTTTGGAGTGTCCCCACTTTGAGAGACAGACAGTGGAAGGGTCAAGAGGGGGAGAAGCAAGAAGGAAGGGAGCTCATGGCCACTTGAGCATCAGGAAGAGGATCTGGCTCCCCACAGCAAAGCATCCTGGGAGGCTGGCTCTCAGCTGCTCTGGTCCTATGGTCTCCGCATGCAGGGCCACAGCACGGTGCTGCTCCAGGTGGAGTCTGGAAGTGGAAAGCATCAGCCCAGTGTAATGTGTGCGTGTGCCAGTGAAAGATGGGCAGCCCTCCTCCCCAAGGAAGAGTGTCCTTTCCTGAATGTGGTGTGCCAGTGAAAGATGGGCGCCTCTTAAAGGAGACTAGGGTCCTAGACAGGTGGCGCCTTTGGGTTTCACAGAAGAGACCGAGCAGAGCCCTGCTCCATAGCTAAGACAAGGCACAAAAGGCGGGGAGGCTCAGGGATCCTTGTCCCCAGAGCCCACCTCCTGAGGTCCCCTCGTGCCAGCACGCAACCCAGCACGCATCCCTCCACCCCATCCAGCGCCAATGTCCTCAACTGAACAACAGGCTACAAACATCTTCGGAGAATAACCAACTGTGACAATGAATTCAAAGCAGGTGGTGGGAGCTCAGTAAACAGTTTTATCCACTAAGTGCCGGAGTAACTGGTGGGATCTTGGACGATGACCTGTCCAAGGCCCCACACTTAACAGACAGGCCATCAGGATGGGAATCCAGATTTTCTAGTCGGTAAACCCCATCTCTGCCCTCTTCACCAAAGTGAAGGCCAGCTTTGGTTCTAGTCAAGACAGACTGGATACGGACAATGAAGACCCAGAGGAAATCCGAAACCCTCATTTCCATAAAAGAAGGCAGAACTCTCCGTATCATGGTCCAGTTAACTCTGAGGACGCACATTAGTAAGACTAAGGCAAATGAGATCAAAACAAGAATGTGAACCTGACTGGGGAACAACTGAATCCTACCCAAAGGAGTGGTGTTTTGCTGCCTGAAAGACCCGTTCAGCGGGCCAGGGTGGTCTTCCTCGCTCCAACCTCTCCTAGCTCCTGAAAAGCAGCCTTGGGGCAGTTTGGAGTGTCCCCACTTTGAGAGACAGACAGTGGAAGGGTCAAGAGGGGGAGAAGCAAGAAGGAAGGGAGCTCATGGCCACTTGAGCATCAGGAAGAGGATCTGGCTCCCCACAGCAAAGCATCCTGGGAGGCTGGCTCTCAGCTGCTCTGGTCCTATGGTCTCCGCATGCAGGGCCACAGCACGGTGCTGCTCCAGGTGGAGTCTGGAAGTGGAAAGCATCAGCCCAGTGTAATGTGTGCGTGTGCCAGTGAAAGATGGGCAGCCCTCCTCCCCAAGGAAGAGCTGTCCTTTCCTCTGACATTATGCCATCACTCCTTGGTTGGGTATTAACATGCCCTTTGAATGAAATGACAATGATGCTAGAGCTGGCATTTGACAGGTTCTTTCTTGCTTGTCAAAATACAAAAAGTTGGCAATCCTGTGATATTCTCCATGATTTTCAAAGTTTAATTGAGTATCCTATGGTAAGTCTAGGGACCTAGTTTTCATGCTACAGATGGGAAATTCAGGCCCAGGGAGGCCATGTTCATACTGGACAGGACCCCTTACATGGAGTCCAGGGTGACTGTCACACCGTAGACAGCCTTGGGCCAGGGAAGGTAGAACCCAAGGGACAGAGAGAGGTCCCTCGGGACTCCAACAGCTCAGCTGGAGCCAGCCCAGAGAACAGGGGGAAAGGGAAGACATCAGCATTCATGGCTCAGGGCCAAACCACGGGGTCCTGCGTTCTCAGCCTCACTGCCCCTATAGCAGGAAATGCACAGAACCTAAACAATCTCTCTGAAAACAGGGACCCTGTTTCCATGGTCTCAAACCATCATTCAGAAGGCATCTGGAAAGAAAGCAATTTACCATTGGAGAGTAGGTGGGATGAATTGCTTGTGCTTGGTTGGACACTACCCTCAAGTCAACAGACAGAAGCAACACAAAGTAAAAATGTGAGTGATTGGTGAGCAAAATCCCACCCCAGGCCCCAGTGAAGCAGAATCCTTTCACTCCCTTAGCTTGCTACACTCTTGCTCATAGCCATTACCATTAAACCTACACCCAAGGGTGCTTATTCCCCACCAGAGGAAATCCCTATTCCCCATCTAGTTTCCACTAGAGAATAACCTCCTGTCCATCTCCAGGAGAGGGTCAGCTCCAGGAGGGACCTCCCTTGACAGAGTTTGCTCCTTCCATATGCCAAAGGCCCGATCTTCAGGCCTGCCAGCTGCCCTCCCACTCCTAACTCAGCCCGGTTCTTCTGGGGGACTTGGTCCTCCTAACCTCTACAGCCACTGCCAGCTTGGGGATGCCATCTGCGTTTGTCTCCACCCCTCTTCATCCTGCTCCATCAAGTCATGGGAGCCCAGTGATACCCTCTCCCTGATCACAGGCCCCAGTGCCCACAATTCACCACTGTCTCGCACACCACCCAGGCCCCGGCTGGCAGCCATAGCTGTCTTCTCATCCATGCGCATCTGATTGCCCCAAGTGAGCCTGAAAGCTCCTTGAAGTCCAGGTCCATTTTTTTTTTCCCCAAAATATCCAGAGTGTGCAGCATACAGTGAGTGATGAACAGAGAGGTGCACTGAATGAGTAAATACACATGCGGCTCAGGAGGCACTGGAAAAGCAAGCCCTTTCCTGGGCACCACTGACATCCTGGCTCGACCAGGCCAGTTTCCATGACTTGAAGCTTGAACAGGACTGCTGGCTCCCACACTGCCGTTCCTCCGAGCAGCTACATTTTCAAACACAAACACCAAATCCCAAACAAGAATAGATGTCATGGGGCTTCTGAGAGGCACATGCCTCACTAGGCATGTCAGTCAAAACAAGATGAATGTTCTTGTTTACAAAAGGATCTGGCCCATTCCAGGAAAATTTCCACCACGATTTAGGACCTAACCCATTACATACCTATAGACCACACTGACTGAATATTTTTCCACCTTTTCCATGTGCTGAACTGGGATGGGGTTTGGTTTCAGGTCAAAAGAGCTGCCGCAATAAAGGCCTCAGCCCCCCACCCCAAGGGTCTCTCCCAACGGGAAACATGACCCCATTCAGGAAACCAAGGCCCAGCAAGTCAGAGAGAGACTTCAGGAGGCAGAAGGATGACCAGGTGACCAGGCATAGAGATGCCCTCAGGACCCAGCAATGCTAACAGCATGAGGACCCACACACAGACCAGCGGGGATCTGCCAAGCAGCCTGTCTCCCTGTGCTCTGAGCTTGCACCCACCTCGGAGGCCTGGCTGGGCTCTGAAACCCCAGCCTCCTATGTTTCTGGGCTCCCACAATCCTAGTCCAGATCTGGGTTTCCAACACAGCAGCCAAGTACAAGAGAGTCTGGTCTGGCTGTTAATGTGAAATAATAACAATAATTCAACAGCCGGGGTGAGGGGATTTCTATTTCTACTAGGTTCTGACAACTGCTTCTCCTCCTCCTTCTGCTGGGAGTTGGGAATGGCCAGCACCCTGGACCTGCAAAGCCTCCGAAGTCCACTTGGCACCCCTGGACTCATCAATCTTCTCCCTGTGGTCTGGGACCCCTCCAACCCTGGACGTCGGGGAGAGGCTCAGCAGCTGTGAGAACCTTCTTTCTTGAAAAAGGTTTTTCCAAAATTATATCAGGTTTCCTTCTACCCCAGCCTGTCAGCGGGGGACTCTTTTGCCTAACATGGTTGAAGAATGTCTTAGAAACGGGTGTGATTCAGGCTGGCTTCAGAGGAGGTTTTCCACCCAGACAGAGCACACCGAGTGTCTGGACGTGGCGGCCCGCTACCCCCGGGGCACCCACACCCTTTCCCTGTCTCCAGACCTCAGTCAGGAGGGCACACTTGACAAAGTAGCGGGTCCAGCCCAAGGATGAAGTCAGACATAGAGTCAACATGCAGCCAAACGAAAGAAACCCACATACTTGTGAACACAGGGGCTTCCTTCTCCATGGCAGCCTTCTCCATGGCTCCTTCTCCCCCAGTTCTCTGAATTTGCAAATCCAATTTGAATGTGCCCAGTATAAATATGTAAGAGCTACTGGGGGAAGTGATGCAAGAATTGAAATCTCACAGACACACATGCCTTTCTCCCAGGAGACAGGGCAAAAACAAAGCCTTTCGGCCTTCTCTTCGGATGGAGATTGCTTTTCCCCTTGTCCCTGCTCAGATGGGCCTCCTTCCACAAACATAGAGTCTAACCAGAGAGGGGCCCAAGACAATTGCTAGAAAAATCAGCTTGCAAAGATGTCTGAAACCTGCGTGTCCAGTTCGCTGATGAATCATAACTGAACTTCCAGCTGTGCCATAGTCTCTCCTGACCAAAAGCAGGATTCTCTTCCTCCTCCATCAGTTCGCCATCTATGCCCTGGGGTGCGGCTGTATCAGGAGGACACTGGCAGGAAGGTAACACGAGCAAGGAAGCTTCTTTAAACTGTCAGAAGTTGCTAATAAGGAGATTAAAAACTGAGATGAGGAAAGAGCCCTACGGAATGGGAGCCCCTGCCTGAGTGCTGCGGCCATGACCTGTGCCCGCCTCCTGTGAGCCCGTGTCTCCCTAACTACTCTCAGGCTGGCCTCTCGAACTCCTGGAGACCAGACCTCCTTGCGTGGGCTGCGCTGAAGAAAGGTAAGGTTATTGCCTGGATCCCAAGGCTCTGCTCTTCTCCTTCTGCAGCTGCTTTCCTGACCAGAAGCTAGGCAGACAGCGTTCTTACGAGGATTTCTTAGCATGGATGCATCGGGGGTGAGGAGTCAGGGAAGGAGACAGGACACATGGAGAAGCTTCCAGAACACCAGCACTATTCTATTCCTTGCTCCTGTTGGTTAAATGGATTTTCTCATGATTATTCACCTTTTTGTACTTTCATGTTTTATGTAGTTTTCTGTATGTATATTTTATTTCATAATTTTAAAAAAGACATCAAAAAATAAGTCAGACTGTTCTTATGGGACTGTCATCATCACTCACCTGTAAAGTACAGACATACTACATGACGGAAACTCGGACTCCAGATAACCCTGTGTCACAGCCCTGAAAACAGGAGCAAGAACCAAGAAGATTTCATTGAAAGTCCTTGTCAGTTGCATCATTTGAGACAATATTTGCAAGTGATGTGACTAATAAGGAATGAATTTCCAAAATATACAAACAGCTCATACATCTCAATATCAAAAAACAAACAACTCCATCAAAAAATGAGCAGAAGCCTAAATAGACATTTCTCCAGAGATGTACAGAGGGCCAACAGGCACAAGAAAAGAGGCTCAACATCATGAATTATCAGGGGAATGCAGATCAAAACCACAATGAGGTATCACTTCACACTGGTCAGAATGGCTCTTACCAAAAAGCCTAAACTAACAAATGCTGGAGAAGGTGTGGAGAAAAGGGAACCCTCCTACTGTTAGTGCAAATATAAATTGGTGCAGCCACTATAAATAACTGTATGGAGGTTTCTTGAAAAGAACTTACAGTTGCCATATGATCCAGCAATTTCACTCCTGGGCATATATCCAGAAAAGATGAAAACTCTAACTCAAAAAGATACATGCACGTCCATGTGCAGAGCAGCCCTATTTGTAGCAGCCAAGACATGGATGTTTAAATGTCTATTGACAGATGAATGGATAACAAAGATGGAACATTACGCAGTCGTAAAAAAGAAGGAAATAATTCCATTTGCAGCAACATAAAAAGACCTAGACATTGTTATAGTAACTGAAGTTGGACACAGAAAGACAAGTGTCATGATATCACTTACCTGTGGAATCTAAAAAAATGATACAAATGAATGTATAGAACAGAAACAAACTCACAGGCATAGAAAACAAACTTAAAGCTATCAAAGGAGAAAGAGGGGAATAAATTAGGAGTTTGAGATTAACACGTATCCATACTACTGTATAGAAAATAACCGCAATGACCTATTTATGGCACAGGGAACTATGTTCAACAGCTCATAATAAACAATAACAGGAAAAAGGATATACATTTGTGTGTGTGTGTGTGTGTGTGTGTGTGTGTGTGAGTGTGAGTGTGTGTGTAACTGAATCACTTTGCCGCACACCTGAAACTAAGGTATGCACATTCATTCATGTCCAATTCTTGTTGCCCCATGGACTTCAGCCAGCCTGGCTCCTCTGTCCAGGGGATTTTCCAGGCAAGAATACTAGAGTGGGTTGCCATTTCCTACTCCAGGGGATCTTCCCAACCCAGGGATCGAACTTGCATCTCTTCCATCTCCTGCATTGGCAGGTGGATTCTTTACCACTGAGCCACCTTGGAAGCTCCTAAAAAGGACACAACATTGCAAATCAGCCGTATATCAATACTAAGCTATTTGTTTGGAAAAGAAAATCCAGTCTTGAGGGGCAGGCACCTCCCAGAAGAAGAATGCTGAGGTAGAGGTCAGAAAGAATGAGACCCCACCATGGGATGAATGGGCCAGAAACCCTCAGAGCACTCGTTAATACAACAGTCTGATGATGGATCAAGGAGCTGAGCCTATCAACAAGGTCATGGTTGGGGCCTGTGTTTTATTGTTTGTACCTGCCTCAGGAGGTCATGACGTGATGTAGGTAGGACCTCTGGCCATCGGAGAGGGAGAGTCTTCTGTGGTCCTGCCGCTTCACTCCTGAGAGTTGCTCATGGTTTCAGCACAGCCTCAATTAAGGTGGCAAGAACATTCAAGTCATCAGGAGACTGAGTCAAGTCCTGGCCAGATCAGGAGCCTCAGGACCACCTCTTCGCCTTCCAGAATCTTCGACTCAGCACTCTTTCCTCCACAATGCATTCTGAGCCCTGCCCCAGACACAGCTCGTACTGTCACAGGTCCATGGTCTGCTCCCATTGGACCAATTACATCTCTTTTTAAAAGCTACCTCCACCATGAAGCCTCTCTGAACCTCTTAATCAGAATGAACACCTCTCAGTGGTGTTCCCTCAAAGCTGATTCTGGGTCCCTCACACTAATACTTGCTTCTCTGATTATCAGTCCCCATCACATTCAAATATCCGTCATCCCTCTCAACTAAGAATCCTGAGGTCGGAAATCTGGTCATCTTAATTTTCACATCTATAGAGTATGTATAGGGGCATACCTGGTGGCTCAGAAAGTAAAGAATCTGCCTACGTTATGGCAGACCTGGGTTTGATTCCTGGGTCGGGAAGATCCCTTGAAGAAGGAAATGGCAACCCACTCCAGTAGTCTTGCCTGAGAAGTCCCATACTTTGGCCACCTGATGTGAATAGCCAACTCATTTGAAAAGACCTTGATGCTGGGAAAGACTGAAAGCAGGAAGAGAAGGGTACAGTAGAGGAAAAGATGGTGGAATGGTATCACCAACTCAATGGACATGGGTTTGAGCAAACTCCGGGAGATGGTGAAGGACAGAGAAGCCTGGTGTGCTGTGGTCCATGGGGTCTCAAAGAGTGGACACAACTGAACAATAAAATAACAAGAATATGTGTATTCTTATTAATTCTTACAACTATAGAATGAAAACTATATTCTAAATAAATATCAATACATCTCTACCTCTACAATGTGCCTACTGGATATATAGTAGGTGTGCAGGAAGCAATCAATGCTCATTTGTAAGTCAGGGTCTAAGAGGAGGCAGGCCCAGCATGTAGGAGGCCATCACAAAGCACACAGGGCCCCGGAGGCACACAGTGAGCACTACAGAAGGCCTCTGCCTCTCAATCCACTCCTCTCCACTGCCACCTTCTCGCTCCGGACTGATGGCTAGGCTTCATAGTTATTTATAAGGTGTCGGCCCTGCCTCCAGTCCCCATCCATCCTTCACATTAAGCTAGAGAGATCTCGCAAAGTTTACATCACTTCTATCATCCCTGTGCTTAAACTCTTCCACAACTCCCCACTGCTCTTGGGGTCATGGTCAACATCCTCAGCATGGCCTTCATGGATGCTCTGCCTCACATCTGACCACATATAAAACCACTCTCAGCCTCCGCTTCCTGATTCTCCAGCCATCCTGGACTTTCTCCCCTGCCTTCCAAGAGTGGGCCTCCTTTATGATTCATGGATCTGCATGTACCATGTCCTGTAACAAGCTTCTCCACCCAGTCGTATTTCAGACTTCCTACTCAAATTGAAGATCTCTCTTCAGTGAGCCTTCCCTAATGGCCCCTCCACCCCCACCATCAGGGAGGAACACTCTTTAGTCATGCAGTCCTTGTGATCCTCCTCCAGAACACTCAAGGCATCCACAAATACTTGCTTACAGCCTCTTTGCTTCCCTACAGCAGGAGTTGGCTGATTCTGTAAAGGGTCAGCTCGTGAATATTTTGGGTTTCTCTGGTAGCTCAGTTGGTCAAGAATCTGCCTACAATGCAGAACACCCCAGTTCAATTCCTGGGTTGGGGAGATTCCCTGGAGAAGGGATAGACTACCCACTCCAATATTCTTGGGCTTCCCTGGTGGTTCAGTTGGTGAAGAATTTGCCTGCAATGCAGGACTCTTAGGTTTGATCCCTGGGTTGGGAAGGTCCCTAGAGAAGGGACCGTGTGTGTGTGTGTGTGTGTGTGCACCCGTGCTCAGTCCCTCTGTCATGTCTGTCTCTCTGCGACCCTATGGACTGCAGCCTGCCAGGCTCCTCTGTCCATGGGATTTCCCAGGCAAGATACTGGAGTGGGTTGCCATTTCCTTCTCCAGGGGAATCTTCCCCATCCAGGGATGAAATCCACATCTCTCACACCTCCTGCACTGGCAGGCAGATTCTTTACCAGTAGTGCTGCCTGGGAAGCCCTATTTTAGGCACTGCTTGGCAACTGCTCGAATCTGTCATCACAGAACACAAGTGGTCAGAGATAACATGTAAACAAATGAGAGTGGTTGCTGTTCCAATCTCATTTTATTTATGGACACTGAAATTTGAATTTCATAGAATTTTCACATTTCATAAAATGTCCTTCACTTGAAAACTTTTTCATCTCTTTTTGAAAAAATGTGAAAGCCCTTCTGAGCTAGCAGGCCATAAAAAGAACAGATGGTGGGGCAGACTTGGCCCGCGGCCTGTAGTTTGCCAACCCCGGCACAAGTTCTCAGTTCCGTGGAAAGAGAAACTATATCTTCACTGCTGTGCTCCCCCAGCACAGGGCCTGTTCTTAGAAGATGATTCATAAAACGTTTGTTGAATGCCTTCATATGCAGATGAGAGCAGCGCTTCCCAGTGCGTATGCTACAGAACACCAGTCCAACGGGATACTCCATACAGATAGGACCACTTTTATCAATGAAATTTACAAATACTACCATTCCTAGAAATACTTGCTTACAGCCTCTTTGCTTCCCTACAGCAGGAGTTGGCTGATTCTGTAAAGGGTCAGCTCGTGAATATTTTGGGTTTCTCTGGTAGCTCAGTTGGTCAAGAATCTGCCTACAATGCAGAACACCCCAGTTCAATTCCTGGGTTGGGGAGATTCCCTGGAGAAGGGATAGACTACCCACTCCAATATTCTTGGGCTTCCCTGGTGGTTCAGTTGGTGAAGAATTTGCCTGCAATGCAGGACTCTTAGGTTTGATCCCTGGGTTGGGAAGGTCCCTAGAGAAGGGACCGTGTGTGTGTGTGTGTGTGTGTGCACCCGTGCTCAGTCCCTCTGTCATGTCTGTCTCTCTGCGACCCTATGGACTGCAGCCTGCCAGGCTCCTCTGTCCATGGGATTTCCCAGGCAAGATACTGGAGTGGGTTGCCATTTCCTTCTCCAGGGGAATCTTCCCCATCCAGGGATGAAATCCACATCTCTCACACCTCCTGCACTGGCAGGCAGATTCTTTACCAGTAGTGCTGCCTGGGAAGCCCTATTTTAGGCACTGCTTGGCAACTGCTCGAATCTGTCATCACAGAACACAAGTGGTCAGAGATAACATGTAAACAAATGAGAGTGGTTGCTGTTCCAATCTCATTTTATTTATGGACACTGAAATTTGAATTTCATAGAATTTTCACATTTCATAAACTGTCCTTCACTTGAACACTTTTTCATCTCTTTTGAAAAATGTGAAAGCCCTTCTGAGCTAGCAGGCCATAAAAAGAACAGATGGTGGGGCAGACTTGGCCCGCGGCCTGTAGTTTGCCAACCCCGGCACAAGTTCTCAGTTCCGTGGAAAGAGAAACTATATCTTCACTGCTGTGCTCCCCCAGCACAGGGCCTGTTCTTAGAAGATGATTCATAAAACGTTTGTTGAATGCCTTCATATGCAGATGAGAGCAGCGCTTCCCAGTGCGTATGCTACAGAACACCAGTCCAACGGGATACTCCATACAGATAGGACCACTTTTATCAATGAAATTTACAAATACTACCATTCCCCTTCCTAGAAAATTTCAATGTTTGGTGCATAAAGTATACCAAGAGCTCAGAACTAGTCACAGAACTTGCCTGACTTAGATCAAAGAACTAACTACCTTTTTTTTTTTTTTTAAGATTTTTTTGACATGAACCTTTTTTTTTTTTTTAGAGAGAGAGAAACTTTTTTTGTTTGTTCAAATTTATGGCTGTTCTAGGTCTTCATTGCTACTCCTGGGCTTTCTCTAGTTGTGGCAAATGAGGACTACTCTCTAGTTGTGGTGTGCGGGCTTCTCATTGCAGTGGCCTTTCTTGCTGCAGAGCATAGGCTCTAGGCACATGAGCTCGGTAAGTTGCAGCTTACTGCTGTACTCACACCAAGACATATGGGATCTTCTGGGACCAGGGATGGAACCCGTGTCTCCTTCACTGGCAGCCAGATTCTCAATCACTGAACCACTAGGGAAGACCTAGCATGAACCACTTTTTAAGCTCTTTATTGAATGTGCTACAATATCGCCTCTGTTTTACGTTTTGGTTTTTTTGGCCCCAAGGCATGTGGGATCTTAGGTTTCCAACCAGGGATCAAATCCATACCCCCTGCATTGCAAGGTAAAGTCTTAACTGCTAGACCATAAAGGAAGGCCCAGAACTATTAATATCTTTAACCCAAAACATCTACCAGCATCAACAGGCAACCCTACCTGAAAACACTGCAGTGAGGACAGAAGGCAAGGACACAGAAGAACAACTCAAACTACAGCATCAGAGGTGACTGAACCCCACCCTAGAGATTCTGATTCCATAGGTCTTGTGTGGGGTCTAAGACCTGACATTTCTCACAAGTTCTCAGCTGAGGCAGATGCTGCTAATCTGGAGACCCCATTTAGAAAAACACAGATCTGGAAACAAGGACCTTCAGGGCTGAAGTCCTGCACCAGAGGTTTTCTCCTCCTCCCAGGAACCTGATCCCAGGAGGACCCCAGCTTCGTCACTTCCTGACACTGGCATAAGGAACTGTGACCCATCTCTCCAGGGTTCAGGCAAGGCACCTACCCATAAAGGGCTGCACTGTGTCCCCTGCCAAATACATGTTAAGTCCTAAACCCCAGTACCTGTGACCAGGACTTTATTTGGAAATAAGGTCTTTGGGGATGCAACCAAGTAAGCCTGTAATTCAATATAGCTTGTGTCCTTATGAAAGAAGAGAGAAAAACAGGGAGGAGGAGGCTTCCCTGGTGGTCCAGTGGATAAATAGTCCGCCTTGCAGGGCAGGGGGGCACCGGTTCGATCCCTGGCCCAGGAAGATCCCATGTGCCATGGAGCGGCTGGACCGATGTGTCCAATTAGGAGCCAGCACTCTGGAGCGCATGAGCCCAGAACCGGTGCTCTGCAGCGAGAGAGGCCACTGCAATGGGAGGCCCACACAGGTCAAAGAATAAAGATAGATGAACATAAACAAATAAACAATAAAAGAGGCCAAAAGTTTTTAAAAATTAGGGAGGAGGAGGAGGCCTTATGAATACAGAGACACAGGAAGGCGACCACATGAGGACAGAGGCAGACTGGCATGTGGAGGCAGCAAGCCAGGGAATGCCAAGGATGGACGACCACCCTGGAAGTCAGAGAGGCAAGGAGGAGCCTCCTCTACAAGGTCTCAGGAGTACAACCCTGCAAATCCTCAATTCTGGACTTCCGGTTCCCAGAACTATGAAATGATTCATTTCTGTTTATTTAGGTCATCCAGTGTGCAGCACTCTTTCCTCTAACTAGGTGATTTCTCACCATCGCAGATATAAGCCACTCACACACACATCCACACATGGAACCCCGATGAAGCTCCAGCCAAGCCCTAACCTTGCTGAGTGTTGGTATGAACCTCAAGGGAATGATGGGCCACTGTTCACTGATGCTTTGTCATCTCCACACCGCTGCTAGCCAGGGATAGTTTGAGCTGGGGTCTCTCTCTGGAAATTATTTGATTCATATGATGCTTTGTTGGAGTCCTGTCCCAGGGCTGGTTTTGGCCAAGAGCATGTGATTATTTTTCTAGTCTAAAAAAAGAGTAAATGAATACATTAAGGAGATTTGGCTTTGCCCCCATGCCAGCTCGACTGGTCCCGTTTCTCACTGGGAGACACGCACAAAGGGCTTCTCACTGGCAAATAAGGAGTTTCTTCTCCTCCAGGTCTGAGCTAGAAATGACTTCTGTAATCGACATGGAAAAGTCCAAGCAGTAGATATTTTCACAGTCTGAGCACCTTGGTTTTAGTCACAAATTATACCCCTCTCGTCTTTCAAAAAATAAGGGGTATAATTTTTATTCTCAAAGGTGGCAGACACAGTTTTGTGCCCGATACCTTAGGATGGTGCCAAGAAAGGAATGTGGACACAGTGTGTCACTGCTGACAGAGTGAATGGGGACCCCAGGGGACAGGAAGCTCAGAGCCCAAAGAGTAGAAATGAGAACCAACCAAACGCCTTTCGTGCCTCTCCAATCCATGCCAACCCAGGCTGCCTGCTCACACAGAGTCCGTGTGGACTTGGAAACCTTCAGATATTTTACAAGTAGGTCAAAGCCATGTTTTCTGCTGTAGCAGATCATGAGATGGTCAGGATGCCGTCCCCTACCCCAAGGCCCTTGAAAAATAAGAGAGAGGTCTGACTCTTTGAGATGGGTAGAGTCCCTCCCTTTCCCCAAACCTGGGAATTAAGTGTTCCCCTCCGGCATCCATTCCAAAGCCAACATCTCATCTCAGATGTCCAGCCAACCCACGAACAGCATGATAGTCTCCGTCCAGGAGTGTAGACTTCTGGAACATCCACATCTCAGCATCTGACTAAGAGCTGAGAACTAATCTAGCCAGGGAAAAGGCAGGATGTCACAGAGGACAATCAGTCCCGGCTTTGCAGGTATGCCTGATCTTTTGTTTCCTTTTGTTTTAAAATCTAAACTTTCTGCACAAACAGCAGCAAGCTAGTTAACCCTTCGAAACCTAAAGTTTCTGAGCTGTAAGATAAAAATGACAAGGAACGCTTGGCAGAGGGGTTTGCAAGAATTTTGTGTGGTGCTGGATGTGTCTGGTACATCCCTACTAACATATCACGCACTTCCTACAGCCAAGTATGAGCCTAAGCCAAGCACACACACGAATCCTTCTCCTCCTCACAACCAATGCTAACATCTCTCATTCTGCAGATGAGGGCCATGGGGCACAAGGAAGTCAAGGCACTTGCCTATGATCACACAGCCAGTAAGCAGCCAAGCTGAGCTCAGACAGACTGGCAGTGGGCATATGTTCTCATCACAGGGATCTTCCGCATCCCCATAAAGGGGTTAAAAATGAATGCCAACCTTCATTTGTTCATTCAACACTTTACCTTTGTAACATTCACAGAAGGAATGCTCACAGGAGGTTCTCAGACAATAAAATATAGCCTCTCCGTTAATGATATAAGACTTAAGAAGAATGTATATTTTAAAAATATATTAACATATATTAATAATACATACTAATTAATAATATATATTATTATATGTGTATATATTTTATATTATGCCCAGCTGATCATCTGTATCTGATTCTGTGTGATCCCATCAACTGTAGCCTTCCAGACTCCTCGGTCCATGGAATTTTCCATGCAAGAATACTGGAGTGAGATGCCATAAATATGTCTATATTTATTTAAACTGTATATTCTATAGTTATAGATACAGATACGTATCTACAGCTAGCACTGCACCTAATGAATATGTAGTAGGTGCACAATAAGCAATCAAAACTCATTAAGTCAGGGATCTCAAGGATGCAGGCCCAGTGTCCTGGTGGGGCAGGCAGGCCTCTCCAGCTTTGCCCAGGTGGCAGGACTTCTGCTGAGCCCAGAGCTGAGATCCTGGATTCCCTGGAGCTGAGCCAGATGACTAAGCAGCCTCATGATTCTGGTCCTTCTCGATGCCCTTCCTCCAAAGGCAGGAGAGCCTTTAAAAATGCCTAATGAAACTCAAAAGGTTTTGCACAGCAAAAAAAAACTACAGACAAGGTGAACAGACAACCCACAAAATGGGAGAAAATCATAGCAAATGAAACAGCAAAGAATTAATTTCCAAAATATACAAACAACTCAGACAACTCAATACCGAAAAAACAAACAACCCAATCAAAAAACGGGAAAAAGACCTAAAAAGACATTTCTCCAAAGAAGACATACAGATGGCCAAAAAACACATGAAATGATGCTCAACCTCACTTATTATTAGAGAAGTGCAAATCAAAACTACAATGAGATATCACCTCACACCCGTCAGAATGGCCATCATCAACAAATCTACAGACAGTAAATGCTGGAGAGGGTGCAGAGAAAAGGGAACACTCCTGCATTGCTGGTGGGAATGTACATTGATACAACCACTATGGAAGACAGTATGGAGATTCCTTTAAACATCTAAGAATAGAAGCACCATATGACCCAGCAATCCCACTATTAGGCTTATACCCTGATGAAATCATAATTGAAAGAGACACCTGCACCCCTATGTTCATCGCAGCACTCTATACAATAGCTAGCATATAAGACTTAAGAAATATTTTTATTATTACATATATTAATAATACATACTAATTAATAATATATATTATTATATGTGTATATATTTTATATTATGCCCAGCTGATCATCTGTATCTGATTCTGTGTGATCCCATCAACTGTAGCCTTCCAGACTCCTCGGTCCATGGAATTTTCCATGCAAGAATACTGGAGTGAGATGCCATAAATATGTCTATATTTATTTAAACTGTATATTCTATAGTTATAGATACAGATACGTATCTACAGCTAGCACTGCACCTAATGAATATGTAGTAGGTGCACAATAAGCAATCAAAACTCATTAAGTCAGGGATCTCAAGGATGCAGGCCCAGTGTCCTGGTGGGGCAGGCAGGCCTCTCCAGCTTTGCCCAGGTGGCAGGACTTCTGCTGAGCCCAGAGCTGAGATCCTGGATTCCCTGGAGCTGAGCCAGATGACTAAGCAGCCTCATGATTCTGGTCCTTCTCGATGCCCTTCCTCCAAAGGCAGGAGAGCCTTTAAAAATGCCTAATGAAACTCAAAAGGTTTTGCACAGCAAAAAAAAACTACAGACAAGGTGAACAGACAACCCACAAAATGGGAGAAAATCATAGCAAATGAAACAGCAAAGAATTAATTTCCAAAATATACAAACAACTCAGACAACTCAATACCGAAAAAACAAACAACCCAATCAAAAAACGGGAAAAAGACCTAAAAAGACATTTCTCCAAAGAAGACATACAGATGGCCAAAAAACACATGAAATGATGCTCAACCTCACTTATTATTAGAGAAGTGCAAATCAAAACTACAATGAGATATCACCTCACACCCGTCAGAATGGCCATCATCAACAAATCTACAGACAGTAAATGCTGGAGAGGGTGCAGAGAAAAGGGAACACTCCTGCATTGCTGGTGGGAATGTACATTGATACAACCACTATGGAAGACAGTATGGAGATTCCTTTAAACATCTAAGAATAGAAGCACCATATGACCCAGCAATCCCACTATTAGGCTTATACCCTGATGAAATCATAATTGAAAGAGACACCTGCACCCCTATGTTCATCGCAGCACTCTATACAATAGCTAGAACATGGAAACAACCTAGATGTCTATCAACGAATGAATGGATAAAGAAGCTCTGGTACATTTACACAATGGAGTATTTCTCAGCTGTAAAAAGAAATGCAGAAGAATCAGCCCTATTGAGGTGGATGAACCTAGAACCTATTATACAAAGTGAACTAAGTCAAAAAGAAAAGGACAAATACAGTATACTGACACATATATATGGAATCTAGTAAGATGGTACCAATAAATACACACGCAGAGCAGCGATGCAGAAACAGACATAGAGAACACACCTATGGACACTGGGGGGAAGGAAGATCAGGCGAGAGGTATGGAAAGAATAACATGAAAACCTACACTATCATATGTAAAAGAGATAACCATTGTGATTGAGCTGTAAGACTAAAGGAACTTACCTGGGGGCTATGCATCAACCTGGGGGGTGGGACGGAGGGAAAAGGGAGGCGGACTTGGGGATATATCTATGACTGCTTTGGGATTATGTATAGCTGTAAACAACAAAACTCTGTGAAAGGCATATAACAATAACGTCGCTGTACACCTGAAACTAATGCAACATTGTAAAACAACCAAACCCCATTTAAAAAAAAAAATGCATGGGTCTCTGCTGAGCTGGGTCTGCTCTGTGGAATTCTCTTCAGTCCTGCACTTCACAGAGAGGCTGTCTGTCATGGGCTCCCAGCCCAGGCAGGACCTTGGTTTCGAGACTGACAGAGGATGAACCAGGTGTGTGGTAGACCCCTGCACCATCGACAAGGCTGTCTGAGGGGCCCGGCAGCTGCGAGAGCCATCAGGAAGCCAGTGGCTGTCTGAGTCACCCCTCAGGGCGGGCCTGGGGCACTCCACAGAGCCAGTGTGCTCCAGAACCCTCCCTCTGCTGGGTGGAGAGAACAGTGCCCTTTCTCTGGGCCAGGAAAGGACCAGAAAAGCCACATCTTCAAAGGAAGCCATGGTGACAGGCCAAGGACGGAATGTGCCCTCTGGTTCAAGGGCCCTCGCCTCAGAGACAGACCTGGATCCGGAGGCTGGCTTGGCTCCTGTTTAGGCACACTGCATTTCCACTTGCGAAATGGACCTAACGAGTCCCACTTCCCTGGACCTCGGGACGTACATGGAAGCCTCTGCACAGTGTCTAGAATATACTTATGAGGAGAAAACAGTGGTTATGGATGATGATTATGATGGGAAGAAGAATATTAAAAAGCAATCATCCAGACCTGTTCTAAGTCTTTGCCTTGGTAAAGCTTTCTGTTAGGCACTCAGATAAAGCTCCTATGCTCATCTTAATATAACAAGTGTCAGTCACTCAGTGGTGTCTGACTCTGTGGGATCCCATGCACTGTAGCCCACCAGGCTCCTCTGTCCATGGGATTCTCCAGGTGAGAATACTGGAGTGAGTTGATACCCCCTTTTCCAGGGGATCTTCCCACGCCAGGGATCAAACCCATGTCTCACACACTGCAGGCAGATTCTTTATCATCTGAGCCACCAGATATCACACATACAACACACACACACACGGTGGCCTTGTGTTAGATATTGTTCTGAGCATTCTATAAATACTAATTCAGCCCTCATAACAATTTCATGTGGTGGGTACCATTTTTACGCCCATTTCACAGATGAAAAAGAGGCACAGAGAGGTTAGGTGATCTGCCCAAATTCATGAACTGTAACAAACAGAGTCAAGCTAGGATTTAAACCTAGGAAGGCTGCCCTGGAGTTCATGTTTTTAAACACAGCTACATTGCACTGCTCCATTATTATTTCTATAGACAGTGCCTCAGTGAGTGTTACATCCTCTCACCTTGTTGGGTAGTGCTGCTCTCTCTGACTGGAAAGGAGGAACCCAAGGGTCAGCAGGAGCCTCCTCTACCATTCTGAAGCCCCCAAAGCACCAACAAAGCCCAGCTCAGAGTGGGCTCTCTGCTGAGCCTTGCTGATCCATCTGCCAAGACCTACTGTGTCCTTTTTCCCCTTCAACACGGCACCCCTGCCTCCCTAGCAGAGATTCAAAGCACACACTCAGCATGCGGCTGGTGGCCCGCCCAACTCCCCTCCAGGGCGGTGCTTTCAAATTTGTAACCTTCAACCACAGTAAGAAATTTATTTTCCATTGTGATCCATACACGTCTAGTATGTAAGTAACTGCTACAAAGGACTCATGAAACATCTAACCTTATTACATGGGATATACTTTCGTAACCTTTCTTTTGCATTGAATGTGACCTACTAAATTGATTTTATAATCCACTTATGGGTTGTGGCCATGGCCTGAAAAATGCTTCTTAGGGTAGTTCACTCCTCACGTGGGAACATGCCATTTCTGAGCACACAGCACACCTTCCCGAAGCTGGAAAGTCCTGTCTCCTGTGTGTGACCCCATGGTGCGGTCACAGCCTTGGCGGTAACTGACCTCCCCAGAGCCCTGAGCCTGGCTGGAGCTCTGAGGCTGTGCAAACTGGATACGGGCTAGGAGCTAAAGACCTGAACTCAAATCAGCATCTGTGGGAGGCACGGAATTAAGAACATGGTTTCAGAGCCTGCTGGAAATGAGTTCAAGCTCTGGTTGGGATTTGGGTGGGGTCTTTACCTCCCATAAGCAACAAGTTCCTCAATCAGACATGGAAATCATTAATGTCCAGGGCAGAGGGTGGCTGAAAGGGTAGCTGGAGGGTGGATGGGGGCTGGCTGGGCGGAGGGCTGATGGGAAGGCTGGGGGGGGTAGATGGGAAGGTGGATAGGTGGAGGGCTGGGAGGGTTCGTGGAGACACAGGAAATGCTCAGCAAAGGGTCAGAACCCATGCCACTGAATAGTGCTCATTTGACTGGTGGTGGGAGATCTTTGCTGTCCTCTGGACACCCGACCCCAAACCTTACAGGGCCTTCCGTCCCCCTCTCTGTGTCTCCGTAAGTGCAGACTCTACAACCTTCAGAATAAAGTGTCCAGAGCGCTTCCCCAGCACATGGTTAACACTCAATAAACGTCTGAACCAATTAAGCAAGAGGCTGGGACTTACTCATCCAATAAGTCACCTGTCACTGAGTGTTTCTTTGAAAAAGGTGTTTCATACAACCCACTCCAGAGCCTGTGACCAGTAAAGCTTGTTGCATGCATTTCATTCATTTGGTCTCATTTGACATCTCTGGACACAGGACAGGGCACCCCCCCTTTAGGATGGAAAAGAGAGGACAGGTTCCAACATGGCTTCCTCAAGGCCCTCCTGAGTCACGACTGGTAACAGAGCTGGCCTCGCTAAGCCTGCTGATCCCTCACAGCCTTTCCAGGGAGGAACGCATTTCTCTGTAAGTAGCTCATAGCCATAGTAACACTGAGGCTCCCTGTGATGAGAAGCAGCACAGGACTTATGGGTTAGGAGGCAGGCAGGACGTGGATTTCCACCTCAGGTTGGACTGTTCATGTGACCCAGTGGTGGCAGAGAATCCTTAAAGAACATGTACCCCTGACGTCCAGACAGGGAAAGGATGCTACAAACCGTCTACCTTGAGCAGGTGTGCCCAGGGGAGCTCTGAGGCCCTGAGCCTGGCTGGAGCTCTGAGGCTGTGCAAACTGGATACGGGCTAGGAGCTAAAGACCTGAACTCAAATCAGCATCTGTGGGAGGCACGGAATTAAGAACATGGTTTCAGAGCCTGCTGGAAATGAGTTCAAGCTCTGGTTGGGATTTGGGTGGGGTCTTTACCTCCCATAAGCAACAAGTTCCTCAATCAGACATGGAAATCATTAATGTCCAGGGCAGAGGGTGGCTGAAAGGGTAGCTGGAGGGTGGATGGGGGCTGGCTGGGCGGAGGGCTGATGGGAAGGCTGGGGGTAGATGGGAAGGTGGATAGGTGGAGGGCTGGGAGGGTTCGTGGAGACACAGGAAATGCTCAGCAAAGGGTCAGAACCCATGCCACTGAATAGTGCTCATTTGACTGGTGGTGGGAGATCTTTGCTGTCCTCTGGACACCCGACCCCAAACCTTACAGGGCCTTCCGTCCCCCTCTCTGTGTCTCCGTAAGTGCAGACTCTACAACCTTCAGAATAAAGTGTCCAGAGCGCTTCCCCAGCACATGGTTAACACTCAATAAACGTCTGAACCAATTAAGCAAGAGGCTGGGACTTACTCATCCAATAAGTCACCTGTCACTGAGTGTTTCTTTGAAAAAGGTGTTTCATACAACCCACTCCAGAGCCTGTGACCAGTAAAGCTTGTTGCATGCATTTCATTCATTTGGTCTCATTTGACATCTCTGGACACAGGACAGGGCACCCCCCCTTTAGGATGGAAAAGAGAGGACAGGTTCCAACATGGCTTCCTCAAGGCCCTCCTGAGTCACGACTGGTAACAGAGCTGGCCTCGCTAAGCCTGCTGATCCCTCACAGCCTTTCCAGGGAGGAACGCATTTCTCTGTAAGTAGCTCATAGCCATAGTAACACTGAGGCTCCCTGTGATGAGAAGCAGCACAGGACTTATGGGTTAGGAGGCAGGCAGGACGTGGATTTCCACCTCAGGTTGGACTGTTCATGTGACCCAGTGGTGGCAGAGAATCCTTAAAGAACATGTACCCCTGACGTCCAGACAGGGAAAGGATGCTACAAACCGTCTACCTTGAGCCACAGCAGGCTGACTTCCCTGAAGTTGCACATGGGAGAACTCACTTCTTTGAGAGGCTAATTAGTCATGACAGCGCTGGGCTTCACATATAATTGCACTGGTCCCATTTGGGTCTGCTTAGGTCAGCTGTGATGGAATTTCCATTACCTACTGTGTTTTGGTTACTGGAGAACAATGTGTGTTTAGAGAAGGGGGTGTGGTCAAGAGGAAGCTTGAAAAGCGGGAATATCTTGAGTGTCTGTAAAACCCATCTGTGATTTGAAAACTTGAGAAAGATGATGAATCTCTGTGAGTGGTGAAGAGTCTTGGAATCTCAGCTCTGTCTGCGGGAACGACTGCTGGCAGGCAGTGTGGGCTTTTGAAATCCAAGTCTCTCCGGCAACAGAACAGAATGAGCTCCCCCCAGCTTGGCCGCTGAGAGTGGAAACAAGACCCAGGAAAGGGAGACTTTGTGTTCTGCTCACCTGGCCACCAGCCCATGAGCTGCCAGAGACACAGACCGTGGTCATGGATATACGGGTATTGGTTTCTGAGCCAGGAATGTGCAAGCATCGATGAGGGTGAAACAGAATGACCTCACCTCTCCCGCCTTCCAGAGAGCCATGACGTCCATGCACCAGACATCCCTCTGGGTAAACAGGTGCACCAAGGCAGGGAGCGCCAGCAAATGACCCACTGCCCCATGTGTTAGAGCTGGGAGGAGTTAGAGCTGAGATTTTGACGAGATAAACTCTTGTGGGCATCTGTCCTATGTGTTTTAGAATGCTGAGGAGCATCTCTGGCCTCTATCTACTGGATGTTGATAGTATCCTTCCTCCCTCCCAAGTTGTGACAACTAAAATGCTTCCAAACATTGCCCAACGTATCCTAGGGGGCAAAGGCCATCATGGATTGAGGACCACTTATCTAGACTAGTAGTTCCCAAAGCAGATTCTAAGGAACATTAATTCAGCAGGCTCCTCTACAGCCCAAGTATTCCATGGTCATCTAAGTTTGGGAATCACTGCAATGATTCATCATACTAATGGGTTGGCCAAAAAGCACATTCTGACTTCTCCATAACATCTTATGGAAAACCCAAAAGCACTGAAAAGTTCTACAGTAAGAAGAAATCTGTTAAATAACTTTAACTGAGTTTTGCAAACTGTCTCAAATAAACTGCTTTTATTATCTATTTATGTCTTTCAGAGCTAAAGAATATATTGTGAGATTTTTTTTTATTGTGAGATTCTTATCTGTGTGTATGCGACAGCACAATATACCAGGCAACCTTTTTCCCATTGACTTGATGATAGAAAGCCAGAAGCCAGTTCTGTTCCTAAGTCCTATTAACAGATGCATGGAAGAGCCATGCCTATAAGCTTGGAGTCGATTCCCAGTCCACCTGCCAAGACACACATGGCTTGGGTGTTATCCACGACAAGGGTCCATCTTCTCGTACCATGTCACAATGTGATGAGAACATCCACCTGGAGAGCGAAAGCTAGTGATTATCAGCACGATACTCCCGGAAGAACCCCCCCAGCAGGCACTTTCTGCAGGCAGAGTCAAAGAGGATCCCACAGAGGCAATGGCCATGACCATGGAGGACACAGGGAGGCGTCAGCTGTTTAACATCACACCCACGAGGGCCTCCCAGCCCACCCAGGTGCAATTCCCACCTGAGTCACTCAACCTAGCTCATCTCTGTCTCCATACATTGCACCTTCAGATGGGGGCCAGCACAGAGTGGGCTTTGATCAAGTCTGGTGGAAGGAGTATGTTCACGAACAGAGCTCAAGAGCTCGAGCATCAACAAGTCTTGACGACAGTGCACAGATCACCACTCCTCCCTGCCCTCTCCACACTCTCCTTGGATCCCATTCCATCCTGGTCTTTCTGGCTGCAGACAACTACTGTTTTTAGGGACAGCAGCTCCCCCTCCTCTGAACTGTTCACAGTCCATCTCCGCACCTGCACCAGTTCCAAGAGATATGAGATCTAATTCCAGCTCCTGTCAGTTGGCCCTGTGTCCCTCCTGGAGGCAGCGTATCAAGGAGCCAGTTTCCTGTCGCCCTGGCCCAAGCAAATGCAGCAACGGATCACCTTCCCGGTGGCCTTGGCTGCCCAGGCTAAGGGCTGGAGGAACCACAGATAGACTCTCAATCTCAGATTGCAAAACAATTCAAATAATATTGAAAGAGAAACTGTGGACAGCGTGACATTCTGTAATTTTGCACGAGGACTGAACTATAATTGTACCTGGTGACCTCTGCCATCCCGGGAATGCTCCTTCTGCCCTAAGGGGCAGAAGAGGATCTCAGGGATTGCTCCCAGCCCTTTGCGACTTTCCAAGCAGAGGGGGTGTAAGAACAGGGAGGGAAAGGGGAAGTTTCCAAGCTGAAGCGCAGGCCTGGAAAACCCCTCTGTTGGTTTACCTTGGCTCCAGCCAGTCTTAAGCCTACAATGGTAACCACAGGTCACTGATCAGGGGCTTAGGGCTCAGCCCCAGGGCAGCTGCAGCCAATGGGTGTCTCAACAGCTGCAAAATGAATGCAGCAGCAACAGCTGACTGTCTGCAGCTTCCCGCCAACGTCTGCGCTGTAAGCTAATAGACAGTGTCTAGGAGGCCGGGACCTTGGACTGGAAGAGCCCATGGTCAGCCCTTCCCACCTGCAGGATTCCAGACTCAGAGCCTCCTCTTCATTCCTGCTTTCTCTTTCCTTTTCCCTTGCCGGCATCTTCGAGTTACTAGGGTGAGGTCATGCTTATGGAGAGGTCAGAGGGACAGTGCCTCCTTCAGGCTCATTTACCAGTTTTCACAACTCACACAGTCGCCTCCCGTTCCTTCACTCCATCAGCCTGTTCCTACTGGCACAGTTCTGGGGGCTGGGCCCATGGTGGCGAACAAGACAAAGACAGCCCTGTGCCCTGGTTGACCTTATTCTATTATGATACCTTCTTCATGAAATTCATCCAAAACAAGTGGTTGTCCCGATTTTTATTTCCTCATTTCACACCTGTGTAACTCAAGCCCAGGCATCCATGGTCAGACACGCAGACCTTTAAAATGAGAAGAGGTTCCAGGGATTAGCACTGGCAGTTGGCCCTGTGTCCCTCCTGGAGGCAGCGTATCAAGGAGCCAGTTTCCTGTCGCCCTGGCCCAAGCAAATGCAGCAACGGATCACCTTCCCGGTGGCCTTGGCTGCCCAGGCTAAGGGCTGGAGGAACCACAGATAGACTCTCAATCTCAGATTGCAAAACAATTCAAATAATATTGAAAGAGAAACTGTGGACAGCGTGACATTCTGTAATTTTGCACGAGGACTGAACTATAATTGTACCTGGTGACCTCTGCCATCCCGGGAATGCTCCTTCTGCCCTAAGGGGCAGAAGAGGATCTCAGGGATTGCTCCCAGCCCTGCGACTTTCCAAGCAGAGGGGTGTAAGAACAGGGAGGTAAAGGGGAAGTTTCCAAGCTGAAGCGCAGGCCTGGAAAACCCCTCTGTTGGTTTACCTTGGCTCCAGCCAGTCTTAAGCCTACAATGGTAACCACAGGTCACTGATCAGGGGCTTAGGGCTCAGCCCCAGGGCAGCTGCAGCCAATGGGTGTCTCAACAGCTGCAAAATGAATGCAGCAGCAACAGCTGACTGTCTGCAGCTTCCCGCCAACGTCTGCGCTGTAAGCTAATAGACAGTGTCTAGGAGGCCGGGACCTTGGACTGGAAGAGCCCATGGTCAGCCCTTCCCACCTGCAGGATTCCAGACTCAGAGCCTCCTCTTCATTCCTGCTTTCTCTTTCCTTTTCCCTTGCCGGCATCTTCGAGTTACTAGGGTGAGGTCATGCTTATGGAGAGGTCAGAGGGACAGTGCCTCCTTCAGGCTCATTTACCAGTTTTCACAACTCACACAGTCGCCTCCCGTTCCTTCACTCCATCAGCCTGTTCCTACTGGCACAGTTCTGGGGGCTGGGCCCATGGTGGCGAACAAGACAAAGACAGCCCTGTGCCCTGGTTGACCTTATTCTATTATGATACCTTCTTCATGAAATTCATCCAAAACAAGTGGTTGTCCCGATTTTTATTTCCTCATTTCACACCTGTGTAACTCAAGCCCAGGCATCCATGGTCAGACACGCAGACCTTTAAAATGAGAAGAGGTTCCAGGGATTAGCACTGGCATCCCTTGTCACACCAAGGAGCAGAATGACATCCAGAAATAAAGAGACTTACTTATCTGGCCCTAATTCCTCTGGAGCTTCGCAGATGGCACTAGTGGTAAAGAACCCACTGGCCAATGCAGGAGTCATCAGAGGCTTGGGTTCAACCCTCAGTTGAGAAGATCCCCCGGAGGACGGCACAGAAACCCACTCCAGTATTCTTGCCTGGAGAACCCCATGGACAGAGAAGCCTGGGGGCTACTGTCCACGGGCCAAAAAAGAGTCAGACATAACTCAAGTGACTGAGCACACGGGCACACAATCCCTCTGATGACCACTGAGAAAACAGAGCCCCACACATTTGACAGGCTCCATGCACTATCCATGGACAGGCAGTGGCCCTGGCAGGCCCAACAGGCAGGGACCCCAAAGACCCTCACTTTCCATTCAGCCTTTTCCCTACACGGTCATCTCACAGCTGGGAGAGTCTAGTACAACTTAAAAAATAAACGGTTAGAATTTCAACATCGTTTTTATTATTAAGCAAGATGACAAACAGATTTTACTATCCTATACGTGAGTGAGAGAGACTTAGAGAGGGGCCAGGGGTTGGACGAGGAAGAGGGATAGCGTGAAAAAAGTGTGAGGCAAGGGACTGATTGAGGGTCACAGAAGGGTCAAGGTCAAGGACAGCGTAGGGTCCAGGGTGAGGAGTGATCAGTGAAGTTTCTTCATAATAAGAAAAAAGCAATGACTTCATATTTTAAAACTGAGGGAAGTCAGGGGCTCAGAAATCAAGTAATGATCATAATGTCTGCTTTAATTTTTTTAAAAGTGATTTCATTTTCTGACAGATCAACGACATCAAGCCTGAATGATGCTCAGGGTTTTTGCTGTCCCAAGCCTGGAGCCCAGGTCACAAAGACAACAGCCTGGCAATCAGACAGCCAGGCCAGCCAGACAGTTCCTCTGTTGTGGGACGATCCACTAAACACTTCACAGCACCAACAGGCTGTCACCTCAAAGGGACCCTCCCTCCCTCAGCTCAGGACCTGTATGCCCACATCACCAGCCAGCACAAGCTTCTTCCTGCCTCCCCAACCTACTCCCCTGGAGCATGTGCCTCACTGAAGCAACACACAAAGGCGAACCTGAGAGCCGTGGACCACGGGGGGCAGCGAGGGGCTAGCGCATCTGCTAACATTTGTAGCATGCCCATCTCGTACCTTCTGACCACTTTCCCCGTGGAAGCAGCGACTGCTAGGAAACCAACTGAGCCAGGGTCAGCACCATTCCATCCACATGTGTGTTAAATAGCTGAATAACAATGTGTCAAATCCCCATGAGGTAGGTGAGGAAGGTGATGTAACAAGGACAAAAAGGATGGTGCCTCGGGGCTTCCCCGGTAACTCACTGGTAAAGAATGCACCTGCCATCGCAGGAGACATGGGTTTGATCCCTGGTTGGGGAAGATCTCACATGCTGCAGAGCAACTGAGTCTGTGTGCCATAACTACTGACCCTGTGCTCTAGGGTTTGGAAACTACAACTAAAGAGCCCATGTGTCACAACTACTAAAACCTGCATGCCTAGAGCCCATGCACTGCAGCAAGAGAAGTCATTGCAGTGAGAAGCCCACACACTGCAAGGAGCGAGACTTAGAGAGGGCCAGGGGTGGGATGAGGAAGAGGGATAGCGTGAAAAAAGTGTGAGGCAAGGGACTGATTGAGGGTCACAGAAGGGTCAAGGTCAAGGACAGCGTAGGGTCCAGGGTGAGGAGTGATCAGTGAAGTTTCTTCATAATAAGAAAAAAGCAATGACTTCATATTTTAAAACTGAGGGAAGTCAGGGGCTCAGAAATCAAGTAATGATCATAATGTCTGCTTTAATTTTTTTAAAAGTGATTTCATTTTCTGACAGATCAACGACATCAAGCCTGAATGATGCTCAGGGTTTTTGCTGTCCCAAGCCTGGAGCCCAGGTCACAAAGACAACAGCCTGGCAATCAGACAGCCAGGCCAGCCAGACAGTTCCTCTGTTGTGGGACGATCCACTAAACACTTCACAGCACCAACAGGCTGTCACCTCAAAGGGACCCTCCCTCCCTCAGCTCAGGACCTGTATGCCCACATCACCAGCCAGCACAAGCTTCTTCCTGCCTCCCCAACCTACTCCCCTGGAGCATGTGCCTCACTGAAGCAACACACAAAGGCGAACCTGAGAGCCGTGGACCACGGGGGGCAGCGAGGGGCTAGCGCATCTGCTAACATTTGTAGCATGCCCATCTCGTACCTTCTGACCACTTTCCCCGTGGAAGCAGCGACTGCTAGGAAACCAACTGAGCCAGGGTCAGCACCATTCCATCCACATGTGTGTTAAATAGCTGAATAACAATGTGTCAAATCCCCATGAGGTAGGTGAGGAAGGTGATGTAACAAGGACAAAAAGGATGGTGCCTCGGGGCTTCCCCGGTAACTCACTGGTAAAGAATGCACCTGCCATCGCAGGAGACATGGGTTTGATCCCTGGTTGGGGAAGATCTCACATGCTGCAGAGCAACTGAGTCTGTGTGCCATAACTACTGACCCTGTGCTCTAGGGTTTGGAAACTACAACTAAAGAGCCCATGTGTCACAACTACTAAAACCTGCATGCCTAGAGCCCATGCACTGCAGCAAGAGAAGTCATTGCAGTGAGAAGCCCACACACTGCAATGAGAGAGAAGACCCTGTTCAACACAGATAGAGAAAAAATGGAGCAGCAGTGAAGACCCAGCACAGCCCAAAGTAAGTAAATAAATATGACTTAAAAAGAAAAAGAGGGTACTTCCACCTTCAAAGAGCTATCAGGCTGGTGGAAGTTGCCCCAAGGTGATCTGTCCATGATGAGGTCACAAATGGAGTCAAGGTCAACAGTGTGAGGGGCTGACCCAGGGGAAGGACTCAGTCAGTGTCTCCACGCCACTCACACCTGCCTGTCACAAAATCTGCCCCACTTGGAAATGTTGTCTGCATCATTAGCTTCTTAAGCTTTTTCTTGGAGCGGACTTGTATTTTTAATTAAATATATTTTACTAAAGCCCTATAACACTGCCATACATGAAAAACTTGTATAACTTATGAAAAAAATAGAAGATCACTTTCAAAATAAAAATAACCACAATGTGAAACAAAACCAACTCACGAAACTCCAGCTAGATGCCACTGCTGACAGAGGGTCTCGGCCAAGGCTGGCCATGCTTTTGTTCAAACAGGACAAGGTGGAGCTCCAGCTAGATGCCACTGCTGACAGAGGGTCTCGGCCAAGGCTGGCCATGCTTTTGTTCAAACAGGACAAGGTGGAGCATTGAGAAGTTTGCACAACAGCAAACTGAGAAATTTCCCTGGTGGTCTTGTGGCGAAGACTCCAAGCTCCCAGTGCCCAGGTTTGATCCCTGGTCACAGAACGAGAACCACAAGCTGCAGATATGAGTTCACATGCCACAGCTAAAGACCCCACATGCTGAAACAGAGATCAAAGAGACCACACGCCACAACAAAGACCCAGAGCAGCTAAATTATATAAATAAATATGAAAACACCAAACCGAGATACCTTCTGTGAGATAATCAGGACTGGACTCTTCTCTGCCTGGTGACTGGAGGTCTGGTCCCCGTGTCGCTGACAGTTACCAACACCACCCAGCATGTGCTTTCTGCACCTGGGGAAGCCCTGAAGCCACCTGAACTCATATTTCCATCAACACGTAGACTCTGTAATACTACTAACTCATGGCCAAACATCAACATCAAGCACAAGGATGTCAGATGCTGCTCAAGCAACATCCAATGCTGGTTGAATTAGGTTTCTACATTTTCTGCCACCCAGCTCCCAGGTCAAATATATCCCTTGGACTTCAGGTTACAAATCAGGACAAAAGGAGGTCAGAAAAGGGAGAGAGAGAGCCGAGCTGACCCAGCTGGCAGTGACAGAGTGTAGAATTGTCAGTCTTTGATTGTTTGGGACCCAGAATCCTGAAGAAGGAGAAGACTTTTCAAATGATTTTATTTTCAACGTTAGACCAAGAGTGGAAGTCCACCTGAGGACCCCCAAGAAGCAGAGGTGGTGGTGAATCAGTCTTGGCAGGTGCAGAGCATGCCTGAACCAGGAAGCGAAGGCAGAACCGGATCCCCTAGAGGAGGTTAACACAACAGCCCAGTCCAAAGTCCACGCCTAAGGAAATCAGGAAGACCCCAGCAAAGCCGGCCTTCCCAAGCCCCATTCTGGATACTGCTTCTCAATCAAGACCCAACTGGGGAAGGGTTTCCAGAATCCAAGGTAGAACTGGGCAAAGAAAACTCAATAGATTAAACTAGAGGCTTCCCAAAGTTAAAAGCCTAAACTGAAGTTGACTATTTACATCACAAGAAGATTCTTCCCTCTTGAAAAGCAATCCTTTGTAGCCTGAGCTTCCCTGGAACACTTGAGTGTTTGTTAACAGGTTAATAACTCTCTGGCAGGTTCTCAAGCTATAAAGAAAACCTGTAGGGAAAGGAAGAGGGAGGGGCCTTGAATCCCAGCTCTGCTGGCCAGACCTTCTGCTTAGTGCCTTACATTCCATATCTTCTTTAATTAACCTTCTCAGCAGGGTTAGGAAAGATCAGTTTCATTTTATGGAAAAGAAAACCGAGCACAGAGAAGTCAAGCAACTCACACAAAGTGACACAGCTACCACAGCACGCAAAGCACTGGCTGTCTCTAGCAGCACACAGCCTGGCCTTCGCAGGGAAATTCTATTTGCATTTTATGATGACCATGTGCTAAAATATGCCTTTAGGCATATAATGCCATGACTGTTGGAAATGAATATACATACATGCTAAGAATGTCATACATAGTAAAGATGACTGTATCAAATGCAAAACGTATTATGAATCCGAAACATCAAAAGAAAATTAGCTGAATCTACCTGGCGAGAAAGGGAGAGAGTTCCTGATGCTTAACAATGCTACCTTTCCAGTCCTATCCAATACACACACACACACACACACACAGAATCCCTCCGCCACAGTGTTCCACTTGAGGAGACGGAAAACCAAGGACTAGACAAGGTGCTCCCAGCTAAGCTCTGAGGCCGAGCTTCTCCTCCTCTGCCTCCAAGGCTCTGGAACCTATCTGGCCAGCCCAGGCTGCAGATCAGAGAGCCCCATCAGCAAGGGTGGGCCTGGGATGCTTTCCGAGCGGGATCAGATGGCTGTATCCTCTTTCAGGAGACCAACTCTGACTGTGGGGCAGAAGCACTCTGTGACCCAGTGGTCATCGGGTGGGGAAGATGGAAGGAAAGGGGAAAAGTAAAAAAGACAGGGAGGGGAGGGAAGGAAGGTGGAAGGCAGGAAGCTGATCTAAAATACACTGTCAGTGGTGCAGGGTAAAAATAAGAATACTTTTTTAGTGATTGAAAACATTTTTTTAAATGGAAGATTAAGAAAGCTGCTATGGCTTCCCCTGGTGGTCCAGTGGGTAAGGACACTGCCTTGCAGTGCAAGGGGCGCCAGTTCGATCCCTGGCCTGGGAAGATCCCACGTGCCGCGGAGCGGCTGGACCGATGTGTCCAATTACCGAGCCAGAGCTCTGGCGCGCATGCGCCCAGAGCCGGTGCTCTGCGACGACAGAGGCCACCGCGATGGGAGGCCCACAGGAGCCAAAGAACAAAACGGATGAAAACAGACAAATGAAAGACCAATAGAAGTGGCCAGCTCATCCCCCTCCCTCCCCACCCCACCCCCCAAAAAAGATAAATAAAATAAAATAAAATAATTAAAAAAAAAATAAAAGAAAGCTGCTAGGCTAAGCTGGTGGGATTTTGGCTGATGTTTAAACTGTCGAGTTCCTATTATAAGTAGGGTTTTCAATAGGTAAAATTTTGGAGGAAAAAGGTATAGGAATGTGTCTGGATAGAAAATTCAGAGCAAATTCACTAAGGGAAAATTGATTGGTGGTCATTTAATAAAACAGGTGTAGATACAGTTCCTAATGCAACTGTTTGGGCCGCTGAGAGCCCAAACCAAGGCCCTCTGAAGCCGACTTGTGGGATTTCATGGAGACTGAAGGGGCCTCCAGCGGGAAGGCCTGAACCCACGGAAGGAGGGGCTACAAGATACAGAGCAAGAGACCTGTGCTGGGAACCAGGACCCTGCTCTGTGGACAGAACAGATGACCTCAGGCAGGAAACTTAGCCTGGCTGGCCACTGACCACTTCCTAAAAATAAGAGGCCGCCAACACCATTGGTTACAAACTCAGATGCTTTAATGAGTTAGGCAGGGGGCGTGGGACGGAAAGGGTCAGCAGGACAACTGGGATCTAGAAAGCACGTGCCCAGGCCAGGGAGGCAGCTGCACTCAGACCTGGATCATTGTCAGGTCCCATGCAGCTACATCAGTTGATTTTTTTTCAAGAGGTGCTAGAAATCTATACCTTTATGTGGGTACTCTTAATTTTTCTCTTAGCATTTAATTTGAAAATATATTAGACACCCTGGAGGTGGGGGAAAACCCTGGAAGTGTTCCCTAGATTTGATGTTCAAAACTCCCTAGAAATGTCGTGTCTCAAGGAGACTGGCGATGTGGACCCCTGCTTTATTACTGCACAGAGCAGGTAGTATTGGCCCCCACGGCTCTTCTGAGACATCACTTCTGTTAGAGCAGATTGACAAGAGAAAAGCACAACAGGACACTCCCAGGTGGCTCTATCTGCGGCCCCTTGACCCTGGCAAAAGGTGGCAAAATGCGTGGCAGGACCACTCACTCTGCTCCTGACTCAGTGTGACGGGGCATCTGAGCATCCTGCCGCATCTCGGAAAGGCCCTTCCCTTCCTGCAGTTCGAGTCTGGGGACCAGATCAGACCTTCTCTCATGAACGCATCCTGCTTTCCTAACAAGCTTGTAGGTGACGCAGCTGCTGCTGGGCCTTGGGACCACACTTTGAGGAGCAAGGCAGCATATCGACAACTTTCCTTCCCTCCTGCCCCGTTTCTCTCCTCCTGGGGCCCACAAGCATGTCTCCTCTGTCTCCCAAATTCCTTTCCCTCTCAAGCTCTCAGCCCAGCTCTCTCTTCAATTTCTAATAAGCCTTCTACAAATGAGGTCTAGACTTGCTGCCTCGACTTCTCCACCACTTTCCTCTCTACTAAAACCCCTGCTCTGTCTTCTCCTCCCTGGCCCACCATGTTTCTAGAATTATTCTGCCGGCTCACTTACAACCTTTTAATTGACTAATTCAGTGTCGTCTTCTAAAAGCCCATCCGAACAAAGCTCTCTGATCATCACAATGACTGTTATGCATCAGTTAGTCATTTAGTGCATCAGTGACTGTCCCGAGTCTTTGCCTAAAAAGTACTTCAAATGCATTATCTTACTACCCTGAAACATATTCAATGATCAGCCTCATTTTTACAAATGAGGAAACAAGCTCAGAGAGGTTAAGTAACTTGTCCAAGGTCACACAGCTAGAAAGAAGCAGCTGAAAGATGGGATTTGCTACTTGGACAATCAGCTGTAAAGTCCTCATTCTCCCCCCTCAATACGTTATTATGAAAGATTGCAAACACACAACAAGGCTGAAATAATTTTACAGAGAGCACCTGAAGACTCACCACCTAGAATCGACCACATAGTCTTAGTCACTCAGTCATGTCTGACTCTTTGTGACCCTGTGTACTATCACCTGCTAGGCAGGTCTACCCATGGAATTCTCCAGGCAGGAATACTGGAGGGGGTTGCCATTCCCTTCTCCAGGGCATCTCCATGACCCAGGGATGGAATTCATGCCTCCTACATGGCAGGCAGGGTCTTTACACAGGGTTCTACCAGGAACATCGTTATACTTTACTGTATTATCACAGATCTGTCTGAAAGTTGTCTTTGGCTTTATTTGAAAAGCAGGCTACAAAATATTCAACATCTTAGCTCAGATGTTGCAGTTTCTGACTGCCATCCCCAGCTTCATTCCCTCCCAGGCTAGGGGCGGGGACAGAGTAGTAGGAAGGGGGTTGCTGATCTTAGAACACCTGGGGGCCTCTCTCTCTCTCTCTCTGCCTCTCTGGATCTCTCCCTCTCTCTGGCTCTCTCCTTCTCTCCCTTTCTCCTTCCTGGCACAAAGCAGGGAGAGACGGTGTTTGAGAACAGCTCAGCACCTTGAAAGGCCTCCCTAAGCCCTGAGGCGTCTTCCAGAAAGCAGCCAGGGGACAGGAGGATGGGCAAGGTGCAGGAGAAGGAGCCTGTCTCCCTTCAGAGGCCCTTCACCTGTTCAAGTGGGATAAATGGCACCGTTGGCTCCAATGCTTTTGTGTTTTCCAGCTGCTGGGCCTCAGGCTCCATCACCACCCCAGGCGTATGATGGGAGGGCTGTAGGAAATTTCCCATCCCAGGGCCTCTTTGTACACCTCGAGGGGAGGCCATTCCCATAGAATGTGATGTGAAGGAGCCCCCTGGAGTCCTGCAGGCCAGTGGAGTCCCTGCCAATCCCAGTCCATGTGCTCCAGGGCAAAGGTGCTCAACTATAAAGCAACAGCTTTCTCTCAGTGCCTCTTGCAAAGGAAAGCCCCTCAGGGGGGCAGCATATGAAAAGAAAGGGCTTGGGGTCCTTGAAGCGCTGGAGTCACAGTCCTGCCACCCTACGCTCTCCACCACTTCCTCTGTGTGACCTTAAGAAACTCCCCTGCTCTCTCTGGGCCAGGCCTTTCTCATCTGTACCGACAAAAGGACACCAAATGAAACAAACGAGTCTGGCCTGTCTGCTCTGTGCAGAGCAGTGGGCTGGGGCTGGGAGGAGGGGAAACAGGCAGACAAAGATCTCAACAGATACTACCAGGCCCTGTTCTAAGTCCCTTTTTTGCCTGTATTAACTCACTGGATCCTTCCAAACTCTACAAGGTGGGTGAAAATTTTGTCCACATTTGCTAGGTGGGGAAACTGAAGCACGGAGAAATGAAAACTTGCCTAAGGTCACATGGATAGTAAAAGGCAGTGCAAGGATGAAACACAGGAGGTTGTGGAATCTGCGTGAGAGAGACCACAACAGCGGGCTGCCCGCGGAGAAGGCTATGACCCTCTCTGCACCCTCCAGACTCAGCTGTCATGGGCAGGGTATAGTTACTTATTTCTGATTAACAGAAATGAGGAAACACTCAATTACCTCCATACTATTACCAGAAAACCTCAACCTATACTCTGTAGGTCCCTCTAATTTGAGAATAGAACTTCAACAGTAAAAAGGCGTGGAGTTCAAATCAAGATCAGATTTATTAAAACATAATGTAGGGGCTTCCCTGGTGGTCCAGTGGGTAAGGACACTGCCTTGCAGTGCAAGGGGCGCCGGTTCGATCCCTGGCCTGGGAAGATCCCACGTGCCGCGGAGCGACTGGACCGATGTGTCCAATTACCGAGCCGGAGCTCTGGCGCGCATGCGCCCAGAGCCAGCACTCTGCGACAAGAGGCCACTGCGATGGGAGGCCCGCAGGAGCCAAAGAACAAAGACGGATGAAAATGGAGAAATGTTAGACCAATAGAAGTGGCCCATCCCCCACCTCGAGGGAGGCCATCCATGTGCCTCCCGGGGGCCCAATCCCAGTCCATGTGCTCCAGGGCAAAGGTGCTCAACTATAAAGCAACAGCTTTCTCTCAGTGCCTCTTGCAAAGGAAAGCCCCTCAGGGGGGCAGCATATGAAAAGAAAGGGCTTGGGGTCCTTGAAGCGCTGGAGTCACAGTCCTGCCACCCTACGCTCTCCACCACTTCCTCTGTGTGACCTTAAGAAACTCCCCTGCTCTCTCTGGGCCAGGCCTTTCTCATCTGTACCGACAAAAGGACACCAAATGAAACAAACGAGTCTGGCCTGTCTGCTCTGTGCAGAGCAGTGGGCTGGGGCTGGGAGGAGGGGAAACAGGCAGACAAAGATCTCAACAGATACTACCAGGCCCTGTTCTAAGTCCCTTTTTTGCCTGTATTAACTCACTGGATCCTTCCAAACTCTACAAGGTGGGTGAAAATTTTGTCCACATTTGCTAGGTGGGGAAACTGAAGCACGGAGAAATGAAAACTTGCCTAAGGTCACATGGATAGTAAAAGGCAGTGCAAGGATGAAACACAGGAGGTTGTGGAATCTGCGTGAGAGAGACCACAACAGCGGGCTGCCCGCGGAGAAGGCTATGACCCTCTCTGCACCCTCCAGACTCAGCTGTCATGGGCAGGGTATAGTTACTTATTTCTGATTAACAGAAATGAGGAAACACTCAATTACCTCCATACTATTACCAGAAAACCTCAACCTATACTCTGTAGGTCCCTCTAATTTGAGAATAGAACTTCAACAGTAAAAAGGCGTGGAGTTCAAATCAAGATCAGATTTATTAAAACATAATGTAGGGGCTTCCCTGGTGGTCCAGTGGGTAAGGACACTGCCTTGCAGTGCAAGGGGCGCCGGTTCGATCCCTGGCCTGGGAAGATCCCACGTGCCGCGGAGCGACTGGACCGATGTGTCCAATTACCGAGCCGGAGCTCTGGCGCGCATGCGCCCAGAGCCAGCACTCTGCGACAAGAGGCCACTGCGATGGGAGGCCCGCAGGAGCCAAAGAACAAAGACGGATGAAAATGGAGAAATGTTAGACCAATAGAAGTGGCCCGCCCATCCCCCACCCTCCCCACCCCACACAAAGATAAATAAATAAATAAATAAAACAAAATGTAAATCAACCATTATTCATCATAACGTGCATCAATGACTCTAAGCATAACGTTAACAATTCAATAATTTCAGAACTCCATTCAAAGCTTTAAAGCATATATCAGAACTCTAAAGTTATCTCAGAATTTTAAAGTTATTTCAGAACTCAATCAACAATAACCATGTTCTCACCCCAGAGCTGGAGAGCTTCCCAAGCGCAGTCGAGTCCCAAGAGCGAGCTCTCTTACAATCTGTCCCCTGCCCCTTTTATAATAGAACAGTTCTTAAAATCAATTCCTAAAATCTCAGAATTCGCTAGCCCACGAAGTTCACTAAAACTGAGAATTCCCGGGGCTATGGAAGTGCTTTGTCAAATTGCGGAAGCAACTCAAGCAGTTGATCTTATCTTTTCCTTAACCATTGTATTCACTCCTGCATCGTATGAATCAAAACTCAAAAAAAGAAAAACAAAATCTCTCGATTAGTTTCTAACATTAGAGAAAGCTTAAATAAAAATTTTAAAAATCAGAAAATAACTTTCTTCCTAATCATTCGAACCAATGATCAAAGAAAAACCTGAACCTTGGAACTACCACATAGAGACTTTAACACATATGCCAGACCAGGGCAGACCACCTTCCTTAGAGACTTACACTACCTAAACAGTAATGACATATTGTTTTGGGGAATTTCCCTTTTTACTTCTTATTCTTTACCTTTTGAACATTACAAGATGGTTGTAGCTCAGGTAAGGCTGTGTGAGTCACACATTCCTCTTCGCTAGAAGAGCTTTGACTAACTTGTTCATAACTTCTTTTGTTTCTTTTAGATACAATCCTTTTGCCCTTTGGGTTAACATATATCCCCCCTTTAGGTATCATGTTTACCCATTCTTCTCCATCTGAACTTATCTCACTTTCCAGGGGGCGAATTTTAGGTCTAAAGAACTTATCTGGGGTTCGAGGACTATCTGAGTCATCTGGATCATCATCACTCACTTCATTATGTCCAGGGGCCCAATAAATTCCTAAAAATTCTCCGGTGCCAGCCCACGATACAGTCCATTGAGGTGGCAGGACAAATATGAAGATTTAAATGCTGATGAAATATTTAAATAACTCTTTGAGATAATAGTGGGGAAGACACTGCCAGGCAGAACATGATTAATAGCCAAATGAAAGTGTTCAGACAAAATTGCTCCAAAGGTCCAGGAAAAAAAAAAGAAGAAAATCATCTCAAGATTGGAGGAAGCCCGAGAGACTGAAATGTGAACTGGCTTCTACAGGGTGAACAGGTCGGAAACGGGCAGAGAGGAACTGAGAGGGCATTCCAGCAGAAGTCAAACTTCAACAGGCAGCCCTCTAGTTCTGGAAAAGCAGGGAGCCCCAGATGACTGAAGGTGGCTTACAAGAAGAGGGCACAGTGCTGAAAAGGTGAGCTGAGGCCGGGCCTCGGGTGCCAAGCTGAGTCTGAACTTGACTGCAGGTCACAGGGAGCCGTGAAGAGCTGGAGTGAGGGTAGAGAGGTATCATCACCAGAATGCCTTCAGCTGACACACTGCCTGCCCGGAGAGGGCCCACAGGGAGCCTGACGGATCACAGACGTTGGCCAAGGAACTCTGGGGTCCTGACAAAGGAAAGCAAGAGCTAACCGGGGAGGGGGACCCCAGAAGTCTTCTGTCAGGCTTTCTTTCTAGGGTTGTTAAGAACTGAGCACACTGTGCGGTCAGGGAAGAAAGCAGCTATGATCCAAATAGCCGTCCCCCACCTCCCCGGGTCATGCCCAGTGAACAGAATTTTTCTAATGCTATTTTTAATCCTTCTGTTGACCAAAAACACACTGGGAAGAAATGAAGCGTGAACATCAACAAGAGGCTTTCCAAACTTTCCTTCTCCTATTAGCCACGTGGAGGGCCCCACAGACTCACCACATGGCCCACCAGCCAGGTGGCCCCTTTTGATCCGGGACAGGTGTATCTGCTTAATTATGTGCTGGCTATAAATAGGAGGACTGGACAATAGGCTGAGATTTGTTCTGTCTCCCAGACCAAGATAGGGTCCCACAGTTGGCAGAGAGAGGGTCGTGGGGCCCCCCTCACTCCGCCAAGAGCCTCAAGAGCCAAAGGCTGCTTCCACGCAGCATGGGGTCTGCTGGGGACTGCCCTCTAAAGAAGCCAGCAGTGGACGTGGCTTGGCCACTCACGATTCTTAGAGGGGGGTTGCAGGGTCAGAAAAGAGATCCTCCAGAAAACTAGAAAGCCCATTTGCTTGGAGGTGTCTCCCTGCTCAGGGAGTCAAGACCTGGCTCCAGCCTCCCAACGGTCACCCCTCTTTGTTCAACCTGCAGTCGGAGCCCCATGCACTCCCAGGCTACAGCAGCCACCCTGAGAAGTGAAATCCCCAGACTGGACCCTGGAGATGAGCCAAGTGACCATTTGAGGACAGGAACACCGTCCAGGGATCGAAACTGAAGGTTGGCCTTAACAGGCAGCCCTCTAGTTCTGGAAAAGCAGGGAGCCCCAGATGACTGAAGGTGGCTTACAAGAAGAGGGCACAGTGCTGAAAAGGTGAGCTGAGGCCGGGCCTCGGGTGCCAAGCTGAGTCTGAACTTGACTGCAGGTCACAGGGAGCCGTGAAGAGCTGGAGTGAGGGTAGAGAGGTATCATCACCAGAATGCCTTCAGCTGACACACTGCCTGCCCGGAGAGGGCCCACAGGGAGCCTGACGGATCACAGACGTTGGCCAAGGAACTCTGGGGTCCTGACAAAGGAAAGCAAGAGCTAACCGGGGAGGGGGACCCCAGAAGTCTTCTGTCAGGCTTTCTTTCTAGGGTTGTTAAGAACTGAGCACACTGTGCGGTCAGGGAAGAAAGCAGCTATGATCCAAATAGCCGTCCCCCACCTCCCCGGGTCATGCCCAGTGAACAGAATTTTTCTAATGCTATTTTTAATCCTTCTGTTGACCAAAAACACACTGGGAAGAAATGAAGCGTGAACATCAACAAGAGGCTTTCCAAACTTTCCTTCTCCTATTAGCCACGTGGAGGGCCCCACAGACTCACCACATGGCCCACCAGCCAGGTGGCCCCTTTTGATCCGGGACAGGTGTATCTGCTTAATTATGTGCTGGCTATAAATAGGAGGACTGGACAATAGGCTGAGATTTGTTCTGTCTCCCAGACCAAGATAGGGTCCCACAGTTGGCAGAGAGAGGGTCGTGGGGCCCCCCTCACTCCGCCAAGAGCCTCAAGAGCCAAAGGCTGCTTCCACACAGCATGGGGTCTGCTGGGGACTGCCCTCTAAAGAAGCCAGCAGTGGACGTGGCTTGGCCACTCACGATTCTTAGAGGGGGGTTGCAGGGTCAGAAAAGAGATCCTCCAGAAAACTAGAAAGCCCATTTGCTTGGAGGTGTCTCCCTGCTCAGGGAGTCAAGACCTGGCTCCAGCCTCCCAACGGTCACCCCTCTTTGTTCAACCTGCAGTCGGAGCCCCATGCACTCCCAGGCTACAGCAGCCACCCTGAGAAGTGAAATCCCCAGACTGGACCCTGGAGATGAGCCAAGTGACCATTTGAGGACAGGAACACCCGTCCTGGTTCCCAGTGCCAGCAAAAAGAAGTCTGGTCCCCTCCCTGCCTGGACCTCCCACCCCGTGGTCCTCTCACCCTCCCTGTGAGGGTGGCTAACTCCGTGCAGTAGCCTTCTCTTGTCCCGGCTCCTACGTTGTCCACCCGGCCCCTGCAACCCCAGGGGGAACCCAGGGTTAAAGTCCTATGAGCTTGGCCCGGGCTTCTGGGTCCACTACTTCACTAGCAGTAAGACCCTGGGCTAGCGGCTTCATTACTCAGTGCCTTCGTTTACTCCACCGTCCAATAGACACAACAGTGCACAGATCCCACCAGGGCTGCTTGGTGAGGGCTAACGAGAGAGAGCATGAAAGGGCTTCTCCGAGAGCCTGGCACACAGCAATGCTCCCCTGAGGAGAGTCACCGCCAGCTGTTATCCATATCAATACTGCCCACACGCACACTGACACGAATGGCTGATTCCCACCTCCAACCCCCGACCCCGACCCCCGACCGCTGCCCTGTCCCCGCTACAACCCCGTGGCACAGCAGGGGGCAACGGGAATTAGCACAGTTCACCTCTGTATCTGGGGCTCCTGATGCTAGCTGGTGAGGATCTGAACATATCCCCTGTCTGACACCTGCCATTTACCTCATCATTGTCGCTCCTCTGGTCCTGGCTCAGGAAAGCCGGGGTGGGGGACGGGGCTCGTTCTGCACAGGCGACCAGGAAGAGTGCTCCTTCCTAACGCGTGTTTGGTTTCCGGCGACTGTGTCTGCCCGGTCGATGGCCAATAGACGCGTGCACTGCCAAGAGCCTCAAGAGCCAAAGGCTGCTTCCACACAGCATGGGGTCAGCCCTCTAAAGAAGCCAGCAGTGGACGTGGCTTGGCCACTCACGATTCTTAGAGGGGGGTTGCAGGGTCAGAAAAGAGATCCTCCAGAAAACTAGAAAGCCCATTTGCTTGGAGGTGTCTCCCTGCTCAGGGAGTCAAGACCTGGCTCCAGCCTCCCAACGGTCACCCCTCTTTGTTCAACCTGCAGTCGGAGCCCCATGCACTCCCAGGCTACAGCAGCCACCCTGAGAAGTGAAATCCCCAGACTGGACCCTGGAGATGAGCCAAGTGACCATTTGAGGACAGGAACACCCGTCCTGGTTCCCAGTGCCAGCAAAAAGAAGTCTGGTCCCCTCCCTGCCTGGACCTCCCACCCCGTGGTCCTCTCACCCTCCCTGTGAGGGTGGCTAACTCCGTGCAGTAGCCTTCTCTTGTCCCGGCTCCTACGTTGTCCACCCGGCCCCTGCAACCCCAGGGGGAACCCAGGGTTAAAGTCCTATGAGCTTGGCCCGGGCTTCTGGGTCCACTACTTCACTAGCAGTAAGACCCTGGGCTAGCGGCTTCATTACTCAGTGCCTTCGTTTACTCCACCGTCCAATAGACACAACAGTGCACAGATCCCACCAGGGCTGCTTGGTGAGGGCTAACGAGAGAGAGCATGAAAGGGCTTCTCCGAGAGCCTGGCACACAGCAATGCTCCCCTGAGGAGAGTCACCGCCAGCTGTTATCCATATCAATACTGCCCACACGCACACTGACACGAATGGCTGATTCCCACCTCCAACCCCCGACCCCGACCCCCGACCGCTGCCCTGTCCCCGCTACAACCCCGTGGCACAGCAGGGGGCAACGGGAATTAGCACAGTTCACCTCTGTATCTGGGGCTCCTGATGCTAGCTGGTGAGGATCTGAACATATCCCCTGTCTGACACCTGCCATTTACCTCATCATTGTCGCTCCTCTGGTCCTGGCTCAGGAAAGCCGGGGTGGGGGACGGGGCTCGTTCTGCACAGGCGACCAGGAAGAGTGCTCCTTCCTAACGCGTGTTTGGTTTCCGGCGACTGTGTCTGCCTGGTCGATGGCCATGGGGACAGCCCAGGGTCACCCGGGACCCCGACGTGGTCTGCCTGGTGCCGCACTGGCCCAAGGTGGAACAAGCAGAGATGAGGGCTTGGAATCGGGGAACAGAGTCAAACCTTAGCTGTGCCGCTTCTGAGCTGAGTGAACATTGGCGATCTGGGCAACCTGAGCCTCAGTCTCCTCCTCTGAGAAATGGGATCAAGAAAATGCCTTCCATAGGCTGCTTTGAGAGTACAAGGGCATAATTTAGAAAGGCGATAAGCACAGCGGAAAGGCTTGCTCGTGGGGCGGAGACTTCCCCACCTGTGGAATTACTGCGGTGACTCATCCAGACCCTTCTGCCCTGGGGAAAGACTCAGTCCTGAGGGTCACCCAGTGTTTCACCGAAGTTAATTCTCCAAGGATGAGCAGCAGGAAGACAGAAACCTTCCCCCTCTCTTCTTCCAAAGCTTCAGGCAGCCAGATGATGTGTGGTGTAGGTGGCCAAGCCGCTAGATCCTTAAATAGTAGCCCATGTCTTTGATTGGAATTACTAATGAAACAGCACCTGCTGGCTGACTCAGAGCCCTCTTAATGCGTGCCATGGCAGTTACAGCCACTATACTATCGGCGGGTTTGTGAGATTTAAAATGCTCCGTGATGTGCCTCGGTATCTCCATGCTGCGAGGGGGAGGCTGTGCCCAGAGGGTATCGGCCACGTTACAACAGCCCCAGAGGTCACGAGGGGCTTCCCAGGCAGGCGCCCGGACCCGGGGAGCGCCGCGGAGGCTGGAGGAGACCTGGGTGGCCTGTCCAAGAGCGAAGGCTTCCCCTGAGCAAAAGGAAAACGACCCACCAAGGGCTCCCAACTTCCATCGTGGTCACGAAGGTCAGGGCCTTGAAAACCCCTTGCTAATTACCACGGGGAATTCCCAACTCAGACCATAAGCAAAGAGGTCACCATCTCCGTTGCTCCCAGGCCAGGAGTAGCACATGGGGAGCTCAAAAGGCACCGCACTGCACGGTGAGATTCGGTTTCTATAGCAACCCAGCTGCAGCTGCAGGCGCACCTTTGAGAAGCCCAAGGCTTGTCTTTGACAGGCCCAGAATGCTGAAGCCCTGAAGCAAAACCCACCCAGCAGTATTTAGACAGAAAACAAGCTCTGTTCAGAAAAACCACGAGAAACAAAATACATAGATAGCAAGTATCTCAGAGTCCTATCAAGGTCAGCTCCAAGAATTATCTTGCATGCTGAGCTGAGGCAGGCCTCAAGGGTCATAGCTATGTTTGGAGTTTCAAGGGAAATGACCCACTCAGGATCTTCCAGAGAGAAATTTTCTCCCTCTCCCTCCCCGAGCCCCACCACACATACACATGACGCAAGCACTCATGAAAGATTAAAAATATAGCTGACTCAGAAAATATAGCTGACTCGGGGTCCCTATGGTTGATCTCTAGATCAGAAAAAAAAAAAAAAAAAAATCCAGTGAAGGACCAGCCTCAACAAGACCCTCTAATGGAACTTTCTACTGAACATCACCTTTGGACACTTCTATCGCTGTCCCTGTAGAGTAACTGTTACTTCAGCTGTGTGGTATTTCCTAAGAGAGCTCAGCATTCGGTGGGAGAGAGGGAGCGAGGGGCTGAAACCCAAACCCCACGCAGGTACAAGCTGGCGCACTTAACAGTCTGGCTTCCTGACGGCCGATGTGGAATAACTCAGGAAACTCAACCCCAAGCGGCAGCGCTGGGGGCCCACTGGCTTTACACACATCTCTGCAGTCATCAGTCAAGGCCAAGGGAAGCTAGCCACAAACAGGCCGCCAGACCACTCTGTCTCTCCTCCTTCGTCAAATCCCAAAATACCATGATGGCACCCAAGCCGGGGCCTCTGAGGACGCGTGAGAGGAAATCCAACTTCGTGCATCAGGGACTCGAGGTGTGGCCCTCCTCAGCCAAGCGTCCGCGAGGGCTAGAGAGCCCAAGGCAGGCAGGAGGCGGGGAGGGGCCCAGGGGAGGAGGAGGAGGACCCGTAAGGCCGGGGGCGGGAGGGAGCCGGCTGGGCCATGGGAAGCTATTTCAAGGGAGGACACTTGGGTCCCCAGGATCTTCCCTTACAGCCCCTGACGTCTCAAGAGCAGGGCTAAGGAGACGCCCCAGATCACAGTGAAGCTGAAAGAAACCACCATCTACCAAATGTGCCTTCAGTTCCAGAGCTGTTTCACGAATCAAAACAACCAAGCCATCAGGCCAAGACCAGGCTGTCCTCATCAGAGTGGTGATGAAATGCCCAGCAGATATGACTGCCTGGCTGGCGGCATCTCCCGGATGCCACTCAGAGGATGACGGCTGGCTCTCCACGGCTGGGAGGTGCAGTGCTCTCTCCAGATCCCCACACTCTGCTCACAGGAGTCATTAAGCAAAATAGGCGGCCAGGTCAAAGCCATACTCAAGGCCCTGCTGCTCTAGTGGTCACCTTCACCTTCATCAGTGATGAGCCCTGAAACCCCAGGTTCTGTACAAGAAGCAGCAGGCAATCTCCCCAGTCGCCCAGCGTGAACAGGCTGGAGGACACGGAGCAAAGGCCATCCCAGGGCACATGGCAAGACATGGCCCATGGAGGTGATGGGGCCAACGGGCTTCAGACGCTCTACAGAGCCAGCGCCTGGGAAGACCACACACAAGAGGTGGCCCCGCAGGCCGACGCTCAGGGGGGACAGGTCTCTGCTGAGGCATCCAAGCTGTGATGACTTTCCTTCTGACTCTGGCTCAAGATGTGCCGCATTCTGCCCTCCACACCTTTGCCCACTCCGTTCTTCTCTCCTGGTTGTTCTCCCTCCATGAGAGCCAAAGCCCACTGTGTCCTTCAGGGTTCAGGGGGAGCTCTAACTCCATCCTCAGCTGTGCCTGCCTGGGGGATGCCCTGGCCCCGTCAAGGAGGCACTGCCCAGCTCCAGGAGGGGGGAGTCAGCTGTCAGCTCCATCAGGGTCCGCCTCAGTTGCAGGGAGAAGTTTCACCCAAGATCATGCCCCTTCTGGCACTGTCAGATCTGGGGAGTTTGGGGGAGAGACCCAGACCCTCTGGCCCAAAGGAACTGACTCTACGGGGCAATGTTCACTCTGAGCACTCAGCGGCTCTGGCTGAGGCTTGGCGGAGCCTGTACCACCCTCTTCTTGCCCCTCTGGGTTCTCTGACCTCTGCCCCTCCTTTCAAGGGAGTTGATTCCTAGTAACCCTGACGTCTCAAGAGCAGGGCTAAGGAGACGCCCAGATCACAGTGAAGCTGAAAGAAACCACCATCTACCAAATGTGCCTTCAGTTCCAGAGCTGTTTCACGAATCAAAACAACCAAGCCATCAGGCCAAGACCAGGCTGTCCTCATCAGAGTGGTGATGAAATGCCCAGCAGATATGACTGCCTGGCTGGCGGCATCTCCCGGATGCCACTCAGAGGATGACGGCTGGCTCTCCACGGCTGGGAGGTGCAGTGCTCTCTCCAGATCCCCACACTCTGCTCACAGGAGTCATTAAGCAAAATAGGCGGCCAGGTCAAAGCCATACTCAAGGCCCTGCTGCTCTAGTGGTCACCTTCACCTTCATCAGTGATGAGCCCTGAAACCCCAGGTTCTGTACAAGAAGCAGCAGGCAATCTCCCCAGTCGCCCAGCGTGAACAGGCTGGAGGACACGGAGCAAAGGCCATCCCAGGGCACATGGCAAGACATGGCCCATGGAGGTGATGGGGCCAACGGGCTTCAGACGCTCTACAGAGCCAGCGCCTGGGAAGACCACACACAAGAGGTGGCCCCGCAGGCCGACGCTCAGGGGGGACAGGTCTCTGCTGAGGCATCCAAGCTGTGATGACTTTCCTTCTGACTCTGGCTCAAGATGTGCCGCATTCTGCCCTCCACACCTTTGCCCACTCCGTTCTTCTCTCCTGGTTGTTCTCCCTCCATGAGAGCCAAAGCCCACTGTGTCCTTCAGGGTTCAGGGGGAGCTCTAACTCCATCCTCAGCTGTGCCTGCCTGGGGGATGCCCTGGCCCCGTCAAGGAGGCACTGCCCAGCTCCAGGAGGGGGGAGTCAGCTGTCAGCTCCATCAGGGTCCGCCTCAGTTGCAGGGAGAAGTTTCACCCAAGATCATGCCCCTTCTGGCACTGTCAGATCTGGGGAGTTTGGGGGAGAGACCCAGACCCTCTGGCCCAAAGGAACTGACTCTACGGGGCAATGTTCACTCTGAGCACTCAGCGGCTCTGGCTGAGGCTTGGCGGAGCCTGTACCACCCTCTTCTTGCCCCTCTGGGTTCTCTGACCTCTGCCCCTCCTTTCAAGGGAGTTGATTCCTAGTAAAGATCTGGGCCCAAGTCTGTCTCCAGAGAACCCAGTCACACCAGCGCCCATGCTCTGGTAGTGAGTGCTTGGCCATTCATATCTCAGTCCTGGTTTCTCTCACAGAAGGTGCTCAATAAACACCTGACAAACAGATGGAATAATTTCACGTTTCCACCTGCTGAGGGAGCTCTCGCGGAGCCCGCCTTTCTCGCAGCAGCTGTTGATGAAGTCCGCTAAATGCTGCTGGAGCTGATCAGTGGGCAACACTGTCTCAAGAAAAGCCTTCCTCTGGCTCCCCCGCCTCACAGCGCGCCCTCACTCTTTCATCTTGCAGCTACAGCCTGGGGACCACATGGGATGTTTTGGATCCTGGGATCCAGAAGAGTGGGCAATTGGGTTCCCTGCCTTCTCAGCGATGGGTCATCCTTCTTTCTCCTGGGCGGTCGGCTTTAGGGGGACCTTCTCATCAGGAGGGCTGCCACTAGGCACAAGCTGCCTTGCTCACCACAAGAAAGCTGGCATGGCAGCGTGGTAAACATTAAAAAGGTCATAATTAGAGATGCTGTTAAGACAACCCAAGGCTTAGTGTTACTAAAGATATGTGCAGAGGATAGTGCCATATAAATAGCAGGGTTTATGGCGTCATGCCCACAATTTTGAGCAGGCTGATGCTTCAAGGGGACACTCAGTGAGTGCTTATCCAAGCTGGGACTTCTCTTGCCTGACGCTGGATGTGTGATTTCTCAGCAATAGCCATCCAGGGTGTGTCCATCCTAACAACGGGGTGATGACTTCCTGGTATTCAGAGGACCTGGACAGTCAGCCTAGCACACAGACCAGGGCTCAGCACAACAGCTACAGCTCCCCGAGCTGCTGGAAGCACTGCCTCCTACTTGGGAAGCTCACAGCATTTCGATTCTATCAGCTCAGATTTAAAAGCAATCTTGCGGAGAAGGACCAGCACTCATCAGAGTAAGAGGATTGCTTTTACCACGATTTCAGACTGAGTCTGTGGATTACGCATCCCACAGAGACTAGCAATCCGTCATTCAACAAAGACAATAATTACGGGCATGGCTATCCCTGGCCACGACTCACTGGAAAAGACCCTGATGCTGGGAAAGATTGAAGGCAGGAGGAGAAGGGGCAGCAGAGGATCAGAGAGTTAGATAGCATCACTGACTTCGTGGATGTGAATCTGAGCAAACTCCGGGAGACTGTGGAGGACAGAGGATCCTGGAGTGCTACAGTCTGTGGGGTCACAAAGCTGGACGGGACTTAGCGACTGATCAACAACAGCCCTTAGCCAGAGGCTACCTCTGTGCATACCCATTTCCTCCTTAAACTATCCAACAAGGCAACTGTTGGCACACTCATTTTACAGATGAGGAAACCATGGCCCAAAGGACTGCATAACTAATCCACCATCACACAACTAATCAGTAGTAACAGCATCCAAATTCAAACCCAGGTCCGTCCAATTCCCAGTTTGCCTCTATCAGGGCTTACTTCTGAGTAGAGGTAGGAGGTTGAAGAGAAACGGGGTGCCTTTTACTTTTCCCTGAAAGCAAGTACTTCTGCGTTATTTGAATTTTTTTTTTTTAAAAAGAGCAGGTCTTCATGTATTACTTTTTTTAATCTTCAAATCATCAAAAAGAATTTATGGGCCAGAAAAATAATCCTGTTTCTACAAAGAAAAAAAATGTATCGTAATTTTTCAGTATCTATCAAGAGCCATGAAAGCTTCTGTCCTCTGCCATAATAATTCCATTTCCGGAAATCTGTCCTGAAAAAATAAGCAGAAGTGGGGGGTGGCAAAATTATATGTAAAGATGCTTTTATTTTAAAAGGTTACTTTCAGGGGCTTCCCTAGTGGTCCAGTGGGTAAGGACACTGCCTTGCTGTGAAAGGGGCGCCAGTTCGATCCCTGGCCTGGGAAGATCCCACGTGCTGCAGAGCAGCTGGACCCATGTGTCCAATTACCGAGCTGGAGCTCTGCAGCACATGCGCCCAGAGCCGGTGCTCTGCGACAACAGAGGCCACTGTGATGGGAGGCCCACATGGGCCAAAAAAGAACAAAGAAAAATAGATAAATGAAAGACCAATAGAAGTGGTCCGACTGCCTCCCTCCCTCCCCAACCTGCTCCCCCCCACCAAAAATAAAAAACGTTACTTTTAATAACATACTGGAAAGAAACTAAATATCCTACAGAGAATGGAGATAGGACATTTTCATGAGGGATTGTAGTGGCACCATTTAACATATCAATAGCAACAGGAGAAAATGCTCATTATGTATCTCTAGGTTTAAAAAGTAACAAATAAGCCTTAAGTATTGGTGATTATAAAAGTTAACATATGCATTTTCCTCCCCCCACTCCATGGAGGGATACAAAATAATCTTTGAAGAGTAAGATACCTTAGGAGAAATGTTTCAGAGATTTGGGTGGGTGCCTGGGCAGAAACCTTTTACTGTTCATTTTATCTTCATGAATCCTCTTAATGTTTACAATATATGTTACCTATATTTTAAATACTAAATATATTTTAAAGCTTTACATATAATACAATCCAATCATGTTTTCAGAATAACATTTCATTATCATGATAAAATATACCCAAATATGATCACTGTACTGCAGAATTATAGATGATATGGCGTTTACTTTATGATCTTTTTTATTTCCTGAGTTTTCTAACATAAATGCCTATCATAAAAAAGCTTCTTCTTTTCTCAACTGAAAGACGGTCCACTCATATGAGGATATACTGTCTCCAACAGATCTTAGACATTTCAGACGGTCACCCATCATGTCCTGCCCCAAATCCACACTGTCCTAAGTCCAGGGCGGGAAGGAGCCACCCGAGACTCACGACAAGAAGCCAGGTAACCCAGCAGATCCAAGCCCTTATTGGCTTAGCCTCACAGCCCAGCTGGTAGCACGCCCCATCAGTCCTGGACCCCTGAAATGCAAGGCACACTGGATCCGGAGGAACCCCCCCAGAATCAAGCAGGAAAGCATCACTCTCTCATTTTCACCAAGAGCAAGACACTGGCTGGACAACATTAGGCCGATGAAAAAAAACCGACTGAACCCTGAGGTGACCCATCCACCTGGGAAAGGTGGTATCTGCTACGTGCAATGCACTGGAGGGGTCCCAAGGATGACCTTCACCTAGACCTGGACTCGGTCCTCCAAAGGAAGGTGCAGATCAGATAAAAGGGTAAGGAGGTATGTGACTAACTCAATCCCAGGCAGAAAGTGACCAAAGCCCTGCCATCAGGGACAAGGAAGGACAACTGGGGTTCAGAGGAGGAAGATCACCTCCAGCCTGAGGCCGGCAGACGGTTGGTGGAAGACATGGCACGGGAACCAGGCAACACTCTGGGTAGATTTAGTCAGAGGCCAGCGCCCTCCTGCCCGGGCCCAGACAGCCTCCGCAGCGTGTGGACCACGGCTTCCAGCGCCTGCCCTTCCTGTCCGTGGCGAGGCTGCCAGCCACCAGCACGTGAGGGCACCTGCACATCCACAGACCTGTGTGCTTGCTCTGTTTTTCATCCTGGGGCGTCTACCTCAGCTACAAACCTGCAGCCAGCAAAAGCTGGTGTACCGTCACAAAATGTTTTGGAAATTCACAAATCTGTTCATCACAGGCAACGAGGCCTAACAAGTATTTTCTGTGGAACACACCTGATTCTGACAAAACACCTGACCTAATGTATGTCTCCTTCCCACCCAAACGTGGCTAACAGCAGTGAAAATAAAAGCTCAGATTCTGTATTCGCTTGGTGCTCTGGACATGAGCTGGCACTCTAAGACAGCAAAGTGCCCTTTTACTAACAACAAAATTCAGCAAGGCCCTCTCCTCCTCTCCCACCCGCTACCTGGTGGTCACGAGAAGCAGGAAGTTACCAGACTCTGATCCAAGCCCTTATTGGCTTAGCCTCACAGCCCAGCTGGTAGCACGCCCCATCAGTCCTGGACCCCTGAAATGCAAGGCACACTGGATCCGGAGGAACCCCCCCAGAATCAAGCAGGAAAGCATCACTCTCTCATTTTCACCAAGAGCAAGACACTGGCTGGACAACATTAGGCCGATGAAAAACCGACTGAACCCTGAGGTGACCCATCCACCTGGGAAAGGTGGTATCTGCTACGTGCAATGCACTGGAGGGGTCCCAAGGATGACCTTCACCTAGACCTGGACTCGGTCCTCCAAAGGAAGGTGCAGATCAGATAAAAGGGTAAGGAGGTATGTGACTAACTCAATCCCAGGCAGAAAGTGACCAAAGCCCTGCCATCAGGGACAAGGAAGGACAACTGGGGTTCAGAGGAGGAAGATCACCTCCAGCCTGAGGCCGGCAGACGGTTGGTGGAAGACATGGCACGGGAACCAGGCAACACTCTGGGTAGATTTAGTCAGAGGCCAGCGCCCTCCTGCCCGGGCCCAGACAGCCTCCGCAGCGTGTGGACCACGGCTTCCAGCGCCTGCCCTTCCTGTCCGTGGCGAGGCTGCCAGCCACCAGCACGTGAGGGCACCTGCACATCCACAGACCTGTGTGCTTGCTCTGTTTTTCATCCTGGGGCGTCTACCTCAGCTACAAACCTGCAGCCAGCAAAAGCTGGTGTACCGTCACAAAATGTTTTGGAAATTCACAAATCTGTTCATCACAGGCAACGAGGCCTAACAAGTATTTTCTGTGGAACACACCTGATTCTGACAAAACACCTGACCTAATGTATGTCTCCTTCCCACCCAAACGTGGCTAACAGCAGTGAAAATAAAAGCTCAGATTCTGTATTCGCTTGGTGCTCTGGACATGAGCTGGCACTCTAAGACAGCAAAGTGCCCTTTTACTAACAACAAAATTCAGCAAGGCCCTCTCCTCCTCTCCCACCCGCTACCTGGTGGTCACGAGAAGCAGGAAGTTACCAGACTCTGATCTTCTCCCCACCTGTTGCTTCCCTCCAGCCCCATTCGGCCTGGGTCTCCCACGCAGGGGGGTACCTCTGATCATATCTCATGAAGGACCACACGTGGGACTCCAGATCAGGCCTCAGGATCACTCGGTGGGAGTCACATTCGAAGGACAGAGTGAGGCGGGTGCGTGGGAGAGCAAAGCAGTGACATCTAAACAGGTCCTTCTCCAGATAGAGTTGGAGGTGGGGATAAACTTTTGGAAAAAGTTGATTAGAGAATAAAGTAAGTGGGTTAATTTAATTGGAGTGTGAAAGACATTTTGATGGTGATGAGGAGGCGAGGTGATGGTTTATTTATAATAAACACGGTGGTATTCATCCAGCTTCTGGAATAATTATATACTTTAGAAACGCACCCTGTAAACAAAAAACCCCTTCATACAATGAAGATCGGGGCCATCAAGGGGAAGCCCTGCCTGGAAGCTGGCGTGACATCACCATATCATGAGTGATATGGCTCTAAGAGCTGTTGGCCACAGGCCACCACTGACCGCAGCTATAAACTGGGGACTGAATAATCTCCAAATTCCCTTCTAAGTACGAGGCCTTTTCCTGGAATACATATTTCGTCTCCATCTGCTTCTGGGGATGTTTTCTTATCTCGATGCAGAGACAAAGAAGGAGTCTCCATCTTGCGTCTGATCTGTTGGCTCTGTTTTGCTGATCTGGGTTGAAGGTCCAGCTCTTGGATCGTCCCTAATGGAAGATGTTGATGGATATGTTGGACAAAAGGCATCACGTAAGGGCTATACCCCCTATCCTGCTGCAATTTTCTCATCCAGAAAACAGGGGTGCTGGTACCTGCCTGACTGGGATGCTATAAAGACCAAACCTGGCACAAGGGAAAACCCGGTATATAGTACAAACTCACGGCTGTGACATAAGGTGAAAGAAGCCAGACATGTGGACACCGGTTCCTTAAGAACTGGGGAGAGGACGGTCTGGCCTGACCTGTTTGCATGGAGACAAGCTGGTGGCTGTGACCACCGCTTGCCTCTCCAAAGGCTCACAAGCACTCAGCTTAACAATCCAGTCAAAAATTATTCCCAAGGATAAGTTACAACATCATTAGAATAGAAATTTCAAAATCTATCTTCTAGAATCAGCCCTAATGAGGTGGTTGGATCTAGAACACATCATAAAAAGTGAAGTCAGTCAGAAAGAGAAGGACAAATACAATATACTAACACATATATATGGAATCTAGTAGGATGGTGATGATGGCACATGCAGTGAAGCAACGGAAAGACAGACATGGACAGTGGACATATGGACATTGTGGGGAAGGAACAGAGGGTGGGAGGCGTAAAGGAAGTAGCAGGAAGGCCTGTACTATCATAAGTGAAGTGTCTGGCTCAGAGAAACGGGTCCAGGAAGAGTCCAGGGGTCTCACTGAGTGGAGGAGACAGAGGTGGGATTCCAGGGAGGCCCAGGCACCAGGAGTTCACAGGCCAGAGCACCAGAGAGGAGACAGCAGCTCAGACCACACTCTGAGGGTCAGCAGAGGGACTTTCTTGAGTGCTCAGCTAAGTACTGAACACTTAGTACCCAAGGTGGAGGACAGAATCACCCTGAAGGATCACAGAGCACAGCCCCTGGAGCTCATGTGGGGCCGGGACTAGGTTACATGCGACCAGCCAGAGTAAAAAAGCCCAGAAATCAAACTACTGTTATGAGCTGACGTCCCAGCCCACACCCTACCCCATGCGTCTGAACACAGATCTATTTGGTCATTAGGGTAAGCCTAATCCAATATGACTGATATCCTTTTTAAAAAAAAAAAACTTTTTACTTTTTTGGTGCTAAAAAATAAATAGAAAAAATATGCATTTATTTGTTTCTTTATGATGGTGCTGTGCAAGCATCTTTATAGGATACTAAAATATCCAGCTCCCACCAAGGTAAAATTTACTATGACTGGCATCCAACTGAAAATTACCAGACACGCAAAGGAGCAGGAAATGCAACCCATAATAAAAGAACCACCGATCAAAAGACTCCCTCCAGCAATTCTCCCAGCACATCCACGCTGTATTTTAAGACCCTGCCGAAGCCCACCTGCTCCACCAGAAGCTCCCCACAAGAGCTTTGCTCTACTTTTCGTTGCATGGAGACAAGCTGGTGGCTGTGACCACCGCTTGCCTCTCCAAAGGCTCACAAGCACTCAGCTTAACAATCCAGTCAAAAATTATTCCCAAGGATAAGTTACAACATCATTAGAATAGAAATTTCAAAATCTATCTTCTAGAATCAGCCCTAATGAGGTGGTTGGATCTAGAACACATCATAAAAAGTGAAGTCAGTCAGAAAGAGAAGGACAAATACAATATACTAACACATATATATGGAATCTAGTAGGATGGTGATGATGGCACATGCAGTGAAGCAACGGAAAGACAGACATGGACAGTGGACATATGGACATTGTGGGGAAGGAACAGAGGGTGGGAGGCGTAAAGGAAGTAGCAGGAAGGCCTGTACTATCATAAGTGAAGTGTCTGGCTCAGAGAAACGGGTCCAGGAAGAGTCCAGGGGTCTCACTGAGTGGAGGAGACAGAGGTGGGATTCCAGGGAGGCCCAGGCACCAGGAGTTCACAGGCCAGAGCACCAGAGAGGAGACAGCAGCTCAGACCACACTCTGAGGGTCAGCAGAGGGACTTTCTTGAGTGCTCAGCTAAGTACTGAACACTTAGTACCCAAGGTGGAGGACAGAATCACCCTGAAGGATCACAGAGCACAGCCCCTGGAGCTCATGTGGGGCCGGGACTAGGTTACATGCGACCAGCCAGAGTAAAAAAGCCCAGAAATCAAACTACTGTTATGAGCTGACGTCCCAGCCCACACCCTACCCCATGCGTCTGAACACAGATCTATTTGGTCATTAGGGTAAGCCTAATCCAATATGACTGATATCCTTTTTAAAAAAAAAAAACTTTTTACTTTTTTGGTGCTAAAAAATAAATAGAAAAAATATGCATTTATTTGTTTCTTTATGATGGTGCTGTGCAAGCATCTTTATAGGATACTAAAATATCCAGCTCCCACCAAGGTAAAATTTACTATGACTGGCATCCAACTGAAAATTACCAGACACGCAAAGGAGCAGGGAAATGCAACCCATAATAAAAAGAACCACCGATCAAAAGACTCCCTCCAGCAATTCTCCCAGCACATCCACGCTGTATTTTAAGACCCTGCCGAGAAGCCCACCTGCTCCCAGAGAGGCGTTTTCAAATGACTCTCCAGCTCCCCACAAGAGCTTTGCTCTACCTTTTTCATTCCAAAGAGGGTCATTCTAGGTGATGGCGGAGAGGAGAGGACACAGACGTACTCCCTTTCGGTTTTCTTTCTCTGCTAATGGTGTTGCCTTTCCTGAGCAGTGATCCTGCCCCGCCTAACTCTGGTCCCATTGTTTTACAAAGATCTGAGGCTACCTTCAGCCATTTTCACCAGTTTGAGTTCATTCTGCATTTTAGTCTTACTGGATCCCATCTGATCAGCCCTAACTCAGCTGATTCTGCATCCCTCATTCATAAGGGCATGCTAAAGTCCAAGCTGGTTGGCAATTACGGCACAGGAGCATGTTCTCTTTTGACGCCCTTTCCTTCTTCATCTGGCGATTCATGATGTCATTATTTAATTCACAGAACAGAGTCAAAGTGCCCCCTTTTGAGCCTTCCATCGCCCTTAGCTCTCTTCTCTTTTAAGCTCCTCCTCTGAACAGCTGTCTAAAGCCATTGAAATAAGCAAAAAAAATCCAGGAGCAGGACTGGCAGCTCTGGATTGTGCTTCCCAGGTCGCCCTCCTATGTGAGCAAGACAATCTGTAGTCTGTCCAGAGACAGATCACCTGCAATGCCCAAAATTGCACGCTGGCCACGCCCCTGGGAGGGGGGATCTCCATGATGACCGTGCAGCCATCCACCTTCACTTCCTCCCTGTCACTGCATATTCACCCTGGCTCCCCATCAGTCATAACGCTCCAGAATAATATACCAGCTTTGATCTCTTTCTGTGATGCCTGCATTTCCCTGAAGCAAACAGATGGCACCTACTATGTGCCTGGGAGCACGCTCCAGCCCACGTCCCTCGGGAGCCTCATGTCCATCCTGAGGGACAGGACAGACAGGTGTCACGCGCCCCATGTTGGAGTGAGGACTCTGAGGCCGCTAGCGACCAAGTGGCCAGTTCCAGGTGATACGGCTCATGAACCATGGAGCCAGCTCAGGACTCCTGGAACCAAGCCTCTCGTGGACACATCTTGCCCACTCACTGCGCTCACAGCCCCAAACGGGTCACAGCAATGGGTCAGTGCCCCCTGCCCGGCCCATTCCAGGCCTCCTCAGAATTTCCATCTAATGCCCCTTTGCAGGCCAGAGGATTAGTACTTTTCCTCCAAGTTCATTCATATGGTGCAGGTTCATCAAAAAAAGATCGAAGCAACCTTCACCTAAATCTATACCTGCCCTCATGGCTAAGGGGACAGGGTCATGATAGGCAGGCCTGAACTCAGGCAGGCCATGAGACCACTACATGCGGGGACCCTCCACCCCTCCTCCTGGGCTCCCTTCAAGGACACCTCCATCAAGCCTGACTGGCACAGAAGGCCCGTCCCCCACGAAACGGAAGGATGGAGAAGTGACCAGCCCCAGGGCCAGCACAGAGGGAAATGTGATTCCCTCCCCCGTCGCTGCTGTGCTGGTGGAAACTGGGTCAGAGCCGGCCAGCCCATTCATTTAATCCAAACTCCCCTCTCCATTCAGCTCTTAGTCTTCAGAGCTTTCAGTCTAAGGAAGCGTGATTTCCTCTGCAAAGTCAACAAAATAAATTAAGCCCACGCTCTTTGACCTCAGGGCTTCTGTGCAATGGATGGCCCGAACAGAAACACTCCTCCCTCCTCCTGACATCTCAAAGACACACACAGACAAAAAAGAAAATCAGCCACTGTGTCAGGAAGCAGAATGCCGGCTTCTAGCCACCTGCCAGACACGCTGCTGAGAATGGGGCTTGGCTAAGGAAGGGCTATTTTGCCACCCGTTCATTCATTAAAGCAGGAAGATTCTACATGAGGCAGAGCAGAGTCTGTCAGACAAGTCAAAGACTCGAGAGCGGGAGCTCTCATTCGGCCCATTGTGTTGTTATTGCTGTTGTTTTCCCTCCTCCCCACCCCAGGGCCTTTGCACTGGCTCTTGTGCCCATCAAAGATGCTTTTTCTCGAGATTTTGAAAAACTGACTCCCTCTTATCCTTCACATCTCCTAGGAGAGGTCTCCCCATCAAGAGTAGCTCTCATACTCCACTCTCTTCTTAGCCCTTATCATCATCAGAAATTATCTTGCTTAGCTATTTCTTCCATTTGTTTTCCAACCCTATTTCTGCCCCCATAATAGCAGGGACATCATCTGTCTTGATCAGCACAGTCTCTCCAGCAGGGAGTAAAATGCCTGACATGTGGTAGGTGCAAAACACAGGCTTACTGAAAGAGGAAGACTCAGTGAAGGAGAACCGGGCTCCATGGCCATCCCCGGCTCTGTGTGTTCCATTCCCTGCGTGGTGCACCTAGGCCTGGGTGCAGATCAACGCACGGTGGCCACCGGCTGCAGGAGGGTGTCTGTGGGCTTGAGCTCACGAAGGCTGAAGAGACACACGGCTGGCTCTGGAGGGGGCAGAGAGGGGGCGTTCCCTAACAGAGTCGCTTAGCTGGGACAGCTGAAGGACAACAACCAGTAAGCCAAATATATACTATAGAGAGAGCTGTACGTAGAAATCGGTACGTCTGCACTTACAGGTATCAAGAGAATAAAAGCCCATTCTCTAATAGTTTCCTAATACGAACCTATCTGTGCCCTTGGATGCCCATGCACGAGAACAGATGGTTGGATTATTGATTATGCTGAATCTTTTGGGGGTTTCAGATGAACTTGAGAATCTGAAGAAAGATACTGACTTTTTGAGCAAAAGGCACAAGCATACATAGAAAAGAGGGTGTACATTTCCTAGAGGTGCACAGACTCTCTGAACCTCACCGCAGGGCCCTGAGGGAGCACACACAGAAAGAAAATCAGCCACTGTGTCTTTAGCCACCTGCCAGACACGCTGCTGAGAATGGGGCTTGGCTAAGGAAGGGCTATTTTGCCACCCGTTCATTCATTAAAGCAGGAAGATTCTACATGAGGCAGAGCAGAGTCTGTCAGACAAGTCAAAGACTCGAGAGCGGGAGCTCTCATTCGGCCCATTGTGTTGTTATTGCTGTTGTTTTCCCTCCTCCCCACCCCAGGGCCTTTGCACTGGCTCTTGTGCCCATCAAAGATGCTTTTTCTCGAGATTTTGAAAAACTGACTCCCTCTTATCCTTCACATCTCCTAGGAGAGGTCTCCCCCATCAAGAGTAGCTCTCATACTCCACTCTCTTCTTAGCCCTTATCATCATCAGAAATTATCTTGCTTAGCTATTTCTTCCATTTGTTTTCCAACCCTATTTCTGCCCCCATAATAGCAGGGACATCATCTGTCTTGATCAGCACAGTCTCTCCAGCAGGGAGTAAAATGCCTGACATGTGGTAGGTGCAAAACACAGGCTTACTGAAAGAGGAAGACTCAGTGAAGGAGAACCGGGCTCCATGGCCATCCCCGGCTCTGTGTGTTCCATTCCCTGCGTGGTGCACCTAGGCCTGGGTGCAGATCAACGCACGGTGGCCACCGGCTGCAGGAGGGTGTCTGTGGGCTTGAGCTCACGAAGGCTGAAGAGACACACGGCTGGCTCTGGAGCGGCAGAGAGGGGGCGTTCCCTAACAGAGTCGCTTAGCTGGGACAGCTGAAGGACAACAACCAGTAAGCCAAATATATACTATAGAGAGAGCTGTACGTAGAAATCGGTACGTCTGCACTTACAGGTATCAAGAGAATAAAAGCCCATTCTCTAATAGTTTCCTAATACGAACCTATCTGTGCCCTTGGATGCCCATGCACGAGAACAGATGGTTGGATTATTGATTATGCTGAATCTTTTGGGGGTTTCAGATGAACTTGAGAATCTGAAGAAAGATACTGACTTTTTCGAGCAAAAGGCACAAGCATACATAGAAAAAGAGGGTGTACATTTCCTAGAGGTGCACAGACTCTCTGAACCTCACCCGCAGGGCCCTGAGGGAGATAGCTCATCCTAAGGCTCTTTCTCGGGCCCCCAAGCTCGTCGCCTGCCTGCTTGCCTTCAGGCCCAGTCATGACCCCTCCTCTACACACCCTGGACTCCCTTCCTCTGTCTTCTGGTAGGGCTGGCCAATAAGAATCCAGGTAGAGGACTGTACTCCCTGTAAGGACAAGAAGAAACCCAGGATACTTCTTCCCCTCTTGTTGATCAGGGTGGTGTCTCCATAGGGTCTCTACCACCTCTGGGTGTCCTGCCTCAAAGCCACAGACCCTTGCAGAGAGCCCCTCTCTCTGTTGTCCCACCAGAGCCAGCAGGTCTTCCACAGTGCCCAGTTCCCAGGTGCTGCTGGATCCTGGGCTCCAGGAAGCCAGCTCTCCCCCAACCCCCATCCCTCCAGCCTGAGCAACGCTAGCAGCTTCCTCCTACTGCTATTTCCTGGTTGCATCTCTATTTCCTGCTTGACTCTGGATCTCTTCCAACACGTCTACACCAGCTCCCCGTAGAAACTCCATCTACTACACTTACCGGCAGGAACAAAGATTTCCTGAATGGTCCCTAACGGATCAGCCTCCCTCCAGCATGGCCATTCTGGAAGGCTCCAAGCTTCCAGAAAGGCCAGTCTGAGCTGAAACAACTAACCCCTAGGAAGCTCAAGAAGACGGACGGGGGCTAGGAAAACCCACACGGCCAGCAAGCACAATGCCACTCTCCTGTCCAGGGTCATTTCAGGAAAAAGCCTCATGCTCACCACCTCGTTAAACTACGTACAGCCTCCTTGTGGACAGGGAAGCAAACGTGAGGCTCTGATCAGCCATCCGTGCAGCCGTGCCCCTGTGCTGATCTAGCAGCAGCCAAAGTGGGCTTGCCTAGCATTCCTGCTCAGGAGCTCATGCTAGCTGCTGAGTGCTCCCTGTCAAAAAGCCCCAAACATGTGAAGACAGGCTCAGGCACTCCCGTCTGGGGAGGCCCGGGGCAGCCAGGGAGGCCAATCCTGTAGCTTCAAAGACACATGCTGTCTGGATCCGGCTATCCATGTCCAGTCATCCTTCTCCCCAGGGAGTACAGCTGGGACTCTGCACCTTGGAGCAGCCCCACACAGGAGCACATCTTACGTTCTCCCTGTGCTCACTTCTTTCAGCGAATAGCCCCTTCCATGAGCTCCCTCATTCCTTTCAGCCATTCTGCAAGACAGATGGGGCAGACACACTGACAGGATAAGCCTCACTGAGGACTGAAGCAAAGAGAGGGCCAGTGACTTGCCCAAGGCCACACAGCTGCCTTGAGGCAGAGCCAAGTTTGGAACCCAGAACAGGGAATGACTTCAACCACCCTCCCACGGCTTACACACGGGAACCAACACAAACCTCAACACCCCATGCGTGAGGCTGGATTCCGCCAGACACAGACCCAAATGTGGGGATTTCAGTGCCAGCTGAATCATGAAAGTACTGATTTCATGATTCAACCATTTTTTCATCTAAAAAAAAAAGGGGGGGCAATTTCATAGGACTTGGAGAAATGCAAATGGTTCCTGACCTACAATGATTCAACCTAACGATTTTTTAAGTTTACAATGGTGCACAACCACAAATCACTTGGTAGAAACTATACTTGGATTTTGAACTTTGATCTTTTCCTGGGCTAGCCACATATGGAACATTTCTGTGACGCTGGGCCGTGGCAGTGAACCATGGCTCCCGTCAGCCCCCCAAACACAAGGGTGCACCACTGAGCCACATACCATCCACAGACAACCACTCTGTCTTTTACTCTCAGTACAATATTCAATAAACGACACGAAAGATTCAACACTTATCATAAAACAGGCTTTGTGTTAGGTGATTTGCCCAACGGTAGGCTGATAGGAATGTTCTGAGCACAATGAAGGTAGGCTAAGCTAAGCTGTAGTGTTTGGGTGATTAGGTGTGTTAAATGTATTTTTCGACTCAAAATGCATTTCACACACAATGCATTTCAACTCACAAGAGGTTTGTTGGGATATAATCCCTAGTGGCTCAAACGGTAAAGAACGAGACCTGGGTTGGGAAGACCTCTGGAGAAGGCATGGCAACCCACTCCAGTATTCTTGCCTGGAGAATCCCATGGACAGAGGAGCCTGGCGGGCTACAGTCCATGGGGTCTGCAAAGGGTTGGACAGGACCGAGCTTTCACTTTTCATTTTAACCCCATCACAAGTAAAGGAAGGCAAAAAGTCAAGGAAGATCTGTAGTTTATTTGGTTGACAGTTTCGGGAAGAGCCAGTCAGGGTTGGGGAAGGGGAGAATCAATGAAGAGTTTGATGACAGTCAAGATGGACAACAGATCCAGTCCTGCTGGGGGCCTCTGAGAGACATGGCAGGACTGCCCTGCTCAGCATGGCAGGCACCGGCTACATCTGGCTACTTTACATGATGATTACTTAAAATTAAAAATTCAGTACCCCATTCTTCCTATCCACATTTCAAGAGCTCAATAGCTGCATGTGGCCAGCGGACAGCACAGACAAAGAACACCTCCTTCATCACAGGAAGTGCTGTGGGGTAGACCATGCCTCAAGCATGTGAGAACTAGACTCTGGAGTGATTCATGCTTCCATTGGGGTCTCTGACGGGGCCTGCTGCTGGAGGCTCCTGGCCCAGGCACTTCCACTTGCCTTGGTTCACTGTGCCTCCCGGAAGCAAGGGGAGAGGCGTGGGAGGCACTGACAGCAGGAGCAGCTGGGAGGGACAGAGACTGAGAGGGCTGGGGGACATGGGCCGGGCCCTGACCACAACGGCTACTTCCTACGCAGGACTCTCTGCTCTTGTGGAAGGCCCTCTGGACTCAGGCATTTTAACAGCTCCTTCCAGCTAAGACTGTGGCCTGGAATCCTCCTGCCTAGAGAGAAGCCTTTCTTTTTTTTTTTAAAGATTTATTTATTTATTTATTTTGGGCGGGGGTCGGGTTGGGGAGGGAGGGGAGTGGGCGGGCCACTTCTATTGGTCTTTCATTTCTCTATTTTCATCCGTCTTTGTTCTTTGGCTCTTGTGGGCCTCCCGTCGTGGCGGCGTCTGTCGCTGCAGAGCGCAGGCTCTGGGCGTATGCGCTCCAGAGCTCCGGCTCGGTGATTGGACATATCAGTCCAGCCGCTCCACGGCACGTGGGATCTTCCCAGGCCAGGGATCGAACCGCCGCCCCTTGCACTGCAAGGCGGTGTCCTTACCCACTGGACCACCAGGGAAGCCCGAGAGAAGCCTTTCTCCCTGCACAGCCAGGAAAGACACAAGCCAGGCCTTCCATGCATTTGTGATCGATGGCAGGCAAGTAAGACACAGGCTACTGCATGTGGCAACTGAACAAACACTGACCAATAAACCAAACTAGGAAGTCTCTGTGGAGAAGCCTTTGTGAGCAGGGCCCCACTAACGGGGGCCCTGTCTAGAACTTAAAAGATACAGTTTGGACACTGACACTCCCACTAGTCGGGTAGTCCCTGAATATTCACATTATAGCAATTTCCAAAGCAGTGCTCAGAGACATCACTGCTCTGGCCCAAAGACTGGCAAGGTCAAGGTAGTGCTCTGAAGACCGGTACTCAAAGCCTATTCCTGGTCTATTCTCCTTCCCTGGGCGGGCTGCTCTTAGCACAGCCTGAGGGCCAGAGCTTGGGCCCTCTGGAGCCCGACCACCTGGGTTCACATTCCATCTACTTCCTAACTGAGTGGAGTTTGGCACAGTATTTAACATTGCTGAGTTGGAGTCTCCTCATCTGTAAAGTAGCACCATGATACCTCCTCAAATCATGAGGATTAAATGAGTCCCTATGTGTAAAGGATTTAGAACAAGGTGGCAGACTCTGTCTGTGAAAAGCCAAACAGTATTTCAGGCCTTGCCAGCCATATGGCTCCTGTTCCAATTTCTCCACTCTCTGCTGGAGCCCGATGCAGCCATAGGCAATACATACATGAATGGGCACGTGTGTCCCAGTAAAGCTTTATAAAGTCAGGGAATAGGCCAGACCACCTAGAAGGCCCTTGCTTAGAACAATGCCAACCTCTATCTTAGAACAACACCTGCTCAATAATACGTGCTCTATTAATGTTTGTTAAAGGAAATGAATACAGTATGCTGGACCCTCCTCCCTCTCAGATTGCCCTTGCATTGCTTCCTCTGCCTTCCCCTCCACTCATCTTTTGAGGTTAAGCTCAAGAAGCCTTCCGAGGCCGACCCTCTTTTCTCAGCCTCTCTCCCCAGAGCCTTGTGCTTGCCCTTCTACCGTGACACTTGTCCCAGACTGCAGAGTGACTTGTTCAGCTGCAGAACTGAATAGTTCCCGTAAGATAAGAAGATGATCCAGTGTCTTCCTTTGATGGGTAGGAAAGTGAGGCCAGAGAGGCCAAGTAACTTTCATGGTCACACAGTGAGGATAAGGATCAACGATTGGGTGTCCTGAGCCTTGGGCTTAGTGAGGCCACAGTAATGGGAGGGGGTGCCAATTCCACTACTGTCCACCTGTTGTCTATTTTCAAAGGCTGTTCCTGGCTGATTTAGGGCTGGGCTGCCTGCCCCAGAGCCTCTCCCTCTCTGCCCCAGCTCCCCTCCAAGCAGAGCCCATGCCAGCCTGCTCCCCTGCAGTAGGCAAACCTGAGTCTAGGCACTGAGGCGGCCGTGTCTCCAGCGTGGACCAGGCACGGGCTGAACGAAGTGGAGCCGGTCCCGTCTGTTTTTCCTTCCTCTCATCCCCCCGTGAGTCCTGCCCAGCGCCTTCTGTGCAGGGGGAGCAGCCAGGATAGACTCGAGCAGGGACGCTCCCCAGGGAACATGCCCTGCCCCTCAACTCCCCTGAGAGCCGAGGGTGGACTCAAGAGCTCTGCCATGATACCTCCTCAAATCATGAGGATTAAATGAGTCCCTATGTGTAAAGGATTTAGAACAAGGTGGCAGACTCTGTCTGTGAAAAGCCAAACAGTATTTCAGGCCTTGCCAGCCATATGGCTCCTGTTCCAATTTCTCCACTCTCTGCTGGAGCCCGATGCAGCCATAGGCAATACATACATGAATGGGCACGTGTGTCCCAGTAAAGCTTTATAAAGTCAGGGAATAGGCCAGACCACCTAGAAGGCCCTTGCTTAGAACAATGCCAACCTCTATCTTAGAACAACACCTGCTCAATAATACGTGCTCTATTAATGTTTGTTAAAGGAAATGAATACAGTATGCTGGACCCTCCTCCCTCTCAGATTGCCCTTGCATTGCTTCCTCTGCCTTCCCCTCCACTCATCTTTTGAGGTTAAGCTCAAGAAGCCTTCCGAGGCCGACCCTCTTTTCTCAGCCTCTCTCCCCAGAGCCTTGTGCTTGCCCTTCTACCGTGACACTTGTCCCAGACTGCAGAGTGACTTGTTCAGCTGCAGAACTGAATAGTTCCCGTAAGATAAGAAGATGATCCAGTGTCTTCCTTTGATGGGTAGGAAAGTGAGGCCAGAGAGGCCAAGTAACTTTCATGGTCACACAGTGAGGATAAGGATCAACGATTGGGTGTCCTGAGCCTTGGGCTTAGTGAGGCCACAGTAATGGGAGGGGGTGCCAATTCCACTACTGTCCACCTGTTGTCTATTTTCAAAGGCTGTTCCTGGCTGATTTAGGGCTGGGCTGCCTGCCCCAGAGCCTCTCCCTCTCTGCCCCAGCTCCCCTCCAAGCAGAGCCCATGCCAGCCTGCTCCCCTGCAGTAGGCAAACCTGAGTCTAGGCACTGAGGCGGCCGTGTCTCCAGCGTGGACCAGGCACGGGCTGAACGAAGTGGAGCCGGTCCCGTCTGTTTTTCCTTCCTCTCATCCCCCCGTGAGTCCTGCCCAGCGCCTTCTGTGCAGGGGGAGCAGCCAGGATAGACTCGAGCAGGGACGCTCCCCAGGGGACATGCCCTGCCCCTCAACTCCCCTGAGAGCCGAGGGTGGACTCCAGAGCTGCTGGGCCTGGGCTGCTGAGATGCCCCCAGGGGAGGGCGGCTCTCAAAGCGTCTCAGACCAAAGTGAGCCCACAGACACCCAGATTCAGACACGTACACTCACGCGTGCATTCACACCTATACACAGACATGGAGATACAGACATAGGCACACGTCAGCAGAAACGCACACAGGCTCAAACATTTACAGACATATGCAGGCGCAGAAACACACACACACACAAACTGACACAACACACACACGAGCACACAGGGACACAGACGGATACGCGCTCACAGACACGTACACAAACGTGTGCACACCCACATACATTCCAGTGACAGTTACACAGAGAAACACAAATGTGTACACACAGAAGGACAGAAGCACACATGCATCCCTCCACATGCCCAGATCCTCATGCAGACCAATACACACGGATGCACATGGATGCACACACACTCTCACACACATGCACACACCGCCTACTGCTTTTACTTGTATGGATATACACAGTGGGCTTTCCCAGGAAGTTGCCCAAGACCCCTGAGAACAAGACGGTGCCCCGTTAGAGCCCTGCCCGGAGACTTGAACACTTTGAGCACCCTGCCCGGTCCTGTAAACACAACCGGCGCTCTTGTTAAATTGGCAGAAGGGGTGAAGTTGGCACATCCGGGTGCCCTGGGTCCAGGGGCAGAGCTTTGTTAAGAAGTCCCGGCTGGGGCTTCCCCTGGTGGTCCAGTGGATAAGGACACCGCCTTGCAGTGCAAGGGCCGCCGGTTCGATCCCTGGCCTGGGAGGATCCCACGTGCCGCGGAGCGGCTGGACCGATGTGTCCAATTACCGAGCCGGAGCTCTGGAGTGCACGCGCCCAGAGCCGGTGCTCCGCAACTACAGACGCCACCGCGATGGGAGGCCCACAGGAGCCGAAAAACAAAGACGGATGAAAACAGAGAAATGAAAGACCAATAGAAGTGGCCCGCCCGCCCCCCTCCCTCCCCAACCCGACCCCCGCCCAAAAATAAATAACTTAATTAATTAAAAAAAAAAAAAAAAAGAAGTCCCGGCTGCCGGCTGTGTCATCCCTGAGCTTGAACGCGGCTCTCTGCCCCCAACCCAGGAGGCTCCGCCAGCCCTGCCAGCTGGGAAACCAGTCTGTTGCTGGCCTCCTGGCAAGCGCTGCTCATTAACACCTCTGCCCAAGGTGGCAGAGGCCTAATGAAACTCAAACCAAGTCATTTGGCCACTTGTCTGGGGCTGGAGTCAAAGGTCCCCTGGGGCAGGGAGGGTGTGGCAGAAACCACAGACTTAAGAGGCCCTGGCCTCTGTCTCCCAGCATGTGGGCTTTCCAGCTGAGCTTTCTAAATAAAATCAGAGCCAGGAGCTCACTCTGCCTGAGGGGACCCAGGACACGGCCCCCACCTGGCTTCCCTTTGGACCCCTGCCTGCACCACAGCGGCTCAGGGGGAGCCTGGGAAGATGCCCTTTGTTCTGAGCTCTCCGGGCAGGTAGGGGAAGAGAGGGGAACTCTCTTCCTTGGCACCATACAGGGCACGGTCAGAACCTGCAGACACCCACGCTGGGCCTCCGTATTTCTGCCACCTCTGCCAAACAGAGTGGATAGCCTCTGCATCCTAAATGATATGGAGGCAGCACCGAAAATCAAGGATTCTGACCTCTGGAGAGTTGGGAAGGAGGCGGGGGCAGCTTGCAGAAGCCCAGGGAGGACCCTGCTTGCAGGCAAGATCCCTGTTGCTCAGAGGAGCCACTCTGCACGTTAAGTAATTGATGGAGCACGCTCTAAAAATACAAACTAGGTTAGCACTCAAGGTGGCGGATGGCTCCACGAGGGAGTTAATTCAGGCGTTGACTCTCTCTGGAACGGGGACTCTGAGCCTAACACAGCAGGCGTGTGAGTCAGAGGGCCCCCTAGACACGGACTGAGACATGACGTTCACTACCGCCCCAAGCAAGGTGAAACCAGAGAAAACAGGCCGAGAAGTACTGGGGCGGCAGCCTAGGCCTTCCCTGCACAAGGGAAAGAAAGCTCAGGAAAGAGCTGGGGTACCCAAGCCAGTGGGGGTGGGGGAGGTTTCACATGAGAAGAGGGTTCACTTCCTCTTGATTGCACTGCAAAGACCCCATCTCCTAGCTTTACAGAGCCCCCCTGCTCCTCCAGCCATGCCCACAGGCCAGCAGCATCAGCACTGCCTGGGTCCTTGTCAGAAACACACAATCTCAGGCGCTACCTTGGACCTCCTGATCTGCATTTTCACAAGATGTCCAGGAGATTCTTGGATGCCTTGAAGTTTGAGAAATACCAGAGCAGGAGTTACATCCCCTGATCCTGGCTCAGTTGTTGCCATCAGATTGCTGTGTGATTTTGTGGGAACTGTTTGGCCTCTCTGGGCACTAGACTTTCCTCATCTGGGCTATGGGGAGAGTAAGGTTTGTTTCTCTCTCATGGGTTCCAGGAGGCTCATGTCAAACCCTCCACTGCAAGCCCTTGGAGAAGTGGGAAGGCTTTTTACAAACAATTATTCCATTTCTGGGTTTCTCTGATGGCTCAGTGGGTAGAGAATCTTCCTGCAATGTAGGAGACCAGGGTTCGATCCCTGAGTTGGGAAGATTCCCTGGAGGAAGAAATGGCAACCCACTCCAGTATTTTTGCCTGAAAAATCCCATGGACAGAGAAACCTGGCAGGCCACAGTCCAAAGGGTCACCAAGAGTCGGACACAACTGAGTACGCATGCATGGATTCCATTCCTACCAGGCCGACGTCTTTCCCCTTCCTGATGTCACTGATGCATAAAGAGGTCCCAGGAGGACCCTGCTTGCAGGCCCCGTTGCTCAGAGGAGCCACTCTGCACGTTAAGTAATTGATGGAGCACGCTCTAAAAATACAAACTAGGTTAGCACTCAAGGTGGCGGATGGCTCCACGAGGGAGTTAATTCAGGCGTTGACTCTCTCTGGACGGGACTCTGAGCCTAACACAGCAGGCGTGTGAGTCAGAGGGCCCCCTAGACACGGACTGAGACATGACGTTCACTACCGCCCCAAGCAAGGTGAAACCAGAGAAAACAGGCCGAGAAGTACTGGGGCGGCAGCCTAGGCCTTCCCTGCACAAGGGAAAGAAAGCTCAGGAAAGAGCTGGGGTACCCAAGCCAGTGGGGGTGGGGGAGGTTTCACATGAGAAGAGGGTTCACTTCCTCTTGATTGCACTGCAAAGACCCCATCTCCTAGCTTTACAGAGCCCCCCTGCTCCTCCAGCCATGCCCACAGGCCAGCAGCATCAGCACTGCCTGGGTCCTTGTCAGAAACACACAATCTCAGGCGCTACCTTGGACCTCCTGATCTGCATTTTCACAAGATGTCCAGGAGATTCTTGGATGCCTTGAAGTTTGAGAAATACCAGAGCAGGAGTTACATCCCCTGATCCTGGCTCAGTTGTTGCCATCAGATTGCTGTGTGATTTTGTGGGAACTGTTTGGCCTCTCTGGGCACTAGACTTTCCTCATCTGGGCTAGGGGGAGAGTAAGGTTTGTTTCTCTCTCATGGGTTCCAGGAGGCTCATGTCAAACCCTCCACTGCAAGCCCTTGGAGAAGTGGGAAGGCTTTTTACAAACAATTATTCCATTTCTGGGTTTCTCTGATGGCTCAGTGGGTAGAGAATCTTCCTGCAATGTAGGAGACCAGGGTTCGATCCCTGAGTTGGGAAGATTCCCTGGAGGAAGAAATGGCAACCCACTCCAGTATTTTTGCCTGAAAAATCCCATGGACAGAGAAACCTGGCAGGCCACAGTCCAAAGGGTCACCAAGAGTCGGACACAACTGAGTACGCATGCATGGATTCCATTCCTACCAGGCCGACGTCTTTCCCCTTCCTGATGTCACTGATGCATAAAGAGGTTGGGAGGTGATCCTTGTAGGACACACTGAGGCCGGGAAGAGAGCCTCCTTATTTCATCTTAAACCTTAATGGTTCTCAATTCAAAATAAAAAAAAAAAAAAAAGAAGAGGCGGAGAGGTAAAGAGCAGACATAACCCCTTGCTAATATGAAAGCAAAAAATCTGAGGCATGCTAAGTAAACTAGAACATGGCATCGAGAAATCCTAGGCCTGACACTGTCCCTTGCCTTCGCACAATTCAGGTATCACGACTGAATACCCATTTGAGACATGAGGCTTCCTAGGCTCAGAGAGGTTAAGTGGGGGAGTCAGAGTCACACAGCCAGTGAGAGGCAGGGCCCAGAGAAGGAGCTGGGCTCCCTGCCTTCTAAAGCAAACTCTCTTCCGGACTTCCGGGTGCTCGTGTCCTTGGCAGGCAAGCCAAGCTGCTGTGCAAACAAGGAGGAGAAAACCATTCTAATATTGGTCTGACTTGAACGGAATTGAGAAGATAAATCTGTCATGGGAGGAAATTACATCAGAGGGCTTGGATAGAAAGTCTCTAAATTATTACTTATCTGGTTTCATTAAATTCACTGCTTCCTTCCATTAGCTCCAAGGGCTGAGCCGGCCAAGCACCTGTCTTCTACCCAGGCCTGTGGTTGTACAGAAACCCACAGGGGAAGGAGACAAACGTATATGGTACAAATTCTAAACCAAAACCAGACGACAGACAAGTACACCCAAAATGGCACACACACACACACACACACAGTCCAGAAGTTAAACTCTGAAGAGGCCAGGGCTGGGTCCTTCTAGTCCTTACTTGAGCCCCAAAACAGTCTCTGGTGAGGTTGGAAGGAACAAAGAGATCTCAGCAGAAACAAGGCTCTCTGTCCACAGCTGGTTTCCTAGCACAGTAGGAGCAAACTGCCTGGTCTTCCCGGGCTGTGACAAGGGCTCTTAGCTCGCCAAGGGCAAAGCTGGCAGCACTGGCCCAAGGGCACCAGGCAGTCCACAGCTACAAGCAGGTTTCAACGCCAGTGGAAAGAAAGGCGTCCTGGCCAGGCCCTCCCTTCGGGCTTCAGGCTGGTGCCCCTGCCTCAGGAGCTGCCTGGCTTTCCCCAGGTCTTAGGAGGCATCGTGGCAGCGTGGAAAATCCTGGGCGGGTGTGGAGCTGGAGGAGCCTGAGTCGGAATCTGAACTCTGCTGCTTCAAGCTACGCCCGCCTTGGATGAATCACTCAAACACACGCAGTCTCAGAGCTTGCAAAACGGGCATGATGACAGTGGCAGCCCAGAGGGCTGTAGGGAGAGAAGATCCCGTACATAAAGCATCTTGCTGCCACCCAGCAAACACAGCTATCTGATGGGTGTTGGTACTCTCCTCCAATGTAAAACAAACAAAAACGTTTCGGGGTGGGTCCTTTCTGGACTGACCTTGTATTACGAGAGTGGGCCAGCCCCTGCCAGATTCCCAGGTCCATCCCTCAGCCACTGACACCACAGGGGCACTGCCCACAGGGTGGTCTGTAGGCATGGTGCCCCTGCCCCTGGGTGCCCCTACGCTGACTATTCATTAGAAGGACTGATGCTGGGCAGTCCACACCCATGGAGATGTCCATAGGATGCTGGGAGGGAAAGGACAGACCCAAATTCGCCCTGGGAGGGAAACACCACTCCAGCAAGTGCTCTGATGGGGTCTCAGCTAGCAGGAGGAGGGGAGCCCAGTAAAGGCACACCCTTGGCAGGAGCAATAGAAACTAATCACAGCTCCTGCAGGTGAAGGCAACAGGCCAGGTAGCTCAAGGCTGGCCTGCCAACCTTGATTCAGAGCTCCTGGCTTCTCAGAAGCCCAGCAGCCCATGCTTCAGCACTCACACTGCCAAGAACAGGCTCCTCACGTGGCCCTTCCCCTCCTCTCCCTGGTCACCTCAACTAGGCAGGAAGCTCCTGCAGGCAGGGAAAGGAGGAGCTTCACTGTTGGCCCCCTAGAATGGGACAAGCTCAGGTCTGTGTCACCTGATGGCTACTGGTGATGTTTTGGGCAAGCTGCCCAGCTATCTAGCCTGTTCCTCAGCCCCAAAGAAGATTGACATACCCACGCCCTATCTCCCAGGGTGATGAGAAGGCCCAAGGGATCTCATAGAGTCATTCAACAAGCATGCATTGAGAACCTAGTGCAAGCTATGTACTGTGCAAAGTTCTAGGAGAGCAAGATTGAGAAACACAGGTAGAATTTATGCCCTCAAAGAGCTTGCACTCTTAGTGAGAGACAAAGATCAACTAATCATGCAAACAGAAAAACCATGTATATGGTCAACTGTAGCAACTTTTAAGAAAGGAGTCACTATGCTCTGTAATCAATCCTTGAAGGCTTCAACAGTCATAGGAAGAGCAGTGCATGCGACAGGATGCATCTGGCCCCACCAAGACTGTCAGAGGCCAGAAAGGTCAGAGAGAGGGGAGAATACAAGCAAATAAGCCATCCATCCAAGAGAGTTCTCTGTGCTGCAATGTGCCTGTTCTCAGAACAGAGGGAATGGAGCTGTTCACCAGGGAGGGGAATGATCACCTTTGATTTGGAAGACTTAAAGACAGTGAAGCCTAAATCACATAAACAGGACTCATGAGAAAAAAAGGGGGTGGGGGAGAACAGAGAAGAGAAGGACTAAGGAGAGAAGAAGAAAGGAAAAAAGAAAATAAAAATAAATAAAAGGGGGGAAAAAAAGAAGGATCGAAACCTGCAGGAGGAAAATCCAGCTGAAAGAACACAGAGCCTCTCAAGATCTCAGGGTGACCTCTTGGCTGAACTGAAGGACACCGTGTGATAAAGCTATTGCCACCTCTAGTTGACAGGCACTGTCACCCCTCACGGCTCCTGGCCTTACACATCCATCTGTGAAAACAAATCTTCCATCACAGAGGCTATCGCTACACTGTTGGTAGGACAGCCTCCACACCAAAGAAACATACGCTACTCAAGCCCCCTTGATGGTGTCTTGAAGGTCTGTCTCGCTTGCAGTCATCCACACTGACGGGGCATGAGCAGTGCTCAGTGGATATCATGTCGGGCGCGAGAAGAGACAGGGGTTCTGGCTGCCATCGAGAATGATCCAACAGGGTTCCAGACACTGCAAGTCAGTTTTGCTTAATATTCAGCCATAGACTCAAGTGACAGAGCTCTTAGTCACAGCGTGAGAGCCACGGGGGTGTCTGGAGCGCCTGTTGCCCATAGAGGTCACCTTTCACTCCAACACCTCCATGGACCAATAGGGAAGGTGAGCTGGAGGTATTCGACCTTCCCAAGGTCACTGCTGCTTCTGGGCAGAGTCGACACCAGCACCCAAGTCTCCAGACTTGGGAGGAAGCAGAGTACAGTGCTCTAGACCAGGAACTGGGAAGTCAGAACATTTCAGAAAGGGTGCCCAAGGCAGCAAAAGGCTGGCCTATGCTCTGTAATCAATCCTTGAAGGCTTCAACAGTCATAGGAAGAGCAGTGCATGCGACAGGATGCATCTGGCCCCACCAAGACTGTCAGAGGCCAGAAAGGTCAGAGAGAGGGGAGAATACAAGCAAATAAGCCATCCATCCAAGAGAGTTCTCTGTGCTGCAATGTGCCTGTTCTCAGAACAGAGGGAATGGAGCTGTTCACCAGGGAGGGGAATGATCACCTTTGATTTGGAAGACTTAAAGACAGTGAAGCCTAAATCACATAAACAGGACTCATGAGAAAAAAAGGGGGTGGGGGAGAACAGAGAAGAGAAGGACTAAGGAGAGAAGAAGAAAGGAAAAAAGAAAATAAAAATAAATAAAAGGGGGGAAAAAAAGAAGGATCGAAACCTGCAGGAGGAAAATCCAGCTGAAAGAACACAGAGCCTCTCAAGATCTCAGGGTGACCTCTTGGCTGAACTGAAGGACACCGTGTGATAAAGCTATTGCCACCTCTAGTTGACAGGCACTGTCACCCCTCACGGCTCCTGGCCTTACACATCCATCTGTGAAAACAAATCTTCCATCACAGAGGCTATCGCTACACTGTTGGTAGGACAGCCTCCACACCAAAGAAACATACGCTACTCAAGCCCCCTTGATGGTGTCTTGAAGGTCTGTCTCGCTTGCAGTCATCCACACTGACGGGGCATGAGCAGTGCTCAGTGGATATCATGTCGGGCGACGAGAAGAGACAGGGGTTCTGGCTGCCATCGAGAATGATCCAACAGGGTTCCAGACACTGCAAGTCAGTTTTGCTTAATATTCAGCCATAGACTCAAGTGACAGAGCTCTTAGTCACAGCGTGAGAGCCACGGGGGTGTCTGGAGCGCCTGTTGCCCATAGAGGTCACCTTTCACTCCAACACCTCCATGGACCAATAGGGAAGGTGAGCTGGAGGTATTCGACCTTCCCAAGGTCACTGCTGCTTCTGGGCAGAGTCGACACCAGCACCCAAGTCTCCAGACTTGGGAGGAAGCAGAGTACAGTGCTCTAGACCAGGAACTGGGAAGTCAGAACATTTCAGAAAGGGTGCCCAAGGCAGGGATGGAGGCAACAAGGCCACTGGCCAAGTTCTACATTCACCGGAGACCTGGAATTCAGACCTGGAAGCTACTCCTGATGAGGTTATGTATACATCCAGGGAGATCCACTCACGGAGTGGATAAAAGATACCATGGCCTGTCAAGTTCAGCTTTCATCCTGAGGGGTTACCAGATCTCACCCCTGTAATCCTCTAGGGCTTAATACTAGGTTTACATATTAAGTGATTATCCTTTGAATATCATGATAATATTGTATTTGACTTCTTTTTTAAAGCATTCCTTTGTTTAATTCATTGTCGACAAAGTTCTGCATAGTCAAGGCTACAGTTTTTCCAGCAGTCATGTTGGACGTGAGAACTGGACCATGAAGAAGGTTGAGCACCAAAGAAGTGATGCTTTAGGACTGTAGTGTTAGGGAAGACCCTTGAGAGTCCCTTGGACTGCCAGGAGATCAAACCAGTCAATCCTAAAGGAAATCAACCCTGACTGTTCATTAGAAAGACTGATGCTGAAGCTGAAGCTCCAATACTTTGGCCACCTGATTCCAAGACTCGACTCACTGGAAAAGACCCAGATCAGGGAAAGACTGAGGGCAAGAGGAGAAGGAGGTGACAGAGGATGAAATGGTTGGATGGCATTACTGACTCAATGGACATGAGTCTGAGCAAACTCCAGGTGATACTGAAGGACAGGGAAGCCTGGTGCGCTGCAGTCCATGGGGTTGCATGACTTACAGATTGAATAACAATGAACATTTAAGACAGACCACAATTTGCATAACCTTGCTTCAGCATGTCTTCATTTTAATTTCTTTTCTATATGGACAGAACCAGGGGTTTCTAAAAATCAGAATGCCTGAACTCTAATTCTACAGCTCTGTGACCTCAGTAAGCTACTTAGCCTCTCTTTGCTCATAATGGGCTGAACTGTGCACCACTTTAAATATTTTGTGTTGAAGTCCAAGCCTGCGTATCTTAGCATGTGACTGTGTTTAGAGATGACATCCTTAAAGAGGTGATCAAACTAAAATGAGGCTGATATGGGAGGACTTCAGCTCAATATGACTGATGTTCTTCTAAGAAGAAATTTGGACACAGGTGTGTACAGAGCAAAGACCATGTGAAGACCCATGGAGATGAAGGCCATCTGCAAGCCCGAGAGAGCCTGGAGTAGATCCCTCCCCTCACAGCCCAAAGAAGGAACCAATCCTGCTGACACCCAGATCTCAGACTTCCAAACCCTGGAATTGTAAGAAGCTCTCTTTCCTGTTCTTTATGCCTCCCTCTCTGGGGTATTTGCTACAGCAGCCCAGCAGCCTAGCTTTCCTTATTGGATAATACCCAGGCCCTCTTCCCAAAGTTGTGCTGAGCACCCCCCTCCTGGCCCTCTGGAAGAATCCCATAAATGCATCTTAAGCTCATTACTAACATGGAGCCTTAAACCACCCTGGTCTCGGCACACTGCTTTCTCTCACTCTTCTGTGTGAGCAGAAGCTTCCCATGAAAGCAGAAAGATAAATCCTGCAGGCAAGCCCAAACTCTTCACAACTCCCCTTCCCTCCCAACAATGGCTTCATGCCAAGTATCTTAAAGCAAAGCAGTTCGAACCCCAAAACTCCACTCAACTACAGGACTACCCTTCTGCTCCTCATCCTTCTGTAGCTGTTGCTCCCAGCAGTTTTAGGGCCTGTCTGCCCACCCTCTCCCCACCCAACGTCATGGAGGCCCCAAGAGGATGCCTCATTCTCCTCCACATTAGCCAGGTTAGACAACACAGATGCCTGATTCTCCTCCACATTAGCCAGGTTAGACAACACAGGATGCATTTCCAGAAAACAGAGATGACAGGAAAACAAGTCTAACATCCAAATTCCCAGCTGTGAGAATCAGAGGCCTGGCCTTCAGTTTACTGGAGAGGGAGGGCTTCTCTCCTTTGCGATGAGCTGGTGGGCTGATTCCACTCTGGACAGTGCTCCATCGACCCCAGGATAATCCAGCCTATTGGTGGCAGCTTGAGAACTGTGTCTCCTTCTCAATTTGTCCTGCAGAAGCCCCAAACCCGACAGTCACCAGAGGGAACCCTTGAGGATCTAGAACAAGTTTATTGATAGTGATGTAAAATGTCCCCTGGGGTGTGAACTTACCTAAAGCTAACTGAGAAACCATCTGAGGCAGGCAACCACATGACCCAGAATTCTGCTACTAGTCATATACCCAGAGAAAACCATAATTCAAAAAGATGCATGCACCCCAGTGCCCACAGCAGCACTATTTACAATAGCCAGGATGTGGAAGCAACTGAAATGTCCATCAACAGAAGATAAAGCAGGTGTGGTACACATATACAATGGAATATTACTTGGCCATAAAAAGGAATGAAATTGGGTCATTTGTAGACACATGCATGGTGATAGAGACTGTTACACAGAGTGAAGTAAGTCAGAAGGAGAAAAACAAATATGGTATATGAATGCATATATATATGCGGAATCTAGAAAAATGGTATAGATGATCTTATTTGCAAAGCAGAAATAGAAACTGAGACATAGAGAACAAATGTATGGATACCAAGATTGGGTGAGATGAGCTGGGGGTTGAGACTGAAACATATACACCACTATGTGTACTGTTATGACACTATGTATAAAACAGGTAACTAAGGAGAACCTGCTCTACAGCACAGGAAATCTACGTAATTGCTGTGGTCACTTACATGAGAAGTCCAAAAGGGAGTGGACACACATGTATGTACGGCTGATTCATTTTGCCATACAGCAGAAACTAACACAGCCTTATAAAGCAACTATTCTTCAATAAAAGTGAAAGCGTTAGTTGCTGGGCCATGTATCTTTGTGACTCTAGGGACTGTAGCCCGCCAGGCTCCTCTGTCCATGGGATTCTCCAGGCAAGCACACTGGAGTGGGTTACCATTTCCTTCTCCAGGGGACCCTCCCAGCCGGGGGATTGAACCCAGGTCTCTTGCATTGCAGGCAGATTCTTTACCATCTGAGTCACCTAATTTCAAGGGGGGAGTGGAGGATGGGCACACAGACCCTCAGAAACCAAGAAGGCTTCCAGAGGCACCACCTGGGAACCAAGAAGCTTGGCCCAACTGTAGAATTCCAGTGCTGTGCTGTTTCAGCAAGTAGCAAGAGATCTGGTGACCGTGGACGCCTCCAAACCTACACGGCATTGGTGATGAAAATTAAGGTCATTTAGAAACCCAGAAACTAAAGCTGGTCTGCCTCTGAAGGGAATTTTAATTTGTTAATGGATTTTCCAGCTGATGGTTGGAGAAAGATAGCAATTCACAATGGATCCGAGGCCAAAAATAGGGCCATGTAAGCCAGCAAGTCTCAGAGAGCTCTTTCGTCTTTCTTCAACTGCGTTAAGAACACATCATCCGGGGACACAGATTTCCCTCCCCCACCCCCATTTTAATCAGCTAATAGCAGATGAACACCTAATGCTGTGGCCAAGAGTCTCTTAATCCCATCCGTCAAGGGTGTGGGGGTGCAGAAGGCAGGTGCTCCGGTGCCTCTGCCGGAGGGATGTAGGACTGGCAGAAACCCCAGGGGCCAGGCTCTCCAACAGTCACCGGCGGATTGGAGGAAACCAGGAAAGAGAAGCAGGAGCAACCCTCTTCCCTATGCCTGCTCTGGAAGAGGACATTCAGTTCAGGTCAGCCGCTCAGTCGTGTCCAACTCTTTGTGACCCCGCAGACTGCAGCACACCAGGTTTCCCTGTCCTTCACCATCTCTCACGGTTTGCTCAAACTCAGGTCCATTGACTTGGAGATGCCATCCAACCATCTCATTCTCTGTCGTCCTCTTCTCCTCCTGCCTTCGATCTTTCCCAGCATCAGGATCTTTTCCAGTGAGTCAGCTCCTCCCATCAGGTGGCCAAAGTATTGCAGCTTCAGCTTCAGCATCAGTCCTTCTAATGAATAGTCAGGGTTGATTTCCTTTAGGATTGACTGGTTTGATCTCCTTGCTGTCCAAGGGACTTAGCAGTAGAAAGTTGCTCACTTAACCCACAAATGATTATTGGCAACACTATGTCATGACTACAACAATGACTCAGATGGACCCAACCCCTGAGTTCATGAAGTTGATGGTCCAGCAATAAGTCTGACTGAGCAAAGCAAGGAGGGGACACCACAGAACAAGATCCATAAAGCTCCTCGTTCAATGCTGCAAAGACAGGACTCGGGCTTGTGGAGGGGCGCCCAAGGGGGTTCCCACGGGAGGAAGAGCAAGTCAAGAGAAGGGGTTCAGACCTCGCTGGTGGTGCAGTAGATGGGAGTCCAACTGCTGGGGCCTGGTCTGATCCCTGGTCCAGGAAGATCCCACCTGCTGCAGAGCAACTGAGTCCATGCACCACAACTACCGAGCCCACGAGCGCTAGGGCCTGTGCTCTACAAGAGAAGCCACTGGAATGAGAAGCCTGCACACAGCAAAGCAGAGTAGGGCCCCACTCTCCACACCTAGAGAAAACCCACGCAGCGATGAACGACCAGCACAGGTAACAAAAAAAGAACAAAACTCTTAAAGAGAAAGAGAGAGAAGAGTTTCACCCAGAAATATAACTGCCCAGTGCTGCTTATCCTGAGCGCCCAGCTGCTGACGGCAGGGATGTAGGACTGGCAGAAACCCCAGGGGCCAGGCTCTCCAACAGTCACCGGCGGATTGGAGGAAACCAGGAAAGAGAAGCAGGAGCAACCCTCTTCCCTATGCCTGCTCTGGAAGAGGACATTCAGTTCAGGTCAGCCGCTCAGTCGTGTCCAACTCTTTGTGACCCCGCAGACTGCAGCACACCAGGTTTCCCTGTCCTTCACCATCTCTCACGGTTTGCTCAAACTCAGGTCCATTGACTTGGAGATGCCATCCAACCATCTCATTCTCTGTCGTCCTCTTCTCCTCCTGCCTTCGATCTTTCCCAGCATCAGGATCTTTTCCAGTGAGTCAGCTCCTCCCATCAGGTGGCCAAAGTATTGCAGCTTCAGCTTCAGCATCAGTCCTTCTAATGAATAGTCAGGGTTGATTTCCTTTAGGATTGACTGGTTTGATCTCCTTGCTGTCCAAGGGACTTAGCAGTAGAAAGTTGCTCACTTAACCCACAAATGATTATTGGCAACACTATGTCATGACTACAACAATGACTCAGATGGACCCAACCCCTGAGTTCATGAAGTTGATGGTCCAGCAATAAGTCTGACTGAGCAAAGCAAGGAGGGGACACCACAGAACAAGATCCATAAAGCTCCTCGTTCAATGCTGCAAAGACAGGACTCGGGCTTGTGGAGGGGGCGCCCGAAGGGAGTTCCCACGGGAGGAAGAGCAAGTCAAGAGAAGGGGTTCAGACCTCGCTGGTGGTGCAGTAGATGGGAGTCCAACTGCTGGGGCCTGGTCTGATCCCTGGTCCAGGAAGATCCCACCTGCTGCAGAGCAACTGAGTCCATGCACCACAACTACCGAGCCCACGAGCGCTAGGGCCTGTGCTCTACAAGAGAAGCCACTGGAATGAGAAGCCTGCACACAGCAAAGCAGAGTAGGGCCCCACTCTCCACACCTAGAGAAAACCCACGCAGCGATGAACGACCAGCACAGGTAACAAAAAAAGAACAAAACTCTTAAAGAGAAAGAGAGAGAAGAGTTTCACCCAGAAATATAACTGCCCAGTGCTGCTTATCCTGAGCGCCCAGCGCTGCTGAGAGACTCAGCCACCACCTGAGGCCTCCGGGCCCGACTCTCCTCCGGAACAACGCCTCCCCTCACAAGGGTGCCTCTCTGGTGAGGAGAGAAGGAAAAATCGAATTCCTGAATCTTATTTTTAGCTGCGAGCCAAGCAGAAGAGTGGACAGAAGCCACTTGACGAGAATCCTGATCACACAGAAAGAGTCACTGAATCCTTTTTAAAAAGCCTGCCCGCAGCATCTGCCATCTTGGCGGTGTCTAACTTGGGAACCTCTCATCATTTTTGAAATGACAGGAGTCTCTCTAGAAGAGCCACCAAAAGCCATTCCCCCGAGAAGTGCAATTTCCAGCCATTTGTTTATCCCGCAACTTGGACTCACACACACACACACACACACAGTTTTCTCTGCCTTTAAACAGAGCTTTTAAAAGCAACTGAGAAAAAGTGGCATGGGGACAATCAATCCAATCCTACTATGAGAGCTTTCACAAAATATCCTCTGAAGTCTGGTTTCCCCTCATCTGAAAATGAATTTATTTCTTTTTGTTCCATTGTTGCTGTCAGGCCCTAAAATATAAATATCTGTGCACACAGAGGCAGTGTCCCAATCTCTCATCGGTACCATACGTGGAGAACCTTGCAGCGTGTACATGTGCGTGTGTGTGTGCGTGTGTGTACTGACCAGCATCACTGTGTCTCAGCCTTAAAACTACAAAGGAAGCAGGGGGAAGCTGGAGGCCGGCGAAGTGAGGATGCTCACTCAGGAAGGGCTGGTCACCAGCAGGGCTGGGGGTCAGGGGCACACAATCTAGCATGTGATGCTGCAGGTGTCCCCGGGCGGTCACAGCCCCGCACAAGATGCAAACCTGTCTCCCACCATCAGGGTCACCTACAAGTGTGGCTGAGGGGACTCCGTCATTCTCAGGGTGGACAGAGTGAAGCATGTACACCAGAACTGCCCGGGGGCTCATTTCCCAGAAGGACCACACGGCAGGGTGCTCTGGTCAATTCTCTCTGTGCTACGGCCTGAGTGGGTCCCCACAGGGCACGGGGCTGCTCCGCACCTGGGGCAGACCCTCTCTATCCATACTCCACCTCCATCTTTCTCCTCACCAAACCAAGAGCACAGGCACCGGCTGAGTGATTTCTCTCTAGGAGTAGCCTATTTTCCCCAAGATTCCTCAACAAAGCCCAGGTAGCTACAATTGGCCAAGTGTCACCTGGACCCACAACTGGAGCAGTTCCAGGAGTCAGGCACTGGGGAAAGTCCTGGAGCCCAGAACTGAACATTTACATTCTTTAAAAAACAAAGGTGGAGCTGTACTCTGAGAGGAGCTGCTAAAGGGTACAGTGGGACCCTCCACCTGGAGTAGCGATGGCCAAGCAGATCTTCAGCCCTAACTCCAGGGACTCTGAAGAGCTGTCAAATGGGGGTACATATTCTCTCTGTCCCCAGGGATGGACCCAGACTAGCTGACAGAAGATTTAGAAAGAAGAAAGTTCCTTCCTAGGACAAGACGGGCCTTTTGGATGGAATATGGGGTGGCATTTAGAGGGCTTGATGGTCCCCTTGGTGGGCACACTGGAAAAGTGATATAAATGTCAGGTGGACAGGACCTTGGGAATTTCTTCCAACCCTGAGAGTCTCCAGCTTGACAAAACAAACACAAAGCCCCAGGAGACCTCCTGGTCACCGGATGGCAGGGCTCTCCTCTGGGCCTAAAAATAAGATTCCCAGAGTCCTGACCCAAATTAGTTCCTTAGTAATGTGTCACCGTGGCTATAAATATGTCTCTTTGAGGGCTGGTTAATTTATGATGAATCAGCTACACTCTCTAGAAGGACGACCAGCATCCTGGCCGGTCCCAGATGCATGCATCCTAAACAGACTGGCTGCTCCCATCCTCACTAAGCAAGTTCATGAGACAGGCCACCCTGGGGTAAAGGTTGGGGTGGTCACAGGTAGCCCCTTCTGCTTAGCCCTCTCCAGCATTCCAGGGACACTCATTCCATCTGGGGGGTCTCTCCTGATCATTCACTAAGACTCCCACAAGTGTAGGGCTGGACACAAATGTATAAGAGGTATAAAATCAGACATGGTAATATGAGAAGTGTTAGGACCTGAATCCTCCCTCCAAATCCATATGTTGGAGTTCTACCCTCCAGTACCTCAAAATATGACTGTATTTGGGGACACAGTCTTTAAAGAGGTGAGTGGTTAAAACAAGGTCATGAGGGTGAGCCCTGAGCCTACCTGATGGGTATCCTTATAGGAAGAGGAGATGAGGCCTCAGGTGCACAGGGGGAAGACACTCGTTTACAAGCCAAGAAGAGAGGCCTCAGAAGAACCCAACTCTGCTGCCACCTTGATCTCAGACTTCCAGCCCCCAGAACCGCGAGAAAATAAGCCTGTGTTCTCTATCCAGACCCATCCAGTCTGGGGTATGTGTTATTGCACCTCAAACTGACTAATACAGGATGTGTGTTGTGTGCCCTGTTTGGAGACTTTGAAATCTTTTTTTTTTTTCCTTTCCGTCAAGGATCAGCCAAAGTAAGCCATGCTGTACCTGGCTCTCAGCAGTGTGAGACCCCTGACGGAATTTTAAGGAAACAAGGGCAATAGGGGTGAGAGAAAGGACCCTGGAGCTCTGGGGTCATGGGGGCATCCCTGGTGGCTCAGCGGTAAAGAATCCACCTGCTGATGCAGGATCGACCCCTGGATGGGGAAGATTCCCCTGGAGAAGGAAATGGCAACCCACTCCAGTATTCTTACCTGGGAAATCCCATGGATAGAGAAGCCTAGCAAGCTACGGTCCATAGGGTCGCCAAAGAGTCAGACATGACTTCGTGAGTGAGCAACAACCTGTGGCCATGGAGTCACTCAGTCAATCACCTCAGCCTCCATTTCAGCCCAGTTAACTGAAACAGTTGAGCTAAACCACCCTGAGGCACTCCTCTGGCACTAATGCTCTCTGCTTCCACCTTCAAGGCTTGAGGATGTCAGCGGGCAAGGTCAGCTTTGGGGCAATGCCACCCCTGTGAGAGAGGCCTGGAGGGCAGCACTGCTCAACAGCAAGAGAAGCACACAGGGGTTCAAGGCGATGTGATGAGACTGTTGCGCTGCTTCCCGGAACCAGAAGCTTCCATCCCGGACCTGCCCCTGTTGTATTCCTCAGTTTATAGGCTACATGGCCTTGGGTAAGACCTCCACATCCTACCCCCATCTGTAAATGAAGCAACAAGAGTGTACATGCTGTGTACCAGTAAAACATCCAAGCACGCTCACCATTACGAGTGGACAAGATGGAAAGGCACGCCCTTAGAGGCGTCTCAGGACTAACACCCACATCCTTCCGAGTCTCCAGGAAGAGAGTACCTGGAGTGACCATCTTCTCTCCACCACCATCTTGAGCACCAAACTGCTACAAGGACCTAAACATGCTTCAGAAGAGCAGTCCTGTGAGGGATGAGGCAGTGAAGAATCTGTGGTAAGCATCTCCCTTCGGTGCAAGGCCGCAGCAGCCGTATGAAGGGTCCTCATGCACGCCTAGTGCTTTGCATTTTACACGCGTATGTGTGTGTGTTCAATTCTGTCCGACTCTTTGGACTGCGGCCCACCAGGCTCCTTTGTTTCATGGGATTTTCCAGGCGAAAATACTGGACTGGGTTGCCATTTCCTCCTCCAGGGAATCTTCTCAACCCAGTGATCAAACCCAAGTCTCTCGTGTCTCCTGCTTTGGCAGGCAGATTCTTTACTACCACGTGGCCTGGGGAGCTTTTGCATTTTACATAGAGTTTACCAATATTATGTCCTGAGTATTATCATTCCCATTTTACAGATGAAGAAACCAGGGCTAAGGGCGGTTAAGCAAGACAATGGGAGAGGGTGAGAAAAACACATGGTTTACATTCTTACCTTGACCTTGAACAAAGTTATTTAATATCTTAGCAGATTGCATGCAAATGAAATCACATCGCTGACTCAGTCAGAGTTACGATGTGGTCTGCGGGCTCCAACCGGGAACTATATCTACAGATCATGGATTCAAATCATCTCAGACCTGGTAAGGTCCTGGATGATCACAGCTCTGATTCCCTCAACCTACAAGAGGTCCAGGAAGTTGGCTGCCCACAGTGCCACAGGCTCTGGCCAAGGCAGGGTCAGAGCCCAGGGGTCTATCCCTCACCCGTGGCCTCCATCTTTTTTGGCACTAGGAAATGGTTTCCTGGAAGATAAGAAGGGACGGTTGGGAGGGTGAGGAGGGTAGGGTGGATGGTTTGGGGATGATCCAAGCATGTTTACTGTGCACTTTCTTTCTAATCGAATGCCACCGCTGATCTGACAGGAAGTACTACTATCCGTGGCCTGGAGGTTGGGGACCCCAGCCTTAGACTACTTTGGCCTGTCCATTTGCCTTGAAAACATTCCTCTTTAAAAAACAACAACAACAACAAACTGCAAAGATTAAAAATGTCCAGCATATCTGCACTGGATTCTGGGGAAAGTCCTCCATGCCTAGTCCCCGAATCTGGGTCCCTCCTCCAGGTGGCACACTGCTGGCCCCCTGCAGTGACTTTCAGCAGGACAGCAAATGTGTCAAGTGCTCCACTCACAGGATGAGGCTGCTGGGAGCAGCTCAGAGGACTGGAATTAGAAATTCTAATTATTAGGACTCTCAGAATGCACCAAAGGACAATTTATAATTAGCACAGGTCAAAAGGCCACCCCCAAAACGGATGTAGAGTAGCTCAGAAAACAACGATGGTCCAGAGAGGGATTGGGGAGCTCAGCCATTTGGCCCCTCACCCCTTCCTTCAGCCCTAGATCCAATCTGCTTCCCGTCTCTCCATGCATCCTGGTACTGACTTCTCTCCTGCTGCTGGCGCCCAGCATGGGGCTCCTTGTCCCCCGAGTCCTCTACCCTTTGCAACAGAGACACTGCCACTGTTCTGGAAGTCCTTCTGTGCAGACGTCTCTCTACTCAGGACCCAAGCAGACGTGACGCCAGGTCTTGAGCTTGTTAGAGGCTTGAGGCCCCTGCTGTCGAGGCCTGCACATAAGACTTAGTGATCAGCCTCTCTGTGGGGAAGAGAGCCTCCATGGGACATATCATGTCATGTCTGGCTGCACAGGTACATATACCCGGCAGCATCCTAGCCCGATCACGCTTGAGATTAAGTCTCAGGACACCCCTTAACCCTAGAAGGAACAGGGACAGGCCAGCCTGGGAAGGAAGCAGAAGCTCCCTGTTTCTTACATAAGTGAATGAACAAAGGAATAAATAAACCACCTGCTGACATACACACCATAAAAACTTTCTTGAGCACTTTCTCTGTGTTAGTCCTAATACTTAAGACTGAGATGGAAAAGGGATCAAAGATACAGAAATAAGACCTAAGCCTACCCTAGAGGAATTCATATTAGCACAAACTCAACAGGTTAAAAAAATGTTTTTTAAGGCCTACCAAGAAAACTGGCACCTAGAGGCAGGGACGCCAAGCTTCTAGGAAGAGCTCCTGGCTGTGTGACTTGCCTCACCCTGTACATTTATCTGCCTCAAGCCTCCATCACCTGCTCCATGGAGATAATACCAACCTTGATTAGCCCACAGGTGTTGCTACGGAGGACACATGATAAAACCCACGGAGAAGCCCTTTGGGAAGTGCACACACCATAACACATTATCATAATGTAAACCAATCTTCATTCTGGTGACTGATACCAAAAAGGATATCTATGCTTTTTTCATACTCAATGGTCTTCCTCAACATGGCACTTCGTTCCTTGGGCCCACATCCCTACAAAAAGGCAACTAATCAGGCCAGCCCATGTCTGTGCCCGCCAAGAAATCTTCTGGATGTTGATTTGTTTTCCTGTATGGTGTTTCCCACAGGAAAAAGAATGCCTGTAGACCCAGGATAACAAGAAGGTTTTACTCCAGGAGAAAATGAACTCCATTTGTTTGGTAGTGGCTGCCTAAAACACTCGTGTTAAGAAGGATTCTGGGCCTGCAATGTGGCTTTAGCTTGAAAGAGCATCCTGACACATTAAGGACACCTTTTATTAGGAAGGGACAGGAGGTGGCCCCTTGTCATTTACAACTGTGATACCAGCACTCAACCACATTCCTTGCTGCATGCACTCATAGTTGGATCCCCAAGTCATTCAAGAGTTAGCTGAGTATCTGGTCAATCCCCTGAACCAGATTCTTCCCTGTGAACTATTAAAATTCAGTTCTTTGAGGCAGGAAAGCTAAAGGCATGACCCTAGGGAGAAACTGCTATTAGGAAATTAGCCAGACTCTACTTAAAAGATGCAGACTTGTCTCAATCACTGTTTATAAACTGAGAACAATACCTCATAAATGTGGGTGTCGTTCTCTGGGTCTAGGGAATGCAGCCACACAAAACTACCCAACCAAAATTGCCTGCAGGTACCAGATACGCTTCGGCCTTTATTTAATTCCGTGGCGTCTTTTAAAAGTCTTTGCAGGTTTTAACTTGGCAGTAGGAATCCATCCCCCGACCCCCACCCCCGTATGTCCAAGATCTACCCTGCTTGAGTTTTAAAGGGAACTCTCTCTGGGCATGTCAGCATTTGGTGAAGAGTCTTCCTTCCAAGGTTGCTCTGCTCACAATTTTATAGAAGTCTACCGTGTCTGTGCTAATTGCACATAGAGCTGGGCTGCAGGCAAGCCCTGAACTACTTATGCAAAAGGAGGACTGAGCTAATGACCACTGTGGTCCCCACCAGGAAGGGAAGAGGACATGAAACCCAAACCCCTTAAAAATAACACATTATCATAATGTAAACCAATCTTCATTCTGGTGACTGATACCAAAAAGGATATCTATGCTTTTTTCATACTCAATGGTCTTCCTCAACATGGCACTTCGTTCCTTGGGCCCACATCCCTACAAAAAGGCAACTAATCAGGCCAGCCCATGTCTGTGCCCGCCAAGAAATCTTCTGGATGTTGATTTGTTTTCCTGTATGGTGTTTCCCACAGGAAAAAGAATGCCTGTAGACCCAGGATAACAAGAAGGTTTTACTCCAGGAGAAAATGAACTCCATTTGTTTGGTAGTGGCTGCCTAAAACACTCGTGTTAAGAAGGATTCTGGGCCTGCAATGTGGCTTTAGCTTGAAAGAGCATCCTGACACATTAAGGACACCTTTTATTAGGAAGGGACAGGAGGTGGCCCCTTGTCATTTACAACTGTGATACCAGCACTCAACCACATTCCTTGCTGCATGCACTCATAGTTGGATCCCCAAGTCATTCAAGAGTTAGCTGAGTATCTGGTCAATCCCCTGAACCAGATTCTTCCCTGTGAACTATTAAAATTCAGTTCTTTGAGGCAGGAAAGCTAAAGGCATGACCCTAGGGAGAAACTGCTATTAGGAAATTAGCCAGACTCTACTTAAAAGATGCAGACTTGTCTCAATCACTGTTTATAAACTGAGAACAATACCTCATAAATGTGGGTGTCGTTCTCTGGGTCTAGGGAATGCAGCCACACAAAACTACCCAACCAAAATTGCCTGCAGGTACCAGATACGCTTCGGCCTTTATTTAATTCCGTGGCGTCTTTTAAAAGTCTTTGCAGGTTTTAACTTGGCAGTAGGAATCCATCCCCCGACCCCCACCCCCGTATGTCCAAGATCTACCCTGCTTGAGTTTTAAAGGGAACCTCTCTCTGGGCATGTCAGCATTTGGTGAAGAGTCTTCCTTCCAAGGTTGCTCTGCTCACAATTTTATAGAAGTCTACCGTGTCTGTGCTAATTGCACATAGAGCTGGGCTGCAGGCAAGCCCCTGAACTACTTATGCAAAAGGAGGACTGAGCTAATGACCACTGTGGTCCCCACCAGGAAGGGAAGAGGACAGGCTCTGTCCAGGCCTATGAGTAGTACCTGGGCACCAGGAACACTCCAAGCACGGTCTCAGTGAGGAACCGGGAAAAGAGGGGCCCTTGGATGAGCTTACATTTCTAGTCAGAGCCACAGACCACTGAAGACAGGAGCCAGTTACAAACCCATCCAGTGACCACAGAGGTGGAAACTGAGGTCCAGAACAATAAACCTGCCCACGGTCCTATTGTCAGCTAGGGAGAGCGACGACAGAAGACAGCATCACAAAATTGCATGTTCTTAAGTAGTTCACCCTCGTGCCTTTTTGCTATAGCAGATGGTTTCTTCCCAAGTCCTTCCATAAGATTCCCAATACCCAACGGTCTAAAAGCTCCTCTCTGCAGGCCGAAAAGCATATTGTCATGTACGCTACACACACAGAGATTTTTTTTTCTTTTTAATTTTTTTGGGAGGATTGGGGAGGGAGAGGGGCGGGCAGGCCACTTCTATTGGTCTTTCATTTATCTATTTTCATCCATCTTTGTTCTTTGGCCCGTGTGGGCCTCCCATCGCAGTGGCCTCTGTTGTCGCAGAGCGCTGGCTCTGGGCGCATGCACTCCAGAGCTCCGGCTCAGTAATTGGACACATCGGTCCAGCCACTCTGTAGCACATGGGATCCTCCCAGGTCAGGGATCAAACCGGTGCCCCTTGCACCACAAGGCAGTGTCCTTACCCACTGGACCACAAGGGAAGCCCACAGAGCTTTTTAAATAAGGGAACTAGTGAAGTTATGTATATAATTCTGTCGAAAGATATCCAGTAACTCTAAGATCATAGCAAAGAAAAAGGAAAACGGAAAGGAGATATCTGAAGAAAAGAGGTACGTATTCAAATCATGGGATATAAGTCATTTAAACATGTGTTTCTAGAGTCTCAGTGACATGTGGAAATGCTGATAATGTGCTGATGTTAAGAATAAAAGCAGAACAGTAAATTGCACGTACTCTAGAATCTTGGCACTATAAAGAAAAATGCACGGTAACATTGTTGGAAGAAAATAAAGCACCATGTGAATAGCGGTAGATGTTTCTGATGTGATTATGGGTGATTTTATTTCTGCCTCTTTGCACGCCTCTGTTCTCGGCAATATCTTTCCCTGTGCCCACAGGACTTTCAAAGGCAGCAGTGGGGGACTAGGAAATAGAAAAGAATCTCCTCAGATACTATGCCCCCTCATTGGGATCTGGAACGACCCAGAATATCTCTCTTCTCACCTAAAACAGCTAATGAAACAGAGAGGCACGGATACCGGGCAAGGAGACAAGCTCTCCTGGCCAACTCCATCCCCCGGCCTTGGTCACTGAGACCAGCTGGTCACTTCCACTCTGGACATTTGCAGCACTGAGTAGGTGCTGCCCTGGGGCATCTCCGGAATTGCTACCCAGGCATCTTGTCTTTAAGGCCAGTGCCCGTTCCTGCTGAACGTTTCCTGGGTCTCTCTCCTGATTCCCTCGACTAGACTGGGGGTCCTCAGGCAGAGGGGGCCGTCCCTGCCTGATCATTCCTGGACCCCTACAGACCCACGCCTGAAGAGTTTTTCAGTACTTGATACCTTCGAGTCTCGGGAAAGGACCTGTCCATCAACAGACTGACTGAACAAACTAACAAGGAGAATGCTCCTGTGGGGCAGGAGGTTGGCTTTCAACCAAGACAGAAGCCCAGTGCACCATCCTGAGGACCTGCTGACCCCACCCATCGGGACACCAATGGGTATCAACCATGATGTAGGCTTCAGCCCCCCAGCATCAACGATGAGATCGCAGGGCACTCAGACATCAGGATGTGTCCCTTCCTTCCCACCAGACCTGGGCTGGCTACAGGCCAGTGAAAGGGAAGGGCTGGCCCTGCTGCCTCCCGTCTGGCCACAGGATACAGTTCCAGTTTCGGACCGCAGGTGGGTCTGGCGCGGTGACCCAGGGCTCCAGCAGGCAACTCCCAGTCGTAAAGCTCCAGTCCGATGCCATCCCACCCACCAGGCTCCCTCCTAAACCTACAGAGCAGATCCGGCTTAGGCACGGGAATTCAGACAGGGCCATGTTTACTTTCGCTAAACTCTTAGAACAGCCCAGGCAGATAAGGAGATGATCCCATCTCCGGGAGCAGGGCAGCTGGCAAATGCAGGCCTGGGGCAGAAGACTGTATCAGCGATTGCATCTTTTCAGTCTCAAAAGTGCTACACACTTGGGAGACAGTGGGCGGAGGCTCCCCGGTCTACATTCTTCTGAAACCACGCGGACTTCCGCAGGCTCCTCCTGAGTGCTGGCCCCCTACTTCCCCTCCACAGGTCTCCCCTCCCAGGAAAGTCTTCCTAATAACCCCACCTCTAGTTGCCCCAACTGTTAGGAACCTTTTCTCTCCCTGCATGGTGGCAATGTGAAGACACACAGACATACATACCTGGAGAGTGCATACATGTTATTTTTCCAAGGAAAGCATATTTTCCTTCAGAGTAGGGGTGAAATTGTTAATGAATGGATGCAACAGCCCTGAATGAATGAATAAATGGACAAAAATACGGGCTTGTTAATGGACTGATCAATGCTAACTCCAAGGAACTGCAGGTCTCCAGAATCATGCTTTTCCAAACCCCAGGAGATACTCAACTCTATCATGGCATTATAAAAATAAAGCAATACTGATGGTAAGACTTTCTTTGAATCTACCAGGTGCCACGTATGAATCATTTGATAAACAGCACACAAACATCTTTTAAGTAAGGTGGTATTGTTACTATTCACATGAGGACAGAGAGCTACCCAAGGCTGAGGATATTAGATCTGCTGGAACATGGCTTTATCACCTAGAAAGGGCTTCTGGTCTTTCAGAACTGCTCTTCCTGACCACAGCCTGGGCAAAGTCCAAAACCCTGGAGGAGAGAGTCGGTGACGCCACACAGAGCAGGTGGGTTTCCCAGGACGCCCGCTGTTCTGGGGACAAATCCCAGGCAGAAAGTCACCGCCCTGACTCGCCATTTGCTAAAGTGCTCAGAAGACAATTCCCATCCTTCAATTTTATTTAATCAAAGCAAAGGATTCATAAGAATCTGTAAGCATTCATTCATCAGGCAGTTAAATATTTGATAACCCTGCAGCTGAATTTTTTATGGCTCAGCATGTGGTGGGAAGTGTTCCCAGGGAGGCCACCACTGTCCCTGGGACAGAGCAGCAGCCAGCGGCAGACACGGCAGGGCTCTGCTCCACGCCCGCCCAACTGCCCTGGCCACGAGGAGATGCTCCATCTGGATCCCCGGGCCCAAGGGACACAGTTGCAGGTTTCCGAGGTCTTAAAAGAGGCCTGGGAAAGGTGTGGAGGAGGCAGGCTGAGGACCTGGAAAGGACAGGGAAGAACCCAGGTGACCCCAAACATCCAGGTCCCAGGAAGGGGAGGCAGCCTTTTCCCCAGGTCACCTGACCACACGGAGGAGAAAACCTTTGTAAAAAAAAAAAAATGTGTGACCCAGCAAAAGTGCAAAGTTGTCCCCTCCATCTCCCTGACAGCGCCATGAGCACATTCTAGACCGCTCCCCGACCCTTTCCAGCAACACTCCTCAGTCACAAAGGACTTCCTTACGCTCCTTTTAGCCCTCGCGAGGCTTTGGAGTCTGCAGAGCAAAAGAATTAGGAGGTACAAGCATTTCACATCCTCAAACTGTCTTCCCAGGGCTCGAGACAGCCTCTCTCCCAATCCTCCGACTCTCTTCAAGATGGAATTCCAGCAGATGTTGCCTTCTCTCCCCCAGAATGCTCAAATCTCCTTTCAGTTCCTGAACTGCCCCCCCATCCACCCCCACACCCCGAGAGAGAGAGACACACACACATCCCTTCCTATCTGCCCACCCTGGAAAGAACTGGTACCTAAGCGTCCAGCAGATCCCCTCAGGTCAACATCCGTCCAATTAATTTGTTCCAGGATTTAGAGGGGCCAGGAGAGGAGACACCTGCATTCCAGCAGCCAGCAGAGCTTTCTGTTTAATTTCTTTTTAATTGGTTGCACCACGAATGGCATACCAGACAACTCTCTGTTCTGACCCTTCTCCCCTCCACTCTTGCAGGAGAAGAACGTCCTGGCAGTTTGCTGAGAAAGGACAGAAATGCCAGCGCAGAAATCCCTGCTGTCCTTACTCATCGGCAGCCTAAAAAGGAGTCGTGGCTGCGACGTCAGGGGGCAAACGTCTCTGTAAGCATTCATTCATCAGGCAGTTAAATATTTGATAACCCTGCAGCTGAATTTTTTATGGCTCAGCATGTGGTGGGAAGTGTTCCCAGGGAGGCCACCACTGTCCCTGGGACAGAGCAGCAGCCAGCGGCAGACACGGCAGGGCTCTGCTCCACGCCCGCCCAACTGCCCTGGCCACGAGGAGATGCTCCATCTGGATCCCCGGGCCCAAGGGACACAGTTGCAGGTTTCCGAGGTCTTAAAAGAGGCCTGGGAAAGGTGTGGAGGAGGCAGGCTGAGGACCTGGAAAGGACAGGGAAGAACCCAGGTGACCCCAAACATCCAGGTCCCAGGAAGGGGAGGCAGCCTTTTCCCCAGGTCACCTGACCACACGGAGGAGAAAACCTTTGTAAAAAAAAAAAAATGTGTGACCCAGCAAAAGTGCAAAGTTGTCCCCTCCATCTCCCTGACAGCGCCATGAGCACATTCTAGACCGCTCCCCGACCCTTTCCAGCAACACTCCTCAGTCACAAAGGACTTCCTTACGCTCCTTTTAGCCCTCGCGAGGCTTTGGAGTCTGCAGAGCAAAAGAATTAGGAGGTACAAGCATTTCACATCCTCAAACTGTCTTCCCAGGGCTCGAGACAGCCTCTCTCCCAATCCTCCGACTCTCTTCAAGATGGAATTCCAGCAGATGTTGCCTTCTCTCCCCCAGAATGCTCAAATCTCCTTTCAGTTCCTGAACTGCCCCCCCATCCACCCCCACACCCCGAGAGAGAGAGACACACACACATCCCTTCCTATCTGCCCACCCTGGAAAGAACTGGTACCTAAGCGTCCAGCAGATCCCCTCAGGTCAACATCCGTCCAATTAATTTGTTCCAGGATTTAGAGGGGCCAGGAGAGGAGACACCTGCATTCCAGCAGCCAGCAGAGCTTTCTGTTTAATTTCTTTTTAATTGGTTGCACCACGAATGGCATACCAGACAACTCTCTGTTCTGACCCTTCTCCCCTCCACTCTTGCAGGAGAAGAACGTCCTGGCAGTTTGCTGAGAAAGGACAGAAATGCCAGCGCAGAAATCCCTGCTGTCCTTACTCATCGGCAGCCTAACAAGGAGTCGTGGCTGCGACGTCAGCCGTCACTTCATCCATGTGTGGCCCTCGGAGGCAGGCGAGCAGGAGGAAAGTGGCGTGTCTCTCTCGCCCCCAAAAAGAAGACCTCCTGCCTCTGGACGGCAAATCCCAGGGCGGAAGGCCCTCTGTTGCAGGCTGTCCGGCTCCACCTCCACTCTGCAGACACCCTACTGGGGCCCTCAGCACTCTCCAGGGAAGACGGAACCTTCCAGCAGGCCGTGCTGGCCGGCTCCAGGCCTCCCTGGAGATGGATATGTTGTCATTGGACCCCGTCACAGAAAAAGAGGAGGGAGTGTTGTGGGCAAGGGAACACTGTATCCCCATTTATTACGAGCAAAGCTGATCTCCACGCTGGGACAATTCATGTTGCAAAAAACAGCATCGAGACCCTTAAAGGAAGGAGGCAACCTATGTGATGTCTGGGCATGGCCACCCAAGCAATTACCAGGACGGCAGAAGGACCTGCCGGACAGCCACCACCCCGTCCCTCCTCCAGGGAGCCAGGCAGAGCTTTCATGCCCTGGCGGTTGAGATTTTAACAGAGGCTCAGCACCCGAGCACAAGGAAGCAAGTCGAAGACAGGATATGCAGGGTAGGATCAGGGTGGGTGGGGCGGAGACTGAAATGGCAGGGAGAAAAAATAAAGTGGTCCTGGGGCAGAAAAGCCTTCGGTGACCCAACCCACGGGTCCTCCAATGGTGAGATTTTTCACTTTTCCTTTTATTATTTTGGGAAAGGGGCTATATTTTCCTAAAGGACAAAGTAGAAGTCATCCCAGTAAATAACTCCCTAAAAATTTCTCCTGCTGGATTATTTTACACATTACAAAGCACTCATGTCACTGGACCCCCTGTCAGACAGGTGTGGTTAAGCCCATTTTACACAGAGGCAGATCCACTTACCCAGTCACAGAGCTGGGGAGGGAAGCAACTTGGGAACCAGATGTTTCTGGGCCTCCTCCTTGCAGAAGCCGCTACCACCCCCATCGCATCCAGTTAGAGGGAAAAACAATACCTGAGGCTGGACACTGAGCACCCCTGTGTGCGCCGCTTGGTGCTAAGAATCTTACATCAATTATCTCCTATTTCCATCTTCATACGTAGGTTGGGAGAGAGGTGTTACAACCCTCACGAGTCAGATGAGGAAACCAAGTGTCCGAGGAGGCCATGATCAAGTAACCCAAGGCCACAGAACTGGCAGGGGCAGAGTCAGCGTGTCTCAGTGGTTCCCGCTCTTGCCCACCCATCAGAATCCTCGGCGGCAGCAAGGTGTGCTGGGCCCCCACCCCTGGTCGCTGACTCGAGGAGTCTGGGAATAGCGTAAGAGTCTGCATTTCTGACAAGTTCCCAGGTGCAATGCTGCAGGTCTGGGAATCCCACTCGGAGGACCACGGCTCTGTCCAACGCTGGCTCCTATCACTCATCGGCCAACCCAGTCATCCTGCGAGAGACACGACACAAGGTGTCCACAGCGCGACAGCAGGCAGCCGCCTCCGTGGCGACAGACCCGCTCTCTGGAGACCTGCTCCCCTCAACAGGGTACACGCCGTCCGGAGAGACACCTAACTACCACCTGGGTCCGTTAAACATCACCAGAGGGATGTTCAAAGCCAATTTACAGCAAAACCCACTCTGGTCTTTTATCTTTTAGGCCATGATGCATGTCATACAGGATCTTAGATCCCCCTATCGGGGATCAAACCGGTACCCCCTTCATTTGGAAACACTGCATCTTCACCACTAGACGACCATGGAAGTCTCAAAATTCACTGTGTTTCATCTGGACCTCCCCCTGCTGACAGAGATTCAAACATCCGTCCTCCAGCCAAGAGATCTCACTATCATTAAAACATCTCTTCTTCAGAAACATGGAGAGCATTCTGGAAAAGAAGCCCCCATCAGCATATACCCCACGGTGTGTGTCTGTGCATCACAAGCCCTATGAATGTTACCCATACTATCATATGCACACAGGAAGTCATTTTAAAAGATCACAGAAACAGAAATTAAATCGTTTAATGCTTCCCCATATTCCAAAAGAAAGTCATTTAAAAGACTCCTTGCAGAAGCCGCTACCACCCATCGCATCCAGTAGAGGGAAAACAATACCTGAGGCTGGACACTGAGCACCCTGTGTGCGCCGCTTGGTGCTAAGAATCTTACATCAATTATCTCCTATTTCCATCTTCATACGTAGGTTGGGAGAGAGGTGTTACAACCCTCACGAGTCAGATGAGGAAACCAAGTGTCCGAGGAGGCCATGATCAAGTAACCCAAGGCCACAGAACTGGCAGGGGCAGAGTCAGCGTGTCTCAGTGGTTCCCGCTCTTGCCCACCCATCAGAATCCTCGGCGGCAGCAAGGTGTGCTGGGCCCCCACCCCTGGTCGCTGACTCGAGGAGTCTGGGAATAGCGTAAGAGTCTGCATTTCTGACAAGTTCCCAGGTGCAATGCTGCAGGTCTGGGAATCCCACTCGGAGGACCACGGCTCTGTCCAACGCTGGCTCCTATCACTCATCGGCCAACCCAGTCATCCTGCGAGAGACACGACACAAGGTGTCCACAGCGCGACAGCAGGCAGCCGCCTCCGTGGCGACAGACCCGCTCTCTGGAGACCTGCTCCCCTCAACAGGGTACACGCCGTCCGGAGAGACACCTAACTACCACCTGGGTCCGTTAAACATCACCAGAGGGATGTTCAAAGCCAATTTACAGCAAAACCCACTCTGGTCTTTTATCTTTTAGGCCATGATGCATGTCATACAGGATCTTAGATCCCTATCGGGATCAAACCGTACCCCTTCCTTTGGAAACACTGCATCTTCACCACTAGACGACCATGGAAGTCTCAAAATTCACTGTGTTTCATCTGGACCTCCCCCTGCTGACAGAGATTCAAACATCCGTCCTCCAGCCAAGAGATCTCACTATCATTAAAACATCTCTTCTTCAGAAACATGGAGAGCATTCTGGAAAAGAAGCCCCCATCAGCATATACCCCACGGTGTGTGTCTGTGCATCACAAGCCCTATGAATGTTACCCATACTATCATATGCACACAGGAAGTCATTTTAAAAGATCACAGAAACAGAAATTAAATCGTTTAATGCTTCCCCATATTCCAAAGGAGAGTTTAGTGCATCCCACCATAGAGGTGCTGGCCTAGAATGCCCTGTTCTCCAGGATCCAGCTGAGAAGCTGTCAATTGCTCCCGTCCCTGCTGAAGAATCACTGCATCTGTGGTTCAGCAAAAATGAGTCCTGTTTCACGAAACACAAGCCTCTCCAAGAGTTAGCCCAGTGAGCCCCCTGCACATCACAGGTGCACCACCAGGGGCTTTCAGCCAAAGCTTCCTGACTGCAGGAGCTGTTTTTGCCAAAAGAGAATGAGCAGCGTCCAGGAATCCAGAAAGAAGAGAGCAGCTGCCTGGAGAAGCTGTGCCCTAAGAGTACAGACCAGGAGGCCGAGCCTGCCTTCCAGAGCCTTGGCAAGGAGAGAGCACCGGGTCAGGAGTCAGGGAGCAGCCCCTGGAGTTCGCTTCCATCGCGAACCGTGGCGAGGCTTGGGGTATGCTCTGTCCATCCCTGCCGCCCACCCCCTGGGCACCAGCATCTTCGTCTGTCAGTTGAAGAACACGGTGACCAACTGTCCTGCTTTGCTGGGGGCTGACTGAGAGGTTTCCCAGGATGCCAGACTTGCAGCGCTAAGACCACAACAGTTCCGAGCAAACCAGATGGCTAATCACTCTAGGTAAGGATCCTGTACCGGCTCCCACTGAGGAGGAGTGCTTACCAGCCCCAGCCTCATCTCTGCTGTCAGGTGTCCTTGGAGAGCAGGAGGGAGACTGAGGCCAGTGCCTGTTCTCAAGGGCTAGGCAATACTACTAGGAGAGAGCTATTGGAACAGAGGAGGAGGAGTGGTAATCACATGGGTGCTGTGCTTAGTCACTCAGTCGTGTCTGACTCTTCGCGACCCCGTGGACTGCAGTCCACCAGGCTCCTCTGTCCAGGGGGATCCTCTAGGCAAGAAGACTGGAGTGGGTTGCCACGTCCTCTTCCAGGGGCTCTTCCAGTTAAATGTCCAGATCAAAACAGAGGTTGGAAAGAGGGGCTTATGTAGGTTGCTGCAGCCAGCCAGACTCTATGGAGGAAGCCAGGGCCCAGGGGAAGCAGACAGGGCATGAACCAAAGTCTAACCATTGTCTTCATCTTCCTCCTCTCCACCCCTAACCCCATCACCATCTGGAGCAGGACAGGGGAGCAAGTAGTCCCAGCTCTGGAGTCTCATGGAATCCAAACCTGAGGCTTCCCTTTTATTTCTGGAGAAATCTCAAATGTCTGCAGCCTCCGTATTTTCTTTAAAATGGGGCCAACTGCACCCCCACGTGGAGAGTTGTTAAAGACTGAATGAAGGAACATGGGCCTAGGGCTTCAGAGCTGTGGCTGAAGGCACAGGCTCCCTCTATCATGACTGTTCTTCACCTCTGTTACCCTTTTTCAGTTTATTATAAACCTAAGGTATTTTTAAAGAATGGCGCTCTGCACACAGCAAGAGATATTACGAATATTTTTGTGATGAATGATGGGGAGAGCAGGCTTAGTTCTGTCCCAGTCTGCTCCTCCTGAAGCCAGGGAGGACGCCGTATGAAGGGAAAGTCCCAAGGAAGGCAGCCCTGGCCCCAGGCAAACCCCAGCGGTTTCTCTGGCCCTGTTCAGAACAAGAAGCACTCTCTCCAGCTGGAGCTCACAGCTCTGAACCCCAGAGGGGCTTTCCTCCCTGCTCAGCCCTCCAAGGTGTAAAGAAAGAACGCTGCCTGGGCCACCTCCCTCTGCTGCAAGGGTGCGTCCCCACAAGCTAAGACACGTCCCAGCTAAGCATCAGCTCAGGACTATTTCAGGCTCTTAGAAATGATCTTTCTAAGAACATGGCAGGTTTCAAGACTCCTGCAGGTGAAATGTCAGCAGTATTTCCCATGACCTCGGGGAGTGAGTTGATGCTGGGGGCCAGGGAGGGTGTCCTCCTGCTTAAGCTGGTCTCTATCCAGGTCAGCCCTAAAAATCAGCATAAATAACAGAATCCAAATCTTTAAGTTTCCACAAACACTTGGGTCTGAAATTCCACCATTAGGCATTCACTTCTTTGATGGTGACATCTCTCCTTTTGCCAAATACTTTTTGTTGTTGCTGCCTCCAGTGTCCCACAAATTAGAGCACACTTTAAAAATGAAAATCAAGATTTACCAGAGTTCTCACAGGTCAGCTTGGGAGACAAACCACACAGAAGTGCAATACGCAGAGAGAAAGAAACACCATCACAGTGGCCTTCCAAAGGGTGCCTTTCAACTGGCCCTTCTCCTGTGCTCCTATGGGACTTCCCACATAACATCCCACTAAAAGCAAACAGACTAGCTGGCAACGTTTAACTTGCAGTTCCCTTGTTGTATTGTTGGTTCCTTGAGGCTGTTTTTAAGTCTTTATCCCCCAGACTTGGTACATGGGACCCAACAGGTATTCAATGAAGATTTGTTTAAGTAGTTACTTAATGAATATTTTCACAAAAAGTAAAACTGAAATGCAAGGCATTTGAGAAGGGCCATCATTTAAGCTGGTGATTCTCAAAGTGTGGCCTCGGACCAGCAGCCTTACCTGGGAATTTGTTAGAAACGCAAAGTCTCGGTCCCTACCCCAGAATTCGGGAGCCAGGAGTCCTGAGCTGGGGCCAGTCTCTGTATTCACCACGTCTCCAGGTGATGCTGACGGCTGCTCAAGTTTGAGAACCTGTGACCTCAACCTTTATCATCAGGTACTTTCTGTAACCCGGCAGTGCTCTCCTCTTTCATGTATTGGTTCCACATGCACTTCTTATGCACCTACACAGCAAAAGTCAGGTGCATCCATGGTCCTCAGGGGGCCTATGGACGTCCACAAGAAGGCAGTCAGCATGGTAAATCACCTATCCCTGACGACGCTCCAAAGCCGTTTTTGGTCAACATGAAGAAAAGCCACCATCAAAGCCACAGCCCACTGACCACTCTTGAAGAACAGCTGTGGAGGTGAATTCCCCCAGCAGGAAGCTGCTCTGGGGAGAGGGGACAGGCAGCGTCCTGACACCCAGCAAGCCTGGCGCCTGGGTGGAGAGCAGAGGGGATGGGACAGAGTCCCAGCTGACCTCTGCCTGCTTTGGAGCCCAGTGTCAGGACTAGCAAAGACAAAGACGCAGGACCAGTAGAGGGGACAGGACTTATGAGGCCGAGAAGGTGGAGAAACCGGCCAGCACCCTCTTGTCACCTGGCCTGCCAACAGCCTCCACCTCGAAGCCTCTTCTAAACAAAGGGGATGAGGTTGGAGGAGCTGGCCACAGCCGGGCCCACCAGCTCAGGGGCAGCTCTGTGCGTGCATACTGATGCCCCAGCCTCTCCCTCTGAGCCGCTGCAGCTGCCCGGCTCCAACCCGGCAGGAAGACCCAGAGCCCAAGCCTAAGGTCGAGAGAGCACCTCAGTGCTGGAAGATGCCAGGGCCCAGGTGCCCCTCCAGGATGCCCAGGAGCCTAAACCCCCGGTCGAGGGAGAGCACCCAGTCTTTATCCCCCAGACTTGGTACATGGGACCCAACAGGTATTCAATGAAGATTTGTTTAAGTAGTTACTTAATGAATATTTTCACAAAAAGTAAAACTGAAATGCAAGGCATTTGAGAAGGGCCATCATTTAAGCTGGTGATTCTCAAAGTGTGGCCTCGGACCAGCAGCCTTACCTGGGAATTTGTTAGAAACGCAAAGTCTCGGTCCCTACCCCAGAATTCGGGAGCCAGGAGTCCTGAGCTGGGGCCAGTCTCTGTATTCACCACGTCTCCAGGTGATGCTGACGGCTGCTCAAGTTTGAGAACCTGTGACCTCAACCTTTATCATCAGGTACTTTCTGTAACCCGGCAGTGCTCTCCTCTTTCATGTATTGGTTCCACATGCACTTCTTATGCACCTACACAGCAAAAGTCAGGTGCATCCATGGTCCTCAGGGGGCCTATGGACGTCCACAAGAAGGCAGTCAGCATGGTAAATCACCTATCCCTGACGACGCTCCAAAGCCGTTTTTGGTCAACATGAAGAAAAGCCACCATCAAAGCCACAGCCCACTGACCACTCTTGAAGAACAGCTGTGGAGGTGAATTCCCCCAGCAGGAAGCTGCTCTGGGGAGAGGGGACAGGCAGCGTCCTGACACCCAGCAAGCCTGGCGCCTGGGTGGAGAGCAGAGGGGATGGGACAGAGTCCCAGCTGACCTCTGCCTGCTTTGGAGCCCAGTGTCAGGACTAGCAAAGACAAAGACGCAGGACCAGTAGAGGGGACAGGACTTATGAGGCCGAGAAGGTGGAGAAACCGGCCAGCACCCTCTTGTCACCTGGCCTGCCAACAGCCTCCACCTCGAAGCCTCTTCTAAACAAAGGGGATGAGGTTGGAGGAGCTGGCCACAGCCGGGCCCACCAGCTCAGGGGCAGCTCTGTGCGTGCATACTGATGCCCCAGCCTCTCCCTCTGAGCCGCTGCAGCTGCCCGGCTCCAACCCGGCAGGAAGACCCAGAGCCCAAGCCTAAGGTCGAGAGAGCACCTCAGTGCTGGAAGATGCCAGGGCCCAGGTGCCCCTCCAGCCCGGGACAGTGCTCTCCAGGAGCCCGTGGGAGGCAGAGGACCCTGCTCCCGGTTCAGGAACCAAGTTGCCAGGACTTTCCCAGGCCTGGTGTTCCAGGAGCACAGCTCACTTGCTGACACTTCACTTCAACTCTTCTGCAGTTTTAAAATGGGACATCTCGGCCACGCTCTCAGCTTACAAGCCATTTCCCTTTAGCCCAGTGTGGATGGCCAGACCCTCCCAGACACCCATGGGCCCGGAGCTGGGGATGGCTGTTCCATGCTCAGGGCCACCTTCCCCTTCCCAACTCCCCTCGCCAGGCAGAGAGGCCTTGAAGTAATGCCAGAAGCCTGAAGCAGGTGCAGAGTGGTTCCACAGCCTACATGCGGCCTCGGGGCAGTGGGTAGAGACCACAGGGTTTCCAGGTCAAAGCAAGATACCCACCTATGTCTTAACTTCAGATAAATACGAAATCATTTATTAAAATACTATGCCCTAAATATAGTTGAGGACACACTTAAACCAAAAGTCCTATCTTGTTTATCTGAAATTCAGGTGTAACTGGGTATCCTGTATTTTTATTTGCTAAATCTAGTAACCCTTCTCTATCACCCAGGTCCAGAATAGAAAAATCTGGATTTCCCAAAGTAGAACCTATGGAGATCACAAGAGAAAGTGATTTGAAAGTGATAATGTATAAAATAAGATCTCAGGAGCATAACTAAAGTTGATTGGATTCACACAATGAGATGAAGGCACTAAAGTGTAACGGGAAAAGACCTGGTCTTTGGTCAACCAGCTCAGTTCTGGGTCCCAGGTCCATCTCAGTCAGAGGCGACCTTAGCAAGCCACTTTCCCCTGCCAGGGCTCAGTTCTCTCTTCTTCAGATTAGGAAAGGGTTTCTTAGTCCAACAGCTACTTTAATTCTCCAGATAGTTCTCTCTTGGGTGAGGGGCTTGACTGTCCTGGGCACTGGAGGACCCTTAGCCGCATCCCCAGCCTCCACCCCCAAGGTACAGCAGCACCACACCCCAACTGTGTCCAGTGGGGCTCGGGTGTGGCCAGAATCACTCCTAATCAAGGACCTTCGGGTGAGAGTATCATAGCTGGAAGATGTCGTGGCCCAGCTGAGGAGCCCCTGAAGCATGGAGCTCCAGCCAACAGTAAGAGCCAGTAATTCTAGGACTTTACACATGGGTTTGTAGAAAAGGGTCCTCTTATCTATTCTTCTCCCATAGTGAATCTACTATAGGATGTGATTTACTAAGGTTTCAGTTCAGTCGCTCAGTCGTACCTGACTCGTTGCGACCCCACAGACTGCTTAATTACACGTAAACTTTTCTAAACGTACTCCTACTCTACCCACACTTGCATTCAAAACTTGGCTTATCGGGTTTCCAGGAAGTGACTCCAGCCTTCTGAAGGCCTTACAGACAGCAGTGAGTTGATAACACTCATAAACGTAATCACCAGTCCCACGATGGAAAGCAGTGACTACTGGAACTTCTCAGGCAGACGCAGTTTTTTTTTTTTTAATACCAGCATAACTACCACTACCAGTATCTCATGTGTGGGTGCAGACGCCAGTTTACTAATCCTAGTAACCACGGTTCTCTATCACTCCCAAAAAAAAAAGTTGTTGAGGACACACTTAAACCAAAAGTCCTATCTTGTTTATCTGAAATTCAGGTGTAACTGGGTATCCTGTATTTTTATTTGCTAAATCTAGTAACCCTTCTCTATCACCCAGGTCCAGAATAGAAAAATCTGGATTTCCCAAAGTAGAACCTATGGAGATCACAAGAGAAAGTGATTTGAAAGTGATAATGTATAAAATAAGATCTCAGGAGCATAACTAAAGTTGATTGGATTCACACAATGAGATGAAGGCACTAAAGTGTAACGGGAAAAGACCTGGTCTTTGGTCAACCAGCTCAGTTCTGGGTCCCAGGTCCATCTCAGTCAGAGGCGACCTTAGCAAGCCACTTTCCCCTGCCAGGGCTCAGTTCTCTCTTCTTCAGATTAGGAAAGGGTTTCTTAGTCCAACAGCTACTTTAATTCTCCAGATAGTTCTCTCTTGGGTGAGGGGCTTGACTGTCCTGGGCACTGGAGGACCCTTAGCCGCATCCCCAGCCTCCACCCCCAAGGTACAGCAGCACCACACCCCAACTGTGTCCAGTGGGGCTCGGGTGGCCAGAATCACTCCTAATCAAGGACCTTCGGGTGGGAGTATCATAGCTGGAAGATGTCGTGGCCCAGCTGAGGAGCCCCTGAAGCATGGAGCTCCAGCCAACAGTAAGAGCCAGTAATTCTAGGACTTTACACATGGGTTTGTAGAAAAGGGTCCTCTTATCTATTCTTCTCCCATAGTGAATCTACTATAGGATGTGATTTACTAAGGTTTCAGTTCAGTCGCTCAGTCGTACCTGACTCGTTGCGACCCCACAGACTGCTTAATTACACGTAAACTTTTCTAAACGTACTCCTACTCTACCCACACTTGCATTCAAAACTTGGCTTATCGGGTTTCCAGGAAGTGACTCCAGCCTTCTGAAGGCCTTACAGACAGCAGTGAGTTGATAACACTCATAAACGTAATCACCAGTCCCACGATGGAAAGCAGTGACTACTGGAACTTCTCAGGCAGACGCAGTTTTTTTTTTTTTAATACCAGCATAACTACCACTACCAGTATCTACAATGTGTGGGGTGCCTCCTACCCACCAGGACCACCGAGGCACTTGCATCGACTCTGTCCTTGCCTGGTTGTCCTGCTCTGAGGAGCAGAATTGCAAAGACTCTTGGAGGTGGGGTGGCCTCATTGCAATCCTCACTGTAGCCCTCAGAGGTCAGTACCAGGTGGATTCCCATTTTAAAACGGAAAAAATGGGTTCTGAGAGCTTACAGAATTAGCCTAAAGGTCACAGAGTCCACCTGACTCCAGAGCTCCTTCTGCTACACAAAGAGGCCATCACCTACAGTTCCCACAAGGCACAGGAAGGTCCCTCCTCCTGGGCTCCCCTTGCTGCTGAAACACTCCTAAGGCTCACACCGCTAGGACCCATGTCTCCAGGGATGACACAAGGCCAGCAGACACACCACTGCGGCACCGTAGCTCACCCTGGACCACGCAGACCCCCGGGCCCTCTGGAGCTGGCCCCCACACGGCACACTGGCTTGTAAACGTTTCCAGCCCCAGCTTTCCCCCTGAACACTCTTTGTAACTCAAGTGCCAGGCCCACACCAAGCCCTCAAAGGACGCTTCCTAGACGAGCCACTGGATGTTCCATTTCAAACATGGGGACCCTGAGGCCCACCTTATTCGATGTAGTTACAACCTAAAGGAAAACTCAGCTCTGGCTCTCAAACTCCCTCTGCCCTGCATCCAAACTCCCCCCAAGTGCCCATTCACTTTGTTTTTGTAACTGCTCTAAGGACACCCTCATTTCCTTTGGTATAACAAGTGAAAGGAGACGCGGTTGGCCTTGGGTGACCTGAGCACTTAGTGACTGGCCCAAAGACTGGCCTTGGAGACCACTAAAGAATTCTAGAGCCTCAGCCTAGAACCAGAGCCTGGAAAATAGTGTGTCTATGCCCTCAGTTACTAGGGCACCTTGAGTGGGGCTGCCTGGCTGTTCCGTGGCCCAGTTTCCCCCTCGGAGTGCACGCTGAACGAGATTCCCCCCTCAGTGTGCTATTATTACTTGGCACACTGAGATGCTGTGGAAAGTGTGGCCTCCCACCAAAACCAGTAACTACCACTACCAGTATCTACAATGTGTGGGGTGCCTCCTACCCACCAGGACCACCGAGGCACTTGCATCGACTCTGTCCTTGCCTGGTTGTCCTGCTCTGAGGAGCAGAATTGCAAAGACTCTTGGAGGTGGGGTGGCCTCATTGCAATCCTCACTGTAGCCCTCAGAGGTCAGTACCAGGTGGATTCCCATTTTAAAACGGAAAAAATGGGTTCTGAGAGCTTACAGAATTAGCCTAAAGGTCACAGAGTCCACCTGACTCCAGAGCTCCTTCTGCTACACAAAGAGGCCATCACCTACAGTTCCCACAAGGCACAGGAAGGTCCCTCCTCCTGGGCTCCCCTTGCTGCTGAAACACTCCTAAGGCTCACACCGCTAGGACCCATGTCTCCAGGGATGACACAAGGCCAGCAGACACACCACTGCGGCACCGTAGCTCACCCTGGACCACGCAGACCCCCGGGCCCTCTGGAGCTGGCCCCCACACGGCACACTGGCTTGTAAACGTTTCCAGCCCCAGCTTTCCCCCTGAACACTCTTTGTAACTCAAGTGCCAGGCCCACACCAAGCCCTCAAAGGACGCTTCCTAGACGAGCCACTGGATGTTCCATTTCAAACATGGGGACCCTGAGGCCCACCTTATTCGATGTAGTTACAACCTAAAGGAAAACTCAGCTCTGGCTCTCAAACTCCCTCTGCCCTGCATCCAAACTCCCCCCAAGTGCCCATTCACTTTGTTTTTGTAACTGCTCTAAGGACACCCTCATTTCCTTTCGTATAACAAGTGAAAGGAGACGCGGTTGGCCTTGGGTGACCTGAGCACTTAGTGACTGGCCCAAAGACTGGCCTTGGAGACCACTAAAGAATTCTAGAGCCTCAGCCTAGAACCAGAGCCTGGAAAATAGTGTGTCTATGCCCTCAGTTACTAGGGCACCTTGAGTGGGGCTGCCTGGCTGTTCCGTGGCCCAGTTTCCCCCTCGGAGTGCACGCTGAACGAGATTCCCCCCTCAGTGTGCTATTATTACTTGGCACACTGAGGAATGAGGCTGCTGCTACAATGAGGCCACCCTGCCCCCCAAGATTCTTCAAAACCCTGCTCCTCGGGGCAGGACAACCAGGCAATGTAGGGCAGCAGCCGCTCCAATTCACCAAGGACTGGGGGTTGAAGAGGGCACCGTGGGGGTAAGCCAGTAAACAGGGCTCTGGGACACCCAGTGACAACAGAAGGAACCACAGAACAAAAGGGTGAAAATCGTGGGCCTCACCTAGGAAGAAGTGAGTTCGAAATTCACACACACACACACACACACACACACACTCTTACTCTCTAGGGTGTCTAATTTTAGTAGCCATTCGCCCCAGCAAAGCACTCTGTAAGCAGTTATTTTGAGAAATGCTATTAGCCACGGGGATATTTTTAATGCTCCTTGTGGAACAGGCATGTGGGACACAAACAGCCGCTGAAAGGCAATAAGCTCGTAGCCCTGGACGTGTCCAGGTCCTGGGGGCCACCCCCATGGGAGAGCAGATGGAGGGACTGGGCAAGCATCCCACAAGCCCTGCGGGTCCCTCCCTGAGTGAATACCGCTCTGCTCACCAGAAATGGGCACTGATTTGAATGAATGAGAAGTCACCCCCACCCGTGAGGGCCCAGTTGCTAAAGGGCCAGCAGAGTCTGAAATGATCCCCCAGGAGCATGAGGCCCCTCAGAGCCTCCCACAGCTCACAGGCCACAATTCACAGCCAGCGTCCCCAGCCCAGCTTCCCGAAACCAGCATTTCCACAGAACCTCTGCTCCTGGCACTCTGGCCTCCTGGCTCCCTGTTCTCCTACCTCCATAGGCTGCCCAAACTGACCCCCTCAACTTGGAACACCTCTCCCCCACCACCTGTACTAATCCAGCCACACGGAGTTCCACACTCTAAATACCTTTAATAAAAGAGCTGTATTGGCCTGCGGATGTTCTGTATGTGACAGCCTGCATTCAGGGCCACCTGTGCACACACAGTCTTCCCCGGTGACCCAGACTACAAAGAATTAGCCCACTATGCAGGATACCTGGGCTCGATCCCTGGGTCGGGAAGATTCCCTGGAGAATGGAATGGCTACCCACTCCAGATTCTTGTCTGGAAAACTCCATAGACAGAGAAGCCTGGTGGACTACAGTCCACAGGGTAGCAGAGTCGGACACAACTGAAGCCACTTAGCACACATACGCACACGTGCACAAAAAACTGCTGCCATGGACCAAGCACCTAGGATGTGTCGGGCATCTTCCTAAGCCCGCTACAAAGTTCAACAAATTTCTCCTAAGTAGGGAGCTTGGGATGGACAGGAACACACTGCCATATTTAAAATGGATAAGCAACAAGGACCTACTGTATAGTACAGGGAACACTGCTCAGTGTGACCTGGCAGCCTGGATGGGAGGGAAGCTTGAGGGAGAATGGATACATGTATATGTATGGCTGAGTCACTTTGCTGTCCACCTGAAATTATCACAACATTGTTAGCTGGCCACCCTCCAGCAGAGTTTCCCAGGTAAAAAACCTGCCTGCCTATGCTGATGCCATAAGAGACATGGGTTCAACCCCTGGGTGGAGAAGATTCCCTGGGGGAGCATGCGGCAACTCACTCCAGAATTCTTGCCTGGAGAATCTTATGGACAGAGGAGCCTGGCAGGCTACTGCCCATAGGGTCACAAAGAGTCAAACACAACTGAAGCAACTTAGCATGCAGGCACACTTCAATATGAAATAAAAAGTTAAAAAAGTGTGAGAGAGAGAAAGACAGAGAAGACTCTCCTAAAGGTCTCAACGCGTACCCACACCATCCCAATTTTAAAGATGAGAAACTAGGAGGTGTGGGGGGAAATAAGGTATGGGGAAGTTGTCTGAGATCTCATATGCTGGGCTCAGCAAAGCCACGGAGTATGACGGTTAAGGCAAAGATCAGGGCCAGAGGGCCTGCCTCAAACCCTAGCTTCCTACCCTGGAGCCTTAGACAGTTCCTCCTAACCAGTGCCTTGGTCTTTCCCTGGCCTCCTGTGTGTGAAACGAGCTAACACTTATAAAAGCCCCTTTAAGGAGCCTGGCACGTGGCGAGTGCTGTTGCTGGGTCTGCTCTAATCACCGTGGTAGACGCAGGGGCAGGGGTGGCACTCTCAGCTCGTGTTGACTGCGTCCTAACAGCGAGCCGTGGGCTCTGCAGCTGCTCACCAAGACCTTGTAAAAGTTTACAAAGACATTAAGTTAAAAGAAATAAAACTGTTTGCCTCAGACCAAAGTTAGCAAACAGGGATTTGGCCAGATACCTGAACACCAGTCTGAGTTTTACCTATAATCTTGTGCCGGTCTTGTCTCTCTGGAAACAGTTTCACAGGGATGTGAAAACATCCCTGCACTGAGTTGGGTCCTTTAAACAGACACAGTGACAACTCTCAGTTTCTAGCAAGACTTTCTAAGGGGGCTACCCTGCCTGCAGATCTGGAGCCCTGCCCCTTCCCAGAGTGAGGGAGAGGGGCTTCTCATCTCCTCCACATGCCTGAAGGCAGGTATGGTGCTTTGAAAGCAGACGAGAGGCTGTAGAACACTGGAAGAGCCTTACTGGGGCCAGAACCTGCTGTGCAGATGGCAATGACTTGCCCATGGGGACTCAAGACCCAAAGGTCAGGAATCTGGGACAAGCCAGCCATGCTGAAGAAGTCCAGAACTGTAAGGCGTCAAGCATGAGCTGGAGGTTGGGTGGCAGAGAGAACGCAGGCCCCGGCTGAGCAAGTGAATTATATGTGCAGTTCAATTTTAGGCACCGGGCGGCTTTGTAAAGCTCATCACCCTTTTAGAGTTGCCTGCAAAAGGCCACATGCTGACACCACCCTGGTCAATCAGCATGGGAGGGAAGCGTGTGCCCCAGCAGGGCTGGGAGCCCAGGGGCTGCAGCACCGAGGTCACCACTGTCTCTGAAGTTCCAGGGTCGCGGCCAAGGGCACAAGCTTGACTCCTGTGGAACACTGCTGTTGCTGCTCAGTCACTAAGTCATGTCTGAAGCTTTGTGACCCCGTGGACTGCAGTCAAGGGGGCTCTTCTGTCCTCCACTGACTCCCAGAGTTTGCTCAAATTCACGTCCATTGAGTCAGTGATGCCATCCAGCCATCTCATTCTCTGTCATCCCCTTCTCCTTTCGTCTTCCATCTTTCCCAGCCTCAGGGTCTTTTCCAATGAGTCGGCTCTTCGCATCAGGTGGCCAAAGTATTGGAGCCTCAGCATCAGTCCTTCCAATGAATATTCAGGGTGGATTTCTTTTAGGATTGACGGGTTTGATCTCCTTGCAGTCCAAAGGACTCCCAAGAGTCTTCTCCAACACCACTGTTCAAAGGCATCAATTTTTCAGTGCTCAGCCTTCTTTATGGTCCAACGTTCACATCCATATGTGACTACTGGGAACACCATAGCTTTGACTATATGGACTTCTGTTGGCAAAGTGATGTCTCTGCTTTTTAATATGCTGTCAAGGTTTGTCATATCTTCCCTCCCAAGGAGCAGGAGTCTTTTAATTTTATGGTTTCAGTCATCATAAGCAGTGATTTTGGAGCCCAGGAAAATGAAATTGGTCACTTCTTCCACTTGGAACATTAAGGGTAGCCTTGAACACGCAACTCTGATATGGTGCCAATCCAGTCACACAGTTCCTGTGAGCCTACTCTGTGCCAGGGAACACATGTATCTAGCTCTGCTTGTGAAACATCGAAGAAATCACTCCATCCGGGAGTCTTGGTTTCCTCCTTGCCAAGAAGAGAACGATCCTGATCAAACACCCCACGCAGGTCAGCTGAAGGAGGCAAGCCCCAGGCCAGGCTGGCTTCCCCTGTGCACACTGAACAAGACAGGGAGAGGCTCCTGCCCCCGGAGCCCCAGGAACGGACATAAAAGGCGTGGAATCGAACGCTGAAAAGTCAATACAGGGCTTGGGGGGCGGGGGGGGCAGTACACATGATTGACCGTGTCACTCAGGAGCATGGGATAATCACAACAGAAGACTTTGAAAGCCAAAGAAAGTCACCACGCCGCACTTGACTTTAAAAGGTGACCTCTATGTAGTCTGAGTGTCCCACTAACCAGACCGCAAGCTCCCCAACAGCTAGGTCTTGGCTTTCATCTCCCAAGCCCTCTTGAGTTTCGGGCCCAAGGGCAGGCTCTGAACGGGCAGCCTCTGTCCATAGGAGTTACCTGGATTCCCCATGGCTCAGAGAGCAGCTTCTGCCATCCCCTTCTCCTTTCGTCTTCCATCTTTCCCAGCCTCAGGGTCTTTTCCAATGAGTCGGCTCTTCGCATCAGGTGGCCAAAGTATTGGAGCCTCAGCATCAGTCCTTCCAATGAATATTCAGGGTGGATTTCTTTTAGGATTGACGGGTTTGATCTCCTTGCAGTCCAAAGGACTCCCAAGAGTCTTCTCCAACACCACTGTTCAAAGGCATCAATTTTTCAGTGCTCAGCCTTCTTTATGGTCCAACGTTCACATCCATATGTGACTACTGGGAACACCATAGCTTTGACTATATGGACTTCTGTTGGCAAAGTGATGTCTCTGCTTTTTAATATGCTGTCAAGGTTTGTCATATCTTCCCTCCCAAGGAGCAGGAGTCTTTTAATTTTATGGTTTCAGTCATCATAAGCAGTGATTTTGGAGCCCAGGAAAATGAAATTGGTCACTTCTTCCACTTGGAACATTAAGGGTAGCCTTGAACACGCAACTCTGATATGGTGCCAATCCAGTCACACAGTTCCTGTGAGCCTACTCTGTGCCAGGGAACACATGTATCTAGCTCTGCTTGTGAAACATCGAAGAAATCACTCCATCCGGGAGTCTTGGTTTCCTCCTTGCCAAGAAGAGAACGATCCTGATCAAACACCCCACGCAGGTCAGCTGAAGGAGGCAAGCCCCAGGCCAGGCTGGTTTCCCCCTGTGCACACTGAACAAGACAGGGAAGGCTCCTGCCCCGGGGCCCCAGGAACGGACATAAAAGGCGTGGAATCGAACGCTGAAAAGTCAATACAGGGCTTGGGGGGCGGGGGGGGCAGTACACATGATTGACCGTGTCACTCAGGAGCATGGGATAATCACAACAGAAGACTTTGAAAGCCAAAGAAAGTCACCACGCCGCACTTGACTTTAAAAGGTGACCTCTATGTAGTCTGAGTGTCCCACTAACCAGACCGCAAGCTCCCCAACAGCTAGGTCTTGGCTTTCATCTCCCAAGCCCTCTTGAGTTTCGGGCCCAAGGGCAGGCTCTGAACGGGCAGCCTCTGTCCATAGGAGTTACCTGGATTCCCCATGGCTCAGAGAGCAGCTTCTGACATCAGATGGGGAGGGCTTATCAGAAGTGAACTCCTGAAGGGCAAGAGGTCACACACAAAATGATCTTTTGCCATCAGTACAGGTAGTTTTCCAGGGTGTGGAAAAATGGGGTCTGGAAAGCTGGGTGCATTCATTTTCCAAGGGCTGTTCTCCCAAGGCTTGCTTCAACAGCAGAAATTTTGGCCTCACATTCGAGAGGTCAGAAGTCTGAGAGCAAAGTGTCAGCAGGGTCGGATGCTTCTGAGGGTTGTGAAAGCAAATCGTTCTCACTTCTCCTCAGCTCTGGTGGCTTGCTTACCATCTTTAGCACTCCTCACCTTGTAGGTGCATAACCCTGAGCTCTGCCCTCATCTTCACCTGGCCTTCTCCATGTGTTCCTACCTGTCTTCAGAGTTCCCTTCGTATAAAAACACTGGGTTCAATCCCTGGGTTGGGAAGATCCCCTGGAGAAGGAAATGGCAACCCACTCCAGTATTCTTGCCTGGAGAATCCCAGAGGAGCCTGGTGGGCTACACAGTTCATGGGGCCACAGAATCAGACACGACTAAGCAACTAACACACACATATAAAGACGCCAGTACTAATGGGTCAGGAAGATTCTCTGAAGAAGGAAACGGCAACCCACTTCAGTATTCTTGTCTGGGAAATCCCATGAGCAGAGGAGCCTGGTAAACTACCATTGATGCAGTCGCAGAGAGTCAGACATGACGCATGCATGCACATGCTACTGGATTAGGGTCCACTGTCATGATCTCACCTAACTTGATCATATGTAAAGACTGTATTTCCTACAGATGGCCAATAGGCACATGACTAATTATCAGAGATATGTGAATCAAAACTACAATGAGGTATCACCTCACATGGGTCAGAATCGCCATCATTTAAAAGTCTGCAAATAAATACTGGAGAGGGCTGGAGAAAAGGGAACCCTCCTACACTGTTGGTGGGACTGTAAGTTGGTGCAGCCACTATGGAGCTCAGTGTGGGGGTTCCACAGAAAACTAAAATAGACCTACCATATGATCCAGCAATTCCACTTCTGGGCAGTAAAATTATAATTCAAAAAGCAGCACCATTCACAAAAATTGAGACATGGAAAGAGCCTAAGTGTCCACGGATGAATGTAAAGAAGATGTGGCACATCTATATGATGAAACATTTCTTGTTTTTATTTAATCACTAAGTTGTTACTGACTCTTTTGTGACCCCATGGACTGTAGCCCATCAGGCTCCTCTGTCCATGGGATTCTCAAGGGAACAATGCTGGAGTGGGTTGCCATTTCCTTCTCCAGGGGATCTTCCCAACCCAGGGATTGAACCCACATATCCCTCACTGCCAGGTGGATTCTTTACCACTAAGCCACCAGGGAAGCCCAATGAAATACTACTCAGCCATAGAAGTGTATGAAATAATGCCTAGAGATGATCATACCTGGTGTGGCTTCCCCCCAGCTCTGGTGGCTTGCTTACCATCTTTAGCACTCCTCACCTTGTAGGTGCATAACCCTGAGCTCTGCCCTCATCTTCACCTGGCCTTCTCCATGTGTTCCTACCTGTCTTCAGAGTTCCCTTCGTATAAAAACACTGGGTTCAATCCCTGGGTTGGGAAGATCCCCTGGAGAAGGAAATGGCAACCCACTCCAGTATTCTTGCCTGGAGAATCCCAGAGGAGCCTGGTGGGCTACACAGTTCATGGGGCCACAGAATCAGACACGACTAAGCAACTAACACACACATATAAAGACGCCAGTACTAATGGGTCAGGAAGATTCTCTGAAGAAGGAAACGGCAACCCACTTCAGTATTCTTGTCTGGGAAATCCCATGAGCAGAGGAGCCTGGTAAACTACCATTGATGCAGTCGCAGAGAGTCAGACATGACGCATGCATGCACATGCTACTGGATTAGGGTCCACTGTCATGATCTCACCTAACTTGATCATATGTAAAGACTGTATTTCCTACAGATGGCCAATAGGCACATGACTAATTATCAGAGATATGTGAATCAAAACTACAATGAGGTATCACCTCACATGGGTCAGAATCGCCATCATTTAAAAGTCTGCAAATAAATACTGGAGAGGGCTGGAGAAAAGGGAACCCTCCTACACTGTTGGTGGGACTGTAAGTTGGTGCAGCCACTATGGAGCTCAGTGTGGGGGTTCCACAGAAAACTAAAATAGACCTACCATATGATCCAGCAATTCCACTTCTGGGCAGTAAAATTATAATTCAAAAAGCAGCACCATTCACAAAAATTGAGACATGGAAAGAGCCTAAGTGTCCACGGATGAATGTAAAGAAGATGTGGCACATCTATATGATGAAACATTTCTTGTTTTTATTTAATCACTAAGTTGTTACTGACTCTTTTGTGACCCCATGGACTGTAGCCCATCAGGCTCCTCTGTCCATGGGATTCTCAAGGGAACAATGCTGGAGTGGGTTGCCATTTCCTTCTCCAGGGGATCTTCCCAACCCAGGGATTGAACCCACATATCCCTCACTGCCAGGTGGATTCTTTACCACTAAGCCACCAGGGAAGCCCAATGAAATACTACTCAGCCATAGAAGTGTATGAAATAATGCCTAGAGATGATCATACTAGTGAAGTCAGAAAGAGAAAGACAAATATCATATGATACCACTTATATGTGGAATCTAAACAATATAAATGAACCTATCTATGAAATAGAAGCAAAATCACGGACATAGGGAACAGACTGCTGGCTGCCAAGGGTTGGGGGAGAGGTGGAGTGGGAGGTTGCAGTTAGCAGACGTAAGCTTTTATACACAGAATGAACAAACAACAAGGCCCTACTGTACAGCACAAAGAGCTATATTCAATTTCTTATGATAAATCATGATGAAAAACAATATTAAAAAAGAACATGTATATATATATATATATATATATATATATATATATATATATATATGGACCCTGATGTTAGGAAAGATTATAGGCAGGAGGAAAGGGCCACAACAGAGGACAAGATGGTTAGATGTCATCACCAACTCAACGGACATGAGTCTGAGCATGCTCTGGGAGACAGGGACAGGGAAGCTTAGCATGCTTCAGCCCATGGGGTCACAAAGAGTCAGACACAACTGAGCAACTGAACAACAACTATATATATATATGTATGTATATATATATCTGAAATTACTCTCCCATGCAGCAAAAACTAACTCTACATTGTAAATTAACTATACTTCAATTTTTAAAATACATGGGTAAGAAAATAAAAAACAAAGACTGTATATCCAAATTAGGTCACATTTATAGATACTAAAGACCAGGACTTCCACATCTTTTGGAGAAGATATAATTCAAAAAGCAGCACCATTCACAAAAATTGAGACATGGAAAGAGCCTAAGTGTCCACGGATGAATGTAAAGAAGATGTGGCACATCTATATGATGAAACATTTCTTGTTTTTATTTAATCACTAAGTTGTTACTGACTCTTTTGTGACCCCATGGACTGTAGCCCATCAGGCTCCTCTGTCCATGGGATTCTCAAGGGAACAATGCTGGAGTGGGTTGCCATTTCCTTCTCCAGGGGATCTTCCCAACCCAGGGATTGAACCCACATATCCCTCACTGCCAGGTGGATTCTTTACCACTAAGCCACCAGGGAAGCCCAATGAAATACTACTCAGCCATAGAAGTGTATGAAATAATGCCTAGAGATGATCATACTAGTGAAGTCAGAAAGAGAAAGACAAATATCATATGATACCACTTATATGTGGAATCTAAACAACATAAATGAACCTATCTATGAAATAGAAGCAAAATCACGGACATAGGGAACAGACTGCTGGCTGCCAAGGGTTGGGGGAGAGGTGGAGTGGGAGGTTGCAGTTAGCAGACGTAAGCTTTTATACACAGAATGAACAAACAACAAGGCCCTACTGTACAGCACAAAGAGCTATATTCAATTTCTTATGATAAATCATGATGAAAAACAATATTAAAAAAGAACATGTATATATATATATATATATATATATATATATATATATATATATATATATGGACCCTGATGTTAGGAAAGATTATAGGCAGGAGGAAAGGGCCACAACAGAGGACAAGATGGTTAGATGTCATCACCAACTCAACGGACATGAGTCTGAGCATGCTCTGGGAGACAGGGACAGGGAAGCTTAGCATGCTTCAGCCCATGGGGTCACAAAGAGTCAGACACAACTGAGCAACTGAACAACAACTATATATATATATATGTATGTATATATATATCTGAAATTACTCTCCCATGCAGCAAAAACTAACTCTACATTGTAAATTAACTATACTTCAATTTTTAAAATACATGGGTAAGAAAATAAAAAACAAAGACTGTATATCCAAATTAGGTCACATTTATAGATACTAAAGACCAGGACTTCCACATCTTTTGGAGAAGATATAATTCAGCCTACAATTCTTGGGTTCCCCAAAGAGAAAAAAAAAACAGTTTTTTTAAGCTAAGTTGGAATTCCTAACATTACTAACATACTGGGGTAGAACCCCAAGAACTAGGCTAGATGTCTGAAAAACCTGCTGGCTCTGCCCCAGCCCGGCGTTTGTGGCCTCATGCCTGTGACACTATGTGCCCTCCACGCAGGCTGCCCTGACTCTGGTCTGTTCCCTCCAGCATCAGGCTGCCTGACGCTGAGTCACATCTTCAAGTCCTGGCTCTGTCATACCACTGTCCTGCTCTTCAGCCCCTGATGGCTGCCCATTGCCCAGAGGTCAGAACCTGCCCTGTTACCTTCTGAACCCCTGGTGAGCACACCAACAAGGCCATTAGCTAACAAGTGCCCTTGACCTCTTGGGCCCTGTTGTCTCACTTGCGAAAGGGAGACAAAGTCGACTCCCTGGAATGTTCCCGAGAGACACCCCGGAGGCAGCCCAAGCCCAGGTTGCTGCCCCAGAGGCTGGTGCAGGTGCACACAGTCACTGTGCTCTGGCCCAGGCCCAAGGGGCTCAGCAGAGCGGGCAAGAGACCTCAGGCTAGGAACAGGCACTGCGTTTCCCCAAGGGGGAAGCAGAGGACTGCTGAGCCACTCCTGTCGCACTCCCCGTGGTTTCTGACCAAAGGCCAGCAGGTTCTGGAAGTCCTCCTCCCTGGGAAGCTCTCTGGCATCAAGGCTGCCTGAGACCACGTGCCACAGACGCTCAGCGAGCATTGGTCTGATAAAGATGCAGAGCCCTCCATGGCGGCCTCGGAAGAAAACTCACTGGGTAGGGGGACAGCCTTGAGTGGCACATAGTCCTCAACAAGGTTGCCGCGATGGCTGTCTCACCCACCTCCTCTTTCCTGGCCCAGGAAGGGCCCCTGAATTATCCATGGAGCTGCATCCACCTGACCACACAGCCAAGCCAGCCCTCAGCTCCATCCTGACTCCCAAACCAGCCCCTACCACCTGACAGCAAAATCCAGTCTGTTACCCTTCTCGTCAAAATCCTCACCAAGGGACAGGCCTTCCAGAGAAGAGAACACCTCCAAGACTGTTATAAAGAATACTTCAAGGACTTCCATGGAGGTCCAGTGGCTAAGACTCCATGCTCCCAATGCAGGCGGCCCAGGGTTCAATCCCTGGTCTGGGAACTAGAGCCCACATGCCACAGGTAAAGATTCTGTGGGCTGCAACTAAGACCTGCAACAGCCAAATAAATAAAATAAATAGAAATAATTTTTAAAAAGAGACTATTCCAGAAACAGCACCCTTCAAGGAAGAGATTTTTGAGCACCCTGCCGGGCCAGAGGGGACCCAAAGCAACACCATGCTTATTGGATCACTTGATTTCACAGCAGCACATGAGGAAGCTCCGAGAATTCCCATTTTACAGAGAAGGTAACTAGCATTCCAAAATGCTGAATAGGTTTCCCCAAAGAGGGAAAAATAGGGACCCAGTACCAACCACTGCACCCCCATGGACGTATTTTCCTATTCCTGCTACCCGTTAGCCGTCTTGACTTGACGTCCTGTGGGTACCCCAAACTCAGCCTCTCCAAAGATCCACTCAATGTCCTCCCCTCCTTGAGCTTCCAGCTCCTCTTCCTTACCAGTCCGCTACCCTCTGACCTTGCTTCCTCACAAAAGAGATTCTTTCTCCTCACAAGGTCATCAAGATCTACTCTATTGACAAAGCAGACAAAGGGACCAGGGCCCCCAAGGTCTTACAGAGGCCAATGCATGGAAGCAAGAGGCTTCTCAGGGAGCAGACCTCAAACGTGCCCCGGGAGCCCACCATTGACCTGACCACGTTCCCTCTTGGTGTTCTGTCCTTTAGCCCTCTTTGGAGAAACCTCACCAATATGCCTACTGAGTTTTCTGAAAGCAAGACAGTACTTTTACCAACCGTCACTTGTGAGTATCAACGGTGAGTGAGGAAAGATCATTCTTTCTTAACCCGGGAGCCAAGGCCGTTTGAATATCTCACATGATGCCTCTTGAATCTCAGGTTCCTCAGTAGAAGTGACTGTCAATCACCACAGCCTCAAGGAAGTGAGTGCGCCAAGCACCAGACCCGGATGGATTTGGGCATGGTACATCAAGTCCGTGCCCTGTGAGAACAAGGAGTGCACACACTCACCCTGCTGGGACACTGCCACTCTCACCTCTTGACAGTGAACCCACAGCGCCCCCACCTGGAGAACCCCAGTAGACTCCACCATGCAGGCGGCCCAGGGTTCAATCCCTGGTCTGGGAACTAGAGCCCACATGCCACAGGTAAAGATTCTGTGGGCTGCAACTAAGACCTGCAACAGCCAAATAAATAAAATAAATAGAAATAATTTTTAAAAAGAGACTATTCCAGAAACAGCACCCTTCAAGGAAGAGATTTTTGAGCACCCTGCCGGGCCAGAGGGGACCCAAAGCAACACCATGCTTATTGGATCACTTGATTTCACAGCAGCACATGAGGAAGCTCCGAGAATTCCCATTTTACAGAGAAGGTAACTAGCATTCCAAAATGCTGAATAGGTTTCCCCAAAGAGGGAAAAATAGGGACCCAGTACCAACCACTGCACCCCCATGGACGTATTTTCCTATTCCTGCTACCCGTTAGCCGTCCTTGACTTGACGTCCTGTGGGTACCCCAAACTCAGCCTCTCCAAAGATCCACTCAATGTCCTCCCCTCCTTGAGCTTCCAGCTCCTCTTCCTTACCAGTCCGCTACCCTCTGACCTTGCTTCCTCACAAAAGAGATTCTTTCTCCTCACAAGGTCATCAAGATCTACTCTATTGACAAAGCAGACAAAGGGACCAGGGCCCCCAAGGTCTTACAGAGGCCAATGCATGGAAGCAAGAGGCTTCTCAGGGAGCAGACCTCAAACGTGCCCCGGGAGCCCACCATTGACCTGACCACGTTCCCTCTTGGTGTTCTGTCCTTTAGCCCTCTTTGGAGAAACCTCACCAATATGCCTACTGAGTTTTCTGAAAGCAAGACAGTACTTTTACCAACCGTCACTTGTGAGTATCAACGGTGAGTGAGGAAAGATCATTCTTTCTTAACCCGGGAGCCAAGGCCGTTTGAATATCTCACATGATGCCTCTTGAATCTCAGGTTCCTCAGTAGAAGTGACTGTCAATCACCACAGCCTCAAGGAAGTGAGTGCGCCAAGCACCAGACCCGGATGGATTTGGGCATGGTACATCAAGTCCGTGCCCTGTGAGAACAAGGGAGTGCACACACTCACCCTGCTGGGACACTGCCACTCTCACCTCTTGACAGTGAACCCACACGCCAGGAACCCACGTCCACCTCTGGGTTCCAGAAACCCCCAGACAGGCTTCTACATCCCGAGTTCGTAGTCCGATGTGTGAGGAGAGCTGACAGAGGACCAACTCTTTATTATAGAAAGTCTCTTGATTTCCCAAAACATATCTTAGTTTTGCTTGACTTTGAGCACCAGGACCAATGCTGCCACAGAGTCATAGAAGCTGAGGCTGCAAAGGCCGTCTCCAACCCAGTGCGTCAAATCCAGAGGTCACAGTCTTCTCCCGCTAAGACTTAAGATCCGAAGTGGGGAAAAGGGGAGAAAGTGGAAGACTTAAGTAGAGGAGAGGTCAGGTGGAGGCAGTGACCCACCCCCTCCCTACATTCAGGAGTACAGGATGTGGAGGGAGAAAGGCCCTTAAACTAGACTCAGAGGAAACTGTCCATTAATGAGTCACGACGGCAGCTTGGCACAAGTTTGTGATGCCCTCTTGTCCAGATGCCAGTTGACATAACCAAATGAATACTGCAAACCTGGAGAACTTGCACAGCTCAGGAACTGGGTATGGGTGCATGCTACCCCTGTGCCAGAAATCTAGAAGAATCTCTGGGGTGGGGGTGATGAGGAAAGAGAGAAGGCAGTGGGCCCCCGAGCAGTCATGTTCCGTTAGAAGCGGCAGACTGGCCATGCAGGACCTACAGAGCAGAGCTGCCCAGCCTGAAGGAGTGCACGGGAAGGGAGCCAGGCCCGGGGCAGAGGAGCTGCGCACACTGGGTCCCTCTTGTCACAAAGGAGCCTCAGCACAGCCGTGCGTGTCAGCCCAGCCCTCGGGAAGCCCCAGGAATCACATGGCAGAAACGCCAAGAAGAGAACTGGCTGGGGGCAGGGGCTTGTCCCTGACGTGGCAGGTGGCAGCTCCAGGAAGGAGCACAAGTTCAAGCACAGTCTGTACCTGGCACGGTGGCCAGGGCAAACAGCGAGCCAGATGCAAACAGTTGGCTCGCAGTGCAATGGGCTCACCAAACTGGGGAAGAAATATCACAGGGATTAAGTTTCCCTTCTGGAACGACGCAGAGCTCAAGCTCATTCTCTTGGCCTTGCGGCCCGCTGGATCTTATAAGACCTCATTTCATCAACCAGCGCTCTGGTGGAAAAGCCGAGAAGACCATTCTATCGGCAACGAGGTGGATACTAAAGGGGACTCAGGAGAACTGGCCGTTCTGACATCCGGGTAAACACGTCCACATATATGGATACAAACACAAAAACCTCCCACCAGAGTTGTGAAAGTTTTCTTCAACCTGCAAAGCAGAGAACATAGCGCTCCAAATGAAGAAGATCTGGAGAAGACTTACTGGCTGGGAGGGCATTGGACTGTCATGGCAAAGAGCATAGGCTCTACTCTGAAACAGGAGGACCCTGCATTCCAGCCCCAGCATTCCCTAGAGGGTGAAGCTGAGCAAGGTTCAACGTCTCTGGGCACCTGTTTCCCTAGTCTATCAAGAGTGAGGACGCTCAAAGCCTATGCCTCCCAGATTCATCCTAAGGATTATAAGGGGTAAGGCATGCAAATTCTCTGTCTGCAATAAAAGTCAGGAGAACTTACTTACGAAATAAGATGTGCTGTGCCGGACAAATTTAAAAGGCACTCCCAAAACGAAGAAGACAAATGTGAGCAGAAATACTGTGAGGTCTAAGGCAGCAGGTTATACAAAATGGTGACCGATAGAAAGAACAGGCAGCCAATTCAGAATGAACTGACTTGAAAAGTTCTGAGAATACAAGAAAACTTTCTAACAGTGAAGACAGAACTAGGTCTGAGGATCAAAGGCTCTCTGATGACTAGGTATATGTTTATGTATTTATTTCATGGTGAAAATCCAGAAGCCGCCGAATGGAAGATGGCAGATTACCTCTGAAAGGATTAAAACCAAGACAGACAGATATCTGACTTCTGCAGAACTCAACAATGGAGTCAAGTTGTCATTCACATTGGAAGAAACAAAGTGCAACAAATAAGCTTAAAGTTTTCAGGAAGGCCTCACAGGTGTTAAGGTTTTCCCTTCATGACCAAGACATTAATCAAAGTAAGGAATTCAATAGTAGGGGATGCCCATGGGAATAAAGATCTGCTAACAAACACTCAAATCCATTAGGCCTAAATAACTGTTGTAACTGTGATATATCACTAACCAGAATGAAAACTGAAAATACCATGTCTTTAAAGAGAAGATAACAAGGTAAAAACTGTAATAACACAACAGAGACTTAAAATACCAGATTAGATAATACAAGCCCAAATGCAACATTTTAAAGGTAGGAAGGTGAAAAGATGGAAAACCTGTAAGTTATTTACCTTACATGGTAGGGAGTCAAGAGAAACCGTTTTGTTCCGGCTATTAACCATTAGAAAAATATGGCTGAATAACTTTAAGTATCTGAGAAGCAATAAAGTAGAGCTAACATGCTAATTTAGTTAAAAAATTATAAAACAAAATTTAAAATGATTCATTTGAGGAAGACAAAGGAGGTTGCAAAGAAACATTTAAAAAAAACAGAAAAGAAAAAAAGAAAGTCAATAAATAGTCACTGTTAGAATAAAATACACATACAGAAATATATAAATATACACACATATATACTATCAATATGGCATAATATATGGTAAATAAATATAAAAATTGTGTCATTGGAAGGACCAAGGCTAAAGCGCCAATACTTTGGCCACCTGATGCAAAGAGACAACTCATTGGAAAAGACCCTGATGCTGGGAAATATTGAGAGCAGGAGGAGAAGGGGGCAACAGAGGATGAGGTGGTTGGACGGCATCACTGACTCAGTGGACATAAACTTGAGCAAACTCCAGGAGACAAAGAAGGACAGCCTGGGGTGCTGCAGTCCATAGGGCTGCAAAGTCAGACACAACCTAGCAACTGAACAACATGTTTTATAAGAAATGTACCCTAAACAAATTGATAAAATAAGGTTAAATTTAGAAGAATGGGCCAAAATAATCAGCAAAAATCAAGTAAAAGGAAATGCTGCCATATTAGAGGCATCAGTATCCAAAAAAAGAGATTTTCAAGGCAAAAAGATACTAGATGAGACGATGCAAGAGGTTTTATATTGAGAAAGAGTATAACCCAAAGTTAACGTCTAGAAGTCAGGGACTTCATGAACTGAGTAAGAAAGCATCGAAACGTGTAACAGCAAATTGTCAAAAATCAAAGGAGACAAATGACAAAAACACAGTAGCAGTAGGCGGGTTTAATCAAATCGCTATTGCTCTAGCATAAATTAAATTGGCCCAAACGAAACAGGATTATGAACGATTAGAGAATGGCATCCGTGGTAGGTGACTCCAACCCTCCATTTCACGAGCGAGGAGGCTGGGATGTGAAAGATGAGTATAGAATAGCAGTTCTCAAAATGTGGTTCACAGCATTTACCTTACATGGTAGGGAGTCAAGAGAAACCGTTTTGTTCCGGCTATTAACCATTAGAAAAATATGGCTGAATAACTTTAAGTATCTGAGAAGCAATAAAGTAGAGCTAACATGCTAATTTAGTTAAAAAATTATAAAACAAAATTTAAAATGATTCATTTGAGGAAGACAAAGGAGGTTGCAAAGAAACATTTAAAAAAAACAGAAAAGAAAAAAAGAAAGTCAATAAATAGTCACTGTTAGAATAAAATACACATACAGAAATATATAAATATACACACATATATACTATCAATATGGCATAATATATGGTAAATAAATATAAAAATTGTGTCATTGGAAGGACCAAGGCTAAAGCGCCAATACTTTGGCCACCTGATGCAAAGAGACAACTCATTGGAAAAGACCCTGATGCTGGGAAATATTGAGAGCAGGAGGAGAAGGGGGCAACAGAGGATGAGGTGGTTGGACGGCATCACTGACTCAGTGGACATAAACTTGAGCAAACTCCAGGAGACAAAGAAGGACAGCCTGGGGTGCTGCAGTCCATAGGGCTGCAAAGTCAGACACAACCTAGCAACTGAACAACATGTTTTATAAGAAATGTACCCTAAACAAATTGATAAAATAAGGTTAAATTTAGAAGAATGGGCCAAAATAATCAGCAAAAATCAAGTAAAAGGAAATGCTGCCATATTAGAGGCATCAGTATCCAAAAAAAGAGATTTTCAAGGCAAAAAGATACTAGATGAGACGATGCAAGAGGTTTTATATTGAGAAAGAGTATAACCCAAAGTTAACGTCTAGAAGTCAGGGACTTCATGAACTGAGTAAGAAAGCATCGAAACGTGTAACAGCAAATTGTCAAAAATCAAAGGAGACAAATGACAAAAACACAGTAGCAGTAGGCGGGTTTAATCAAATCGCTATTGCTCTAGCATAAATTAAATTGGCCCAAACGAAACAGGATTATGAACGATTAGAGAATGGCATCCGTGGTAGGTGACTCCAACCCTCCATTTCACGAGCGAGGAGGCTGGGATGTGAAAGATGAGTATAGAATAGCAGTTCTCAAAATGTGGTTCACAGCATCAAGGTCCCCTGGGAACTCCACAGACCTGCACATTCTTGTGCTCACCCATCAGAAACTAGGGGCAGGACCCAACCCTCCAGATGGCTCTGATAAGTTTAAGGGGGAGAGTCCCTGATGTGGTGATTAAGCCCACTGGCTCCCTGGGCCAGGAGCCTTCAGCCCCATTGACTTACTGCTGGCTGACTTCCAACAAGAGGCGGAGCCTCTCTGTGTCTAGCATCATCACCCGCAGCTTGAGAAGAGTCCCAGGGCCTCCCTTCCCGGGATGGCTGTGAGGGTGGGACCGCTCATCTCGATGCAAGCACGCAAGGGGCCTGCAGTCGGATCGCACGTGGACCGCCCTCGAGCTGACTCAGAGTTACACAGCAGAGCTCCCCTTGAGCCCTGCCGCTCTCCCTCCTCCCAGCTCACGGGACCTTCTCTGCACCGACTCCTCCATGCCTGTGCCCTGGAAGGATATGCCGCCCCCCACGCCAATAAACCCGTGCTGGTCCCTCGCCTGCTGCCTGAGGCAGCACCATAAGCCCCTTCCCGACACTCTCCAGCTGCCGCAGATGCTGAGTGATTCACTGAGCTTGTCATTTCAGGGTTTCCTTCCACAATCCACATCGCCCTCCACCTCTGCCTCCCAGCCCCATTCTTCCTCCCTGGGCACCTCTGCAGCGCTAGGCAGACTCCAGGTGCTGGTCTCTGCAGAGGGAAGAAAGCCAACACACAGGGGAGTCCCAGGCCTGTGAGACGATGCAAGAGGTTTTATATTGAGAAAGAGTATAACCCAAAGTTAACGTCTAGAAGTCAGGGACTTCATGAACTGAGTAAGAAAGCATCGAAACGTGTAACAGCAAATTGTCAAAAATCAAAGGAGACAAATGACAAAAACACAGTAGCAGTAGGGGGGTTTAATCAAATCGCTATTGCTCTAGCATAAATTAAATTGGCCCAAACGAAACAGGATTATGAACGATTAGAGAATGGCATCCGTGGTAGGTGACTCCAACCCTCCATTTCACGAGCGAGGAGGCTGGGATGTGAAAGATGAGTATAGAATAGCAGTTCTCAAAATGTGGTTCACAGCATCAAGGTCCCCTGGGAACTCCACAGACCTGCACATTCTTGTGCTCACCCATCAGAAACTAGGGGCAGGACCCAACCCTCCAGATGGCTCTGATAAGTTTAAGGGGGAGAGTCCCTGATGTGGTGATTAAGCCCACTGGCTCCCTGGGCCAGGAGCCTTCAGCCCCATTGACTTACTGCTGGCTGACTTCCAACAAGAGGCGGAGCCTCTCTGTGTCTAGCATCATCACCCGCAGCTTGAGAAGAGTCCCAGGGCCTCCCTTCCCGGGATGGCTGTGAGGGTGGGACCGCTCATCTCGATGCAAGCACGCAAGGGGCCTGCAGTCGGATCGCACGTGGACCGCCCTCGAGCTGACTCAGAGTTACACAGCAGAGCTCCCCTTGAGCCCTGCCGCTCTCCCTCCTCCCAGCTCACGGGACCTTCTCTGCACCGACTCCTCCATGCCTGTGCCCTGGAAGGATATGCCGCCCCCCACGCCAATAAACCCGTGCTGGTCCCTCGCCTGCTGCCTGAGGCAGCACCATAAGCCCCTTCCCGACACTCTCCAGCTGCCGCAGATGCTGAGTGATTCACTGAGCTTGTCATTTCAGGGTTTCCTTCCACAATCCACATCGCCCTCCACCTCTGCCTCCCAGCCCCATTCTTCCTCCCTGGGCACCTCTGCAGCGCTAGGCAGACTCCAGGTGCTGGTCTCTGCAGAGGGAAGAAAGCCAACACACAGGGGAGTCCCAGGCCTGTGCCAGGACACAGCCTTCAAGTGCCAAACAGGCGCTACCCCAGGAGGGCAGGGAGCACCAGCAGGCTGAGGCCTCAGGCCAGAGAAAAATTCTGTGTCTGTAAACACAGCAGGGTCAGGTATATCCTAGTCACATGAAAATATCTCAAGAGGCAGGAGACCATTTTTCCACTCACAAAGAAGTAATTCAAATGTGAGCTATGGGAATTCCCTGGTGGCCCAGTGGGTAAGGACACCACCTTGCAGTGCAAGGGGCATAGGTTTGATCCCTGGTCTGGGAGGATCCCACGTGCGGCGGAGTGGCTGGACCCGTGGGTCCTACTACCGAGCCGGAGCTCTGGAGAGCGCACGCCCAGAGCTGGTGAGCTGCAGCGACAGAGGCCACTGCGGTGGGAGGCCCACACAGGCCAAAGAACAAACAAAGATGGATGGAAATGAATAAATGAAAGACCAAGAGAAGTGGCAAAAAAAAAAAAAAAAATAAAGGTTATTTACCATTAATAAAATGAGAATTAAAAAAAAAAAAAATGCGAGCTATGGCAGGGGTTTCATTCTGGCTGTGTGTCGTCACAATGAGATCCTACGCCCAAGCAGTTTAGAGCTGCAGGTGTCCCAGCGAATAACCAGTGGAGCCCCTGCCCTGGCAAGCGAGACCCCAAGAAACACAGAGAGGCTTTGATGCAGCCCCAAAGTCACACAGCAGAAAACCCTAACAGCTGGGACTAGAACACACATCTGAGGATGCCAGGAGCTTCTTCGTGCTATCTCAGGCCGCTGTGAAACACAACAGCTGTGGCGCCTGGAAAGAGGGAAGGAGTGTCATGAAAGAAGTTTCCACCTGACACTTCCGCTAACAATCGTGCTCTGACACCGGAAGCACCGGTTCTTCACGGCACTTTTTCTAACATAGAGAAGATGCCTCCCATACGGCTTTATTTCCAGTTAAATGTGTTTCTGGTTGAATGCGCCCAGGACGACAGGAAGACCGAGAACAGAATGCTCGAGGAAGCTGTCCCTGAACCTCTTCTCCACTCAAGATGCCTGCCCCTCCCCCTACCTGCCCTAAAGAGTCCCCTCCGCTCGCTAGAGCCTTCCATGAAACCGGGAGTTGAGTTTAGGCTCTTAAAGACAGATTCAGAAAAGCCTGGTAGCTTTATTTCACACTGAAGAGGTCATTAAGTTCACACCATTTTTGCAAGTAACCTTCTCAGAGGGTCTCAGCGCCTCCTCTACGCCCTGGCTGCCCTCCTGTGTTAATGGATCTGCTTCCTGCGCTCGGCCATCAGATAACAGCCCAGTGCCTACCCTGCCCTGGGCGCTGCTCCAGCAGGTGAGGAGGCAAGGGTGAATCAGACAAGGCCCTGCCTGCATGCAAGCTGGCATTCTTGAAACCGTTTCTCAGAAAACCCACAGAAGCCAATGGCTGGTGCATTCCCATGTTGGAACTGCGGAGGTGTTATGGGATGCTTCAGTGTAGCGAGGGTCAGTTACAGCGTACCAAGCGTGAAAAGACTTTGCCACCGCATCTTCACGTGTTCATTTATTTAACAAGTTAGGCACTGAGGGCTAGAGCAGATGACTTGCCCAAGGTCACACAGCCAGGCAACGTTCAGCACACCTGAAAGGGGGTAGGGTACAAGGAGGGGAGGATCGCAGGATGCTGGGATGTGGCCCTGGACGGTCTCTCCTTGAGGGGTGCCACTGAGTGGCATCAGCGGCTGAAGCACTCCCAGTTGTCCCCTTCGCTGATGATGCTCCTGCCTGGAAGAAGTGTTCTCATACCGATCCCCACATGCTGACATGGCACTAGCTACGTCATTTATTCCACATATACTTTTCACAGTCTTACCATGTCTCCAGCATTCATATTTCTCCTCTGGAAAGATGGAGCACAAATGTCCCTTCTTCCATCGTCCTTTGGATCCGGGGCCTATACCACTGGAGGGATTCAAACCCAGCTCTGCACACTCCCCAGGTCTAGCCTTCATCACAGTCTGCACTTTGCTAGAGATCAGCCATGGGGTGGGCAAGCAGGCCGTGACAGCATAGCTAGCAACCAGGCATAAGGAGCAGTGAGCAAGCCAGATCACTGCAAACTTCCATCACAGCCCCTGCAGTGGAGAAGCGCAAACATCGACTTCCGGCCTCAGAGCTGGGGCTGCACTAAAGCAAGCCTTCTGCAGACAGGAAAGTTCTTAAAGTGTTCCATTTCCTCTTTTAAAAGCCCTACATATGTGCATTACTCCATGCAATAACTGTGACTGAATAATAAAGAATATGTATTCCCAAGACCTCAAGAAGAATTGGTTCTCCAGGAAACTATGCCATGTTTATACTGAGGCTCCTAGCACTCCCCATGAGTCCCTGGGCTGTGTGCTTCTAAAGCTGGGAACTGCGGATCCAGGATTTTGGGGCCCCCTGAGATTCCATGACCATCTGTTCATTCATGCCATCCCCTCATTGATTCACAGCCCAGAGGAGCTCCAGGTTAGCAGCAGGCGGCTGAGTCAGCAGCTCTCAGGCGATCACCTTTTCCGCCCACTCATGAATCACTAACCTGCTTCCCCTTGCTACGTGCCTGGAATTACACAAGCAGGCTTAAGTGAAGTGGTACCTGGGCAGCAAGCTGCCACCAGCAGGAGCCAGTCCAAGCAAGGGCAGGGCCAAGAGGAGAGCAGGGTGAAAACAAAGGCTGATCGCCACCAGACACCCTCAGTCACCTGCATGTTTACTCATCGAATACGATGGCCTATTTTCCATGCACAAGGCACCCTTCAGTGGCGATTCAGAACTTTCCATAGCTCGAGGAGGTAAAAGACTCGTATTCAGAAGACTCTAACAGAAGGTCCAAAAGTTTAGTGCTCCAAGAGAGGAAATGGGGGAGGAGGGAGCTGGTTTCAAGAAGGGGAGAAGACTTCTGGCCTGGGCTCCGAGAACAGAAGCATCCTAGAGGAGCTGGCTTTGGCCCCGGGCTATGAAAATGAGTGGAACTTAAGGGTCAATAGACCAGGAAGCAAAAAGGACAGAACACACTACCACCTGAGCCCGAAACCAAGAGATTCATGGACAGGGATGTAGAGGAGAGGGCAGACAGGGAGCAACGACGGAGATCTCTGAACTCCAAGAAAAGATGTGTGGGCTTTTGGGTTTCCTTTGGCTAATGAGGAGCCAGGAAAGAGTATTGGTCGAGGAAAGTGAAATCATCAGCTAACATTTAGAAAGTTTAATTGGGGAGCCAGACGTCTGACTAATCAGAAATGAGAGGGTGATGAGGCCATCTGGAAGACTGCTGCAGGAGTCCAAGCAAGCAGTCTGAACCAGGCGATGGGGAGAAGGACATGGGCAATGGCTGAGGGAGGTCTGCTAGGACTGGGCAACAGACCAGAAAAGGCACAGGAGGAGCCAGTCCCTGAGACCCATGCTGCCCAGCAGATACTCGCTTAACTCCCCTGGCTCACATGGGATGAGAAAGCTAATTTAAAGGCATTCTTCTGCATTTCCGAAACAGTGAGCCTCCTTGGACGACCTGACCATCAGACCTAAGACTCATCATCCTGTTTCCTTCTATCACCTCCACATCCAAAGGATACCACTCAAGGGAGCTCGACTCGTTCTGGGTATGGTGACAGCCAGAAAGCACGCCTTTAAGAATAACCAAAATCCAAAGGCTGTTTTAGGTGAAGTGGTACCTGGGCAGCAAGCTGCCACCAGCAGGAGTCAGTCCAAGCAAGGGCAGGGCCAAGAGGAGAGCAGGGTGAAAACAAAGGCTGATCGCCACCAGACACCCTCAGTCACCTGCATGTTTACTCATCGAATACGATGGCCTATTTTCCATGCACAAGGCACCCTTCAGTGGCGATTCAGAACTTTCCATAGCTCGAGGAGGTAAAAGACTCGTATTCAGAAGACTCTAACAGAAGGTCCAAAAGTTTAGTGCTCCAAGAGAGGAAATGGGGGAGGAGGGAGCTGGTTTCAAGAAGGGGAGAAGACTTCTGGCCTGGGCTCCGAGAACAGAAGCATCCTAGAGGAGCTGGCTTTGGCCCCGGGCTATGAAAATGAGTGGAACTTAAGGGTCAATAGACCAGGAAGCAAAAAGGACAGAACACACTACCACCTGAGCCCGAAACCAAGAGATTCATGGACAGGGATGTAGAGGAGAGGGCAGACAGGGAGCAACGACGGAGATCTCTGAACTCCAAGAAAAGATGTGTGGCTTTTGGGTTTCCTTTGGCTAATGAGGAGCCAGGAAAGAGTATTGGTCGAGGAAAGTGAAATCATCAGCTAACATTTAGAAAGTTTAATTGGGGAGCCAGACGTCTGACTAATCAGAAATGAGAGGGTGATGAGGCCATCTGGAAGACTGCTGCAGGAGTCCAAGCAAGCAGTCTGAACCAGGCGATGGGGAGAAGGACATGGGCAATGGCTGAGGGAGGTCTGCTAGGACTGGGCAACAGACCAGAAAAGGCACAGGAGGAGCCAGTCCCTGAGACCCATGCTGCCCAGCAGATACTCGCTTAACTCCCCTGGCTCACATGGGATGAGAAAGCTAATTTAAAGGCATTCTTCTGCATTTCCGAAACAGTGAGCCTCCTTGGACGACCTGACCATCAGACCTAAGACTCATCATCCTGTTTCCTTCTATCACCTCCACATCCAAAGGATACCACTCAAGGGAGCTCGACTCCCGTTCTGGGTATGGTGACAGCCAGAAAGCACGTCCTTTAAGAATAACCAAAATCCAAAGGCTGTTTTAGGGGGCTTTGATAGGGCTTCCTATACCCAGAGAGAAAGCAAGGACACAGAGTTCCCAAGTATTGGGAGGGTGTTTTTAAATGTGGGAAGAGAGAAAAAAGCAGAAGGAGAGAAAGAAGAAAGAGAGAGATGGAGATCTTCCTCCAGAGGTCTTCCTCCAATGCCTACAGACCCCCGCATCCCCCAGCCTCAGACTTCTAAGCCCCTCCCACCACCTATCACAGAGCTTAATTCCAGAGGAACCAGCCATTCTTTCCAGATACCTGTTCATGCTGCCAGCTCAGTATGAAGAGCAGCGCACTCGTGCCCAAATGGGCTGGGGCAGGTGAACATTGTGTCTACAGCCCACCAAAAACTTCGAAAATTTAAAAAACAGAAAATGCTTTGAGCTCTCTTTTTATTTCATTCAAAAAGTAAATGAGGGGCTTCCCTGGTGGTCCAGTGGGTAAAGAGTCAGCCTTGCAGTGCAGGGGTCACTGGCTTGATCCCTGGCCCGGGAGGATCCCACATGCTGCAGAGCAGCTGGACCAGTGTGTCCAGTTGCAAGCCAGCACTCTGGAGCACATGCACCCGGCACATCCCCCTCTGCAGCAAGAGGGGCCACTGCAATGGGAGGCCCACACAGGCCAAAGAATAAAGATCGATGAAATAAAAATAAATAAAAAAAACAATAAAAGAGGCCAAAATTTTTAAAAAGTACATGACTCTACGGAACACCGTAGCAATATATATATTCTTCCAACCTAGTTTTAGTGTCCCACTAAATTGAAAAAAGTCCATGAGAAAGCAAGCACTGTTTTCTCACTCCTTAAAACGGAATATCGGGAGACCCATGCTGCCCAGCAGATACTCGCTTAACTCCCCTGGCTCACATGGGATGAGAAAGCTAATTTAAAGGCATTCTTCTGCATTTCCGAAACAGTGAGCCTCCTTGGACGACCTGACCATCAGACCTAAGACTCATCATCCTGTTTCCTTCTATCACCTCCACATCCAAAGGATACCACTCAAGGGAGCTCGACTCCCGTTCTGGGTATGGTGACAGCCAGAAAGCACGTCCTTTAAGAATAACCAAAATCCAAAGGCTGTTTTAGGGGGCTTTGATAGGGCTTCCTATACCCAGAGAGAAAGCAAGGACACAGAGTTCCCAAGTATTGGGAGGGTGTTTTTAAATGTGGGAAGAGAGAAAAAAGCAGAAGGAGAGAAAGAAGAAAGAGAGAGATGGAGATCTTCCTCCAGAGGTCTTCCTCCAATGCCTACAGACCCCCGCATCCCCCAGCCTCAGACTTCTAAGCCCCTCCCACCACCTATCACAGAGCTTAATTCCAGAGGAACCAGCCATTCTTTCCAGATACCTGTTCATGCTGCCAGCTCAGTATGAAGAGCAGCGCACTCGTGCCCAAATGGGCTGGGGCAGGTGAACATTGTGTCTACAGCCCACCAAAAACTTCGAAAATTTAAAAAACAGAAAATGCTTTGAGCTCTCTTTTTATTTCATTCAAAAAGTAAATGAGGGGCTTCCCTGGTGGTCCAGTGGGTAAAGAGTCAGCCTTGCAGTGCAGGGGTCACTGGCTTGATCCCTGGCCCGGGAGGATCCCACATGCTGCAGAGCAGCTGGACCAGTGTGTCCAGTTGCAAGCCAGCACTCTGGAGCACATGCACCCGGCACATCCCCCTCTGCAGCAAGAGGGGCCACTGCAATGGGAGGCCCACACAGGCCAAAGAATAAAGATCGATGAAATAAAAATAAATAAAAAAAACAATAAAAGAGGCCAAAATTTTTAAAAAGTACATGACTCTACGGAACACCGTAGCAATATATATATTCTTCCAACCTAGTTTTAGTGTCCCACTAAATTGAAAAAAGTCCATGAGAAAGCAAGCACTGTTTTCTCACTCCTTAAAACGGAATACCGGGGCAAACTGGAAAAAAAGGCAACATACAGATGGTTTTCAAGTGTTTCCCCACCCAAAATCCTGAAATAAGATCAAAGGGTCGCAGAGGAGGCTCAGCAAACTCCATCTGACCAGCTGAGGAGAGGCCGGCACTGTCCCTGCCCAGAGCAGGCCTGCCAATCAGCCCTGATAAAAGTCTCTAGACTGGAACCACAGAGCCAAGATCACAGGATTATCCCTGAACTGGCTGTTCTTTCCCGCAGGCAGGCTCCGAACCGCTGGCTGCTCAGAGCGCTAATCAGCCCTGTCTCAGCTCGCTAACCAGGTGACCACTCACTGCCCCAGAGAAAAAGGCACAGACCGAGATGCAACTCTGAGGTCTGCAGGGACCTAGTTGCCTCTCTCTCTCTCCTCCAGGCTCCCTTTCAGGAAAGGGGGTAAGGCTAATGAGGAAAGACACACTCCTTCTCACACACTTTGGGTGAGATCTTGGGAAAGCAGCACAGTCCTTCTGGAAAGCTACTTGGCAGCGTGAACAGAGAATCTTAAAAACATGCACCATTCCACTTCTAGGAGTCTGTCCTAAGGAAGCCATGTGTGATGTGATTAAAAATGGACACACACAGACCTTAGCATAGCCTAACACAGGGAAAAACTGAAGCTAACTCAGAGGGCGAGCAGTAGGGAAATGGTACACAGGTTAGCTATCTGTTTACGTAGATTGCCATGTATCTACTTGAAAGGCAAGTATGCATCACTAAAAAGCTTATTTTCAAAGAATGTCGATGAGATGGGAAAAGATCTCTTTTTGGTTGTTCAGTCACATCTAAATTCATAAAGAAAAGATTGATATGAAATAAATCTAAATATTAACAGCAATCACCTCTGGGCTGTAAGAGTTCCTTTCATTTTTTTATGCTTAAAAAGTGTTAGTAGTTCAATCAGGTTCAGCACTTTGCAACACCATAAACTGTGGCCAGCCAGGCTCCTCTGTCCTTGGGACTGATTCTCCAAGCAAGAATACTGGAGTGGATTGCCATTTATTTCTCTATGCTTAAAAAAAACCTGTGGTCAAATACCAGAAAAGCTACCATTTAAAAAAAAATTGGTGGGGCGGGGAGGGGGGCCTTCCCTGGTGGTCCAGTGGGTAAGGACACCGCCTTGCAGTGCAGGGGGCACCAGTTTGATCCCTGGCCTGGGAAGATCCCACATGCCGTGCAGCAGTTGGACCAATGTGTCCAACTACCAAGCCAGAGCTCTGGAGCACATGCGCCCAGAGCCAGTGCTCTGCAGCAACAGACGCCACTGCGATGGGAGGCCCACACAGGCCAAAAGAACAAAGATGGATGAAAATAAATAAATGAAAGACCAATAGAAGTGGCCAAAAAGAAAAAAATCTTGGACTTGCCTGGTGGTCCAGTGGGTATAGTCCGCCTTGCAGTGCGAGGGACACCAGTTCGATCCCTGGCCCGGGAAGATCCCATGTGCCACGGAGCGGCTGGACCAGCGTGTCCAATTACGAGCCCACACTCTGAAATGCATGTGCCCAAAGCTGGTACTCTGCAACAAGAGAGGCCATCGCAATGGCAGGCCCACACAGACCAAAGAATAAAGATGGATGAGAATAAGTAAATTTAAAAAATAACCAATAAAAGAGGCCAAAATTAAAAAAAAAAATTTTAAAGGACAATCCTATAGCATTAAGTATACTCTCACTGTTACGCAAATATCACCACGAACCATCTCAAGAACTTTTTCATCTCACCCACTGACAAGCTGGACCCATTAAACAACTCTATTCATCCTTCCCACCCCGTCCATTCTCCCTCCAGTCAAGTTTCCACCTTATCTAACCAGGGTGAGTGCTTTTAGATTGCCAGTTTTGGAAATATGCATCACTAAAAAGCTTATTTTCAAAGAATGTCGATGAGATGGGAAAAGATCTCTTTTTGGTTGTTCAGTCACATCTAAATTCATAAAGAAAAGATTGATATGAAATAAATCTAAATATTAACAGCAATCACCTCTGGGCTGTAAGAGTTCCTTTCATTTTTTTATGCTTAAAAAGTGTTAGTAGTTCAATCAGGTTCAGCACTTTGCAACACCATAAACTGTGGCCAGCCAGGCTCCTCTGTCCTTGGGACTGATTCTCCAAGCAAGAATACTGGAGTGGATTGCCATTTATTTCTCTATGCTTAAAAAAAACCTGTGGTCAAATACCAGAAAAGCTACCATTTAAAAAAAAATTGGTGGGGCGGGGGGGGAGGGGGGCCTTCCCTGGTGGTCCAGTGGGTAAGGACACCGCCTTGCAGTGCAGGGGGCACCAGTTTGATCCCTGGCCTGGGAAGATCCCACATGCCGTGCAGCAGTTGGACCAATGTGTCCAACTACCAAGCCAGAGCTCTGGAGCACATGCGCCCAGAGCCAGTGCTCTGCAGCAACAGACGCCACTGCGATGGGAGGCCCACACAGGCCAAAAGAACAAAGATGGATGAAAATAAATAAATGAAAGACCAATAGAAGTGGCCAAAAAGAAAAAAATCTTGGACTTGCCTGGTGGTCCAGTGGGTATAGTCCGCCTTGCAGTGCGAGGGACACCAGTTCGATCCCTGGCCCGGGAAGATCCCATGTGCCACGGAGCGGCTGGACCAGCGTGTCCAATTACGAGCCCACACTCTGAAATGCATGTGCCCAAAGCTGGTACTCTGCAACAAGAGAGGCCATCGCAATGGCAGGCCCACACAGACCAAAGAATAAAGATGGATGAGAATAAGTAAATTTAAAAAATAACCAATAAAAGAGGCCAAAATTAAAAAAAAAAATTTTAAAGGACAATCCTATAGCATTAAGTATACTCTCACTGTTACGCAAATATCACCACGAACCATCTCAAGAACTTTTTCATCTCACCCACTGACAAGCTGGACCCATTAAACAACTCTATTCATCCTTCCCACCCCGTCCATTCTCCCTCCAGTCAAGTACCTTTCTACCTTCCATTCCTACCAATAAGTAGGATCATACAGGGTGAGTGCTTTGGTAACTGGCTTCTTTCACTCGGCATAGTATCTTCAAGCTTCATCCATGGGGCAGCCCGTGTCCAAGTCCTTTCCTTTCAAAGTGAATACCCCCGTGGAGACAGCACCTTTTGTTTGTGCATTCCTCTCTCCACAGATGCTTGGGTTGCTTCTGCCTTTCGATTATGATGAATACTGCTACCGTGAACACAGGTGGACACGTCTCTGTTTTGCCTTTGTCTGAATGTCTCTGGGGTTATGTACCTAACAGTGGAACTGTGGGATCATATGCTAATTTTATGCTTCATTTTTCAAGCCACCACCATGCAGCTGCACCATTTTGCATTCCCACCAGCACGGCACAGAGGTTCCAATTTCTCTACAGCCTCAATTCACTTTTTTTTTTTAAAAAAAAAAAAAAAAAAAAAAAGTCCTCTTCATTGGGAATGCATTTTTATCCTTTTCTGTATTTTCAGAGTTTCCTACGAGGAGCATGTGTTATATTTAAGACAGAGAAATAATTAACGTTTTTTTAAAAACTGTGATGCCGAATGGCTCATCGAATGCTGCTCACCCCGTTTATTATCAATGCTGCGGGGCTTCGAGCCTCCTCCAGCCTCCTCCTGCACAGCAGCAACTCACAGCCGTCACCTGGGGTCTGGTTTTCTGCTCTGAGAGGGGTTCCGGCCTCCCCGCGACACAAGCTTCATGTGGTCACACAGAAAGAGAAAAGGATGCAATTTGGGGTCCACACAGTCCTGGGAGTGCAATCCCAACTCCACCAACGACCAGCTGTAAGACAAGCAACTTCACCTTTCTGTGCTTCATCTTCCAGGAGGGGCTGAGCCGGATGATGTCAACACCTCCGGGCAGAAGGGCCCTGCACTCCTTCGCCTGCCACAGTGGCGGTGTTTGATAAATCATGATACCCATTCATTGCTGGAATCATTCATAGCTCCTACCGCAGGAAGGAACACAAGGAACACAGCACAGCTACCCATGAGTAAACACTTCTTAATTGACTAATGGAAGCTCATCGGTGTAAAGATTCCAATTCAATCACTTGTGGTGCCCCCAGAAGACTCCAGGGAGTACAGTGTTTCATAAACATTAGTCCTGGGATTTGCTCCCACAAAAGAAAGGATTCTGTGAGCAAATAAGTTTGGGAAATACAAAATCTCCAGCGAAAGCCAAAGAGTAATCAACAGTTTCATTGTTGTTCAGTCGCTAAGTCATGTCCGACTCTGTGACCCTATGGACTGCAGGCCGCCAGGCTCCTCTGTCCCTGGGATTCTCTAAGCAAGAAGACTGGAGTGAGTTGCCATTTTCTTCTCCAGGGGAATCTTCCCAACCCAGGCATCGAACCTGTGTCTCCTACACTGGCAGGCAGATTCTTTACCACTGAGCCACCTGGAAAGCCCAATCGACAGTTAAAGGTACGCAACAGAGAAACCCACGGTTCTCAGACATACTGGCCACAGACACCTTTTGGGCCTAACCCACTAACACCACATGGAACTGACTTTGGGAGACGATGCTCTGGTCCTCCTCCCACCTGAAACACCCAGCCTTGGATTTCCAATGCAAACTCCTGCTAGTAAGTTGAGGTTGATGTGGCCCGCTGGTCTCAGAACTGACACTCTTGGTTTGCATGAGAATCACGTGGAGGGTTTATTGAACCAAAGAGTGCTGGATAGATTCCAGCCTAAGATTCTGACTCTGCAGACCCAGGGTGTGGCCTAAGAATATGCATTTCTAATCCATTGTCAAGTGAGGTTGATCTGCGGCTCCAGGGTCACCATTTTGAAAAACACTGACAGTGAAAAAAGAAAAAAACACTCCTCACAAACAAGTTAAACACCAGACTTAAAGGGAATCGGTCTACTCTCTGCAAAGAAATGAAACATCCATTCTCTTCTGGGAGAAGCCCTTAAAGGAAGCATTTCATAGTGTTTAATAAACAGACTTTGGAATTACAAAACCTCAAGTGTGAAAGCCCCTTCCACCACCACCGCCTGATGAAGGAGCAAGGATGAACCATTCATTGCTGGAATCATTCATAGCTCCTACCGCAGGAAGGAACACAAGGAACACAGCACAGCTACCCATGAGTAAACACTTCTTAATTGACTAATGGAAGCTCATCGGTGTAAAGATTCCAATTCAATCACTTGTGGTGCCCCCAGAAGACTCCAGGGAGTACAGTGTTTCATAAACATTAGTCCTGGGATTTGCTCCCACAAAAGAAAGGATTCTGTGAGCAAATAAGTTTGGGAAATACAAAATCTCCAGCGAAAGCCAAAGAGTAATCAACAGTTTCATTGTTGTTCAGTCGCTAAGTCATGTCCGACTCTGTGACCCTATGGACTGCAGGCCGCCAGGCTCCTCTGTCCCTGGGATTCTCTAAGCAAGAAGACTGGAGTGAGTTGCCATTTTCTTCTCCAGGGGAATCTTCCCAACCCAGGCATCGAACCTGTGTCTCCTACACTGGCAGGCAGATTCTTTACCACTGAGCCACCTGGAAAGCCCAATCGACAGTTAAAGGTACGCAACAGAGAAACCCACGGTTCTCAGACATACTGGCCACAGACACCTTTTGGGCCTAACCCACTAACACCACATGGAACTGACTTTGGGAGACGATGCTCTGGTCCTCCTCCCACCTGAAACACCCAGCCTTGGATTTCCAATGCAAACTCCTGCTAGTAAGTTGAGGTTGATGTGGCCCGCTGGTCTCAGAACTGACACTCTTGGTTTGCATGAGAATCACGTGGAGGGTTTATTGAACCAAAGAGTGCTGGATAGATTCCAGCCTAAGATTCTGACTCTGCAGACCCAGGGTGTGGCCTAAGAATATGCATTTCTAATCCATTGTCAAGTGAGGTTGATCTGCGGCTCCAGGGTCACCATTTTGAAAAACACTGACAGTGAAAAAAGAAAAAAACACTCCTCACAAACAAGTTAAACACCAGACTTAAAGGGAATCGGTCTACTCTCTGCAAAGAAATGAAACATCCATTCTCTTCTGGGAGAAGCCCTTAAAGGAAGCATTTCATAGTGTTTAATAAACAGACTTTGGAATTACAAAACCTCAAGTGTGAAAGCCCCTTCCACCACCACCGCCCTGATGAAGGAGCAAGGATGAACTATGGACACTTCCCAAGGTGCGGCTCCCTCATCTCTAAACTGACAATGACAACAGTGATGCCATGGGGCTCAGACAATGTATGTGAAGTCAAAATAAGGCCTGCAGGATGATGGGGAGAATACCCGGCCTTAATCAGCAGGTGCTCAATAAATACCGGATATTTTTTGGTAACTTTGTTCTTTAACCACCTGGCAAACAGCTCACCGTCCATGTGCTGTCGGGTGGCTGTGGCGGATGCCATGGCTTACTTCTGCTCCCACCTACCAGCCTGCCCACACACAAGGCCCTTGCTCTCTCTGGGGGCCCTGTCTCCTCTCCTACTCCTGTGGCCCCAGGACTGGAATACTGCATATAAACACTTGTGAATACCTTAGGGGGCTGGCCGATCATTGTCCTAGAGATAAAGGCTTTCCAAGGGAGAGCAGCACCTCGTGTAAACTGCAGGCGCTGCCCACTGAGCTGGCTCTGTAAGAACAGGGACCGTGAAGGGCTGAACTGTGTCCTTCTAAAATCAACAAGTTGAAGTTCTCAGCCCTGGGACCTTAGAACACAACTATATAACAAGACAGGGTCTTTAAGAGGTAATCGAGTGCAAATGAGCTCATACAGAGGCTCCTAACCCCCTACGACTGGGGATGAGGAGACAGAGATGAGGAAAGCGAGGAGAAGGCAGGAGGAGGAGAAGAAGGCGAGCCATCTGCAAGCCACCAGAGAGGCTTCAGGGAAGCCACCCTGCCGACACCTTGATCACAGGCTTCTAGCCTCCAGAAGAGGGAGAAAATCAAACCCAGTTGTGTAAGCCACTGTTGGAGGAGGTCACAGAGCGGACACAACTCCCGGCTGACCGGTGAGCTGGACCTGGGCAACCAGAGGCTCCTCACGCCCTCCTCTGTCCTTAGAATGCACGTTCTGCCCACTGGTCCTGTAGTGGGAGCTGTTTTGAGGACACAGCCTTGAGAGAACAAGGTGTTGCTGAGACCATCTGGATGGTATGTGTGCCTGAACCCAGTGAAGGCCTGCACAGAAACTTGAAGATTCCAGTGGGCGGGTGCAGAGAGGTGCCCAACGCAGGCCTGGCTGGTAGGTTGCCTTGCTTATGTAACCTGCCACCTATCCACCTGGAGTGCTCTTTCTTCCACGTCTCCCTACCCTCCACGTACAGGGGCTGGTTTGCAAGCTGACAGCCAGCCCGTCCGTGCTGTATGTCATGCCAGCCGAATACAGGGCCCTCCCAGTCCTGCTAGGGACCCAGCATCACACCCTGCAAGGGAGAGGTGGGAGGCCTCCTGAGACCCACAGCGAGGAGAGGAGAGAGTGGAAGCTCTTCCCATGGGGGCTCTGGTGGCAGTTTCTACACCTGCTGCTTACCAGCCATGGAACAAGTCATGAGTACTCTTTAAACTTCTGTATTTTCCTTTCTCTCCCTTCTAGGACTGCTGGAAGGATGGAAATTGCTTATCTGAACTCGCCTTAGCGTCCAACCCAAGATAAGAGCAGGAGCCTCCTCAGAGGCCCTCTGCTTCTCCTCCTGCCCTTGCGTCCTGGCCTCACTACCACAGCAGGAAGCTTTCCACAATGCTCTGAACGCTTCCAGTAATGCCCCATCTCGATGAGCAGGAAATCTAGACTCTGCACCATTGTCTACAAAGGCCTACAAGAAGCAGTTGCTCTCCTTTCTCATGCCTTAAACTCCGTTCCAAGTGGCTTCTTTGCTGTTTCTGAAACAAGCCAGCTTATTCCCACCTTAGGCCCCTGGCACGCGCTGGTCCCCCTGCCTGAAAAGGCTTTTCCCTCACATTTGCATCTGGTTGGCTTCCTCTCAAGTCAAATGTCTCCTGCTCAAAGGTCTTCCCTACCCATCCTAAAGAAAATGGCATCACATCACACTGCCGTCGCCCTGGATGTTATCAGCAGTAACTAGCAAGGCCTCACCGCCTGTGCGCCGGCCCCATGCCTGTCTGTCCAGTGCTGCCTCCCCAGCACTCACCCGGCACCCGGAAGGAGCTCAGAAGATAGCTGGTGCCGGAAAGGGCCTTGCAGACGCTAAAGGGCTGCATAAATGTGTCACAAGCACCCCCAAAACCTAACCAAGTCATTCAAAGAAAACCAGCATGGAAAAGGAAGGGGAGGATGGACGATTCAGGGTGAATGTGGAAAGACTTCAAACAGTGATTTAAGAAATAAACCAAGCAACCCATTTCCTTAAATATATGAGGCCTGTAAGCCAGAGAAGCACAAACCACACTGGCGATTATTCATTTATTCTAGCCAGGCTTTATCTGCTCCACCCAGCCATTGGAACCACATAAATTACACAGTCCCCCGGGAGCCGGGCAGCAGAGCCCCTCCTCGGGGTGGCCTGGGAAGGGAGCCTGGCCTGACCGCCAGGCTGCCTCAGCCCCATCACAGCAGCCCTCCTTCCTGCCTCTGGGCCTCTCTCTCTTCCACGCTGCCTGCCCGGGGCCTGCGCGCCCACAGCGGGTGGGTCTGTGATTCACAGATGGCCCATCGCTTCCCATGCCAGTCGAGCACCACCCGAGCCTATCTTTAGAAGTTCCGCAGGCTGAAAATCAATTTACCCGCCTGGCACCGGCGCCTGGAGCCTCCCTGCTAGCATCGGTGGCAGGCAGCGGGCGGCTTTCCCCACCCCTCCACCCACCCTGGGGCGGCAGGCCTCTGTTCAAAGTGCAGAGGGCCTGGCAGAGCCACCTGATGAGACTTCTGTACCCAAAGACAGGCTGGCCCGCCCTCAGCAGCAGGCCAGGCCTCCCGCAAAACCACGGGTCCACACCAGACCTTGGAGAGCACTGGCAAGGAGGAAGCCAATCACCCCGGGGCCTGGTGACCAGCTGGCACCTTCCCCAGGTGGTCATCTGACACCACGTGCACCTGTGGTCACCCCACAGCAGCCTGCCCAGGTGCTGCGAGCTTCAGCTTCCTCCTCAGAGCTGGGACCCAAGAACAGAACGCCACTGCCCACAGCAGTGAAGACTCCAGAGGCCATTTCCCAGTGCAGTGCCTCTTCCCTCACATTTGCATCTGGTTGGCTTCCTCTCAAGTCAAATGTCTCCTGCTCAAAGGTCTTCCCTACCCATCCTAAAGAAAATGGCATCACATCACACTGCCGTCGCCCTGGATGTTATCAGCAGTAACTAGCAAGGCCTCACCGCCTGTGCGCCGGCCCCATGCCTGTCTGTCCAGTGCTGCCTCCCCAGCACTCACCCGGCACCCGGAAGGAGCTCAGAAGATAGCTGGTGCCGGAAAGGGCCTTGCAGACGCTAAAGGGCTGCATAAATGTGTCACAAGCACCCCCAAAACCTAACCAAGTCATTCAAAGAAAACCAGCATGGAAAAGGAAGGGGAGGATGGACGATTCAGGGTGAATGTGGAAAGACTTCAAACAGTGATTTAAGAAATAAACCAAGCAACCCATTTCCTTAAATATATGAGGCCTGTAAGCCAGAGAAGCACAAACCACACTGGCGATTATTCATTTATTCTAGCCAGGCTTTATCTGCTCCACCCAGCCATTGGAACCACATAAATTACACAGTCCCCCGGGAGCCGGGCAGCAGAGCCCCTCCTCGGGGTGGCCTGGGAAGGGAGCCTGGCCTGACCGCCAGGCTGCCTCAGCCCCATCACAGCAGCCCTCCTTCCTGCCTCTGGGCCTCTCTCTCTTCCACGCTGCCTGCCCGGGGCCTGCGCGCCCACAGCGGGTGGGTCTGTGATTCACAGATGGCCCATCGCTTCCCATGCCAGTCGAGCACCACCCGAGCCTATCTTTAGAAGTTCCGCAGGCTGAAAATCAATTTACCCGCCTGGCACCGGCGCCTGGAGCCTCCCTGCTAGCATCGGTGGCAGGCAGCGGGCGGCTTTCCCCACCCCTCCACCCACCCTGGGGCGGCAGGCCTCTGTTCAAAGTGCAGAGGGCCTGGCAGAGCCACCTGATGAGACTTCTGTACCCAAAGACAGGCTGGCCCGCCCTCAGCAGCAGGCCAGGCCTCCCGCAAAACCACGGGTCCACACCAGACCTTGGAGAGCACTGGCAAGGAGGAAGCCAATCACCCCGGGGCCTGGTGACCAGCTGGCACCTTCCCCAGGTGGTCATCTGACACCACGTGCACCTGTGGTCACCCCACAGCAGCCTGCCCAGGTGCTGCGAGCTTCAGCTTCCTCCTCAGAGCTGGGACCCAAGAACAGAACGCCACTGCCCACAGCAGTGAAGACTCCAGAGGCCATTTCCCAGTGCAGTGCCTCTTCCCCGCTCCCACCCCCGGGCTGCCCACTTACTGGAAATGGCCACAGGTGAACCCTAGAAGCCAAAGGGAACCCCATGCTATGGGACGTAGCGGACGGGTGAGCATCTGGCTAGACCCTGCCTGTATCACTCAGGTCTTCTTCCTTCCTAGAGAGCTCCGCTGGCGATGGACCCATGAGGGGACAATGGGGCTGAGGGAGGAGGTGAGGCCACCCTGGCTGTCCCCTCACCCTCTGCGTCTGTGAACTCTCTCTGCTCAGCCTTTGCAAACGGACCTCTGACCGTCACCTCTTGACCCCCATCGAGACACCACTTTTACAGATGTTGGAGATGCGCCTGTGCCCCTCAGCAGTGCAGTCTGGAGCCCTGCCCACTCCTACTTTCCTCATTATTCCTGACATATAATCACAGCCAGGTCAAAACAGGGAGGTGGGGCTCCCTCCCACTGGCTTCTAGTTGAGAAGGAAGAATGACCCGGAAGAGTCTGAGGGCTCAATCCCTGAGAGCTTGCAGAAGCACAGTCCTGTGTTTCCTTAATGCAAAAAAAAAGCGGGGGTACAAGACCAGGTATTAAGCTGCTGAGGCAAGAAAAGGGCTCTGGGCAAGAGGGGTCCCCACTGATCTCCCCAAATCATCACCACAAGAGCACAGACCCCAGAGCATCCAGCTTCCATCTTTATTCAAGGGAAGCTAGAAACCCAGGTTTTACCTGAAAACCTATTGATAAACATAGCAATTAATGCAGAAAGAGAACTAACCCATAATGTAGTAACCCTTAGCCCCTTTCCTGTAGCCGGGGGGTGGGACCCAAAGTGCAGAGGCCTGGCAGAGCCACCTGATGAGACTTCTGTACCCAAAGACAGGCTGGCCGCCCTCAGCAGCAGGCCAGGCCTCCCGCAAAACCACGGGTCCACACCAGACCTTGGAGAGCACTGGCAAGGAGGAAGCCAATCACCCCGGGGCCTGGTGACCAGCTGGCACCTTCCCCAGGTGGTCATCTGACACCACGTGCACCTGTGGTCACCCCACAGCAGCCTGCCCAGGTGCTGCGAGCTTCAGCTTCCTCCTCAGAGCTGGGACCCAAGAACAGAACGCCACTGCCCACAGCAGTGAAGACTCCAGAGGCCATTTCCCAGTGCAGTGCCTCTTCCCCGCTCCCACCCCCGGGCTGCCCACTTACTGGAAATGGCCACAGGTGAACCCTAGAAGCCAAAGGGAACCCCATGCTATGGGACGTAGCGGACGGGTGAGCATCTGGCTAGACCCTGCCTGTATCACTCAGGTCTTCTTCCTTCCTAGAGAGCTCCGCTGGCGATGGACCCATGAGGGGACAATGGGGCTGAGGGAGGAGGTGAGGCCACCCTGGCTGTCCCCTCACCCTCTGCGTCTGTGAACTCTCTCTGCTCAGCCTTTGCAAACGGACCTCTGACCGTCACCTCTTGACCCCCATCGAGACACCACTTTTACAGATGTTGGAGATGCGCCTGTGCCCCTCAGCAGTGCAGTCTGGAGCCCTGCCCACTCCTACTTTCCTCATTATTCCTGACATATAATCACAGCCAGGTCAAAACAGGGGAGGTGGGGGCTCCCTCCCACTGGCTTCTAGTTGAGAAGGAAGAATGACCCGGAAGAGTCTGAGGGCTCAATCCCTGAGAGCTTGCAGAAGCACAGTCCTGTGTTTCCTTAATGCAAAAAAAAAGCGGGGGTACAAGACCAGGTATTAAGCTGCTGAGGCAAGAAAAGGGCTCTGGGCAAGAGGGGTCCCCACTGATCTCCCCAAATCATCACCACAAGAGCACAGACCCCAGAGCATCCAGCTTCCATCTTTATTCAAGGGAAGCTAGAAACCCAGGTTTTACCTGAAAACCTATTGATAAACATAGCAATTAATGCAGAAAGAGAACTAACCCATAATGTAGTAACCCTTAAGACCACCAGCCTGTCCCTGCTGAGAGGGAGAGGGGTGACTGGATCCTGGGAAGCACATTCTCGCGGGTCTCCATCTTCCTCCGCTTCTCCCCAGAAAGGCCTTCCTGACCTGCCTCTCAAACCACAGTGCCGGCCAGAAAGTGAGATCAGACCGATGGGACAGCAAGCCTGGCTCTCACTCCACTGAGGCAGGACCCAGGACGATGACCAGCAGGGGTGGGGAGTGGTGTGGGTCAGACATCCCCATCTGGGCACTGACGGGGGAACAGGGAGCCTGAGGGCTTCCCCGTGACAGAGGCAGCTCACTTGCCAGGTGAGGGAGTTTACACCGGTCTTGCTTCCTTGTTTGCCCAGCAGAGAAAGAGCAGGAAGTAAGAGTCAGCAGTTCTCCTGGAGTCCCAGCGGCTAGGAGCACCCCACCAGGCATTGGGCGGGTGGCATTTCCCAAAGCTTTGCGGGTCACCCTCCTACCTGCAGTGTCTCCCCTCTCATTCAAGCCTAGGTCCTCTCCTTCCTGAAGTTTCGGTCGAGTATCAGCTTCCCCAGAACCGCCTGCTCTGCAGCGCCCTCCCACCAGCCCTGGGCCCACCGCCCCGGGCACGCACACTCTTCCTGCGTCCCGCTGGCCATTTCACTAGCCAGGAGCTGCGCCAGGGCAGGGCTGGGTCTTTCCATCCAGTCATCATGGAGAGCTCAGAACACAGGAGCAGCCCCACGTAGGACTGAGGCAGGCAGAGCATTAAAGAGCAAAGGTTTTCTGAGCTCCAGCCCTCCCTGGTCCCCACCGTGATTCCGTCTCCCCCAGCATTCACCCTCAGCATCTGTCTGCCCAAAACTCAATCTCTCCAAAGTGCTTTTCTCGCTGCCTTGTGTAAATCAGCACCTCTGATCACTACTTTTCCCCTTTCCCTCCTCTACGAGTTCATGTGCACCTATCATCCTCTCACTTACCCTGTTGACTTAAAGATCCTGTTTATAGTCTGGCTCCACCACTAGAACGCCAGCTCCACTAGAATGCAAACCCCGGAGCGGAGGGCCTGCACCTGCTCGGTTCGCTGCAGTGTTCCCAGTACCTAGGACGGTGCCTGCCACTCAGAGGGCCACAAAAAGCCATCTCAATAAAGGCGAGATCCTCCCAAAAAGCACTGCACAAAGCCAAGGCCTCGGAGACCCTGAGAAGTAGCCAGGACTCCTATCTCTTCCTCCTCCTCCTTCGCTTTCAGTGAGCACGGCTTTCCATCTCGCAAGTCTCACCACGTTTCTGTGGCTTGGGTGCCACACAGCAGATCAAGATCCCCTCTGGGTGAGTGCAAGAGGCTACAGCGGGGTGCCCACATGAGGGACCTGGGTGCAGGATGAGCATCGGAGTGTGCAGAGGTGGACCAAGGGGCACAGGGCCCACCCCAGGGCATGTCTGAGGAGCTGCAGGTGTGTGAGCAAGTGTGCACGAGTGGGGAGTGGAAATGTTTGGGCATAAGTGGGGTAACGGAGGGTGTTTGTGGACCTGGGGATGCAGGAGAAGAAAATGAGAGAGAAAGGCAGGCAAGCATGTGCGTGTGTGCACATGAGTGTGAAGGTAGGGAAGGTGTGTCCGTGGGTGAAGCTGGTGCGTTCTCCCCAGTGCACATTCCAGCCAGAGAGACAGAGTGGGCACGAAAAGGGCTCCACCCTGGGTCCTCAGTAAGAATCCCTGCCTCCCTTTTCTGCTCGAGCCCTATATCATGCTGCATCGGAAGGAGCTAATGGGAACAGAACCCAGGCCTCCTTTATTAAAGGACCAGAAGGCAATTACACAGCAGCAACTGGGCAATCAAATCAGCCCCTGCCAAACATGGCCCCGTGCTAAGCATGGGTGTCTTCCGGCTCCACGGCTGCGGGGTCACCCTCACCCACCCCCAGGCTCCTAGGGTGGCATTACTCATAGATCCGGATCCCCGAAAACTGCAGGAAGCAACAGAGACACCCAAGCAGGGTATGGGCACTTCACCCCTAGCTGCACATCTGACAAATTCCACAGCCTCTGGAAACAGGCTCAGAAGGGTGGCAGCCTGTTGGTCTTTCTGTTGGGCTGGGACTCACGGATCCCTCCCAGCAGGCCAAAACCCGATGCCTAGAGGTGTTCTCGGTCCCCTACATGGAGGGGCCTGTAGATAGGAGGAAAAATGCAAGAGGCTGCTTTCCAGAACACAGGACCTGAAGGGAGACCTGGGCCCAGACCTGGCTCTGCACTGACTTCTGCATAACCTCACTCAGCGTCTGTTTCTTTCTGCCTTGTTGCTGAGAGGAAGCTCCGTGGTCACCTAAAGTGTGGAGCTTCCAGGGGAGGGAGTGGATCCATTAGGACAGGTGATAGGTTCAGCTGCCTCCCTACTTTTTTCATCAGAGACAGCAGGTTGGGGCTCTGAACTCCCCAGCGGCCCCCCAAAACAGTAATAGAAGCAAAATGGGGAAAACCCAACCGTGGTGGGAAGCCACGTGCACTTGTGTTAATGCACACTCCACGGCGATCAGATCCCGGTTGCTAAGCACCAGCCATACACACAGTTACTATTAGAAAGTTAATCATGGAAAATGCTGAGGTCTCGTCCCCCTCCCGGCATCTCACGACTCCACACAACAGTCTCATCTTCCATATAACGTTACTGGACGGTGCCCACTGGCTCCGTCCGTTCCCTCGTCCCGGGCCTTTATGACCTTTCCATTCCCTTCAAGCTGCACGCCACGTCAGCCCCGCAGAGCTAGAAGACGCACTGGCCGGGGTCTGGCCTGGATCAGCCCGCTGAGATTTTCCAGGCAGTCACACAGCCAGCAAAATGCTCAGGGGGGATTAAGACAACTCGCTCCATCACCCGAGATACTTTGGGGACGGGAAAAACAGCACCAGCTCCACCTTGGCTGCAGAGGAGATCCACACACCATCTGCACCCGAGAAGGAAGGCCAGAGCGCAAACTGCTTCTCCATCCCTGACGTGCAAAGCAGGGATTAACTCCCACCCTGCGCCCAGTAAAGCTCACCAGAGACATGTGAGTCACAGGGGAAGGTCAGCCTCACAAAGGACTTCGTCTCTATATGTCAGTCAGCGCCCCAGGGAGCAGACAACCAACTGTTTTTGTTGTATGATTATTTGTGGGCCCTGGTTCTCATTCCCTTAGCTTGGATAACAGTGAGGAGAATGCAAAAGAGTACGAATTCTCAGTGCACTGTGATGGCCTAGATGGATGGAATGTGAGGGAGGGGAGGGTCTCCAAGGGAGGGGAGAGATGTATACATGTAGCTGATTCACTTTGCAGTACAGCAGAAACGAACACAATATTGTAAAGCAATTATATTCCAATTTAAAAAAAAAAGAGAGAGAGTACTACTATCCTAACCAAGCACCCAGCCCCTCTTGCTGCCTCTCTGACCCAAAGGCTGATTTATTATGGCTTTTATTAGTAAAAGCAAGAACAGTAAATACCGTGAGTGCTTACAATGCCAAGTAATTCTGCTAATATCTCCACAGTTACAACTTTCCTTGGTGAAACAGACTGAGAATTTTTTTTCCTATGGTTCAAGCTACGGGTCTTTCAGCTATGTGTCTTCTACTTAGTGAACATGAGGAAAGGGACTTGTCTGGTGGGCGGAGAATGTGAGGTCTGGGGCTGACTTGGGTGGGGTTTCCAGCTCCGCCAGCCGTGTGACCTTGGGCAAGTCCCTTCCCTTGGCAGGTTCCCACATCACAAAGAATCCGTGAGGTCTCAGCGAGCGGACACTCCCACAGGGCTTGGCGTGGTGTCCAGCACGAAGCAGCACTCCCTGCACATTAGCTCCTATCATAATGGTTAATATGAGTGTAACACCATCTCAGTCACCATGACGTGATCTCTTTGGTCCCCACGCCAGCCCAGGGATAGAGGCAAGGATGGCGTTTCCTCTGCTCTCCCTCAGCCTAGCCCTAATAAGGCCCTCCCCTGAGGAGGCCACAGGGCATCCCACACCAGACCCTCCTCTGCTCCGGGAGCCCGCTCACCCAGCCTGCTCCCTCACCCTCCCCTCCTGTCCTTGACTAAGAGCAACGTCTCCATTTTAAAGAGGCGGGTTGGACTTCCCTGGTGGCTCCGTGGTGTAAAATCTGCCTGCCAATGTAGGAAACACGGGTTTGACCCCTGATCCGGGAAGACCCTTGGAGCAACTAAGCCCGTGAGCCCCAACTATCGGAGCCTATGCTCTAGAGCCCGGGAGTGGCAATCCCTGAGCCCACATGCTGCAGCTACTGAAGCCTGTGCTCCCCAGCAAGAGAAGCCAACACAATGAGAAGCCAAAGTACCACAACTAGAGGAAAGCCTGCACAACAACGAAGACCCAGCACAGCCGAAAACAAATAATAGCTAAAATCACTTGAAAAATAAAGAGGCAGTATGTGAGGCGTCCGAGAGACTTTCTCCAGGACTGCCCTGAGGTGTGGGCCAGGGCTCAGATGAGGTCCCGTGCTGGCAGGAGCATAAGCCAAAGCCATCCCAACTGCCCTGGCCTCTGGAGGACATCAACATCCTCAAAGGCTCAGTTGCAGAAAATTCTCCCAAACTCCTCAGTACAGTTATTCCCCCAAAGGTCCATGAGCTTTCCTTCTCATTTGTTTACTCAACAAGCACTAACTCAGCATCTGCTATGGGCCAGGCTCAGGGCTGGGCACTCCAGATACAGTGGTGACCAAGGCAGCCAAGGCGCTTGTCCTCACGGTACTCACCATGGAGGTTAGCTGACAGGGACCAAGCAAACAGAGTAATTACCAATCATGGTAAGGGCTTTGAAAGAGGCAAAGCGGGTCCTGCAATGAATCACCAAATCACACTGCAAAATTGCTTCTATGGTGTGTTTATCGTGTACTTTCTGTCTTTCCTCAATAGATGAAGCTCCCCAAAGACACTGATCAGAGTCTGTTCATTACTCCATGCCACATCCCTAGAATAATGTGTATGGACACATAACATATATTTGTTGAATGAGCACGGATGTTACTCAGGAAGGCTTCTCCACCCCAGGGGCTTTAAGCTAAGACATGACGATGAGAAGGAGCCAGCATGTAGGAAGGAGGCGGAACAATAATTCTAGCCACAGAGAACAGTACCTACAAAGACCATGAGGTATACCATAGCTTGGTGTGGGTTTTTTTCTATTTTATTGCATTTTTTTAATAGTTATTTTTATTTTACTATTTACTTTTACAGAGTTTTGTTGTTTACAGATATGCATAATCCCAGATTAGTCGTATGTATATCCCTGGCCCCCTCCCTCCTCCACTCCGTTTCCAGTCCCCCTCAACCCCTCCAGGCCTTCTCACAGCGCCCCTGCAGGATCTCCTATTCTCACAGCGCAATGACAATAGCTATCTTTTTCACATATGATACTATAGGTTTCCATGTTACCCCCTCTAAGCCTCCCATCCACTGTTCATTCCCCACAATGTCCATATGTCTGTTCACTATGTCTGTTTTTCCATCACTTCACTGCATGTGTTACCATTACCATCTTACTAGATTCCATATATATGCATTAGTATACTGTACTTGTCTTTCTCTTTTTCACTTACTTCACTTTGCATAATAGGTTCTAGATTCATCTACCTCATTAGGACTGATTCTTCTGCATTTCTTTATTTTATTGCATTTTTATTTGATTTGTCTTTTAATAAGCATTACATTTATATGAAGAAGCGAAACAATATGAACGTTATGCACTGAGAGTATGGCTCCCACCCTCTTCCCTCCTCCCCATTAAAGCACTTTATTAGATTTTAAACCTAACCTTCTAAGGTTTTTTATTGGTATGTTCTTTGTGGACACAATTCTAGAGGCATGAGGCTTTCCAAAAACCTTCCTGCCTCCTCACCATTTTTTAATTTTTTAGACTTTATTACCAATCATGGTAAGGGCTTTGAAAGAGGCAAAGCGGGTCCTGCAATGAATCACCAAATCACACTGCAAAATTGCTTCTATGGTGTGTTTATCGTGTACTTTCTGTCTTTCCTCAATAGATGAAGCTCCCCAAAGACACTGATCAGAGTCTGTTCATTACTCCATGCCACATCCCTAGAATAATGTGTATGGACACATAACATATATTTGTTGAATGAGCACGGATGTTACTCAGGAAGGCTTCTCCACCCCAGGGGCTTTAAGCTAAGACATGACGATGAGAAGGAGCCAGCATGTAGGAAGGAGGCGGAACAATAATTCTAGCCACAGAGAACAGTACCTACAAAGACCATGAGGTATACCATAGCTTGGTGTGGGTTTTTTTCTATTTTATTGCATTTTTTTAATAGTTATTTTTATTTTACTATTTACTTTTACAGAGTTTTGTTGTTTACAGATATGCATAATCCCAGATTAGTCGTATGTATATCCCTGGCCCCCTCCCTCCTCCACTCCGTTTCCAGTCCCCCTCAACCCCTCCAGGCCTTCTCACAGCGCCCCTGCAGGATCTCCTATTCTCACAGCGCAATGACAATAGCTATCTTTTTCACATATGATACTATAGGTTTCCATGTTACCCCCTCTAAGCCTCCCATCCACTGTTCATTCCCCACAATGTCCATATGTCTGTTCACTATGTCTGTTTTTCCATCACTTCACTGCATGTGTTACCATTACCATCTTACTAGATTCCATATATATGCATTAGTATACTGTACTTGTCTTTCTCTTTTTCACTTACTTCACTTTGCATAATAGGTTCTAGATTCATCTACCTCATTAGGACTGATTCTTCTGCATTTCTTTATTTTATTGCATTTTTATTTGATTTGTCTTTTAATAAGCATTACATTTATATGAAGAAGCGAAACAATATGAACGTTATGCACTGAGAGTATGGCTCCCACCCTCTTCCCTCCTCCCCATTAAAGCACTTTATTAGATTTTAAACCTAACCTTCTAAGGTTTTTTTTATTGGTATGTTCTTTGTGGACACAATTCTAGAGGCAGATAACGGCCAGGACGGACGACACTTTCATCCAAAAGCAACCTTTAAAGAGACCCAGGAGATGCCGTCCTCAATTCAGGAAATCTCTGAGCCCTATCCCCTGTCTTCCCCTTCCAAGTTCTTGCTCTCAGCTGGTTTCCTCAGTTTCCATCCTGGTGCCTAATGCCTAGGGACAGGAAAGTGCAAGGCTAGAGGCAGGCACCCCAGTGATGGGAAGCCGGTTTGAACCCCAGATCTGTCACTTGCTGCTGGGCCGACTTGGGGCAGGTTACTTAGCCTCTCTGTGCCTCACTTCCCATTTTATAACAAGAGTATGAGAGAACCAGTTCTGAGAGCTGTTGTAAGGATAAGGCCAGTTAACAGATGCGAAGTTCTCCGCTGAGTCCCCGATACACAGGAAGCACCCGGTAAATGTGAGGACTGTCATGATCTATTTTAGGCATCCCTGTGTTTGTTATGTGACTCCCTGCCTCCACCCCGCCTGCTGGGAGAGACGACTGGGTGGATGAATGACACCCACCCACCACAGTACCACATCCAGACCCCAAACATCAGACCCCTCTTGCCTTGGGGGTGGTTATCAGTTAGACAGCCCCAACCCAAATCCTAACTCAGCACATTGACTTCTGGGAACCCTAAGAGGACTCAGGGCTCCCCAGGCGAACCCATAAGTCAGTCCCAACTGGCTCCTTGGGGCTGCCTCCGGTGTCTTGGGGCAGAGGAAGGGGGTTCTGTGCTCCTACAGAGGGGTTCTGCAGCCATGCCTGAAGACGGCACTTCCCCCAGCTGACATTCTTTCCTTTAACTTCAAAAAAAAAATGTTTTGCCTTTTCAAACCACGTCTCCTCCCCCTCAACACTCCCCACACCTGCCTCTAACCCCCAGTAGTCTCAAAATTAAATAACTGTTGGGAATTGCATTTAAAGAGGCTAATTTAAACATACACGTCAGACAAAGAGAACTGAAATAGTTTTCTTAGCAACAGCCCCTCACCCACACCTCACAGCTGCCGCTGCCCAGGAGCAGGGTTTCAGGAAGCTGGCCAGGGGAGTGGGATTTGTAGGCAGCAGAGTTGGCGGAACCCAGTTTAGGGCTCGCTTCTGGCCTCTCCCCCCGGAGGGTCCTCTGCAAAGGTTCAAACTCTGCCAAGCTGCCTAGATGCCAAATGCATGAGAAATGGGTCTCAGGACAACCAACTGTTGAAGCGAATCCACTGTGCCACCTTTTGAGCTTACAGCCCTGCTAAGGCATGGTCCTCATTTCCTGGAATAAACCCCCAATCTTCCCTTTGACTCAGCCTCACATATGAAAGTGCAGAACCTACCCTCAATGCAGCGGAAGACTCCTTTCCCTGTTGTCCCATGAAAAATGGAAGCATGAGCTCCATCAATGGGCACAGTTACGTGTCCAAGTGATTGGAGACAGTAGGCGATTAAATAGCTCATCCCACTAGGAGACTGTCAATCGAAACACTATGGGAGACCCCTCTAAATTAATGATTACTCAAGAAAGCAGGTTCACTCCTCCACAAAACCAAGTAACAGAAGCACAAGACATGCCCCCAAACAATAAAACAGGGTGTGGGCTGGAGACCCACATCCTGCCCAGTGCACACAGGAAGTTAATGACCCCTAGGACATGCTCTCCGCGCACATAAAACACAGTGACTTAGGGAAAGGTGTTCACAGCACAGAGACTTGAAGCAACTTTTAGAGTCCTCGCTTGATCGTGTGGGAAAGAAAGCGCCTAGCCTTGGGGGGCTGGAGGTTGCCCCTCCGGACTTCTGGGAACCCTAAGAGGACTCATGGGAACCCATAAGTCAGTCCCAACTGGCTCCTTGGGGCTGCCTCCGGTGTCTTGGGGCAGAGGAGGGGTTCTGTGCTCCTACAGAGGGGTTCTGCAGCCATGCCTGAAGACGGCACTTCCCCAGCTGACATTCTTTCCTTTAACTTAAAAAAAAAATGTTTTGCCTTTTCAAACCACGTCTCCTCCCCCTCAACACTCCCCACACCTGCCTCTAACCCCCAGTAGTCTCAAAATTAAATAACTGTTGGGAATTGCATTTAAAGAGGCTAATTTAAACATACACGTCAGACAAAGAGAACTGAAATAGTTTTCTTAGCAACAGCCCCTCACCCACACCTCACAGCTGCCGCTGCCCAGGAGCAGGGTTTCAGGAAGCTGGCCAGGGGAGTGGGATTTGTAGGCAGCAGAGTTGGCGGAACCCAGTTTAGGGCTCGCTTCTGGCCTCTCCCCCCGGAGGGTCCTCTGCAAAGGTTCAAACTCTGCCAAGCTGCCTAGATGCCAAATGCATGAGAAATGGGTCTCAGGACAACCAACTGTTGAAGCGAATCCACTGTGCCACCTTTTGAGCTTACAGCCCTGCTAAGGCATGGTCCTCATTTCCTGGAATAAACCCCCAATCTTCCCTTTGACTCAGCCTCACATATGAAAGTGCAGAACCTACCCTCAATGCAGCGGAAGACTCCTTTCCCTGTTGTCCCATGAAAAATGGAAGCATGAGCTCCATCAATGGGCACAGTTACGTGTCCAAGTGATTGGAGACAGTAGGCGATTAAATAGCTCATCCCACTAGGAGACTGTCAATCGAAACACTATGGGAGACCCCTCTAAATTAATGATTACTCAAGAAAGCAGGTTCACTCCTCCACAAAACCAAGTAACAGAAGCACAAGACATGCCCCCAAACAATAAAACAGGGTGTGGGCTGGAGACCCACATCCTGCCCAGTGCACACAGGAAGTTAATGACCCCTAGGACATGCTCTCCGCGCACATAAAACACAGTGACTTAGGGAAAGGTGTTCACAGCACAGAGACTTGAAGCAACTTTTAGAGTCCTCGCTTGATCGTGTGGGAATGAAAGCTCCTAGCCTTGAGGAGGAGCTGAGCATGGAAGCATGACGTTTACTCAAGAATGAACAGGTGGTCTTTTCCCCCTCCCGACTTCTCCTGTGATTATAGAACTGCAGCCCACTAAGTTCTCAGGCACAGCACCCTCTCACCTTCCTGCTGGCAAGTCTCACGCATGTCCTATTCTAATATATCACTTCTTATTGATCACTTTGCCTCTAGTTAAGTTCTTTCTGCATTGAGACATAAAGGACTGGGGACACCCACTGACCCCCAAACACCTGCTAACAGCTTTATAAGTGGTAGCATAACATGGCGCACCCTTCACAAGCTTGCCTGAATCTCTCTCCCACCCTCAGATGGGAACAGTTCTTCGCTCTTTCATCTCACAACTCTTTTCTGATGCCTCACTTCTGCCGCCAGTTCAAGGGCAAGTGTATTTTGCCTCCCCCTGGACTGCCACATCCTTGAGAAGTAAAGCCCTGTCTTACTCCAGCTTGGACCGTACCTCCACGGTCACATCTCAGACCAACACACAGTATCTGCCAAAATGCCTGGAGCACAGTAGCTGCTTAATAGTTATAGGTTCCCAAAGTAAGTCATTTGATAAGTACAAGAGAGGCGTTCACCCATTTCAACAGTAAAAAAAGAAAGCAAGCAACACTGGTATTAAATAAGACTACTCTCAGTAGATCTCATTTGTAAATATGGCTTTTCATATGTTGGGTTTTCCTTAAAATGGAAGTATATGAATATGCATAAGAAAGACAAAGACAGCAGCTGGGACACAGGAAATGCAAACCAGGTAACCCCCACGTGGGAGGAGAAAAATTCCCACAGGCTGGTGATGAGCAGGCGTGACAGTGTCAGCGGGGTGGATTCTAGAATGCGGAATTGCTCCAGAGAGAACATATGCATGTCTTGTATCTTTAAGCGTTTCTCTCAAGAAATTCTGAAGCTACTCCATTTCTTGATTCCATGGGTGTGGTCCCTTTGTTTAGATGCCTCGACTTTCCGTGATTGATGGTGACTTTTCAGTATCCTGTTCCAGTTCCACTAAATGTAAGAAAGGAACGGTTAAACCACATTTCCCCCACTGAAACTTACCATCACTATCCAAATGAAGTCAACCTGGGAATAGGATTTGTTTTATAAAAACTCACTCTGCAGAGAGTTTGACCTTTACCACCTATAAAGTAAGACGGGTTCCCACTGCACAAAGGCAAGCAGCAGCACCATGTGAGATGCTGGAAGGGAACGCGGAATGCCTGAGTAATAAAACAGATAAAGAGAACTTTCCATCGGCACCACAAGAGGAGAAGTGCCGATGGCCTTCGCTCTCCCTTTGCAGACCGACTGGGCTCAAGAATCCAAATGCTAAGAAAGCCAAGAATGTGCAAAGACACTCTATCCAAATAATAAGAGGGCCACTCCTTTCTCCTCTGGGAACTGTCAAGCATTTTGGTGTTTCTGACAGTCTGAAGATCACACAGAAACCAGAGCCTGATTTCAGAAACCCTGACACAGTGAGCCATGTGGGGGTGGGGGAGCGATGTGCTGAGTTCTGAATGATTTATAGCCCTGGTGACTCGGTTCTAGAAGAGAAAACGAAAATGCCAGGTGCGCCGAGGCAGTGGTGGGCTGCTTTCTTGCTTTATTCAGGGTGGCACAGAGGGACTAAGTCTCTGGGTCTAGCTGTCTGCCACCTACTCCCCACCCACATTTTCTGCAATCAGGCCACAGGAGACAGCCAGAGCCACCGTGACAATGAGAGATGGCTTTGAGGAGGGCCCTGAGGGTTCGGCAGGAGGCGAGAGGAGGACACTCTGCCTGAGACACTGGGGTCAAGGGCAGTCACAGATGACCTTCAGGGATACGCGCTCCAGGCTCTCTGAGCACTGGTGGTCTACACCCGCATCACTGCCTGATTCCCTTGCCGCATCTGTACCTAACCATCCGGACCACCATACCCAAGCAAGGCCAATGCAGGTTCACTCTCAGGAAGGCAGGCAGTTTAGTATTTTCCTTCGGACAATTTGTCCAGAGAATCACTACCATGACTTGATTGTATGACCACCTTGCACAGGTTAAACTAAGAGCAACACAATATTTTACAGACCTTGTGTAGCTTTAATTGATACAATGAGACATGATTTAGGGATTGCCTTTTATGTTCCAGAATCTATTGCAAGTCCTTAGAATTAAGAAGCAAAAACAGGGAGACTTTTCTGATGGTCCAGTGGCTAAGATTCCACACTCCTGCTGCAGGGGTCCCAGGTTCAATCCCTGGTCAGGGAACTCGTTTCCATATGCTGCAGCTGAGACTTCACCTGCCACAACTGAAAATCCCCCACGCCTCAACTAAGACCCTGCACAGCCACATATAAATAATTTTTTAAAAAGTAATATGAACAATGAGAACTCTCTCCAGAAGAGACCGCACAGCAGCCCTGACTATGCCTTCATGGGTTCGACTGCTTCTTTTGTGGACACCTTGAGGCTTTACTGCACGTCTCCTCCCAACACCCAAAGAATGCATGGTTAGAGGCTCGACGGTCAATCAATACATTCACCAAATGAAAATGACAGGCCCCACAAAGAGTTTCCAGAAAGTCTGCCAACACTCTCCCACCATGGGCTCTGGTCCTCTTCCACAAGCTGGGTAGCATCGGCCTCAATACCCCCAGTGACCCACTGTGCCCACATAGTTGGAGCCTAGTTTCCAGTGGATGGGGTGACTTTGGGCAAGTTGCCCCAGCTCTTGGGCTCAGTTGCTTTTTCTGTAAAATGAAAGGATTGGGGTAGATTGTCTCTATTCCCCTTCTAAGTTCTAGTGTTCCATGAGGCCCTGTACATTTGGGTAAAGGGCAGCTGCCTTCTGCTACTTATGGATGCAAGAGACAGCTATATTACACCAGGTTCCTACTGCTTCTTCACATGGCCCCTGAGACCTCAGGCAAGCTGAGCCCTTCTCTCCTCCAGCTGCTAGGTCCCACATACTCGATATCAACGGGGATCCCCATCCCATTTCCACTGACTGGCTTAGAGGTGGGTAACTGGCCTAGTGCTGTTCCATGAGACAGATGCAGAATGGCTGGCTGGGGCTTCTGGCAAAGGTTTCCTCTCTTTAGAAAACCTCACTGGAAGGGACGGTCCCCATCCCTGGACACTGCTATATCCAGATGTGATACCTGGGACTCCTGCAGCCCTGAGAGGAACCAGTTCTAGGATGAAGCTATCGTTAAGGACGGCAGAGCAACGACACAGAAAAGGAGCCAGGGCCTCAGACCCCGCCACATGGTAGAGCCCCCACCTCCACCACAGCCACCTCAGTTCTGCTTATGGGAGATGCATGTCCTTATTGGGTAAGCAGATCTAAGTCAGTGTCACCCAATTACCATGGTGGACCACCAGTTTGAAAAGAACGGGGATGCATTCTGAAGTGAACTTAACACTCAAGCTACACTACCCACAGCTGACTCTTCTGCTAGTGTCTAGGAAAATGCTCCAGGACGCCATTTGGATGGAGGGTACACTCTCAAAGAAATCCCTGACCCCTCCTTTTCTTCTTTATGAGCCAAGGGTACTCAGACATCTGCACTGGGTAGTTGCCTATGTTCTAGAAAAACGTGAGTCAAAGTCGTTCAGTTGTGTCCGACTCTTTGCGACCCCATGAACTGTAGCCTGCCAGGTTCCCTCTGTCCATGGAATTCTCCAAGCAGCAATACTGGAGTAGGTATAGCCTTTCCCTTCTCCAGGAGAATCTTCCCGACCCAGGGATTGAACCCAGGTCTTCCACACTGCAGGCAGATTCTTTACTGTCTGAGCCACCAGGTAGCCCAAGAATATAGGAGTGGGTGGCCTATCCCTTCTCCAGGGGATCTTCCCAACCCAGGAATCAAGCTATGGTCTCCTGCATTGCAGGTGGATTCTTTACCAGCTGAGGCACCAGGGAGGTCCAGAAAAATGTGAGTGGCCCAAATATCCCAACAAGAAACAGGGCTGAGTTGCCCTTGTCCATGGAAAAAAGAAGTACGACTGCGAACTCAATCACAAGGACAAAAGTGTCAAAACTGGCCCAGACACGTCCATGCTGTATCAGTGGGTCGAGCTTTCTAAGTGCTACTCACTTTTGTTTTAGCTCTAAATGGGTCCCAGATTTCTCAATCAGCTTACTGGCTCAAATCGATTTCAGCAAAATATCAGGGAGAGGCCAGACACAGAGACAAAAGGTTACCTCCTCTCTCTCCCTCTCATTCTCCTCTCTCTCCCTCCCACCCCAACTTCTCACCAAGGTAACAACAAAAAAAACAATAATTAAGTCCATGAGCATTAAACCGTGCTACCAAGTGCTATAAAAGAAAAACACCTCCTGGGCTTACATTGCCATTTCCTTTTTAAACCCTTCTGGGGCATTGTGTGCAAATATAGTAAACAGTGTGAGAGGGAAATAATGCCGGGCATACTTGTGGGAGCACGTCAGGTCCCTTTAAGACAAGGCCCACTGTTCAGTTCCATTCTAGGCCAGAGCTCCGGTTTCAAGCCCGAGGTCCCCTTACTGCCTCATGCGGTATTAATATGGCCCTGGCATGCTCCCAGATTTGCACTGTGAACCATAATCTGGGCCAGCTCCCACAGGACAGACCGCTTCAGGGTCCCCTCTTCCTTTCTCAGGAGGGCTTTCCCCCTCTCCTCTGGCCAGGCCATCCCTTCCTCAGGGCTCCCCAGCATCAGCCTCAACCAGGGGACACCATGGGTTCTTCCACAAGCCGTCAGCAGTCCCAGTGAAGAGCAGCCTCTGTGAGTGCTGCTGAAACAAAAGCAGGTGAGGTGGACTGTTCCATGGATGGCCCCTGGCTGAGGGGTGGGCGAGCTCAGGCCCCATGGCCCAAGCCCAACTGAGGGTCGCCTCCACGGCAGCCCTGGGGGAACCGTGAAACCCTGGGCTGGGAGGTTCCCCAGGTTCCCCTCGGATCTGCTGAAGGAGCTCTTTTTCCTGTCTTCTTCCAACCGCACCCTACTGAACCAGAGGGCAGGGGCTTTCTGTGGTATTATTTCTAGAAGAGGCCACCAACAATTTTAATTCATTTAGGTTGGCCCAAAAGTTCATTCGGATTTTTTTGTAGTATCTTAGGGAAAAACCCAAGGGAACGTTTTAGCTAATCCAATATTAAAGGAGAGGAGGTGGTGAGGCTAGCAACAGACGTGGGGGGTGGGTGGCCAGGGGGAGAAGACCAGGTGAAAAAAAAAATTTAAGGGGGCTTCCCTGGTGGCCCAGTGGGTAAAGAGTCTGCCCTGCAGTGCAAGCGGTGCCGGTTCAATCCCTGGCCCCGGAGGATACCACATGTCGTGGAGCAGTTGGACTGGTGTGTCCAGAGCTGGTGCTCTGCAACAGGAGGCCACTGCAATGGCAGGCCCACATAGGCTGAAGAATAAAGATGGATGAGAATAAATGAATAGAAAACCGATAAAAGAGGTCAAAAGAAAAAAAAATCAACAGGGTACAGCTGAGTGGGCCCCAGATAGTTCTCAAACCCAGGGGCCCAGGCTGCACACAGAGCCTCCCCCAGCCCACCAGGAGCCCCCAGCCTGGGCTCAGCCTGTGACCTCGTCTGTGGACACTCCCAGCCTGAGGCATCACATGGCGTGCGATGGCAAGACGGGCCTCTGGAGACAGGCCAACTGGGTTCAAAATCCCAACCCACCACCCACAAGGTGTATGACCTTGAATATGATGCTAGACCACTCTGGGCCTCAGTTTCTTCATCTGAAAACTGGGGACAGGAACAGTGCCCGCCTCCTGGGGATGATCAGTGAGGATGCAAAACCCTGCCTGGCACAGTCCCTATTCAGACCATCTCTCAGAACTTACACCCAACTGAGCTGGTCAGCAGAGCACGGCCCTGAACCAAGCATGGGGCCAAAACGTTCCCTCAAGAATCCTGCCATCTCCTCGGTCTGTTAAACACAGAATTGCTACCATAGCCCAGAAAATTCATTCCTAAGCATAGACTCAGAAGCACTCAAAACAAGTGTTCAAATAAAATCGTGCACCCCAACATTTACAGCAGCACTCTTCACAGTAGTCAAAGGTGGAAACCATCCAGATCTCCATCAGCAAATGAACAGATCAATAAAACGTGTTATCACCACAGGAACAAACACTGACCAAGGGGTCCAGGCAGGAGGCTTCCCACATCGTATGTCACGCAGACCTGCAGAGGTCAAACCATCTTCTAGAGGAGGAAATGCAGGCCCTGGGAGGTCAGCGGACCCCCAGGCCACAGAGCTAGCCTGCAACATCGCAGGCACAAGAAGCCATCCCTTACGATTGTAGAACACATTTCCTCTTCTTCGCACAGGGTCTAAACAGTTGGATCTCCAACTCTCTCAAGACCAGGAGAAACACAAGCCATGCTGAAGGGCAGATGCTCCTGGACCTGGACTTAACACGGGTCAGCTAAAAAATAAATACATACATAAAGCGCACCACCTAAAAATTAACCACTATGTTTTATTCAGCTGGCTTTGAGGACACAAGCCCAGGAGGCAGTCTCTCAAAGAGAGCTGAGGGATCGCTGCAAAGAGGTGAGAAAGGAGTCAGGCTACAGAGGGGTCTTTGCAGCAATGACCAGGTAGTCAGAACAGCAAACAGTGACTGTTACAGAAAACCTTTTCTAGTGTATGGGAAAACCCCGAGTCTGGGCTCACTGAAGTCATTCTTTTGATATGCAGCTTAGCAATTTAGGGCCTGTATCCTGTTCCTCCCCATCCTGAGTTCCCTCAGGGTCATCCCTTGGGCTGTGGCAGCCTTTCTTTGCTAATAGGCAGGCAACATTCTTCACCTGTGCACAGGTAAGTCCAGGTGGGTCCTGTTCTAAGAAGATATTTCACACAATGAATTTATCACCCAAGATGGGAAGCAGCACAGGGCAAAAGAGAGGTCTTCAGAGAAAACACCTGAAGGTCTGTCCCAGCCCTTCCACTAATTATTTGTCTGTCTTTGAGTAAGTCTATACCCCTCTGGGTCCTTTCTTTTGTAAAAAAAAGAAAAAAATTAATCACTAAAGTCTACTGTAAAATGGAGCAGACTGTCTCAAAGACCTCTTCCTGCTCCAGAGTTCTACCCTCATAAAGATAAATACCTTCCCCCCAAGTATCTTGGCTGCCTGGTCCTTATTCATTTAGTGGAACTCACAGGTGGGAGTGGACAGCATCCCCTGCATGGCTGGTGACAAGACCCAAAGCTGAGCTACCAGCAATTTTTCTCTGCGAGCGGCTCACACCAGCGTCCCCACATCTTCCCTGCCCCAAGAACAGACAAGAAAGCAAAGACACAGGAATTCTGTTCCTGCCATGCAGTCTCAAGGAGATGTTTAATACAACAGAGCTCTGTGGTACCCAAGATTCTGTCCCACTCGCCCACCTTCCCTGCCTGTCTGCCCGCCCTGCACAAAAATTCACTGCACGTCTTTCTTGAACTCAGTTTTAAATTGTCTCACTTTTTGTAAAATTAGCATTGTCCTGAGCAATAATTGTGAAATCACGAGCTCTGATGTGCCGGTTCTATTTTTTCACCAGCGTATTCAAATACACAACTATAATAAGAAATTCGTCTGGGTCCCACCTAAAAGCATCCCACGGGTGTGGGTTCGCTGCAAAACTGAGCTTCGCTCACTCTGTCTTCACCAGAAAACCTCTTAAGTCAACACTGTGTTCTCGCACTTAGAGAAGGCAAACTGGTGCTCAGGGAGGCTCTCGGTGAAGGAGACACAGCCCAAAGTATCATGGCTTGGGCGTTCAACTCGGGTGTGCCGGATTCACTAATGCCCCTCTTGGAAGTCTTTCCACTCTTGTAAGCACGCAGCTCATCCACAGCCTACAGGGGCGAATAAAATGTTTAGAGGCTGTAAATGACACAGACGACCTTTATCACCTATTCTCCTTAATCCTGTCCTAAGAAGATATTTCACACAATGAATTTATCACCCAAGATGGGAAGCAGCACAGGGCAAAAGAGAGGTCTTCAGAGAAAACACCTGAAGGTCTGTCCCAGCCCTTCCACTAATTATTTGTCTGTCTTTGAGTAAGTCTATACCCCTCTGGGTCCTTTCTTTTGTAAAAAAAAGAAAAAAATTAATCACTAAAGTCTACTGTAAAATGGAGCAGACTGTCTCAAAGACCTCTTCCTGCTCCAGAGTTCTACCCTCATAAAGATAAATACCTTCCCCCCAAGTATCTTGGCTGCCTGGTCCTTATTCATTTAGTGGAACTCACAGGTGGGAGTGGACAGCATCCCCTGCATGGCTGGTGACAAGACCCAAAGCTGAGCTACCAGCAATTTTTCTCTGCGAGCGGCTCACACCAGCGTCCTACATCTTCCCTGCCCCAAGAACAGACAAGAAAGCAAAGACACAGGAATTCTGTTCCTGCCATGCAGTCTCAAGGAGATGTTTAATACAACAGAGCTCTGTGGTACCCAAGATTCTGTCCCACTCGCCCACCTTCCCTGCCTGTCTGCCCGCCCTGCACAAAAATTCACTGCACGTCTTTCTTGAACTCAGTTTTAAATTGTCTCACTTTTTGTAAAATTAGCATTGTCCTGAGCAATAATTGTGAAATCACGAGCTCTGATGTGCCGGTTCTATTTTTTCACCAGCGTATTCAAATACACAACTATAATAAGAAATTCGTCTGGGTCCCACCTAAAAGCATCCCACGGGTGTGGGTTCGCTGCAAAACTGAGCTTTCGCTCACTCTGTCTTCACCAGAAAACCTCTTAAGTCAACACTGTGTTCTCGCACTTAGAGAAGGCAAACTGGTGCTCAGGGAGGCTCTCGGTGAAGGAGACACAGCCCAAAGTATCATGGCTTGGGCGTTCAACTCGGGTGTGCCGGATTCACTAATGCCCCTCTTGGAAGTCTTTCCACTCTTGTAAGCACGCAGCTCATCCACAGCCTACAGGGGCGAATAAAATGTTTAGAGGCTGTAAATGACACAGACGACCTTTATCACCTATTCTCCTTAATCCTGTCCTAAGACCTTGACGGTAAGATTTTCCACGATAATCTGAAACACGAGTAATTCAGCTATGCCTGAGCAAAGCTGACAGCCAAGAGCCCCAGAGTGGAGGGCGGCCCCTCTCCCACCCCGCCAAGGTCACGGCTGACTCCGCATCCAGGCGACGCTGGGTTTAGGCTACCCCAGTCCCAAGGCTGCACCACCAGCCCTGCCAGCCCTCCTGAAAATGCACAGCTTGGTCACAAGGGACTCTGGCTGAGCGCATGCGTGACTCAGCATACATTTTCTCAGGCCTCCTGGGAAAACCAATGGCAAGATCATACAGGGCTGTGAATGCAGGATGCCCAAGTCTTCAACGCCAGGCCACCAAAGAAAAGGGCTTCCATCCCAACCTGGAAAATGTACGAACTGGGAGGCCCAGCGCCCAGGGTCATCTGGTCTGATCCCCGGTAGGACAGCAGGAGAAACCAGAGCCAGGTCAGAGGCGGTGGGAGACTTGCCCACAGGCGCTCGGCTGTGTCATGCCAGGGCTGGGCAGAAGTACCCGTTTCAGGCAGGAATCTTGGTCCTGGAATGGTGCGGCTTCCAGCAGAGTCAGCATCCACAGGTACCTCCTTCTCTCCGCCACAGTGGGTGGAGGCAATCATCAGTTACAGAGCCATCCCTAAATTCAGGGATCAATGAAGTCTAAGTGGAGAGCCCAGTTACCTGTATGAGTTCGACAACAATAACAAAGAAAAATGAAGACGACTACCCAGCTCATTATTTCTCTCAAACATTTTCCAGTAACACGTCAATATGCACCAGAAAAAAAAATGGCCTACAAACTGAGCTTCGCTCACTCTGTCTTCACCAGAAAACCTCTTAAGTCAACACTGTGTTCTCGCACTTAGAGAAGGCAAACTGGTGCTCAGGGAGGCTCTCGGTGAAGGAGACACAGCCCAAAGTATCATGGCTTGGGCGTTCAACTCGGTGTGCCGGATTCACTAATGCCCCTCTTGGAAGTCTTTCCACTCTTGTAAGCACGCAGCTCATCCACAGCCTACAGGGGCGAATAAAATGTTTAGAGGCTGTAAATGACACAGACGACCTTTATCACCTATTCTCCTTAATCCTGTCCTAAGACCTTGACGGTAAGATTTTCCACGATAATCTGAAACACGAGTAATTCAGCTATGCCTGAGCAAAGCTGACAGCCAAGAGCCCCAGAGTGGAGGGCGGCCCCTCTCCCACCCCGCCAAGGTCACGGCTGACTCCGCATCCAGGCGACGCTGGGTTTAGGCTACCCCAGTCCCAAGGCTGCACCACCAGCCCTGCCAGCCCTCCTGAAAATGCACAGCTTGGTCACAAGGGACTCTGGCTGAGCGCATGCGTGACTCAGCATACATTTTCTCAGGCCTCCTGGGAAAACCAATGGCAAGATCATACAGGGCTGTGAATGCAGGATGCCCAAGTCTTCAACGCCAGGCCACCAAAGAAAAGGGCTTCCATCCCAACCTGGAAAATGTACGAACTGGGAGGCCCAGCGCCCAGGGTCATCTGGTCTGATCCCCGGTAGGACAGCAGGAGAAAACCAGAGCCAGGTCAGAGGCGGTGAGAGACTTGCCCACAGGCGCTCGGCTGTGTCATGCCAGGGCTGGGCAGAAGTACCCGTTTCAGGCAGGAATCTTGGTCCTGGAATGGTGCGGCTTCCAGCAGAGTCAGCATCCACAGGTACCTCCTTCTCTCCGCCACAGTGGGTGGAGGCAATCATCAGTTACAGAGCCATCCCCTAAATTCAGGGATCAATGAAGTCTAAGTGGAGAGCCCAGTTACCTGTATGAGTTCGACAACAATAACAAAGAAAAATGAAGACGACTACCCAGCTCATTATTTCTCTCAAACATTTTCCAGTAACACGTCAATATGCACCAGAAAAAAAAAAAAATGGCCTACAAAAAGTACCAGTTGAGGTAGAGAATGCCCTGTGGTGGTGCTGGGGGAGAGGGGAGATCTGCTGCACATTTCAGCATGATGCAGACCCTGCAAGGTGTCACCAAGAAGGATCCCCCCAAGCAGGCACGTGCTAACTCGTCATTTGTCTCCATCGAGACGCCATGAGCCTCCCCAGGATGTGGCCGATGGGCATATTGTCCCCTGCAGGGCAGCGGGCTCTGGGCCATCCAACCAGTGAGGAGGGCAAGAGGCTGGCAGATGAGGAGGGACTGACCAGCAAACGGAGAGAGCAATGCACCCATACAAAACAAGCTCCCAGTGGGTGGGAAGACCTGGGGTCAGTGCATTTCTTCCCAGATCTTTTACGATTCATTGAAACCTGGAAACAGCTCCCTCTGATGAGCACCAAGTAGGGTTTCCCAAGCCCTGACATGGAAGGGAGGACCGTTCCCTGCTTGGGATTTGGTTGTGGAGACAACAGCCTGCTACTTGCTGACAACTCAGGACAGAAACACCTCAGGGAAGAACGAGGAGAGGTCATGAATGTGTGGCTGTTCCTCCCACCCTGCACCCTGCGAGACCACCTCTATAAAACCAGAGGTCCAAAAGCCATTCATTTTCCTTTGATCTGTGCCTGAAAATCCTATTTCTGCCTGAAGAAGAGAGGACCCTTCCCTCCGCCTCTCCACCCACCCCAGGACTGTCACACTACACTGCCCAGGGCTGGCCTTGGGGAAGGTAGTGCCTACCAAGTGCACACTTGAGTTAGGCAGCTGTGCAACCCCAGGCCAGAAGGGGAGCTTCCCTAAACTTGTTCCTTGGGCCTTGACAGCTGAGCACTAAACCCAGCCCCATGTTACAGAGTTCCACAGGTCCCTCCTCCTCCGCCACAGTGGGTGGAGGCAATCATCAGTTACAGAGCCATCCTAAATTCAGGGATCAATGAAGTCTAAGTGGAGAGCCCAGTTACCTGTATGAGTTCGACAACAATAACAAAGAAAAATGAAGACGACTACCCAGCTCATTATTTCTCTCAAACATTTTCCAGTAACACGTCAATATGCACCAGAAAAAAAAAAAAATGGCCTACAAAAAGTACCAGTTGAGGTAGAGAATGCCCTGTGGTGGTGCTGGGGGAGAGGGGAGATCTGCTGCACATTTCAGCATGATGCAGACCCTGCAAGGTGTCACCAAGAAGGATCCCCCCAAGCAGGCACGTGCTAACTCGTCATTTGTCTCCATCGAGACGCCATGAGCCTCCCCAGGATGTGGCCGATGGGCATATTGTCCCCTGCAGGGCAGCGGGCTCTGGGCCATCCAACCAGTGAGGAGGGCAAGAGGCTGGCAGATGAGGAGGGACTGACCAGCAAACGGAGAGAGCAATGCACCCATACAAAACAAGCTCCCAGTGGGTGGGAAGACCTGGGGTCAGTGCATTTCTTCCCAGATCTTTTACGATTCATTGAAACCTGGAAACAGCTCCCTCTGATGAGCACCAAGTAGGGTTTCCCAAGCCCTGACATGGAAGGGAGGACCGTTCCCTGCTTGGGATTTGGTTGTGGAGACAACAGCCTGCTACTTGCTGACAACTCAGGACAGAAACACCTCAGGGAAGAACGAGGAGAGGTCATGAATGTGTGGCTGTTCCTCCCACCCTGCACCCTGCGAGACCACCTCTATAAAACCAGAGGTCCAAAAGCCATTCATTTTCCTTTGATCTGTGCCTGAAAATCCTATTTCTGCCTGAAGAAGAGAGGACCCTTCCCTCCGCCTCTCCACCCACCCCAGGACTGTCACACTACACTGCCCAGGGCTGGCCTTGGGGAAGGTAGTGCCTACCAAGTGCACACTTGAGTTAGGCAGCTGTGCAACCCCAGGCCAGGCTTCCCATAAGGCCTTCCCTAACTTCTCCTGGGTGTGACAAATACCCAGCCTTGCCGTGTCCCTGGAAATCTAAAGATACCATCTCCAAGAGAACTTAGCTCAAAGATGATTGCCTGAGTTGTTTCCTTAGGAGAAAGCCAAATAGTACAAACACTCTAAATAGGCCCACTCAAGAGAAAGGCCAAGAAATGGTGGTACAGCCATACTGGAATAGCACACAGCCCTAAAAAATGTTTCCAGCATGGAAAATGTCTGTTAGACCTGATGAAGGGGGAAGCAGAAAACCAACCTGGATAAAGAGTACAGCCACAGCTAAGGAAATGGGAAGAATTCGAAAATCCATACAAAGTAAAGGGGCTTGAAGGAAATACATCAAAGGAACAAACCAGAAACAAGGTCCTTCCTGTCTTTATGCATGTTTACAGTAACATAAGATAAAAAGACATCTCATTTGAAAGACATTTCATTTCTCAAGGAAGAACATAAACGCAAAAAGATCAACAATCTTGACATCAAAAGACCTAGGGGTCTAGGCTCAGGTGTGTCTCCTCCCAAAGGCATGTGACTTTAAGTGAAAAGTCGGGCTTCCCTAGTGGTCCAGTGGGTAAGGACACTGCCTTGCAGTGCAAGGAGCGCTGGTTCGATCCCTGGCCTGGGAAGATCCCATGTGCTGCGGAGCGGCTGGACCGATGTGTCCAATGACCGAGCCGGAGCTCTGGAGCGCATGTGCCCAGAGCCGGCGCTCTGCGACAACAGATGCCACTGCGATGGGAGGCCCACACAAGCCAAAGAACAAAAGACGGATGAAAATAGACAAACAAAAGACCAGTGGAAGTGGCCTGCCCACCCCCCTCACTCCCCATCCCCACCAAAATAAATAAATAAAAATTTTAAAAAGGGTGAAAGTTCAAGTGCCACACTTGACCTATTTAAAAAAAAAAAAAAAGTGAAAAATCCTTTATTCTATTCCTTGCCTATAACCTCTACTTATAGCCTACAGCCTATAATTGCCAACCTATAACAGTTACCTATGAACTACACCTCCATCTTACCTCTGTCTTACCACTTACAAGCCATACTTACAACCCGCACCTACAATCTACAACCTACATCTACCATCTATAACCTGTAGCTACAACCCACATGTACCTGTGCCTATAAGCTATAATCCACAACCGCTATCTACAACCTCTAACTACAAACTATACATACAAACCGTACCCATACCTATAACCTACAACCACAACCTACACCCATACGTACAGCCTAAGCCTACAACCTGCCATTTAGAGGGCAGCGATTAGGATTTGGGGGATGACCCAAGCACCAGATTGTACATGAAGATGTTACATGAAGGGGAGACACTCAATCAGTATAATCACTTGAGATCTACAGGCACAAACACCGTTAAGAATCAACAGCATGCCAGCTCACTAAGTGAATCCTGAATCCAGAAGGAAACACGAACATACCAGAAAATTCCTATCTGGGCTCAAAGGTCTAAATGACCACCATGTGACTCCTGTTCACCTGCCCGTCCCCCATGATTGAAGAAAACTAAAAACCCCTCAGCCTCCTCCTCCTCCTCCTGACTGAGAGCTTCAGAACTGACTCCCTGATGCCTGAATCTCTCAGTCTCTCCTGACTGTCTCCCCCTCTTCCACCTTCCATTCTGCTTTAAAAAATCAGAAACATACTTTTAAAAACCTTGCCTAGCCCTGAGAAACAGGAAACAATCCATTATTCAGAGCATAACAGTTCTGAAGGATCCATTAAGAGTTTCTGGTAGCAACGCAGTGCTGGACGGAGATGGTCCAAGGAGCATCTGGCGCATGTGCCAGAGCCGGCTGCGACAACAGATGCCACTGCGATGGGAGGCCCACACAAGCCAAAGAACAAAAGACGGATGAAAATAGACAAACAAAAGACCAGTGGAAGTGGCCTGCCCACCCCCCTCACTCCCCATCCCCACCAAAATAAATAAATAAAAATTTTAAAAAGGGTGAAAGTTCAAGTGCCACACTTGACCTATTTAAAAAAAAAAAAAAAGTGAAAAATCCTTTATTCTATTCCTTGCCTATAACCTCTACTTATAGCCTACAGCCTATAATTGCCAACCTATAACAGTTACCTATGAACTACACCTCCATCTTACCTCTGTCTTACCACTTACAAGCCATACTTACAACCCGCACCTACAATCTACAACCTACATCTACCATCTATAACCTGTAGCTACAACCCACATGTACCTGTGCCTATAAGCTATAATCCACAACCGCTATCTACAACCTCTAACTACAAACTATACATACAAACCGTACCCATACCTATAACCTACAACCACAACCTACACCCATACGTACAGCCTAAGCCTACAACCTGCCATTTAGAGGGCAGCGATTAGGATTTGGGGGATGACCCAAGCACCAGATTGTACATGAAGATGTTACATGAAGGGGAGACACTCAATCAGTATAATCACTTGAGATCTACAGGCACAAACACCGTTAAGAATCAACAGCATGCCAGATCACTAAGTGAATCCTGAATCCAGAAGGAAACACGAACATACCAGAAAATTCCTATCTGGGCTCAAAGGTCTAAATGACCACCATGTGACTCCTGTTCACCTGCCCGTCCCCCATGATTGAAGAAAACTAAAAACCCCTCAGCCTCCTCCTCCTCCTCCTGACTGAGAGCTTCAGAACTGACTCCCTGATGCCTGAATCTCTCAGTCTCTCCTGACTGTCTCCCCCTCTTCCACCTTCCATTCTGCTTTAAAAAATCAGAAACATACTTTTAAAAACCTTGCCTAGCCCTGAGAAACAGGAAACAATCCATTATTCAGAGCATAACAGTTCTGAAGGATCCATTAAGAGTTTCTGGTAGCAACGCAGGTCCCCCATCGCCCACATCGTCACAATGGGCCATTCAGACTCTGAAACGCTGCCTGGTCCTCCGTGGGTGCGAACGCTCTTCATGGCTCTCCTTCACTCTAATTTTTTGGCAAGGCTCCGAGGAAATGGAATGGGCTTCCATGATGATGAGGGATGAGGGGCTGCCGGTGGAGCAGGGCCTTCGGGAAGGCACTCCACACACACACATTCGCACACGTAGCTCTGGGCACACTTGACACCACACACATACACACACACACACAATCCCCACCCCACACACCCCTAAACACAAGCTACTTTCTCCAGCCTACTCACACTCCGTCTATGTGCTCGACCCTGCCCCCTGCACACACACACACACACACACACACACACACTCAGGCTCTCAACCTTGGTCATCAGCTCCCAGGAACTCCCACAGTCGTCTTATGGGCCATAACTCCCCTCCAAGCTCTCTGGCCGCTGAAGCAGCCCCACGAGCCCTTTCCTCTGGCCCCTTCCAACCCTAGAGCCTTCACGGGTATCAGTATCTCTGCATCGCTGCCTGACTCTACATTAGCCACACCTGGGTTCAAACTCCAGGTTACTACCTGTGTAGCCTCAGCAAAGTTGCTTAACCTCTCTGAACCTCACTTTCCACGTGTGTATCAGGTACCATGCCAGTACCAAACGCCAGGGCTAATAGGAAGCCAGTTCTCAACAGCCCAGCCAGATCACGAGTCCCCAGTCCATGAGCCCCCAAGTACGCCAACCCTGGCCCCTCCTCCATGGACCCCCCCCCACCCCCGCACCTTCCACAGCCTAATGATTAAAGACTTAAAGCCTGACTCAACAGGATCGCACTCCATTTACACCAGCAACGTACAGTCTGCTCCATGGCTGTGAGGGGCTGGTCGTTAGGAGGCTGTTTCAGTGGAATGCTGGATCCTGCACGAGAAGGGCTGAGCACGGGGCCTGGCTCCACACCCCTGCTTAGCACAAGTCACCTCCGAGGCTGGGCTGCTCAGTCAGCAGGCCCCTCTTCTTGCAGAGCAGTGACCTGTCTTTCTCATGCCTTCAGTCGTAGTCCTGCGTCTACTAGTGAGGCTGAACAGATTCAACTACAGGCTGACTAGTCCAAGAGGACCCCCAGGAAGGGGCTGAGGGCTGTGACTTATCCATATCCCAGCTCCCCTACCCAGAATAAGAAACAAACAACCCCAAGACACCCTCTTGCCTTTCACTCTGTCCTGCTTCCTGACCCTGCAAAGCCACTCTCTCACCTGCCTTCCCAATGTCTCCTGCCCAGGGAGAGAGGGCAGACATTGCTACTTTGCCCCTTACAAATGGTGAAGCAACCAAGTCAAATGGCTTATCCAAGATCCCGCAGTGATGGAGATGGAGTTAAAACCTAGGTCTCATCTCCTGCCCCCTAAGCCACTGAAATATCTGCAATCCTCATTTCACAGGTTAGGGAACAAACACTCAGGTGGGGTGAGTGAGTGACCTCAGACTTCCCAGACAAGATACCGTGGAGGGAAAGCAGAACTGAGGCTGGAGGACCAGAACTCTGTCCTCTTGTGGGCTGATCTGGGAGACACGCTCAGGGATGAGACCCGCTCTAGGTCCCTCATCCCCAAGATCCAGGTTCCCCCGTGACAGGCCCTGCTACTTCCAGGATCCCTCAGAGGCAGGCAGCCCAGGTGCTGGGGAACCACAGGCTGAAGGCGCAGCCGTCCTTCTCAGTTCTGAGTTCAGCCTGTGGGCGCTGGACGTGGACATCGCCCCCCTCAGAGTATCCGCACCACCTACCCCTGGGAACGCTGCAGTCATTGAGCAGACCCTGAGCACAGCGCACAGCCAGCCCAGCCCTGCCTGGGAATCTGCCCTTCCATTGTCGGGGAGCAGCGGGGATACAGCTGCAGCACCTGATGGTATATCTAAAATAAGCCAGCTGAGGGGGCCCACAGACTCCCACCTGTCCCTCCCACCCGCCTCCCCCAGAGAGCGCCGAGGAGTGGCTGCTGCTTTTCTCCCACCCTAAGGAGATCAATATGTTGTGCAAAACAACTCCATCCAGCAGCGCTCTACTTCACACCTCCCTCCATCTGGACCGTCCCTCGCAGCATTGACCTGTCGTTCTCATGCCTTCAGTCGTAGTCCTGCGTCTACTAGTGAGGCTGAACAGATTCAACTACAGGCTGACTAGTCCAAGAGGACCCCCAGGAAGGGGCTGAGGGCTGTGACTTATCCATATCCCAGCTCCCCTACCCAGAATAAGAAACAAACAACCCCAAGACACCCTCTTGCCTTTCACTCTGTCCTGCTTCCTGACCCTGCAAAGCCACTCTCTCACCTGCCTTCCCAATGTCTCCTGCCCAGGGAGAGAGGGCAGACATTGCTACTTTGCCCCTTACAAATGGTGAAGCAACCAAGTCAAATGGCTTATCCAAGATCCCGCAGTGATGGAGATGGAGTTAAAACCTAGGTCTCATCTCCTGCCCCCTAAGCCACTGAAATATCTGCAATCCTCATTTCACAGGTTAGGGAACAAACACTCAGGTGGGGTGAGTGAGTGACCTCAGACTTCCCAGACAAGATACCGTGGAGGGAAAGCAGAACTGAGGCTGGAGGACCAGAACTCTGTCCTCTTGTGGGCTGATCTGGGAGACACGCTCAGGGATGAGACCCGCTCTAGGTCCCTCATCCCCAAGATCCAGGTTCCCCCGTGACAGGCCCTGCTACTTCCAGGATCCCTCAGAGGCAGGCAGCCCAGGTGCTGGGGAACCACAGGCTGAAGGCGCAGCCGTCCTTCTCAGTTCTGAGTTCAGCCTGTGGGCGCTGGACGTGGACATCGCCCCCCTCAGAGTATCCGCACCACCTACCCCTGGGAACGCTGCAGTCATTGAGCAGACCCTGAGCACAGCGCACAGCCAGCCCAGCCCTGCCTGGGAATCTGCCCTTCCATTGTCGGGGAGCAGCGGGGATACAGCTGCAGCACCTGATGGTATATCTAAAATAAGCCAGCTGAGGGGGCCCACAGACTCCCACCTGTCCCCTCCCACCCGCCACCCCCAGAGAGCGCCGAGGAGTGGCTGCTGCTTTTTTCTCCCACCCTAAGGAGATCAATATGTTGTGCAAAAACAACTCCATCCAGCAGCGCTCTACTTCACACCTCCCTCCATCTGGACCGTCCCTCGCAGCATTCCGCTAATACACCCATCATTCCTCCCAGAACCATCATGATTGACTTCCCAGTGGTGGGTTGCCTCCTGCCCGGCTGCGCCCAGTCCTGAGCAGTCACCTCGGTGCTCAGCCCACAGCTCTGGGGCCCGGGATCAGAGCCAGAGGGACCTTCCCCCAGAGCTGGCCTTCAGGGGAACAAGGTTAAGGTCACAAGTCAATGGTGAGATGTTTGAGAAGGGAAGCTCAGCTCAGTATCCATGAAATGGTCATCAATTACTGAACTCTGCTAAGCACTGAAAAAGATGAATCACATTGAATATTCAGTGTAACTCTTTGTAAATGAGCAGGTAGCTACATCTAAGAGATGTAGTCGTGAGCCCAATGACAGCATGCACCAAGGTACAGTGCTCCTTCCTAACAGATTCTCTTTAGGGAAACACTCTCTATTCAGGGGCTTCTCCAGGGGCTCAGTGGGAAAGAAGACGCCTGCCATGTAGGAGACATGGGTTGGATCCCTGGGTCAGGAAGATCCCCTGGAGGAGGGCATGATGGCCCACTCCAGGATTCTTACCTGGAAAAGTCCATGGACAGAGGAGCCTGGCAAGGTATGGTCCAAGGGGTCACAAAGAGCAGAGCCGGACGCTGCTGAAGCGACTGGGCACACACAGCATTATTCAGACGAGGAATTTTTCTGAATAATTTTCATCATGTTCAGCTTCTTGATCATATACTCCTGGATAAACGTGATGCTTAGCCACTCTCTGGATAAAGTGATGAGGTGAATGTTAACCATAGTGCTGGCAGTGGTAGAAGCAGAACAAGTCACGAGAAATTATTAGGCAGTTTAATGACTATTGGGCACGGTGCTGGATTCTTTTATTAATCATACTGGATCACTTTCAATGTTCCCAGAAAACAATTCGGTTAAGTATGTATTTTGGTTAAAAATGTTTAGAGGAAATCACTAAGAGAATAGACTATTATCTATAGCTTGTGAGTCAACAAAGGAAAATTGGAATGGGTGTGAAACTACGCATCCACGTAGAACAGGAAAGTTAGAAGAACAAAGAAAAAAAATTGGTCAGTAAAAACCCACAATAAATGAACAGTGGGAAAAAAAACGCAGAAACTGTGTCAGCGATTATAGTAAACCTAAGCAGATTAAATTTACCTATTAAGAGATAGAAATTATCAGACTGGATTAAAAAGTTGAACAAAATTCAAGATGATTATAAGAGACATATCTAAAATAAAGCCATATTAAAAGGCTGAGAATAAAGAAATGGGAAAGACTATCCCAGGCAAGCACTACACCCTACACCAAAAAAAGAAAAACTGGTACAACACGTAGCTCACGTCATTCAAAAGTAATTTGGGTCCACAGAACAATCCTCAAGATGACACAAGACAGATCTGAAATCCTTAGGGGACCGAGGAATGAAGAGGTTAGGCTACTTGCCTGAGGTCACTCTGGTAGTGGGGACAGAAAGACGGACCATGCTCAGGTTTCTACCACCCCAGTGTCCATGCTTTCAAGTACAACACTCTACTGTTCTAATATTGTGTTGCAAAATATTTAGTGGGTGGAAAATACATGTTCCATTGCCAAGGCTTGGAGTATAAGTAAAGGCAATGGAGAAAGGATCACGAGTCACTAAAGCTATAGGGATGGTCTGACATGTGTATACCAACAGAGGATCCAGGTCGATGTGCAGCAGTAAACAATGAAACTGTAAAAAATAAAAAAAGAAATAGGGACAATGCACCAGTTCTCCTGGCTTCCCAGGTGGAACAAGTGGCAAAGAACCTGCCTGCCACTGCAGGAGGCGTAAGAAACGCATGTTCCATCCTTGGGTCAGGAAGACACCTGTGGGGCAAGAAGACAAGAATACAACTCCTGTGTTCTTGCCTGGAGGATCCCATGGACAGAGCAGCCTGGCGGGCTACAGTCCATGGGGTCGCCCAAGCCAGACATGACTGAAGTGACTTAGCAGCACGGTATTGGTTCTCAATCCTGGCAGCAGGTTGGTTAGCCAGAACACCTAGGTGAGCTCTAAGAAAAGGCCAGCGATGTGGGCGCCATCCCAGAGCAATTCACACAGCATCTCCAGGGGTGAGACCCAGGCCGTTAGTATTTTAAAAGCTTCCAACGTGGTCCTAATGCACAGGCAGAGCTGAGGATAACTAGCTGTAAGACAAACTCAAGGACAGGTCTCCTAAAAGGCAGAGGGCACGGTCAGGTCACTGTAGAAAGCAGAAATGAGAAAACCCTCCAACCTCACCCCTCCTACCGTTCACAAAAGGGATGGGGGATATACATATGACTAATCTAGGATTATACATATCAGTAAACAATATAACGCTGTAAAAGTAAAATAAAATTAAAAAAAGAAACAATTAGAAGAAGAGATATGTGACTCCATCCTCCGTCGTGAGGGGAAACCATGTCTGGGAAAATCTGGAGAGAGAGATGACAGAATCCCTGGGCTAACGCCCCCTCCCTCCTTCTTGAAGAGGAGAATGAATCACAGACTCTCAGGGGTGGAAAGAAGCTTACAGGAGACTTAAAATGGATCCTACACTTGGCTGATTGTTAAAACTGCCTTGGAAACTTCGTTAGAAGATAAATTTCTGCGCCCCACCCCTGGGGGAATCTGAGTAATTGGTTGAAGCCTGGGAGACAGTGTTTTTCAAAAGAAGATGCTCTGAGAGTCTTCTGGAGAAAGATGGCAGAGTGGAGCTAGATCATATGAATTCCCTGTCCCAATACACAATTAGGCAAAAGAAAACAAAAAAGAAGCAATATTGTAACAAATTAATAAAGACTTTTTTAAAAGGAGGTAGGAAACCCAGTAATGATCAAACAAGGAATGCCATCACCATCTGAAGGGGAGGCCTGGGGGAGGGGGAGGAACAGCCTTTGACGCGACCTGGGGGGTTCCTGTCCCCTTCCAGTTCCCCAGGAACTTCACTGATGAAAATCAGAAGATGTTTCACAACTACTGCTACATATTTGGAAAGAGGCAGACTGTGGCCGGATTGCTGTTTTTCCTTTTCTGACCTGACCGGGGACATTAAGGGGTACATCGGAAACCACCAGGAAGAAGACTATAAAATGGCGCTGTGACACATTAGGGGTCCCCCCACCCGCCTCTCTCATAGAAGTGTAGACTCCAGGGCTCAAGGCCGAATTGAGGGGATCATCTAAATGTCAAGGGCATAGCCTCATGGAAGACGGTACACCCTCTGCGGGTGGAATGAACCTTGGAACAGGGCATTTAACAAAACCTCAGAAGAACAGCATGCAGTCCTACCCAAAGGAACACACCGCTCTGAGCCCAGACCCTCCCAGACTTCCACGTTCCCTACATCAGACCTCAGAAATCTCAAACTACAGCCCAGACACCAAGGCCGAGGCTTTTGGTAGGTTCCAAATTCAGAATGAGTCATGTAACATTTCCCCGCGGTATCAGAGCAGAAGGATCAGACAAAGCTACCCAAGTTCAGCATAAGTAAGCTAAAAAAAAATATCCTGGCCCGGGGTGGGGCGGGGGGATATACATATGACTAATCTGGGATCATACATATCTGTAAACAACAAAACTCTGTAAAAGTAAAAAGTAAAATAAAAAATTTTTTTTAAAAGTCAACAACAACAACAACAAATATCCTGGCCCTTGTATGTGTACAAATACTACGGAGGCAGGGAGGGCAGGAGCAAAGCATACAGAAGATGAAGAAGCATATCTTGAAGAAACAGAACCAAAGAAACAGGAAATTTAACCCTGTAGAAGAAATTAATCAGAATATATATTCAATAAAACAAGAAAAGTTAGACGACAAAGAAGTTAGAGCAAAGAAAACAAACTCAAGACTAAAATAACACCATTTCAGATTGCTGAATAAATTGGAGACAGAAATAATGCAAGTGACAATTGGTTCCTACATAGGGGAGAGGCTGGAGACTAAACAACTTTGCAACTTATTAAATATTATCAGTCTAACAACATGAGAATAATACTATTACTAAAATAAGCCAGAGGTAGAAGGTAGGATGAAGTATATGAGAGCTAATTTCTTCATCTTTCATAGTATGGACTCAAAGTCTAAAATTAAATAGTTAACAGAAAGTGAGTCACTATGTACAGAAGAGATTCCAAACAACTATATACTTTAGTAAAATTTTATAAAAATGTAATGACCCTCAACATAGCCCTAGTGATCTGTTTTCCTTTGCTGACCTGACCGGGGACATTAAGGGGTACATCGGAAACCACCAGGAAGAAGACTATAAAATGGCGCTGTGACACATTAGGGGTCCCCCCACCCGCCTCTCTCATAGAAGTGTAGACTCCAGGGCTCAAGGCCGAATTGAGGGGATCATCTAAATGTCAAGGGCATAGCCTCATGGAAGACGGTACACCCTCTGCGGGTGGAATGAACCTTGGAACAGGGCATTTAACAAAACCTCAGAAGAACAGCATGCAGTCCTACCCAAAGGAACACACCGCTCTGAGCCCAGACCCTCCCAGACTTCCACGTTCCCTACATCAGACCTCAGAAATCTCAAACTACAGCCCAGACACCAAGGCCGAGGCTTTTGGTAGGTTCCAAATTCAGAATGAGTCATGTAACATTTCCCCGCGGTATCAGAGCAGAAGGATCAGACAAAGCTACCCAAGTTCAGCATAAGTAAGCTAAAAAAAAATATCCTGGCCCGGGGTGGGGCGGGGGGATATACATATGACTAATCTGGGATCATACATATCTGTAAACAACAAAACTCTGTAAAAGTAAAAAGTAAAATAAAAAATTTTTTTTAAAAGTCAACAACAACAACAACAAATATCCTGGCCCTTGTATGTGTACAAATACTACGGAGGCAGGGAGGGCAGGAGCAAAGCATACAGAAGATGAAGAAGCATATCTTGAAGAAACAGAACCAAAGAAACAGGAAATTTAACCCTGTAGAAGAAATTAATCAGAATATATATTCAATAAAACAAGAAAAGTTAGACGACAAAGAAGTTAGAGCAAAGAAAACAAACTCAAGACTAAAATAACACCATTTCAGATTGCTGAATAAATTGGAGACAGAAATAATGCAAGTGACAATTGGTTCCTACATAGGGGAGAGGCTGGAGACTAAACAACTTTGCAACTTATTAAATATTATCAGTCTAACAACATGAGAATAATACTATTACTAAAATAAGCCAGAGGTAGAAGGTAGGATGAAGTATATGAGAGCTAATTTCTTCATCTTTCATAGTATGGACTCAAAAGTCTAAAATTAAAAATAGTTAACAGAAAGTGAGTCACTATGTACAGAAGAGATTAACACAACTTTGTAAATCAACTATATACTTTAGTAAAATTTTATAAAAATGTAATGACTCCAACCTCTTACTATTTTTCATAGCCCTAGTGAGATCTTTTAGAAAACACCATTTCAGCAAAGAAACATTTATCCAGAGCTCAACATTTCCTTTCAATGTGTCCTATTAGAAAATTAAGCCAAAGAAATTCATACTTTGTTTTGGTAGGTAGTGTGTTAGCCTATTATCCTAAAAGGATTCCTGTCAGTCTATGATCTATGTATCCTTTCAGCTATATATACCCATAGAAAGAATCTTTAGTGATTTTTCCCCTACTGTTCACAATGGTTATTTTGAGATTGTGAGATTATGAATTATTTTTAAAAATCCTCGGTGAACATTGGTGTTGCCTGAGTTACTTGTAGTGAACAGTTACAAAAACGACTGTTACTTTTAGATGTGGTTTAGATGGGACAGTCAAGTTTGAGGGCCAGTGAATCTACTCAGTGGCAATTCCTAAATCTCACCCTGATATCTCCAGGCAGCACTCCTGAAAAGAAAGCAGCCCCCCAACTGCTGCCAAAACCCCCAGGGATGTCGAGGCACTCACGATCCCCAGCTGTCCTGTCCTACTGCAGGCAAGTTGAATTTTCTAGTTCAGCTAAATTTCCTTCCTGTTGCTACCCTTGCTATCTATCGTATATTCTAGCAACAATGCCCACTCTCGACTCAACTGCCCTAGCGATGTACTCATTATACTCCTCTACGTCTTCCTTTGCATGTTCAGAGTATTAGGCTACAAGATTTCTTTATAGCTCTCCCCATTTTCCTGTTTAAGAGACTGTGACCCACAGAAGTGAATCTTCCTGAGACTCCCCAGCTAGTAGGTGATAGATCTGGGCCTCAAGCCATGTTTTTCATCAAAGCACTTTGCTAGAAAGTAATGCTTTGTATGGACCCAAAACCCACCTTACTCTGCTCTCTGGGGACTTACCAAAAAAAGTGTAACCCCTTTCCATACAGCACTGCCTTCCCATATAGGAAAATAAAGGTCACGTGACCCTAATCCACCCACCCTTCCTCCCCCGAGCCATCCCACACCAGGTGCAAAAGATACTGAGTGAAATAAAAGAAGGAGAAACATCATATAATATCCCTTATACATGAAATCTAAAAAGAAATGATACAAATGAACTCACTTACAAAACAGAAAGAGATTCACAGACTTAGAGAACAAACTTATGGTTGCCGTGGGTATGGGGGTGGAGAATGGGAGGCAGGGATAGTCAGGGAGCTTGGGATGGACAGGGATGCACTGCTATATTAAGATGGATAACCAGCACAGACCTACTATGTAGCACAAGCTACTCTGTTCCACGTTAAGTGGCAGCCTGGAGAGGAGGAGAGTTTGGGGGAGAATGGATACATGTATGTATATGTGTGGTGAGTCCCTTTGATGTTCACCTGAAACTATCGCAACATTGTTCATTGGCTATAACACCAATATAAAATAAAGTTTTTAAAAATTCAGAGAAAAGAGGGTATTTTTTCCTGATCTGTGATGAGCCTGTTGAATGATGAATTTAAATGGAATCAGGAAGTTTGCAAGATGCCCTTATCTATGTGCTATCATTTCAGTTTCATGTTGAATAGTTCCTAACAGTTGGGTTCCCACGGAAGACTTCCCAAGAGACTTCATGCCACAGAGAACTCCTAAGTCTCTGGGTTAACGGACGGGGGTAGTGATGGGAATCGAGTAATTCATATCTGGCACAGACGTGCACTATATGTATTTTTCAATTTATCTTCCTAATTATACTTTTTCACAGACTTGTACTGAAATGAGTTTCTACTCCCCTAACATGTGTGGGCTGGCAGTGGGGGAGGGAGAATAGGATGAAAATGGTAAGTGGATTTTCCACCAAGCGGGGGTTGAAGGGGAGTGCTCCCTGGTTTATAATATCGGAGTCTGACATTCACACGCAGATGCGACAGGGCTTCCAGAGGGCAGGACGCACAGCCTGGCACCTCCTGTGCCACAAGCCACCAGGCAGCTGGGCACAGGGGCATCCCAAGCCTTGCCAGGAACACTTTCTCCCAGGATTGCGCACTTCCCAGCAGGGTTCCGTTCCAGGGAAAGATGCCACGGGCCTGGTGCTGCAGAGGCCAGCAGGCCTCCACCAAAATGCACACCTGTGTTGGCAGCAGGGTCATGGAACAGGGCCTGGAAAACATCGCCCCATGCGTCGGTGGAGGAGCAGACACCCAATATAGCTCTGCCCAGCCTGAGCGGGGCTGCTGACCCCACGACCCTGTCCTGAAATCTCTCCGGCAGTGTCCTTGAGGTCACCGCCCTGTCCTGAATCCCCCGCCCCTAGGCATGCGCCAAGCTCTCCACTTCCTCCTGGTGGCTTTTCTCCAGGAGACATCTGGGCTCTCTTCTCCCAGCCCCTCTGTCTACTGCAGGCGAGCAGGAGGGACAGGCAACGCCACAGCCCAGAAGGACCCTCCGCAGGGAACCAGGCAAAGCCAGACACTAAAATTACATTTTCTCACTCCTTCTTATTTGGACGGAAGTCTGTGCGAGGCTGCCTGTGATCACACACTCCCCGCGGAAGTGAGAGAGCCTTCTCAACTGCCTCCTCCTCCTCCTTTTCCTTCTCACCCTGTCCCCTCTCCAGGCCCTCAAGGCCTCCCTCCTCCAGTGAACTCCCAGCTTACCGGCTCTCACTGGTTCCCAGAAGCCTGCGGAACGTCCTGGTGCCCCGGCCAGTAAAGGGCGCGCCTGGTCTCTGCCCCACACAGATACACAGAACACAGGAAGCAGGGGAAGTAGACAGCGCTATAGCAGAAGATGCCTCACACAGAAGAGCAAGGGAACATTCCAGCCTCCAAAAGCCTATAAATACTCACTTGGTACAAGGTCCAAAGCTAGTAGCCTCTTCAAAGCTGGTAGCCCAAAATACATGGGGTCCCAAGCACTCCTTGTTGCTCAGCTGGTAAACAATCTGTCGGCAATGCAAGAGACCCCGGTTCAATTCCTAATACGGGAAGTTTTCCTGGTGATGGGATAGGCTAGCCACTCCAGCATTCTTGGGCTTCCCTGGTGGCTCAGATGGTAAAGAACTTGCCTTCAATGTGGGAGACCTGGGTTCAATCCCTGGGTCAGGAAGATCCCCTGGAGAAGAGAACAGCTACCCACTTCAGTATTCTTGCCTGGAGAATGCCATGGCTTGTCCGTGGGTCACAAAGAGTCGGATATAACTGAGAAACTTTCACTTTCAAGCACTCCTACCCCCCCTAGGAAAGTTCACACAAGAAGGTTACATCTCAAGAGTTTCAGACACGTGCCCCTTCTCCCGGTGTTGCCTGGCTCCCAAACTGGATGACCATTTCCACTGCAAAGAGAAAGGGACAGGCTGACTCTGAGAAGCCATGCAGTGGCTGGCCCCTTCAGACCTCTGTCACATTTCAAAATATTACTTCTTGGTGGTTACTCGTCAGGGAAGCATGCAGACAACCTCAAGGATGTTGAAACAGACCCAAATAGTTGAATTAGACCTGACTCTCACAACTGGATTTTTGTTTTCCTTTATAGGGCACCCCCCTGATGGCTCAGGCAGTAAAGAATCCACCTGAAATGCAGGAGAACCAGGTTTGATCCCTGGGTTGGGAAGACTCCCTGGAAGAGGGAATGGCTACCCCTTTAGTATTCTTGCCTGGAGAATCCCATGGACAGAGGAGCCTGGCGGGCTACAGTCCATGGGGTCACAGAGAATCGGACACAGCTGAGCAACCAACACTTTCCCTTTTGATAGGGCACCCACTGTGTGTCCCTACCAACTCCCATTCAGTCCCCCAGGGACCATGGGGATGGTCTCACCCCCCTCTGGTGCAGGTGAGGCCCCCAGAGGTTAAGGATCTTGCCCAAGACCATTAGATGTAATGTCCAGTGGCCAATTCATTAATCTAGTCCTAGAAACTGTGATCTTCCACCCACCAGACATTTCCCCTAAAGAGTGCCCATACCACCACACAGGAACCCAACCCAGCCTGGATATTCCATCAGAGCCGAGGAAGAAAACTCCTCTGTCAAAATGAAAGATGCTAATAGCAAGGGTGTTTAGCTGCGAGCATTCAAATTTCTATTAAAAAATCTCCCTGTACAAAGATGAAGCTGAAAAACATCATGCTGAATCTGCCTCTTAGAAGTCAGTACCTCCTGGAATCAGGATGTCTACTAAAGAGCCCCCTGCTTCCCCACCAACCTGTTGTCTCCACCATGACTTATTAAGGAATCATGAGGGCTTGGAAAAAGGAATAGAACTGGTCAATTATATTTCACTCTGTCCTCTAAAGCTGAAACATTATGCCCAAGTTCAGACAGCCCTCGCCTTTCATTTTTCTTGGCTTTAAGAAAACAGGGAAGGGGTGTGGAGCCAAGAACCCTAGTGTCTGAGGGTTTATAGCAACTCAGCCTCACCCAAGACTGGCCTCTGCCCGTCCAGATCCACCTCTGTGTGGCTCTTCCAGATCAGCTAGAATCTGGGGTGACGGCCAGCCTTTCTGCACACAGTAAGCCTTCTGCATGGAAGGCACACATTTCCAGAACCACCAGGCGCTCTCCTGGGCAGCTGTTCTCAGAGAGGGGTTTCGAAGCAGAGGCTGAGAAGCCAACACGGAATTGCCTTCCCCTTGGCTGATCTGACTCAGGCAGTACCCAGGACCTGCAAGACCGAAGGAAATTGGTTGACCCCAAAGATGATCATTTAGAACAAGGGTCAGCAAACTAACAGCCCGTGGCCACATATGGCCTAGTGTTTGTCTTGGTAAATAAAGTTTTATTGAAACACAGCCATGCTCACCTGCTACACTCTCTACAGTCATTTCAATGCTACAAAGGTACATTTAAGTCGTTTCAACAGCATGGCCCACAAAGTCTAAAATATTTCCTGTTTTGCCCTTTATAGAAAAAAAAAAAATTTTTTTTGTAGCCCTCAATTTAGAAAAATTTTCAGAAGTGGTTGGGCCTATTTCTTGAGACCTTTTAAAGCCAGCAATATCTTAAGAATGTAATTGACACACTCTTGCATGGAGAAAGAAGGATGGAAAAATGTCTCTGGAGGGTCCTTCCAGCCCCACAGGAAGCCAGTAAAGGGACCAGATGCCTGGTGCCCGATGCCTGTTGCCCAATGCCTCAGGTGAAAGAAGTCCTATTTACAGAACAACAATCTGTGGAAGAAAGGAAATCCTCCCACACTGTTAGTGGGAATGTAAACCGGCACAGTCATTATGGAAAAACTGTATGGAGATTTCTTAAAAAAGTAAAAATAGAGCTACCATATGACCCTGCAGCTCTACTTACATATATATATATAATGTTTTTTAAGGAACCTCCATACTATTTTAGGAGTTCCCTATTGATCAGATGATAAAGAATCTGCCTGTAATGCAGGAGACCTGGGTTTGACGCCTGGGTCAGGAAGATCCCCTGGAGAAGGGAAGCGCTACCCACTCCAGCATTCTAGCCTCTCAGAATTCCTGGGAGAGAAGACTCTGGCAGGCTACAGACACGACTGAGCAACTAACACTTTCACTTCACATGACCCTGTAATCCCACTCTTCGGCATACGCCTGACATGGTTTGGAAGGATACAAGCACCCCAATGATCACGGCAGCACTCTTTACAATCGCCAAGACTTGGAAACAGCCTAACTGTCCATCAACAGATGAATGAATAAAGATGTGGCACACAAAAAAAAGATGTGGTACACATACACAATGGAATATTACTCAGGGATTAAAAAAAAAAGAATGAAATAATGCCACTCGCAGCAACATGGATGGATCTACAGATTATCACACTAAGTGACATAAATCAGACCAAAAAAGACAAGTATCATAAGCATCGCTGATATGTGGAATATAAAAAAATGATACAAACAGAAACTGATTCCTGGTCTTCAAAAACAAACTTAGAGTGACTTTCAGTTCAAGATGGCAGAGTAGAAGGACGGGCACTCGTCACCTCCTGAGAGAGCACCAAAACCACAACCACCAGCAGCAGGAGGACGCGGGAACCCACCAAAAAAGATCCCCCACGTCCAAAGACAAAGAAGAGGCCACAGCAAGATGGTAGGAGGGACACAATCTCGATAAAATCAAGACCCATACTGGCCAAGTGGGCAACCCACAAACAGGAGCACAAGAATACCAAAGACGTTCTCCCTCTCTTATGAACATTTGGTCAGGTTTCCCAGCCTGGGGACCCAACAAAGGGACTGGGAATCCGATTACAAGACTTCTGCAGGATTTGGGGAAATGGAGACTCCAGTCTTGGGGGGCACAAACAAAAGCTTGTGAGCACAATAAATAATTCAGAGGAAAGAAGCAATGACTCCACAGGAAACTGAACTAAAACTACCTCCTAGTGTTGGAGGGTCTCCTAGTGGACGGAGGTGGGGCTGGAAGCAGCTGTCTAGGAAGGTTCCCTCTGGCATGAACCCTCTTGAAGGTCGCCATTAACCCAACCACAGACCCTACAGCCGGGCTGCCTCAGGCCAAAAAACTAACAGAGAGGGAGCGCAACCCCACCCATTGGCAGATAATTGGATTAAAGCTTTACTGAGCAAGGCCACGCCCACCAGAGCAAGGCCCAGTTTTTCCCACCATCAGTCCCTCCCATCAGGAAGCTTACACAAGCCTCTTAGCCTTTTCCATCAGAGGGCAGGCAGAAGAAGCAAGAAGAACCACAATCCCACAGTGGTTAATACAAAACCACATGACAGAAAATTACATCAGCATGAAAAAGCAGAAAGTTCTGTCCAAGATGAAGCATCAAGATAAAACCCCAGAAAAACAACTAAATGGAGTGGAGATAGACAACTTTCTAGAAAAAGAATTCAAAATAATGATAGTGAATGTGATTTAGGATCTCCAAAAAAGAATGGAGGCAAAGATTGAGAAGATACAAGAAATGTTTAACAAAAATCTCAAGAACTAAAGAATATAAAAAATGATACAAACAGAAACTGATTCCTGGTCTTCAAAAACAAACTTAGAGTGACTTTCAGTTCAAGATGGCAGAGTAGAAGGACGGGCACTCGTCACCTCCTGAGAGAGCACCAAAACCACAACCACCAGCAGCAGGAGGATGGGAACCCACCAAAAAAGATCCCCCACGTCCAAAGACAAAGAAGAGGCCACAGCAAGATGGTAGGAGGGACACAATCTCGATAAAATCAAGACCCATACTGGCCAAGTGGGCAACCCACAAACAGGAGCACAAGAATACCAAAGACGTTCTCCCTCTCTTATGAACATTTGGTCAGGTTTCCCAGCCTGGGGACCCAACAAAGGGACTGGGAATCCGATTACAAGACTTCTGCAGGATTTGGGGAAATGGAGACTCCAGTCTTGGGGGGCACAAACAAAAGCTTGTGAGCACAATAAATAATTCAGAGGAAAGAAGCAATGACTCCACAGGAAACTGAACTAAAACTACCTCCTAGTGTTGGAGGGTCTCCTAGTGGACGGAGGTGGGGCTGGAAGCAGCTGTCTAGGAAGGTTCCCTCTGGCATGAACCCTCTTGAAGGTCGCCATTAACCCAACCACAGACCCTACAGCCGGGCTGCCTCAGGCCAAAAAACTAACAGAGAGGGAGCGCAACCCCACCCATTGGCAGATAATTGGATTAAAGCTTTACTGAGCAAGGCCACGCCCACCAGAGCAAGGCCCAGTTTTTCCCACCATCAGTCCCTCCCATCAGGAAGCTTACACAAGCCTCTTAGCCTTTTCCATCAGAGGGCAGGCAGAAGAAGCAAGAAGAACCACAATCCCACAGTGGTTAATACAAAACCACATGACAGAAAATTACATCAGCATGAAAAAGCAGAAAGTTCTGTCCAAGATGAAGCATCAAGATAAAACCCCAGAAAAACAACTAAATGGAGTGGAGATAGACAACTTTCTAGAAAAAGAATTCAAAATAATGATAGTGAATGTGATTTAGGATCTCCAAAAAAGAATGGAGGCAAAGATTGAGAAGATACAAGAAATGTTTAACAAAAATCTCAAGAACTAAAGAATAAACAAACAGAGATGAATAACACACTAGAAGGAATCCATAGCAGAGTGACTGAGGCAGAGGCACAGATAAATAACCTGGAGGACAAAATGGTGGAAATCACAGCCACGGAACAGAATACAGGAAAAAGAATGAAAAGAAACGAAGACAGCCTAAGAGACCTCTGGAACAACATTAAATGCACAAACATTTGCATTATAGAGATCCCATAAGGAGCAGAGAGAGAAAGAAAGGACCTGAGAAAATATTTGAAGAGATAATAGCTGAAAACTTCCCTACCATGGGAAAGGAAATAAACAACCAAGTCCAGGAAGCACAGAGAGTCTCAGGCAGGACAGACCCAAGGAAGAACATGGCGAGACACATAGTAACATACAAACGAACTCCTGAAGGGAATGGTCAGATGTTTAAAGCGATGCAAGGGAAGAACCTACAACCAAGAATACTCTCCCCAGCAAGACTCCTTCCGATTTGATGGAGAAATCAAAAGCTTTCCAGACAAGCAAATGTTAACAGAATTCAGCATCACTTAACCAGCTTTAAAACAAATGCTACAGGAGCTTCTTGAGGCAGAAAACGAGACCAGAAAGCCTTACCTACAGCAAATACACCCAAAACAATTAAGAAAAAGGTAAAAGGATCCTACATATCGGTAATTACCTTAAATGTAATGGATCAAATGCACCAACCAAAAGACACAGACTGGCTGAGCAGATGAAAACACGCACTTGCTCTTACCGCAGCACTCTGCTTGGCCCTCCAAATTGTATGTAATCATTTTATATTGTTAGGTTAATAATGTTCCCATCATGGCTTGCAATTGTAATTTTCTTTTGTTTTTTTGTCTGGCTATTTATTGTGAAAACTGATAAACATTTTCTACCATGGGGATTATGTAACTATTACTCACTTAATACCATTGTATCATGATTGGTCAACAGAAAAATTATAAAATTCTGTATCACCAAAACTACCGTTTAATAGAAAACATGTAGACAATTTTTAAAATCTAGATGCACATCAGAATTATCTTGGAATTGCTTGAAAAATACAAATGATCAGGTATTGCTTGTTTTTTTCTCCCAGAGCTCCAGATATATTTCTAATGAGCAGCCATGTTTAAAAACAACTGGACTCTATGAGGATCTTTTACTTTTATCTAGTTTTTTTTTTTTTCACTTTTTCTATTTCATATTCAGTGCTCCCATTTCATTTAGTTTATGTTTTCCAATTTCTCCATCTCTTTTTCTTTTGATATTCTTTCTCAAGCCTTTATCAAGTATAGCAGAAAACATTTTGTATACATACATATAATTAATAAGTATAATACATCTATTTTGGCAAACTTATGAATTTTTGCCTCACTAAAATATTAATATTTTCATTCCACTTGTTTGACTTAGTATGAATAGAATACTGGATTTCTAATTTCAAAAGAATAGATACGCAATAAGCAACAAAGACTTACTGAGTAGCACAGGGAACTGTAGTCAATGTCTTGTAATAACCGAGAATGGAAAATAATCTCAAAAATCATCTGTGTATATGTACAATTGAATCACAGACACTAAAAAGAATTCTACTTCTTGAAACTTAGTAATGCTTATCTCTTTGCCAGTTTCTCTAAACATCTTATGAAAATCTAATAACAATGTATGGATACAAAATTTTAAATATATTTGTATAGAATATGATTAATATAAATATAAATCTATATACTAAAATTGTTAATGACTTCATTCAAGATGTTCCTATTCTTATTTTTTCTGCACTTGACAAAATATTCTCAGAGAAATGTTAACATGTCTCACTATGATTATATAGTTTTTCTTTTCCCTTATAATTTCTTCTGATTGTTGCTTTATGTATCTTTGTTTCTTTGTCATTAACGTGTCTAATGATTTCTGATGTCTATCTTCTTTGTGAATTGTACCTTTTATCATTAAAAATATTCATCTTTATTTCATTAAAAAAAAAACGACCTTATAATTACCAAAGGGGAAAGATTGGAAGGAAGGGTGATACACACTATTATATACAAAATAGTTAATCAACAAGGACCTACTCTATGGGAACTATACTCACTATTCTGTAATAACCTATACATGAAAAGAATGGATGTATGTATAACTGAATCACTTCTCTGTACACCTGAAACTAACAAACACTGTAAATCAAGTATGTGCGTGTTAGTCGACCAGTCATGTCTGACTCTGTGACCCCATGGACTGTAGCCCACCAGGCTCCTCTGTCCATGGAATTCCTCAGGCAAGAATTCTGAGTGGATTGCCATTTCCTTCTCCAGGGGATCTTTCCAAACCAAGGATCAAACCCAGGTCTCCTGCACTGCAGGTAGATGCTTTACTGTCTGAGCCACTAGACTCCAACATAAAATACAAATGAAAAATGAAAACCACCACGCATGCACATCTTTGGGAGGCCAAAGCACCACACCTGGTATGACCACGCACAAGGAATTATGCAAAGATGGAAGGCCCATGTACTCAGGCTTGGGTCACCACGGCTAGAGGAATACAGTGCCCCCTTACGTCTTGCATCTTGGTGGTAGCAGCAGGAAGTAAGAAATTCTCCTGAAAAAGATGAACCTGGAGAAACAGTCACTGACATTCAGAGACCTCTGGCTGACTTGAAGTGTTTTTCTCCACCGCCAGTGCTGGAGGATGGAAGCGCTCGTTTATCCAGGAGACAAGAGCTTCTTTTTCAGAAGAGGAGGATGCCAAGAGGAGGGTGAAGATGAAGAGGCATGACTTAGGGCCCAGGGGTCGCGCAGGGGCCCTGGCCCTATCCGTCCAGCACACTCTCCCAAGACGGGCGGTGATGGTCATGGCTCGTCTGCCTGCCGCCAGGGCCAGGGTAGCATGAGGAAGAAAGGAAGCAGAGGCACAGACAGAACTGCCTCTGGAAGAAGCTCGGGTGCACCGGGTGAGGAGAAGGGGTTCGAAAACTGGAGGACTGGCCCTGCTCCCTGGCAGGATTGGATCATCTCTCCCCAGAAGCTCCCATATTGGTTCTGGCTGGAACTGTCTCACAACACCTACGGTGTAGACTTGAGCATGTTTGCTCCCCAGGGGTGCCACGGCATCCGGAGCTGTCTTCATCCTGTTGCTGGGGGCCCCGGGAGGCCCCTGGGGCCTCAGGCTCCTCTGGGACCTCACACTGTTCTCTCCCGCCTCACTTTCTCTTGTTGCTCTTGGATGAACATACTGCAGTGCCATGGACACAGGGGTCAGCATGCCTGTCACGGCACTGTGAGCTGGTGGAGACCCACAGCACAGAAGGCCTGGAAAAGGCCTTGGAAAACATTCCCGAGCAAGCATCTCAGACTCCGGCGTGCTGCTCCCCAAGGACCTGGGCCATGTCTAGGCAGAAGCAAGGCTGCAGAGTGGCAATGGTGCCTTCTGAGTACATGTTCCCACATGGGACACGTTTAAGGTAAGATGTTGACATAACTGTTAAGTCTGGAAAGGGAAGACGCTAAAACAATGTGAGAACAGAACTCTGAGACAAGCAGTGGTCCATGGTGACGGGGGTGGGGGGGAGGTTCCTATTTTTACATGCGGCCCTCCAATCCAAGCACATCCCAAGGCCTGGTCCCCAAGCTCTGCCTCCCAGAAGTAAGGCTCCAAGATTTTGGTGTCAGTGGTCAATACAGACCCTCAGGGGACAAACTCATGGAATATAAAACTGATTCAAAGATGGAGGGAGGGTGACTGAGATGGTGGGGGAGAAGGACAGGGCACTCCCATCATGCATGAATACATCGAGAGTCCATCGACACAGGGAACAGTTCTCACAGCACACCTGCTGAAAGCTGGCAGACAATGACCTCTCACACAAGCGAAGCTGCAAGGGAGATCCCCACGTAACTGGGCAGAACAAAACAGGGGGTCGGGAGGACACAATTCTGGTATTGAATAAAACACACGTCATGCAAGGACAGAACACCCTGCACAAGTTTATTAAGTAAATATTTTACCCAGTGTGAATGCTTCTGGATTTTGCTGCTATATTTGAGGGAAGAGATTGGAGAAGTGGAAGTAGGGTTCATTTACCTTTATCCTTTTCTCCCTTTAAAGGACCTCACTGGAAAATTCTCAGAAACATGCAACTTCTTTTCCCAGGACCTCTTTTTAAAACTGGAAAATTCTTGGAGGCCAACCCGGTGTAGACTTGCATGTTTGCTCCCCAGGGTGCCACGGCATCCGGAGCTGTCTTCATCCTGTTGCTGGGGGCCCCGGGAGGCCCCTGGGGCCTCAGGCTCCTCTGGGACCTCACACTGTTCTCTCCCGCCTCACTTTCTCTTGTTGCTCTTGGATGAACATACTGCAGTGCCATGGACACAGGGGTCAGCATGCCTGTCACGGCACTGTGAGCTGGTGGAGACCCACAGCACAGAAGGCCTGGAAAAGGCCTTGGAAAACATTCCCGAGCAAGCATCTCAGACTCCGGCGTGCTGCTCCCCAAGGACCTGGGCCATGTCTAGGCAGAAGCAAGGCTGCAGAGTGGCAATGGTGCCTTCTGAGTACATGTTCCCACATGGGACACGTTTAAGGTAAGATGTTGACATAACTGTTAAGTCTGGAAAGGGAAGACGCTAAAACAATGTGAGAACAGAACTCTGAGACAAGCAGTGGTCCATGGTGACGGGGGTGGGGGGGAGGTTCCTATTTTTACATGCGGCCCCTCCAATCCAAGCACATCCCAAGGCCTGGTCCCCAAGCTCTGCCTCCCAGAAGTAAGGCTCCAAGATTTTGGTGTCAGTGGTCAATACAGACCCTCAGGGGACAAACTCATGGAATATAAAACTGATTCAAAGATGGAGGGAGGGTGACTGAGATGGTGGGGGAGAAGGACAGGGCACTCCCATCATGCATGAATACATCGAGAGTCCATCGACACAGGGAACAGTTCTCACAGCACACCTGCTGAAAGCTGGCAGACAATGACCTCTCACACAAGCGAAGCTGCAAGGGAGATCCCCACGTAACTGGGCAGAACAAAACAGGGGGTCGGGAGGACACAATTCTGGTATTGAATAAAACACACGTCATGCAAGGACAGAACACCCTGCACAAGTTTATTAAGTAAATATTTTACCCAGTGTGAATGCTTCTGGATTTTGCTGCTATATTTGAGGGAAGAGATTGGAGAAGTGGAAGTAGGGTTCATTTACCTTTATCCTTTTCTCCCTTTAAAGGACCTCACTGGAAAATTCTCAGAAACATGCAACTTCTTTTTTTCCCAGCTTTCTGGACAATAATACTGACCTATAATATTATGTGAGTTGAAGTGTCATGTTGTACACCTAATTTCTAGTGGTCCCACTTTACAGATGAGAAAATGGAGGCCCAGAGAAAGCAAAGAAAAGCAGCAGACTGGATCCTGAGCCCCCTGATTTCCACAATCAATGTTCAATGTTTTTTCCAATAAAGCACCACCCAAGGAGGGAGGGGGCAAAGGATATAGATATACATATGACTAATCCGGGATTATACATATCTGTAAACAACAAAATCCTGTAAAAAAATAAAATAACAAAACAAAAAGAAAGCACCATCCCAATTTAGGAGACCACCCCCCCCCCCCCCCGCCGCAAAGGGACCAGAAACTGTTTCCAATTTAACTCATCCCAACCAGTGACTGGAACAGCACGCTGCTAAGACACAGCCTCATTTAACTAATTCTGATGAGTACAGTGATGCTTAGAGAGTCCAGCCAGGGTGTAGCAAATGCTGCACCCTTGAACCTTCACGGAAGATCTTTTTTCCCCAAGGATGGAATGTGTGGAGCATTGAGGAAGGGCCAAGACCTTCCGGTCCAGCCTGGCCGGCTCAGCCACTCCAGCCCTCAGTGTGATGGTGAAGTGTATTCGGAAGTCATCCTCTCTTTCTGGGGGCTGCCCTGCTGAGTTCCACAAAGCGAACTCTATGATTTTCAGCCTGGGGAAAGCTTGCACAAGCCCAGCTCCACTGAAAAGCCAGAAGTGGCGACAAGGAGGTCAAATCCCAGCAACAGAGGACTCCCTGTGCCCCAGAAACTAGCATCTACAAGGAATCCCCCTGATGGGGAAGGGCGGGCACTCATTCCCGGGAAGTGAGCTGGCTGTCTTGGGCAAGATGTGGCTGAGGACCTTCAGGGGGAGGATAAGCAGAACCCTTCGTCACAGGCCAGGTGACCAGGTTGCCGAAGCACAAGGCCCTGGTGCTTCTTGGGACTTGCTCTGAGCCTCAGTCAAAGTCGCTGGTTCAGGTTCATTTCTGACTCTGATAGGAAGTGAATATCCAGAACTGAAAGCACCACAAGTCAGGAGAAACTTTTTAAAGTTGAAACAGTGCAACTTCTTTTTCCCAGCTTTCTGGACAATAATACTGACCTATAATATTATGTGAGTTGAAGTGTCATGTTGTACACCTAATTTCTAGTGGTCCCACTTTACAGATGAGAAAATGGAGGCCCAGAGAAAGCAAAGAAAAGCAGCAGACTGGATCCTGAGCCCCCTGATTTCCACAATCAATGTTCAATGTTTTTTCCAATAAAGCACCACCCAAGGAGGGAGGGGGCAAAGGATATAGATATACATATGACTAATCCGGGATTATACATATCTGTAAACAACAAAATCCTGTAAAAAAATAAAATAACAAAACAAAAAGAAAGCACCATCCCAATTTAGGAGACCACCCCACCCCGCAAAGGGACCAGAAACTGTTTCCAATTTAACTCATCCCAACCAGTGACTGGAACAGCACGCTGCTAAGACACAGCCTCATTTAACTAATTCTGATGAGTACAGTGATGCTTAGAGAGTCCAGCCAGGGTGTAGCAAATGCTGCACCCTTGAACCTTCACGGAAGATCTTTTTCCCTAAGGATGGAATGTGTGGAGCATTGAGGAAGGGCCAAGACCTTCCGGTCCAGCCTGGCCGGCTCAGCCACTCCAGCCCTCAGTGTGATGGTGAAGTGTATTCGGAAGTCATCCTCTCTTTCTGGGGGCTGCCCTGCTGAGTTCCACAAAGCGAACTCTATGATTTTCAGCCTGGGGAAAGCTTGCACAAGCCCAGCTCCACTGAAAAGCCAGAAGTGGCGACAAGGAGGTCAAATCCCAGCAACAGAGGACTCCCTGTGCCCCAGAAACTAGCATCTACAAGGAATCCCCCTGATGGGGAAGGGCGGGCACTCATTCCCGGGAAGTGAGCTGGCTGTCTTGGGCAAGATGTGGCTGAGGACCTTCAGGGGGAGGATAAGCAGAACCCTTCGTCACAGGCCAGGTGACCAGGTTGCCGAAGCACAAGGCCCTGGTGCTTCTTGGGACTTGCTCTGAGCCTCAGTCAAAGTCGCTGGTTCAGGTTCATTTCTGACTCTGATAGGAAGTGAATATCCAGAACTGAAAGCACCACAAGTCAGGAGAATTTAGAAAAACAGGAATGTAGACCTTGGAGAAACAACCTGAAAATGAGAATCAAGAAAGAGTCAACCTCTCTTTTAACAGAGAAAAAAAAAATCATTTACTAAAATGACACTTCAGTGACACCTGATTTTTCAAGCTTCTCTTTCTGAATGGAATGCAAAAAAAACAATCGTAAAACTGAGTTCTACTGGTTCAGCCAACTTAACAACAAAAGAAAATCCAAGAGCTTCTCATAGCTGTAAGCAAAGCCCTGTGCTGAGAGTCTTGAACTGTTCCAAGATCCCAACCCCCAGACTGGAGTTAAGAATGATGTATGAAGCAATATAAAAACATCATTTTCCATTTGGCACCAAGAACTTGGTATAAAGCTTTGGAGGTTAAACTAAACAGATGAAAAAGGAACAGTACAGAGATCCAAACTCAGCTCCCTGGTTCCCCTTGCACACACATGCGATCCAGAGAGAGGCATCCAGAGAGGCAGGTGGTACCAGAGAAGCCAGAAATCTGGGCTGTGTTTCGGGGGCTCCAGGGCTCCAGTTCTGGGCTGGAGTCAGCTCGGTCCATTCCAATGAACTACTACATTCTTGAATTACTACCCAAGAATGCACTTAGGCAAACACTGATACTCTACAAAGAATCAGTAGCAAAATGCAGGCCTTCAGAAGCATGTGAGCTGCTCTCAGAAAGGATCAGATGAGAATCCAGACAGAATCTCTACTGTGGCCAGGGGAAGAATTTGGGTTTCAGATGGGGTTCTTAGCCACCTTCTACCACCTACCATCTGCAGAACTCTGGGTCAATCACCCAACCTCACTGAGTCTGTTTCTTCTTTCAAAATAGGACAAGTGTCTTCAAAGTGATCAGGAAGAATTAAAAATCATAATTCAGGCAACAGACTTCTGTCACCTCGAAAGTGCTCCTACAAAAGCGGCTGTGTTGTTGAGGACAAGGAAGATGTTGACACAGGGCGGCAGGGCCTCCCCTCCTCTCTTGTTTCAAGGCCACAATCATGTGGCATCAAGAGGAACTCAGGACGCCAAGAATACAGTCCAGATCCATCCAGAACTGAGGCTCAAGATGAGCATGGATACAGTCGGCCAAGTGCACAGGTCTAACCCCAGGGCACCATCTTCCGTCAGCACCCAATGGTCCCGCTGCTAGGAGGCACATCAGTGAACCAAAAACACCCCCAAAAAACAACATCCCCAGAGCGTTTGCTCAGCGCCAGCTTCTGGCCCATCAGCCACAGGCACAAGCACACCCCAGTGCCTCCACCCATCTCCTGCGTGCCCTGCCAGGGCCGAACCTGAACGTCACAGAGGCAATCAAGCGTATGTCTTCTCTGATGGTCTTCGGGCCACACCAGCTGGTTGGTTGTGGACTGAAATAAAGAACTCACTCAGAAAAGTCTGGCACTTAACTTTGGCAAAAGAGCCGGAGATGGATGTGACATAACTAAGCGAAGAACAGCACAAGAGGCAGGTTTCTGGAAGGTATGCAGAGCTATGCAAGAAAATTAACTTCAGCGCTGTTTGCAGGAAAGCAGGGGCTCCGGGCTCATTATTTCAATCTTGGCAGCTGTCAATCACATCCAAAAAGCAGTTTAATCTTGCCCCAAAGCTTTCAGAAGCACTATGAATCAAGGCCCACAATGAGCCCTTCAATGTGGCATTCATGAGTTACAGGCATTCACCAGCTGGGAGGGCGCAGGCCTCTCCTGTGTGACGTGTGTCCTGGGCAAGAAGGATGTGCAGATAAATACAAACAGCCAGCCAGCCAGCGGGGGGAGGAACAGGCCTATACTCTCAGCCCAACTGAGTTTATGGGAAACAAGTGTGCAGTTCAATACTGTTTATATGGTTCATGTGAGACTCTTGGGTATGGACAGAGAATGTAATTCTCATCCTCTTCAGGGTTTCCAAAATGAACCAAAAATGTAGCGAAGAAACAGTAATAATGTGCTACCAGAAGACCTGGGAAATCTGGCATTCCCCCATCCTCAATGTTTAAAAAAATAAAAGTGTCTGGCCAGGTTCAGGAATTTAGCCTGGGGCCTCCCTGGTGGTCCAGTGGTTAAAAATCTGCCTGCTAAGGCAGGGGACATAGGTTTGATCCCTGCTCCAGGAAGATCTCACATATCTCGAGGAAATATGCTGGAACTACTGAGCCCACACCCTAGAGCCCACGCTTCACAAGAGAAGCCACCGCAGTGAGAAGCCTGAGCACTGCAACTAGAGAGCAGCCCCTGCCACGACTAGAGACAGTCCACACGCAGCAACAAAGACCCAGCACAGCCAAAAATAGAAGACAAATAGAAAGAAAAAAATTCCACCTGTCTGGGAAGTGATTTTCTTTTTCTCTTTACATCATTCTCTGAACAAGTAAGCAAACATCTCCAACTGGAATTATAGAAAGACCGCACAAGTCAAAATGAGGCATTGGGTGTTTATATGCTAGGAAATACTAAATAATCAAAATAGTAATTAAAATAATAAATTCTTTCCTTTCGCTTGTGCCAAGCAATCTGCAAAGCCTTCTCAAGTTCTCTGTTTCACTGAATCTTCACAACAAAGCTGTGAAGTGGGTATTCTTAGCCCTCCTAGTCAAGATAAGGAAAAGGCTTCTCACTTCTCCAGGTGGCAGGTAACTCCTGGAATGTTCGCAATTCTGGTCTTAGCAAAAAACAAGAATACAAATGGAAAGACAGGAGCTGGGCATCAGGTGATGCCTGGGCAGCACCTCCTTCAGCTTGTAGACTTGTAAAGTCGTGGCCCCTCCCAGTCCTGAGTAGACAGCTATTTCATCAGATCTATCGGATCATATTGGTTTCAAGGGAGGAAATCCATCAAAACCCTGGAAGAGAGCAACTGAGCCCCCCAACCCGTGATTCATCAGTTTCCATGCAGTACCAGAAAGTGCCCCAGATGATAGGTGTCCCGAGGGAGAGAAGTCAGGCTTCTGGCCAGTTCCAAGAAGACAGGCTCCCACAATACAACTGGTATGAATGGGGAGCGTTTTGTCCCTAGGCATGGACAAAGAGAAGACCGCCACATCTCAACAGCCATACTGGGACTCCAAACAAGATCTCTGCCCTGTTTAAAAAAATAAAAGTGTCTGGCCAGGTTCAGGAATTTAGCCTGGGGCCTCCCTGGTGGTCCAGTGGTTAAAAATCTGCCTGCTAAGGCAGGGGACATAGGTTTGATCCCTGCTCCAGGAAGATCTCACATATCTCGAGGAAATATGCTGGAACTACTGAGCCCACACCCTAGAGCCCACGCTTCACAAGAGAAGCCACCGCAGTGAGAAGCCTGAGCACTGCAACTAGAGAGCAGCCCCTGCCACGACTAGAGACAGTCCACACGCAGCAACAAAGACCCAGCACAGCCAAAAATAGAAGACAAATAGAAAGAAAAAAATTCCACCTGTCTGGGAAGTGATTTTCTTTTTCTCTTTACATCATTCTCTGAACAAGTAAGCAAACATCTCCAACTGGAATTATAGAAAGACCGCACAAGTCAAAATGAGGCATTGGGTGTTTATATGCTAGGAAATACTAAATAATCAAAATAGTAATTAAAATAATAAATTCTTTCCTTTCGCTTGTGCCAAGCAATCTGCAAAGCCTTCTCAAGTTCTCTGTTTCACTGAATCTTCACAACAAAGCTGTGAAGTGGGTATTCTTAGCCCTCCTAGTCAAGATAAGGAAAAGGCTTCTCACTTCTCCAGGTGGCAGGTAACTCCTGGAATGTTCGCAATTCTGGTCTTAGCAAAAAACAAGAATACAAATGGAAAGACAGGAGCTGGGCATCAGGTGATGCCTGGGCAGCACCTCCTTCAGCTTGTAGACTTGTAAAGTCGTGGCCCCTCCCAGTCCTGAGTAGACAGCTATTTCATCAGATCTATCGGATCATATTGGTTTCAAGGGAGGAAATCCATCAAAACCCTGGAAGAGAGCAACTGAGCCCCCCAACCCGTGATTCATCAGTTTCCATGCAGTACCAGAAAGTGCCCCAGATGATAGGTGTCCCGAGGGAGAGAAGTCAGGCTTCTGGCCAGTTCCAAGAAGACAGGCTCCCACAATACAACTGGTATGAATGGGGAGCGTTTTGTCCCTAGGCATGGACAAAGAGAAGACCGCCACATCTCAACAGCCATACTGGGACTCCAAACAAGATCTCTGCCCATGCAGATGGAAGAGAGCAGAGGCACAAGAAACAGAGGCTTGGAAGTCAGGGTTGAGCCAGGCATCTTGCCTGAAGTCCTGGCACAGTGCCCGTGTGCTGGACCTTAGGGTCTCCCCAAGCAATATACTTTCTAATGAGTCTTCCTTCCTTCAGAGTACTTGTGACCTATAAGCCTTCGATGGAGACCTGCTGATGTAACTTTATCATAAGACAGTGGTGGACATTTAGGCTCCAATCCTACACAAAAAAATGAAAGTGACTGACTTGAAAAGGTCTGATGGGTTATTCTTGCCTGGGGGCTCCAGTCAAAAGTCTAGTCATCCTCCATGCCCTTGGTCAGCCCAGCCCCCAGCAGCACTCAGTAGGCATTCGGGTCACCCTCAGTTGGTCCTAAGAGGTGGGGTCTAAAGCCTAAGGCAACAGGGCACATGTCCAGGACTGATATTCAGAGGTCAGCACTATGCAGTGCTACCAGTGTTAGCATACTGAAATATTCTTCATATGTTAGTCAGTAGCTTCTGTCCGAAACTCTTCCATGTCCACCACCATGACCCTGACCCCTCTCCTGCAACCCCAGACCTCCCTGTGATCCATCAACTCCAAAGTCACCACCTGGGCAGGGGAAGTGGATGCCTCTCCCAGAAGGAACTAGTGCCCGGGCTGTGCAGCTTTAAAAGGATGTGAATCCCACGCTGAGCCCAGCCCCATGTGTGTCCCTGGGTCCACAGGGCCTCTGCTGGTGGAAAGGCTGGAGGCACAAGCTTTGCCAAGAACTAGCTGGGACTACACCACTGTGTTCCCCAGCTCTCCTCTTCATTTAGGGACCCTTACTTCATTCCCACCGGGATTGGGCACACTGGAGCAGGACCTATAATCCTACACATATCATAACCAAACCTTGGAGTCTATGTGCTAGTCATTCAAGTGTCCAACTCTTTGTGACCCCATGGACTGTAGCCCACCAGGCTCCTTGGTCCACAGAATTCTCCAGGCAGGAATACCAGAGTGGGTTGCCATTCCCTTCTCCAAGGGATCTTACTGACCCAGGGATCCAACTCGCATCTCTTGCATAGCAGGCAGATTCTTGACCATCTAAGCCACCAGGGAAGCCCTTCTTTTCAAGGAAAGGTCAAAACAGAAGCAGCAGCTCCTGGCTCCACTTCTGGAATTAAATATCAGGTTGGCATCACCCACAAAGCATTTCACTGTGCTGGACCTTAGGGTCTCCCCAAGCAATATACTTTCTAATGAGTCTTCCTTCCTTCAGAGTACTTGTGACCTATAAGCCTTCGATGGAGACCTGCTGATGTAACTTTATCATAAGACAGTGGTGGACATTTAGGCTCCAATCCTACACAAAAAAATGAAAGTGACTGACTTGAAAAGGTCTGATGGGTTATTCTTGCCTGGGGGCTCCAGTCAAAAGTCTAGTCATCCTCCATGCCCTTGGTCAGCCCAGCCCCCAGCAGCACTCAGTAGGCATTCGGGTCACCCTCAGTTGGTCCTAAGAGGTGGGGTCTAAAGCCTAAGGCAACAGGGCACATGTCCAGGACTGATATTCAGAGGTCAGCACTATGCAGTGCTACCAGTGTTAGCATACTGAAATATTCTTCATATGTTAGTCAGTAGCTTCTGTCCGAAACTCTTCCATGTCCACCACCATGACCCTGACCCCTCTCCTGCAACCCCAGACCTCCCTGTGATCCATCAACTCCAAAGTCACCACCTGGGCAGGGGAAGTGGATGCCTCTCCAAGAAGGAACTAGTGCCCGGGCTGTGCAGCTTTAAAAGGATGTGAATCCCACGCTGAGCCCAGCCCCATGTGTGTCCCTGGGTCCACAGGGCCTCTGCTGGTGGAAAGGCTGGAGGCACAAGCTTTGCCAAGAACTAGCTGGGACTACACCACTGTGTTCCCCAGCTCTCCTCTTCATTTAGGGACCCTTACTTCATTCCCACCGGGATTGGGCACACTGGAGCAGGACCTATAATCCTACACATATCATAACCAAACCTTGGAGTCTATGTGCTAGTCATTCAAGTGTCCAACTCTTTGTGACCCCATGGACTGTAGCCCACCAGGCTCCTTGGTCCACAGAATTCTCCAGGCAGGAATACCAGAGTGGGTTGCCATTCCCTTCTCCAAGGGATCTTACTGACCCAGGGATCCAACTCGCATCTCTTGCATAGCAGGCAGATTCTTGACCATCTAAGCCACCAGGGAAGCCCTTCTTTTCAAGGAAAAGGTCAAAACAGAAGCAGCAGCTCCTGGCTCCACTTCTGGAATTAAATATCTGGTTGGCATCACCCACAAAGCATTTCACAGTCTCTGATTCAACAACCAGAAGCCACTGTGGCCCCCACCACTGTCCCAACAGAGCCACAAGGGCCCTCAGCTCTCAATTAGCCTGGTATTTTCAAACTGCTGGTTACGACCCACAAGCAGGTCACAGAATTTAATAGTTCATGACTGGCATTTTTCAGCTGAAACAGAAAACCACCTAGCAGCATAGAAAATAGAAAGCCTTGCATATAGAAAGTGCTACTGCATGAAACTCTGCATATATACATGGATAGGAGTGTTCGGTTGAAAAAGAAAATGACTCTCTCCTTGTGGGTCCCACAGAAAAAAATAAAGTTTGGAAGCCTCTGATCTAGCTACTTCCATCCTATCAACCACGAGGAAATGGAGACCAGAGAAGCAGCAGAACCTACACCAGGAGGATGAGATTGGCTTCCAGTCCATGCAGTCATCAGTCTTCTCTTCTAAGCAGTTCTAGCTCTGGACACAGGTGTCTGGTTTGCTGGACACTAAGTAGCTGGCTTATGCCCCCAAGAGCAGCATTCAAGTGGACTCTAGTGCACTGCAACCTTCACCAGCAGACTAAACCTTGGCACCGGACCTCCTGACTCCGACCAGGATGCTCTGAGAAAGACACGTGCTGCTCCACCAGGCTCACAGTCAAGCTGGGTGTGGCACAATGTGGACCAACTTCCACCTTGAGCACCTTCCTGTGGTCCTCCAAAGTGCCCGAAGACACCAGCAAGCTGTGGAGCCACTAGGCATGGGGTCTTCCTCTAGTAGAGACTCCAGCAAAGGAACGAGAGCTCCCTGTCCCACAGGCGCACCCTGCACCCACTGGGACAATGAAGACAGAGTGACCTTTGGGAGAACCTAAGACAGGTGAAAGGCTCCTTCTGATAGCATTATCTCACTCGATACAGAATAAAACCCTATGATACATGTGCGTATATAGGGCTTCCAGAGTGGGTTGCCATTCCCTTCTCCAAGGGATCTTACTGACCCAGGGATCCAACTCGCATCTCTTGCATAGCAGGCAGATTCTTGACCATCTAAGCCACCAGGGAAGCCCTTCTTTTCAAGGAAAGGTCAAAACAGAAGCAGCAGCTCCTGGCTCCACTTCTGGAATTAAATATCTGGTTGGCATCACCCACAAAGCATTTCACAGTCTCTGATTCAACAACCAGAAGCCACTGTGGCCCCCACCACTGTCCCAACAGAGCCACAAGGGCCCTCAGCTCTCAATTAGCCTGGTATTTTCAAACTGCTGGTTACGACCCACAAGCAGGTCACAGAATTTAATAGTTCATGACTGGCATTTTTCAGCTGAAACAGAAAACCACCTAGCAGCATAGAAAATAGAAAGCCTTGCATATAGAAAGTGCTACTGCATGAAACTCTGCATATATACATGGATAGGAGTGTTCGGTTGAAAAAGAAAATGACTCTCTCCTTGTGGGTCCCACAGAAAAAAATAAAGTTTGGAAGCCTCTGATCTAGCTACTTCCATCCTATCAACCACGAGGAAATGGAGACCAGAGAAGCAGCAGAACCTACACCAGGAGGATGAGATTGGCTTCCAGTCCATGCAGTCATCAGTCTTCTCTTCTAAGCAGTTCTAGCTCTGGACACAGGTGTCTGGTTTGCTGGACACTAAGTAGCTGGCTTATGCCCCCAAGAGCAGCATTCAAGTGGACTCTAGTGCACTGCAACCTTCACCAGCAGACTAAACCTTGGCACCGGACCTCCTGACTCCGACCAGGATGCTCTGAGAAAGACACGTGCTGCTCCACCAGGCTCACAGTCAAGCTGGGTGTGGCACAATGTGGACCAACTTCCACCTTGAGCACCTTCCTGTGGTCCTCCAAAGTGCCCGAAGACACCAGCAAGCTGTGGAGCCACTAGGCATGGGGTCTTCCTCTAGTAGAGACTCCAGCAAAGGAACGAGAGCTCCCTGTCCCACAGGCGCACCCTGCACCCACTGGGACAATGAAGACAGAGTGACCTTTGGGAGAACCTAAGACAGGTGAAAGGCTCCTTCTGATAGCATTATCTCACTCGATACAGAATAAAACCCTATGATACATGTGCGTATATAGGGCTTCCCAAGTGTTCCGTGGTAAAGAATCTGCCAGTCAATGCAGGAGATGCAAGAGATGCGGGTTCAATTCCTGGGTTGGGAAGATACCCCGGAGTAGGAAAATGGCCACCTGTTCCAGTATTCTTGCCTGGAAAATCCCACGGCATCGCAACGAGTTGGAAATGACTGAGTGACTGAACACACACACACACGGAAACCAAACCCACACACAAAGCCATCACTTCTACTATGTTTACCCTACTTTCAGCGCTTCATATATTCATATATTACTCAGTCTCACCATCAGCACAATAAAGTAGATGCTATCATAAACCATGGGGCTTCCCAAGCGGCTCAGTGGTAAAGAGCCTGCCTGCCAATGCAGGAGATGCAGGTTCCACCCCTGGGTAAGGAAGATCCCCTGGAGAAGGAAAGGGCAACTCACTCCAGCATTCTTGCCTGGGAAATCCCATGGGCAGAGGATGGGCTACAGTCCACGCGGTCTCAAAGCATTGGACATGACTGGGCGACTGAAAAACAGTTACAATCCCCATGCTGCAGGTAACACGCTGAGGGAAGAAAGGCTGCGTGACTTCTCAAGATCACACAGCTCACAGGTAGCAGAGCTGAGGCGTGAGTCCAGGGGCCCTTCCAGTGCAGCATCTCCCCCCGCATCCCGACAATTCCCTCCACTCTGCTGCTCATGAGTGGTTCCACATTCCAGTCCAGAAACAGACCCAGAGCAGTTCGATTCTTTGTACCGAGTCCACGCAGAGACTGTACTGGTAAGCCAGGGGATGGTCAGTGCATTTAAGGACAGGTGAGGCAGGACCATAATCATTGGGACAGACAGGAGCCCAGGCTGAAGACCCCCTGCAGCGCCACAGCTTGTGCCTTTAGGAGCTGCCTCAGGGGGAGGAGCAGAGGCTGTCAGGGAAGCAGCCTACGCGAGGAAGGCACTCACAGAGCTTAGGGACATGGCTATCCTAACTAGAAGAGGCATTTAAAAAATACCTGGGGGTCCAGTGGTTAAGACTCTGGGCTTCCAACGCAGGGGGCACAGGTTCAGCTCCTGGTGGATGAACTAAGATCCCACATGCTGCAAAGTGTGGCCAATAATAACAATAGTAATGAAATGTTATCATTTTTGACCACTACAAGCAGCCCAGGTAAGAGAGAGCTAAGAGCGCCTACTAAAATCTTTGAATTGGGGCTTATTAATTACAAGACTGGGGATCTGGAAAGGACCCTACAGCGCATGTGATTCGGTGCGCTCATTTACAGACGAGGTAGCCAGAGCTGCTGAGTGAACCGTCGCGCCCAAGGTCACACAGCCGGTAAGTGACAGAGATGAGACGAAAACCCGGGGGCCCGAGTTGGCGCTTTGAGGGTGTGTCCATGGTGATCTGTTGCATGCTGAGCCTGCAGAATGAAGACGTGCTGATCTGGACGTGTAGAGCCCGGTCCACAGCTAATAACACCACATCCTAACAATCCTGGGATCCTAGGAGAGGTCAACCGCCCAAATTTCCACCAGAGACTGTGCCAGCCTCCCGGGTATTCAGATTTTTAAGTTAGCACCTGAATTTTGTGTGACTGATTTCAGCACCCATCAGAAGCAGCTTCTAAATTTAGAATTAACAACGGAGGCAGTCTGTTGCACAAAAGTATACTTCCTCGGAAGATGTCAGAAACAGTAAAATTGACAAACATAAAACAGTGTCTTCATACCTTAATCATATTGAGCTGCTGCAAAAATAGTCTCTTAAACAAAACTCTAACCATAATATCCTTCAAAATGTACTACAGTAGTCAAGGACTATCCAGAGTTGTTTTTTTCTTTTTTAAATGAATATTCAGAAGTGTCCTCTCCGTATTTTCTCACTTGCCAACACAACCGTCTAGATTTGGCAGTTACTCCTAGACACTTGTCGTTATCCAATCTACAGCTTTAGTAATTAATCTTATGGGGTACGAAGCTGCACTTTATGACAAAACTCACCTTTGTGGAAGCCGAAGCTTCTATTAATTTTAATCACCTCGTCTTTTGCCTGTTCCAATTAGTTGCTGATACTCACACCACACAGGTCTTTCCTGCACTCTGCATACTCAGCTGGACCCGGAGGAGGGAGGGGGCTTTCTCGGAGGAGAGCTCCACCGAGGAGACGGTGCAGAGCAATAATGCAGTGGGACTCACAACTGATGTTTCCATGCAACCTTGCATCAAAATGCCTTATCACCCCTTGCCAGAACACACAGAAAAAATTACTCTATGCCCTGAAATTTTCCATTCTTGGTCTCAGCCCAAAGGTGACTTTTTTATTTTTAAACTTGAGCAAAAAAAAAAAAAAAAGTTCAACTATTTTTGATTCATGCCTGGGCTAAAGAAACACACTTTGTTCTTGTTCAAGCAAGGTAAGATTTAAAAAAAAAAAAAAAACATGCAGGTAGCTCAAACAGCTAAGCTTCAAAAGCCCAAGCATTCCAACCAACTAGGATTCAGAGCGGCAGCACCTTTGCTAGAATTGCAAAACCAACAATCAATCGCCAAGGTGAAAGGAAGATGGGATTCCATTTTCTATATACCTTGGCTTCAGTTCCACTAAAGACTTCTTTAAAGGACCACATGGAATCCTGAGCATGTTAAGCTGGCTGGTAAGGGCTGAACCTTTTTTTCCCTTTTCTCTGGGTGCTAAGGAAGCCCAAGGGCTCATTCAATTCCAAGGAGAGCGGGCAGGCCCCTGACTGCCTCTGACCCCAGGCCTTGTTCATCTGCTTTCTGCTCATCTATCCTATCGAAGCCCAGTCCTCTATTCCTTCTGTCTAGCCCCATCAGCTATTCCCGGTCGCCATGGAGGACACAGAGTGCCTGGATGAGAAAAATTAGACAAACAATCACCCTTTCTCCTAACCAGCCCGGGGCCCCCCATGCACCTTGCTGCTCCTTAATGGATGCCCTGGGTTTTGGCTGCAAGATTCTCCTCTTCACTCTCTCATCCTGCTCTAAGATACACCTGACATACACAGCAGGTCCAGCAGAGCATCTACGGTAAAACTTATGGACGAAGCTGCACTTTATGACAAAACTCACCTTTGTGGAAGCCGAAGCTTCTATTAATTTTAATCACCTCGTCTTTTGCCTGTTCCAATTAGTTGCTGATACTCACACCACACAGGTCTTTCCTGCACTCTGCATACTCAGCTGGACCCGGAGGAGGGAGGGGGCTTTCTCGGAGGAGAGCTCCACCGAGGAGACGGTGCAGAGCAATAATGCAGTGGGACTCACAACTGATGTTTCCATGCAACCTTGCATCAAAATGCCTTATCACCCCTTGCCAGAACACACAAAAAAAATTACTCTATGCCCTGAAATTTTCCATTCTTGGTCTCAGCCCAAAGGTGACTTTTTTATTTTTAAACTTGAGCAAAAAAAAAAAAAAAAGTTCAACTATTTTTGATTCATGCCTGGGCTAAAGAAACACACTTTGTTCTTGTTCAAGCAAGGTAAGATTTAAAAAAAAAAAAAAAACATGCAGGTAGCTCAAACAGCTAAGCTTCAAAAGCCCAAGCATTCCAACCAACTAGGATTCAGAGCGGCAGCACCTTTGCTAGAATTGCAAAACCAACAATCAATCGCCAAGGTGAAAGGAAGATGGGATTCCATTTTCTATATACCTTGGCTTCAGTTCCACTAAAGACTTCTTTAAAGGACCACATGGAATCCTGAGCATGTTAAGCTGGCTGGTAAGGGCTGAACCTTTTTTTCCCTTTTCTCTGGGTGCTAAGGAAGCCCAAGGGCTCATTCAATTCCAAGGAGAGCGGGCAGGCCCCTGACTGCCTCTGACCCCAGGCCTTGTTCATCTGCTTTCTGCTCATCTATCCTATCGAAGCCCAGTCCTCTATTCCTTCTGTCTAGCCCCATCAGCTATTCCCGGTCGCCATGGAGGACACAGAGTGCCTGGATGAGAAAAATTAGACAAACAATCACCCTTTCTCCTAACCAGCCCGGGGCCCCCCATGCACCTTGCTGCTCCTTAATGGATGCCCTGGGTTTTGGCTGCAAGATTCTCCTCTTCACTCTCTCATCCTGCTCTAAGATACACCTGACATACACAGCAGGTCCAGCAGAGCATCTACGGTGAAGGGAGTGTGTCCGTCCTTCTATGGGACTGCGTGGCACGCACGCGGTAAGGCCCCAGGTCCCAGTCCTGGGTCTGCCACTTATGACCTACGCGCCTCACCTCTCCGCAAACTGGAACTCAGCACGTCTGTCCTGCCTCTCCCCTACCATTATTATGAGAATCAGGGGAATCACAAATACGAGCATACATATAATCAGACCCCAATATAAACACCTATTCCTATTAATAGGCACATGGTGCAGCAGTGTGGTATGTTCCTCTAGGATAAAGTCCAAGACATACTGGCAACAAAGGAAAGTGAATTTTTCAGGGCAGAAAACAAGGCGTGAAAGAGAAAAACAGAACCTGGGATCCGTATGACTCCAGCAAAGGGTGAGTTCTCAGGGACAGAGCAATCTGTGAGGGCTTCCTGGAGCCTTCCTTATACACCCGTTGGAGTAGCTTTCATCACACTGACCACAGCTGCTTTGCTACATGCCCTTACACTAGACCAAGAGCTCTTCAAGGTCAGAGGATCTGTCTTGTATCTCTGTCTCTCCAGCCTCTTGCCTGCCCCCTGAGGAGTACTGAGTGAAAGGAAAAATGAATGGAACCCTGAAGAAACAAGAAACCTGGACACCTGAGAGAAGAGGGAACTCCAGTTAAGAATAAATGTGTCGTGAGGGCTTGTTCAGGGCGCTCTGTGCCCCAGGTCAGGTGTAACAGGGTTTGCTGGTTGGGAGGACAGATGAGGAAGGCGAGGTTGGGAAGGCAAGGCAGGGGCTGAGGGCAAAGGTCTTGGCTTTGTGACCAAGGAGCTCAGGTTTCTGAGTGCAGAGTGGAGGGAAGGGAGTTCATCGTGACATCATGAAATCAGCATTCAGGAGATTAATCTGGCAGCTGCGGAGGGCCGCCTGGAGAACGGAGTGAAGTAAACGAGGGAGCAGCCAGGAGGCAACTGTCATAACTCAGGCAGGTGGTGAGAGGGGCCGGGATGCCTCCGCCGCCCCGCCCCGTCACGCTTCTGGCAGCACCGGCTCCAAGACAGTGGGAGCCCCGTCAAGGGCCGCGCTCAGCGACCGCCTCGCTGGGCTGGACCTCAGATGTCCTCTCGTCCCCCGCCCGGCACCTGGCACCAGCTTCCTGCCAGGGGTCACCTTCCCCCTCTGAATCCCCGCAGCACGGAGCCAGTCCATTTTTAGATAACAGTGCCCGTAGTATGTGCTTCCTGAAAGGAGACGGGCCGCGAGGAGGCAGAGAGGCCTAGACGAGCTTTCTCTGCGGACTGCATTGCTCCCCAAGTGGCATCTTCTCCACAACTGAAGGTAACAGGCTGAAATGACAGTTAGGACTGCAATAGAAAGAGACAGAGGAAAAAGCATGCAAGAAAATGCCGGTGAGCTCAACCCACAGTAAAACCACGCTGAGAAGCACTGGGTTGGCCATAAAGTTCGTTCAGGGTTGTGTACCATCTTACAGAAACCTGAACAATGGCCAACCCAATAAATCCTGCGGGTTAAGGGTCGGGGGAGGGGAGCTCTGAGGTCAGAGGCCTTTGATTCCATTCAGCACAGCCACTTAGCGGCGTGGATTCTCTGTGAGTCAATTACCCCCATTTGTGTGTGTATGTGTGTGTTCAATCACTCCAGCTCTTAGCGACCCCATGGACTGTAGCCCACCAGGCTCCTCTGTCCATGGAATTTCCCAGGCAAGAATACTGAAGTGGGTCACCTTTTCCTACCGCCTCCCCACTGGGGTCTTTCCAACCCAAGGACTGAATCCACATCTCTTTTGTTTGTTGCATCAGTAGGCGATTCTTTACCGCTGCACCACCTGGGAAGATCAGCAAGGAACTAGAGTATGCCATTAACAGCAGATTCAGGGGCCCTGGCTCCCACTCTGGGGAGCAGGCCCTGGAGACTAAGTGTTTAGCATGCTCTCAAAGAGATTCTAAAGCACACTATTACTTGAGAGGGCCACTGAGCAAGGCTTCCGTTGGATCTATTAACATTATTTGACAGTGCAATTAAAGCAACGTTAATGATCATTCCCACGTGACAAACAGTCGCGAGAATGAAACGAGGTGACGGGTACAGGACTCAGCGCTGGGCCTGATGGACAGGTGCCCAGTCACTGGCAACCATCAGGGCACCGTGCCGGAGGCTGTCTGCTGAAACACAGACTGTCTCGAACACCTGAGGCTCATGAGCGAGGCCCGTGCACGGCAGCTGCTCCACAGCAGGTGTGGAGGTGTGAGCTCCTGCCCCCACTGGAATCCCAAGATGAAACGTGCCTCCCGACAGCCCCAAGCCTCTCCTCAGGAGGCACACAGACCACGTCCTGGCCTCTTCCCCCGTTCCACACCTTCGATACGGCAAGGCAGCTGCTGCGCCTCCACAAAATAAGTCTGTCCTCTAAATCTCTGTGCTTCTTTCTTGCTGCGCTTCTCTTATGTTCACCTGCTGCCCAGAGAAAACTAGGCAGCAGGCAAAGAAGAATTTTTAAACGAAATAGTCAAAAGAGGGCCTTGAAGAGTATTGCCTAGGAGACGGATCCCATGGGTTCTAAAGGCCTGTTTAAATGGAATCCCATGGACAGAAAGCTGCAGTCCTCTGGGAAATGCCTCCACATCGCAGCCCCAGGAGCCCAGTCCCAGGGAGGACAGGGGCTTCACGTCCCCCTGGTGTCCAGGGTAGCCACCCGAAAAGTCCCGCAGCAGGGACACTTCTCACCGCGCACAAATGCTGTGGGAAGCATTTGAAAATCAAGTTTCCAGTTTCTGCTGGCATTTCCTGAGTGTCCTGCTGCTGGCTGCAGCTGTCTCACGGAAGGCCGGTGACGTCATCCGCAGGCCTGAGCGCGCTGAGCTCCAAGGCTGGGCTGGGCCAGGGTCACTGCAGAGGGGGTCCTGCCATTTCCTCCCTGAGGCCAGCGCAGCTCAGGTTCAAGGCGGCCCTTCCCAGGTGGAATTCCCCTGTCACAATTTGGACTCACACCAGGAAAGATCCAGAAGCTTTCCCAAGGTCCAGGACAACCCCATTTGAAAGTTTCTGACACCTTAACTCGCTGCCAAGACTCCAGGCAAGCCCCTGCAAGACCTACCCCTCAAATGCCCACTCAACTCATTTCCCAGAGCGGGGGAAAAATTTTTCTTTTTCTTGCGTTTCTCTGCCAGAAAGAAAGGGAAGGGATGAGAGAGAAAAGGAAAAAAAGAAAAAAGGAGAAGAGAGCGAATTCGTGAAAAGCAAGTGCAAAGAGGAGGGAGAGGCGAAGGGGAAGGAGGGAGAGGGAGAAAGGCAGGAGGAAGAAGGGGACGTGCCTGCCCAGGTGCCTCCCATCCCCCCGCCTCCTCCCACAGTCTGAAGCCTCAGGCCCTGGGACAGTCCTGGCAGCCCCCGTCCTCCTGGAGTGCGGACTCAGAGGACAAGACCCAGGGTGCCTGCGGGCCACTGTAACAGATTGGGCCTGAGCCCTGAGGTCGAGCTCAAGTTCAAGGCAAAATTCAGATCTCCCAAGGGCTGGGATTAGGTTAATGGGGGATAGGATTTGCAGGCTGTATCTGACTAAAATCCGTATCTGTCAGCATATCAACCACACTCAGGCCCATCTCGAAGTCAGAACCCTGCCATCCACCGCCGCCCCAGGATGGGAGGCCTGCAGCCAGAGCCTCGATACCCGGCACTGAAGCCTCTGGCTGGTGGCCTGACTTTCAGCCACCCAGGCCCCTCCTTACAGAGCCCCAGCTTCTGGATGAATATGCGTAGCGCCTGAGCACATCCAAGTCCCCCCGGGGACTCTCGGTGATTACGACACAGTCCCTTCATTCATCTGAGGAGCTAATTTAATTAAACAGGCAACTCCAGGACCCTTCCCCAGGGAGAAGAAGGTGGGAGAGAGATGCAGTCTCCAGAATTCAGGGATGTGCAGGGAAAAGGAAAGTCTACATGAACCTTCAGAGCAAACCTGTGGTCAGATTACACAAGAGGCACCCCAGGACCTGAGAGGTGCCGAAGAAACCCAAGGTCACACAGTCACATGACATGAAAGCCTGCCTGGGTTCCACATCTCTTTCCTTCCTAATGCGTTATAAGGCATTCAGTGGTACAAAACCGTGCAAATGAACCTTTTTTTTTTTTAACCTAGTGGGGTTTTTTTAGGGATTTTTTTTTGGCCATTTCTATTGATCTTTCATTTATTTATTTTCATCCATCTTTGTTCTTTGGCCCATATGGGCCTCCCATCGCAGTGGCCTCTGTTGTCGCAGAGCACCAGCTCCGGGCGCATGCGCTCCAGAGCTCCGGCTCGGTAATTGGACACATCGGTCCAGCCGCTCCGGGGCACGTGGGATCTTCCCAGGCCAGGGATTGAACCGGCGCCTCTTGCACTGCAAGGTAGTGTCCTTACCCACTGGACCACCAGGAAAGCCCCAAATTAACCTTTTTAATGTTGCCCTTGATGCAGCCTAATTCAAAATTGTTATCTTGTTCCTAATAAGTGTTCCTGATGGGAGCGCATACCTAATGCTGAAGAGTATATGTTCTGTTTCAGTTATTACATTTTTCATTCCTGGATGTTCTTTTTTTCTTCAAGTATCTGTAGATTTTTAAATTAGTGTTTCCCACTCATTTTTTTCAACCACTTGTTTTACTTGATTAATAATGACATGATATATCCCATTGGTCTTGTATCTGAAACCCTTGAGGGGTCTGACTCTTTTGTTTGTTCTCTCTGCTGACTGTCATTCATGGCCACTTGCTTCCTCGTTTGTAAGTGAGGATAAACACTTGGGTCACAATGGCTGGGTTTTCCCTACAGGAATCTTTCAGGCTCGAGCTACAAGTACAGCCCTCCAAAGATGATTCTCATTTGATAACGACAGACAGAATGCGGTGCTACCAACCCCAAATTATATAAGGTTAATTTCACAGCTAGGGTTTCTCGAGCCACACAGGTAATACAAATTCAAAGGTGAACTGCATGAACACATACGACGACAGATTCTCACAGGAGACACTGCTTCATCCTCCCAGCCACCAGCAAGTCCAAGTCAAAACAGGTAAGTCCCCTTGTCTCTTTCCTTGGCTCTCTCTGGCAGGTGCCTACCGACTACCTGTTCACTGAGGATGGAGTGCCCCTGGAGGGGCTGGTCTTATGCAGAAACCTCATTTCCAACGTCCCACCCAGCAAGTACCTAACATTTGATCTCTTGGGCCTTGGTAAAAGCCACACGTTCAGTTCTGGCTTAAAGTCTGGCAAGCCCTCAGCCTGATTTCTTCTAGACATCACCAAGTATTTCTCAGAGTTTGCCCCTGTGCCATTTCCTGCAGCTAAGTGAACACTGGATACGCCTTTCTCTAGTCTCAGAAGCCCACAGTTCCCAGGGCCCTCGAAGGGAGAAGCTTTAAAAACTTTGAAGTTCTGAAGCCTTTGCTGGGAAAGAGAAAAAGCTGCCACAGCAGAGAGGTTTTAATGACCTACAGGACTAATCGCAAGGGAGAAAAGCGCACACCAGCGTGCAGTCAGCAGTTTCGAAGAAGGGGCAGCTGAATATTTTAAGGGAGGAAGAACAAAGAAAAAGGAAATAGTAAAACAGAGCAGAGGAGATGTGAGAAGAATCCACAGCAAATGCAGAGACCTTCCTCTCTCTCTTATTGTATTTAGCTTTGTTATTCCTCATCTGCAGCTCAGCAAAATAAAGTGACACATTTTCAGCCAACACAGACACACACATGATGTGGGCCTTTGTTACAGTTGGAAAAAAATGCATAGGTAGAGACAACAATTCAATTTTCTAAAGAAACCACACCAAACATCTTACTTACACCTATGGACCCCTCTAGTTTCCAAAATGTTTTCATGGCCATCAGTCACGTCTAACCCCACAAACCCCTCTGAGCCTCATTGTGCAGCTGTTAACAGACAACGTTCTGATAACCGGTCCTCTACATTTACTGCCACTTGGCACTCCTTCCTCCCAATAAGCATTCATTGATTAATCAATAACACAGTCACACACATGTGTGCACAAATATCTCTACAGGTCAACAACCCCTTCCCCCAAACCTGGGGGCTGGATGTGTTTTAGAATTCTATCTCAGATTTTAGAAAGTTAACCATGTGTTCCTGTGGGATTTGGGCTACATGCTCCAGCCACATGCACCCCCATTTCTGCAGGGAGCCATCCAGCTCTCCAGACTGAGCTGGGTAAACAAAGACCAGCAGCAGCCGCACAACAGCTGAGGGCAGGTTTGCCTCTAGATTATGTAAAAACTTCACTTTTCAGAGCTTTGGAATTTTGGAATTGTGAACAAGGGGCTGTGAACCCAGATTAATGAATTTTCCCTTGAAATGCCTACACTGACATTCCCCATCCCCAAATCTTGGGACAAAGTCTCAGAGTCCATCCTCTGGTTCTCAGAAGAGGCAGAAAAGACCAGTGACCAGGACAGCCGCCAAGCCCTGGGATAGGCAATGGCTCGAGAGAGCTCGGTAATTAGACTCATTCAGCCGTGAGCACATCGCTTCTCAGTCTTAACTGGATTTCCTCCACTCAGGCTGGGGATGCAATGAGATGGATCTAATCCAACAGGCACAACACAAGGGAGAGAGTGACCATCAAGCAAAATACAAGTAGTACCTGCCTTCTGAGATGAGGCCACACCTGCCTGTGGTTTTCGTCCTGGTCTACAACTCAAGTGTTCAGTAATACTGTACAGGACCCTGTCTTAAATCACATCTACAATGGCCACCTAGTGTTACCTTGGATGTCTGGACCACAGTTACTCTATTTTGACTTTCAAATGCATTCCTCTCAATGGACAAAGCAGATGTACCCTGCATGTTTGATAGGCTATAGAACAAGCCACTCTGGTCACTAAGCAAGGTTTAAGTTAAACCATGTATAGGCCAGAATGACTTCTCCACACATGAAAGTTGCCCCATCCATTTCCCTTCTGAGTGTAAGGCTTTTCATAGACCAGAGTATATGTGCCTCCAAGCCAGGGTGAATGCTACTTGCTGGCCCTGGGTCCAGGCCATGTTCCTTGGTGCTTTGTTGCTAAGTTATATTCAGTTCTTTTACAACCCCATGGACTATAACCCACCAACTGACCATGGGATGTTTCAGCAAGAATATGGGAGTGGGTTGTCATTCCCTGCTCCAGGGGATCTTCCTGACCCAGGGATTAAGCCTGCTTCTCCTGTCTGGCAGGTGGAGTCTCTACCACAGAGCCCCCTGTGCTAGACTGCCTTCATAGTTGCCTAATTTGAGAGAAAACCAGATACTTGAGTGAACAAGCTCAGAGGTATGCTGACGGGAAGCATCTTGAAGGCATACATTTTATCAATCACACCCAATGGTCGAGCACCGTGCATGTGCTTTCAGCAGTGGTGACGCATCATGAGTGGCTATACGCTGTGACAACTTCACTAGAGAATTCTCTCTCCATCTTGAACATCAGGCAAAACTATGGCAAACACAGGAACTGTCACAAATCTAGAATTAGAATTTCACATCCGTTGAAACACATATTTTTCTCTCAAAAATTACCCTCAACTCCACCAAACATAGCCAAATTACAACGAATCTGTTCGCAAATAAATCTGGTCAATTGACTACCTAGCTTGCTCCAAACTGCCTATGATGGAATTCCTCAGAAGACATCTCAGACTGAATTTACAAAAGGTCTCTCAAGGTCAGGAAAGTCGTGCCAAAAGACTACCATGATGCTCTTCCTCAGTGGATTTCTCTCTTAGAGAGGTCCCCAAAATATTAAAATTCCTGCACATGTCATGAAACAGTCTTTTCCGTTCACCTGGGAAGGCTGCTTGGAACCCAAGAGTCTCTAGCTTCTGGAGGGGTGAGGAAAACAGAAAAGAAAAATGTTTTCAATTCTACCCACAGGTTTGGTTTACCCGATCATGGTAACTGATCACTAGTTTGAAGGAAAGGGCTTCTCTGTATTTGGAAAACAGACAAAACCCAGTAATATTCCAGACAAAAATCATAAAAAGTTATAACTGCATGGACCAGTCCACTCAGTAACCAATCCTTTTAACTTTTTGTGAAGCCATCAGGTTTTCCACTAGGATTCTTTTCTTTCTTACCCAATTCAGCAGTATAATCTGAAATGGATCAGAGACCTGTCCTTGTCAAAAGGCTTCTTATGAACCTTCCTGAAGATGAAGCACTTTTGCAAAAATACCCAAGTACCACTGTCTATACATGACAATAGACTCTGAAAGGTGGTTAAACACCCGGTTACAATGTGACTGATAAAAGAAACTTGATTATAATAACTAGAAATATGACTGATTATAATCTTAGCATTTAGAAAATGTTAATCTCTGGCAAAAACGAAGACGCAAGTAATTGTTAATGTTTGTCATACCAGCATTTCCTGTTTGGAAAAGTTATGCTTTAACCTTCCTCTCCTATGAAGGCAAAAGTAGGTAAACTTAAACCCATCCAGCAGTGCATGTTCCAATATTTTATCATATTTGAAATAACCCAGCTAGTTAATGAATTCTCTTCATTTAACTTCATTTACTTTCAAGTTACCACAGTCTAGAGAAACTATCATAGACAGACATTCCCCAGACATAAATATACGGGCTTCCCAAGGTAGTCCGATGGTAAAGAGTCCACCTGCCAATGCAGGAGACACAAGAGATGTGGGTTCAATCTCTGGGTTGGGCAGATGCCCTGGAGTAGGAAATGGGAACCTGCTCCAGTATTCCTGGCTGGAAGATCCCATAGACAGAGGAGCCTGGTGGGCTACCGTCCATGGGGTTACGAAGAATCAGGCACGACTGAGCAACTGAGCAAACAGAACAAACATAATTATTCCTATAGAGTTTTAAAAGACTTCTCTCATTTTTCTTCACTCTTAGAGATCATCTAAGATCTTAAAATTCCCAAGAGCCCAGGTAGATCATTTACAAGAAGAGAAACACCAATTCCATCCAAAAAGTTGGCTTAACCAATTACCACAGGCTCACTTGGATACCACAGCAGAGCTACCTGGGGCCACTGTGCTCCAGATCTATTGGTGGCCCTCATCCATCAAGGACAGTCACACAGGCCCCACAAACGAGTGGACAGCCACCCTGCGATTTCCCCTGCAACCTTTGGGCTCCATGTGATCGTGAAATGAAGCAGGTCCCTCCTCACCACGCCCTCCACCTGCCTTTTGTCTGCAGGGAAATTTCTGCCAAAGAATAAGTTTAATCAGAGTAGTGAGATAATGCAGAAGAGAAATGTTCAAACAGGATGTCAGTAAGCATAGTCCACCGTTCCTTAGCAAGGGCTACAGATACTGTACTGAGCCCTACTCTGTGAGCGATTGTACTGAAACCCCCACCACGTGGAGAAGTTAACTACATGATGGCCAGACTGTAGCCTTGACATCAGCCGCCACAATTCTAAGAACTGACGTCAAAGCAATGGGAACAAACCGACTCTGGACCTGAAGATTAACTGTACTTAAAACAGTCACGATGACCCTGGTGAGGCCAACATATGACCAATTTCAAGACGACTGTCAGAGCTGATTGTGTTGTTTCTACGGGTAGCTCCCTCTGTCGAGAAAGGCTCTTTTCCACTGGTTGTCCGTGGGGGAGAATCAACCTTGGGGCAGGAATTCACCTTGCCCTCGAGCCGCCCAGACTCCAAAATAAAGCTAACTTGCCTTGCCACCAACTTTGCCGCCTTACTGGCTTTTGAAGAGTGAGCAGCTGGATCCCACCTTTAACAACATTAGTGAACCACCACCCAGGGATGACCCCTCCGACTCTGGGACACCACTTGTCAGTGGACGGCTCCCACAGCGTTCCCTTTCCCAGTCCTTAGTTTCCAGCACTTCAGCGCTCAAGGGAATTTCCTCCACCTCGGGGCTGACCCCAACAATCAACGGGCTGTACCCGCAGGCCGGCAAGCCTTATACCCGTCCAAAGACTGATGTAAGAGCCCCGAGTCCGCAACAGAGGCACTGACGGTTTAATGAATGGGGAGAGCTTACCTATCTAAAGCAAGGTCCTGGAGGGACAACCCACAGTGTGCAGCAGACAGAGAGCAGAACACGGCGGCCGGCTCCTCTCGGCGGGCGGGGCAGACGGAAGACGCCAGTTATCAGTGATTGACATCAGGTGGGCTCATCAGTTACTAGGGAAACTAACAGAGGGGCACACCCCTCACTGCCCCTTTGGTAAGTGACAGGTGGAGATGCTCCGATCTAAATACCAGAGCGATCCCTTAGCTGGGGCTGGGGGCCAGCCTGCAGGAAGATCAGGTGCAGAGGGTGGAGGGGAAACACAGAGAGCACATGAACAGCCATCTTGGGTGAACATCATACACTGCTAGATGATCTCCTGCGAATCCTTTCAGAACAGCTATCCTGCGAATTATTTTTCTGGTGCTACATAATCCAGGCATTCTGTATTAAGTCATTCCCAACTAGAAATCAAGAAGAGGTTTCACTAAGCTCTTTGTTTTTCCAAATGTGCTTTAACCATCAGGACCTGATTTCTCATTCTGTCTCTGCTGCTCACTCACTGCGACCCCCAGGCATGTACCAAACCTCTGGGTGTGGTTTTCCCATCTGTGAAATGCAGAGGTTGACCGTCACAGACCCCTGAAAGCAAGAGTCAGACACGGCTTAGACACGCAACAACAACAACAGCAATGGATTCAAATGGGGGAAATAACAGCACATAGTTTACAGGGTGGTCGTTGAAGATCGTATGAAGTAACACTCAGAACAGCACCTCCAGGTGCATGGGAAGTACCATGTAATCTCATGCTTTAACATTAGATTACGATCACATTCCACACTTGGTTTTGAACCCAGCATCTAATGCACATGCAGCTTGCCCTTTTGCAGTTGGAGCTAACAGCTTTTTCCACGAGCCCCTAGGTGCTGGCCCCCACAGGGCCTGGGGCTAGAGACCATAACCACCACCCTCTCCCCTGCCTTGTCCCAGCCCTTGGAAGGCTCAGCTCACCCCTCCATAAATTACAGCCAGAACTCTGTGTTTGTTACCCAGCTTCCTGGGAGACGGGCGCTGGCATAGCAGAGGGATTACTCGGGGTAAATATTTCTGTAAACTTCCTTCTGGCCACCACCAGTGCTCATAGCGAGGGGCCCCAGCTCCCCAACAACCCTCCCATTCTCTTCCAAGTGAGGCTGGGATGGGACAGACTTCATCATCTCCCCAACACTGAACAAAAGGAGCCCCCAAAGCAGGCCCTGGAGGCCACGAGGGGCAGCTTGCACTGGGCTCTCAAGGAACGAGCTGCCTCCTTCCCCAAACAAAGCTCCTGCAGCAAGCAGAGGATCGCCTTTACAGCACTTAGAACTTGGACCAGCCAGCCTCCGCGTTACAAGTCCTCCCTGAGGCCATGGTGGACACCCAGTCCTGCCTCCTCCCAGTACAGGACCCACAGCGGCACCTTTCCTGACCGATGGAAGGCTGTCTCCCGTGTGCTTTCCCAGGTCCCAGTCAGCACACGGGAGGCTCCAAATGAGCCACCAAAGTTGTGCTTTAACCATCAGGACCTGCTCTTTGTTTTTCCAAATGTGCTTTAACCATCAGGACCTGATTTCTCATTCTGTCTCTGCTGCTCACTCACTGCGACCCCCAGGCATGTACCAAACCTCTGGGTGTGGTTTTCCCATCTGTGAAATGCAGAGGTTGACCGTCACAGACCCCTGAAAGCAAGAGTCAGACACGGCTTAGACACGCAACAACAACAACAGCAATGGATTCAAATGGGGGAAATAACAGCACATAGTTTACAGGGTGGTCGTTGAAGATCGTATGAAGTAACACTCAGAACAGCACCTCCAGGTGCATGGGAAGTACCATGTAATCTCATGCTTTAACATTAGATTACGATCACATTCCACACTTGGTTTTGAACCCAGCATCTAATGCACATGCAGCTTGCCCTTTTGCAGTTGGAGCTAACAGCTTTTTCCACGAGCCCCTAGGTGCTGGCCCCCACAGGGCCTGGGGCTAGAGACCATAACCACCACCCTCTCCCCTGCCTTGTCCCAGCCCTTGGAAGGCTCAGCTCACCCCTCCATAAATTACAGCCAGAACTCTGTGTTTGTTACCCAGCTTCCTGGGAGACGGGCGCTGGCATAGCAGAGGGATTACTCGGGGTAAATATTTCTGTAAACTTCCTTCTGGCCACCACCAGTGCTCATAGCGAGGGGCCCCAGCTCCCCAACAACCCTCCCATTCTCTTCCAAGTGAGGCTGGGATGGGACAGACTTCATCATCTCCCCAACACTGAACAAAAGGAGCCCCCAAAGCAGGCCCTGGAGGCCACGAGGGGCAGCTTGCACTGGGCTCTCAAGGAACGAGCTGCCTCCTTCCCCAAACAAAGCTCCTGCAGCAAGCAGAGGATCGCCTTTACAGCACTTAGAACTTGGACCAGCCAGCCTCCGCGTTACAAGTCCTCCCCTGAGGCCATGGTGGACACCCAGTCCTGCCTCCTCCCAGTACAGGACCCACAGCGGCACCTTTCCTGACCGATGGAAGGCTGTCTCCCCGTGTGCTTTCCCAGGTCCCAGTCAGCACACGGGAGGCTCTCCCAGGCTCTAGGAGTAAGTGAGTCTACACATCTACCCAATTTACAGTTGAGAAAACTGAGACTTAAAACATGGGTCTAAAGCACTGGTTCTCAATGCTGGCTGCACATGAGCCTCACTAGGCGAGCTTCTGATGCTCCTAACATCCCTGCCATACCCAGATGCTCTTCATGAACCAGGTGTTCCCTTCATTTTTCTTGCCAATTGATTCCAGTGTGCCGCTGGGATTGACAGCCCGTGCTCCAAGTTCTCCATTTCAGTGCTTCTGAACCTTCCTGGAGGACCGGATCCACCCTAGGAGGCCTCTGAGGATTTGCAGAGCCTGAGGATTTGCATTTCTAACAGGTGAGGCTGATGCTGCTGGTCCAGGGAGAAAGTTCTAGGCTCCCCAGTGACCCAGTGAGAGAAGCAAAACTTTGAGAGCCAGGCTCAAAGCCTGTAACAGCCTGAGCTTTCTCAGCAGTGAATTGGTAAGAGTGGCCTGGCTTAAGGAGCACTGGCCTATAACTGGGTTCCCCCAATTTCCATGCCCGTAGCTGACATCTTGCTAAAAAGCAGATGGGGGCTCGGAAGGTATGGGATGGTCTCCATGCCGCATGCCTGGACTAGCTCGCCTAATTCCAGGTGGGAGCTCTGCCCAGGCCTCTCCCTTCAAGCAGACACGGGCCCAGCAACTTGCCCTTTCCCTAAGGAGCTTAGCCTCCTTGACTCTTCCATCTGGTGTCCTTGCTCTGAGGCACAGGATAAAGTGAAGAGAGCCCCACTCCCGGGAGAGCTCCCAGGTGTCCTGTCCCACTTCTAGCGCCCTGGCCTCTCCATACAAAGCAAACCACCCCTGTCCCTTTAGCTCCTTTTCCTATGTCACAACCAACACAACTCTCGTTTGAGATGTGGTTCCTCGTACCCACCACCTGCCGTGTCCAGGACTAGGCACCTCAGAACCCAGTTGAGGCCCAAGGTCATAAACACAGGAAGCAAAAACAGTCTTAAGAGATGGTTCAAAAGTACAGAGTGGACACCCAGTCCTGCCTCCTCCCAGTACAGGACCCACAGCGGCACCTTTCCTGACCGATGGAAGGCTGTCTCCCCGTGTGCTTTCCCAGGTCCCAGTCAGCACACGGGAGGCTCTCCCAGGCTCTAGGAGTAAGTGAGTCTACACATCTACCCAATTTACAGTTGAGAAAACTGAGACTTAAAACATGGGTCTAAAGCACTGGTTCTCAATGCTGGCTGCACATGAGCCTCACTAGGCGAGCTTCTGATGCTCCTAACATCCCTGCCATACCCAGATGCTCTTCATGAACCAGGTGTTCCTTCATTTACTTGCTAATTGATTCCAGTGTGCCGCTGGGATTGACAGCCCGTGCTCCAAGTTCTCCATTTCAGTGCTTCTGAACCTTCCTGGAGGACCGGATCCACCCTAGGAGGCCTCTGAGGATTTGCAGAGCCTGAGGATTTGCATTTCTAACAGGTGAGGCTGATGCTGCTGGTCCAGGGAGAAAGTTCTAGGCTCCCCAGTGACCCAGTGAGAGAAGCAAAACTTTGAGAGCCAGGCTCAAAGCCTGTAACAGCCTGAGCTTTCTCAGCAGTGAATTGGTAAGAGTGGCCTGGCTTAAGGAGCACTGGCCTATAACTGGGTTCCCCCAATTTCCATGCCCGTAGCTGACATCTTGCTAAAAAGCAGATGGGGGCTCGGAAGGTATGGGATGGTCTCCATGCCGCATGCCTGGACTAGCTCGCCTAATTCCAGGTGGGAGCTCTGCCCAGGCCTCTCCCTTCAAGCAGACACGGGCCCAGCAACTTGCCCTTTCCCTAAGGAGCTTAGCCTCCTTGACTCTTCCATCTGGTGTCCTTGCTCTGAGGCACAGGATAAAGTGAAGAGAGCCCCACTCCCGGGAGAGCTCCCAGGTGTCCTGTCCCACTTCTAGCGCCCTGGCCTCTCCATACAAAGCAAACCACCCCTGTCCCTTTAGCTCCTTTTCCTATGTCACAACCAACACAACTCTCGTTTGAGATGTGGTTCCTACGTACCCACCACCTGCCGTGTCCAGGACTAGGCACCTCAGAACCCAGTTGAGGCCCAAGGTCATAAACACAGGAAGCAAAAAAACAGTCTTAAGAGATGGTTCAAAAAGTACAGCAGTTAGGATTCCACACTTTCACTGCCAACGGCCGGGTTCTGAGCCCTGGTTGGAGAATTAAGATCCCACCAGAGGCACAGCACCGCCAAAGAAAATAACTCCATAAAATTTTTTAAAAAGACAGGGCACCCTGGAGCCCAGGAGGAGAGAAGCTGACAGCTAGACAAAAGGACTGCAAAGGAAGACCCCCCATTTTCAGGCTTCCACCCTCGGTCTGCCCCATTCTCCAGGGGACATAACTACATCAGCCTGCAGATGCTGTGTCCCAGCTCATGTCCCAGGAGAAGAAGAGAATTAACCACAACAAATTCCACTGTTTAAGAGACACAGTACTAGACAGTGTGCTAAGTGTTCTACAGGCAATCTCTCATTAACCCTGCCCCAGTCCCCCATAATAATGCTCACTATTATGGGGTACTATTAACAGAAGAAGGATGGAGACATGCACAGGAAGCAGCATGCCTGACAGAAAGTAACAGAACTGCAAAGTCACCTACACTCTTAACAGCCACACAGACCCACATCACCAAGAGCTGGGAGGGCCCCACGCAGCGCTCTTCCAAGAGCAAGCATTCCACACACGACAGTCACTCCTGGAAAAGGGGAGTGTGATTATACCCCTGCCGTTTAATACAGTAATAAATAATCAACAGTGTTCTTACACTCACGATACCATGCTAAGATATATTAAGAGATATACCTAAGATATATTATTTTCTAAATAATATACATACATGTACATAGACTATATATTAATAATTATGTACTATAATAAGTATGTATAATAATGATTAAATACTTATATAGTGTTGGTCATTGAGGCATGTCCGACTCTTTGCAACCCCATGGACTGTAGCCCTCCAGCCTCCTCTGTCCATGGGATTCTCCAGACAAGACTATTAGACTGTGTTGCCGCTCCCTTTTCCAGGGTATCTTCCCAATCCAGGGACCGAACCTGGGTCTCCCGCACTGCAGGCAGGTTCTTTACCATCTGGGCCACCAGGGAAGCACAAATACTTACATAAATCTATGCGTAAAGTATATACTATACGGTCATTTAATTTTGTAGCATTCTTATTATGTACATATTAAGAAAGACATTTGCTTTATAGATAAGAAAACTTGAAGGACAGAGGGTTTGAACAACTTTCCCAAGAGCTCACAGATGTAAAAGTCAAGCTCTCACGGCCAGGTGCCCAAACCATGCTGGAGACTCCGGCTACCCCCGCCCCCTCCTCCCCACAACCTCCACTGCCGACATTGGCTTCCTCTGACTCCCTTATAAATTACAACCAAAGTTCAAGGCTTCCAGGTGCTTTCTGCACCCCCAAAGGCTGAGTCTTTGCAGGTACCTTGATAAATGCCTACTAATGAGCAAACAGGTGCTTCCACCCTCTGTATAGTTCCCAGCATGGCCAGTGGGCTATAATTAGCACAGCCTCCCAGGACGAGAGCTAAATTAAACTCAATTAAACCCACAGGAGAAGAGGCCAACAGCTTCGGACAGTGCCTCGGGCCACCAGGGCTGGAGCTAAGTTAAACCCCTAGGAGGAGAGGCCAACAGCTTCGGACAGTGCCTCGGGCCTCCTCCAGCCAAGAGCACCCATGAGACACAGGAGGTGACTCTTCAAGAAAACACCCTGCATCTGCCAGGGGCCTTTCTCTTGGGTGGTGTGTGGATCTACAGGGTTTCTCAATGGTCTGTCTCAACCCTGGGGGCTGATTTCTTCTGGCATTCCCTCCCACAAAAAATGAAAAGAATAATTTCTTTTTCTGAGTGTCAGGAGTCTGGGATTCTGGTCCTGGCTTTGCCTCTGATCAGCCCAGTGACCAAGGGACCCAACATCTCTGGGTCTCAGCAATGCCTCTTGAAATGGAGGGCTGTTGAGTCTGCAGCTGGCTGGCCAAGTCCCAGGGCTGAGATATAGGCCAGGAACATAACAAGCCCACGAAGGATACATGATGATCCTCTGTTTGCAAAGGAGGAAAACAGTACCCTCTGTGCAGTCAGACAGGTCCCTGCACTGAGAAAGGCCCCACACTTGGTGTAAGTCACCACCTTCATAGTTTTCGAGCAAGGCCCGCTTTGCCACTGCACTGGCCCTTGTAAGTCATGGCCCGCAACACTTGGTGTAAGGTCACCACCTTGCCTTTAATTTTGTAGCATTCTTATTATGTACATATTAAGAAAGACATTTGCTTTATAGATAAGAAAACTTGAAGGACAGAGGGTTTGAACAACTTTCCCAAGAGCTCACAGATGTAAAAGTCAAGCTCTCACGGCCAGGTGCCCAAACCATGCTGGAGACCCCGCAACCCCGCCCCTCCTCCCACAACCTCCACTGCCGACATTGGCTTCCTCTGACTCCCTTATAAATTACAACCAAAGTTCAAGGCTTCCAGGTGCTTTCTGCACCCCCAAAGGCTGAGTCTTTGCAGGTACCTTGATAAATGCCTACTAATGAGCAAACAGGTGCTTCCACCCTCTGTATAGTTCCCAGCATGGCCAGTGGGCTATAATTAGCACAGCCTCCCAGGACGAGAGCTAAATTAAACTCAATTAAACCCACAGGAGAAGAGGCCAACAGCTTCGGACAGTGCCTCGGGCCACCAGGGCTGGAGCTAAGTTAAACCCCTAGGAGGAGAGGCCAACAGCTTCGGACAGTGCCTCGGGCCTCCTCCAGCCAAGAGCACCCATGAGACACAGGAGGTGACTCTTCAAGAAAACACCCTGCATCTGCCAGGGGGCCTTTCTCTTGGGTGGTGTGTGGATCTACAGGGTTTCTCAATGGTCTGTCTCAACCCTGGGGGCTGATTTCTTCTGGCATTCCCCCTCCCCACAAAAAATGAAAAGAATAATTTCTTTTTCTGAGTGTCAGGAGTCTGGGATTCTGGTCCTGGCTTTGCCTCTGATCAGCCCAGTGACCAAGGGACCCAACATCTCTGGGTCTCAGCAATGCCTCTTGAAATGGAGGGCTGTTGAGTCTGCAGCTGGCTGGCCAAGTCCCAGGGCTGAGATATAGGCCAGGAACATAACAAGCCCACGAAGGATACATGATGATCCTCTGTTTGCAAAGGAGGAAAACAGTACCCTCTGTGCAGTCAGACAGGTCCCTGCACTGAGAAAGGCCCCACACTTGGTGTAAGTCACCACCTTCATAGTTTTCCGAGCAAGGGGCCCGCTTTGCCACTGTGCACTGGCCCTTGTAAGTCATGCCGCTGGTCCTGCTGAAAGGCAAGTGTCTCAGGTCTCAAGGCTCACTGGTGACCCCAGGCATCGGACTCTAACACTTGCCTGTCCAACTATGACATAGTTAGAAATGACATCTGTGAATGCCTCCTTGATTCCAGGTTCTTAAGGCAAACCCAGGGCAGGCTCCAGGATCCATCTGACACCCACATCTCAACAAAGACTCAGGGGCCTGGGCCGATCAGCCCTGAGCCCAGATCGCCTCCTCCTACCTCTCTCTCCCTCCGTGGGGAGCAGGCACCCCGCCTCACATGGCCATCCTGTTTATTCCATGGTGACCTTGGGCTGGTGACTGGAACACTGCATGGGGGCCACAAGGAGGATAGCCTCAGAAGAACCACCTGCCCCATTCTGTCTGGCCCCGACTACAGATGCACACGGCCTTGGACAGGTGAAGGGAAAACTTCCAAGATATTTGAGTTTTAGGAGGGGTGGGAGAGATCCAGGACAGAGACTGGCTATACAAGCCCACAACTATCTTCCGTATCCAAGCAATCAAGAGAAAGTAAAACCTCTTTTTGAAAATTCAGTAAACCAGGGGACATGCCCTTGGGACAACGGAGCTGAGGTTCCACTTCTCATATTTTCAAGGGTTGAGAAGGTAGGCAATTTCTCCAGCAAAAGCACACGTGTCTCAACCCACCCCACCAGGGCCAAAGTGGGGGTCTAAAAACCTCAAGTTAGTGGGCTTGGGGTTGAATTCCCCAACCCCGGCCTCTTCCCAGCCTCGACACTAGCCTTGACAAGTCCCTTAGCCTCCTAGTTCCCCTCTGGGATTCTGGTCCTGGCTTTGCCTCTGATCAGCCCAGTGACCAAGGGACCCAACATCTCTGGGTCTCAGCAATGCCTCTTGAAATGGAGGGCTGTTGAGTCTGCAGCTGGCTGGCCAAGTCCCAGGGCTGAGATATAGGCCAGGAACATAACAAGCCCACGAAGGATACATGATGATCCTCTGTTTGCAAAGGAGGAAAACAGTACCCTCTGTGCAGTCAGACAGGTCCCTGCACTGAGAAAGGCCCCACACTTGGTGTAAGTCACCACCTTCATAGTTTTCCGAGCAAGGGGCCCGCTTTGCCACTGTGCACTGGCCCTTGTAAGTCATGCCGCTGGTCCTGCTGAAAGGCAAGTGTCTCAGGTCTCAAGGCTCACTGGTGACCCCAGGCATCGGACTCTAACACTTGCCTGTCCAACTATGACATAGTTAGAAATGACATCTGTGAATGCCTCCTTGATTCCAGGTTCTTAAGGCAAACCCAGGGCAGGCTCCAGGATCCATCTGACACCCACATCTCAACAAAGACTCAGGGGCCTGGGCCGATCAGCCCTGAGCCCAGATCGCCTCCTCCTACCTCTCTCTCCCTCCGTGGGGAGCAGGCACCCCGCCTCACATGGCCATCCTGTTTATTCCATGGTGACCTTGGGCTGGTGACTGGAACACTGCATGGGGGCCACAAGGAGGATAGCCTCAGAAGAACCACCTGCCCCATTCTGTCTGGCCCCGACTACAGATGCACACGGCCTTGGACAGGTGAAGGGAAAACTTCCAAGATATTTGAGTTTTAGGAGGGGTGGGAGAGATCCAGGACAGAGACTGGCTATACAAGCCCACAACTATCTTCCGTATCCAAGCAATCAAGAGAAAGTAAAACCTCTTTTTGAAAATTCAGTAAACCAGGGGACATGCCCTTGGGACAACGGAGCTGAGGTTCCACTTCTCATATTTTTCAAGGGTTGAGAAGGTAGGCAATTTCTCCAGCAAAAGCACACGTGTCTCAACCCACCCCCACCAGGGCCAAAGTGGGGTCTATCCTCAAGGTCATCAACACAAGACACTGAGCCCAGTGCATGGCCTTGGAGTTAGTGGGCTTGGGGTTGAATTCCCCCCAACCCCGGCCTCTTCCCAGCCTCGACACTAGCCTTGACAAGTCCCTTAGCCTCCTAGTTCCCCCTCTGTAAATAACCAAGTCCATCAGACAGGGTCGTTATGAGTCATAACATGTGTGTGCCTGTTCAGGAGCCTCACAATCACTAACAATTAGTATTAATATCATTATCTTCAAGCTGGAATTTACGAGCTAAAGGAAATGCACTGCAGCAGAGAGCTGCCTTGGCTTGGCCACACCCTACATCGTTCCCTTCTGGAATCCCCAAGACAAGTAAGCAGTGTTGCCCTCTCTTGACCAACTGCAAGGAAACACCTGCCCCCGCCAGGAAGCCACGAGCTTTCAGAGCCGTGCCCCTCTGGGGGACCTTGACCTGAGCCACTGAGGTCTTGGCAGACACCCAGGTGTTTGTTTCCATCTAACTGAGATTCTCAGCCTACTTTCTTTAACAGACTGCGACTGCTGAGTTATGGGCAGGGCCCCAAGGCAGGGGGCAAGCAGCCAGCAAGGGAGGCCCCATTTCCTATGTGCTTTGTTTGCACTCATGCCTGCAGCCCTATCTGCCAATTTTCAGGACAAAGAGGACTCTGGTGAGATAAGAAAATTCCAGTATCTCCATCCCCTCCTGCTTCAGTCCACAGCACTGTGGGTCTCCAACCCTCCTTTAGCTACACATTTTGCTCACAGCTCCAGACTGGCATGGTTAATGGACTTCTTGGTACCCATCTCATGAGCAAGGCTGCTCTGACCACTTGTAGCCTCGTCCTCGGGGTTTTGCCTGCTCCTCCTTGGTCTTGCGAGAAGAAAATGGCAGACCACTCCAGTATTCTTGCCTGGAAAATTCCATGGATGGAGAAGCCTTGAGAGCTATAGTCCGTGGGGTCTCAAATATACATATATATATGAGGCTTCCCTGATGGCTCAGTGGTGAGGAATCCGCCTGCAATGCAGGAGACCTGGGTTCCATCCCTGGGTTGGGAAGATCCCCCTGGAGGAGGGCACGGCAACCCACTCCAGTATTCTTGCCTGGAGAATTCCATGGACAGAGGAGCCTGAAGGGCTGCAATCCATGGGATCACACAGAGTCAGACACGACTGAAGTGACTAAGCAGCAGCAGCCTCGGTCTTGAGTCTGTGCCTCTGTTCCCTAGGACCCCAGGCTGGGTTTCTTCCTTTCAGCACCATGGCAGCCTGACCACAGCTGACTCCACTCTCAGCAACTGAAGGTCATCAGAAGCCCCGCTAATGTATCACAGACCAGGTTTCACAGGAAGACAGATAGGGACAGAGATGGCCATTGGAATCCAGGTCCTGAGAAATGCAGGCTTACCACTGCCTTGGTGGATACCATTTCTCACACAGGGATACCAGTGCAGAAGGCAGGACCTCTGGGAACTGGTCTAACACCAGGAGATTCTAGTCCCAAGAAGAAATAGCTCTACAAGGCTTGGCCGTGGAGCCCATGCCACTCTAATCTTCTAAGATCTAGTATCTGAGTAACGATACTAATCAGTTTCAGGACAAAAAGTCCATCTTGGATGGAAACTGCTCCATCATTCTCCAGTGACTTAACTTTCCCCATAGGCAGAGCAAGGTCAAGGTGAGTCCTGAGCTGTGAGGTAAGCTTCTTGGCTCTGTGGAAGAAGAAAGGGGTGCTGCCTCTTTAGTCTTTGCATTTCCAGTGAAAGCCCATCCTTGTCACCCACCTTCCAAGTTCAGCCTCAGCACTGGCCCAACAGGAAAGGCCAACACATCTAACTCCACTTCCTAAGGGCCTGGTCTCCAACCGTCCGTCTTGACCACACCCAGGGAGGAGCACACTGAAGAGGTGCAGACTGAAAAGGAATTTTCCATTTCTGCAACCCACTCCAGTATTCTTGCCTGGAAAATCCCATGGACAGAGGAGTCTGGCCAGCTCCACGAGGTCACAGAGAGTCAGACATGACTGAGCACACACACACACATCTATACTTTTTCCGATTCTTTCCCATAAAGGTCCTTGCAGAGCACTGAGTTCCCTGTGCTGTACATAGTTCCACGCTGCTTGTCTGTTTTGTACATAGTAATGTGTATATGTTAATCCCAGTCTCCTAATCTATCCCTGCCCTCACTCCTTTCCCCTTGGGTAACCATAAATTACAGAATGGACATCTGCACACCCATGTTTATAGAAGCAAGATCAATAAAGAGGCAACACATGGAAACAAATGGGCCATGTGTGCCTACATCCACTGTTTTGGGAGAGTGTTGATGGTTTTTCAATTCTGTGCCTTTCACTGGGCAGACAGCACTCCGTACACGGCTGCTGCCCTGCTGAATAAAGGACTGTACATTTTCCACACTGGAAAAATAAACATAAAAGGAATTTTCCACTTCTGAAAAGTCAAGTCTCGTTCACAAACAACAGGAGCAGGGGCTTCGTATATGGGATCGGGCGATTAACCTGATTCCTCTTTCATTTGTCATGCTTTATCATCCTTCACCAAGGACTTGATTTAGTGACAAGTGGTTGATTTCCTTAAGTGCTTAGCTCAGTTACAAAAACCCAGAGAGTGGGTCTTTGGTACCATGCATGCCTGTCTGCTAAGTCACTTCAGTCATGACCATCTCTTTTTGACTCTAGGGACTGTAACTCTCCAGGCTCCTCTATCCATGGGACGTTCCAGGCAGGAATACTGAAGTGGATGCCCATGCCCTTCTCCAGGGGATCTTCCCAGGGATCCAACCCACATTGCTTATGTTTCCTGCATTTGCAGACAGGTTCTGTACCACTAGTGCCACCCAGGGGGCCCCTTGGTACCATCCTAGTCAACAACTCAAGATCAGAGAACTGCTGTCAGACTACAAGCTGGGTGTTTTGTAGTTCTCTGAATGCCCTGGGCCAGGCCTGGTCCCCACTCTCCACTGCGCCTTCTCCCAGCAACAAGCACCAACACATGATAGGAACATTCATCTGTGAGCAGTCCTTATTTGCCTTGCCAGTCACAGAATGTGGACCGTTTGATTGTGCCATAAATGTCTGTAACAAAGGACGTGCTTCCTGGAGTCCAGGCCGTGGGTCACTCAGTTCCAGTCTTTATCTCTGAAACGGACACCAAAAAGTGAATTGGGAAATGACTTGACCACCTACTATCTCCTCAGAGGTGAGAGGTTTAACCCCATCCTTCAGATCCTGAGAATCCCGGCATACCGCTGTTTCTGTTTTGTACATAGTAATGTGTATATGTTAATCCCAGTCTCCTAATCTATCCCTGCCCTCACTCCTTTCCCCTTGGGTAACCATAAATTACAGAATGGACATCTGCACACCCATGTTTATAGAAGCAAGATCAATAAAGAGGCAACACATGGAAACAAATGGGCCATGTGTGCCTACATCCACTGTTTTGGGAGAGTGTTGATGGTTTTTCAATTCTGTGCCTTTCACTGGGCAGACAGCACTCCGTACACGGCTGCTGCCCTGCTGAATAAAGGACTGTACATTTTCCACACTGGAAAAATAAACATAAAAGGAATTTTCCACTTCTGAAAAGTCAAGTCTCGTTCACAAACAACAGGAGCGGGGGCTTCGTATATGGGATCGGGCGATTAACCTGATTCCTCTTTCATTTGTCATGCTTTATCATCCTTCACCAAGGACTTGATTTAGTGACAAGTGGTTGATTTCCTTAAGTGCTTAGCTCAGTTACAAAAACCCAGAGAGTGGGTCTTTGGTACCATGCATGCCTGTCTGCTAAGTCACTTCAGTCATGACCATCTCTTTTGACTCTAGGGACTGTAACTCTCCAGGCTCCTCTATCCATGGGACGTTCCAGGCAGGAATACTGAAGTGGATGCCCATGCCCTTCTCCAGGGGATCTTCCCAGGGATCCAACCCACATTGCTTATGTTTCCTGCATTGGCAGACAGGTTCTTTACCACTAGTGCCACCCAGGGAGCCCCTTGGTACCATCCTAGTCAACAACTCAAGATCAGAGAACTGCTGTCAGACTACAAGCTGGGTGTTTTGTAGTTCTCTGAATGCCCTGGGCCAGGCCTGGTCCCCACTCTCCACTGCGCCTTCTCCCAGCAACAAGCACCAACACATGATAGGAACATTCATCTGTGAGCAGTCCTTATTTGCCTTGCCAGTCACAGAATGTGGACCGTTTGATTGTGCCATAAATGTCTGTAACAAAGGACGTGCTTCCTGGAGTCCAGGCCGTGGGTCACTCAGTTCCAGTCTTTATCTCTGAAACGGACACCAAAAAGTGAATTGGGAAATGACTTGACCACCTACTATCTCCTCAGAGGTGAGAGGTTTAACCCCATCCTTCAGATCCTGAGAATTCCCCCAGAAGAGCCAGAACTCCGCAGTCCTCATGGCCCACCGCTGGCCTCCACCTACCTCCCCAGCGTCACCTCCAGCTCCCTCCGTGCACCCCACATTCCTGCCTGAGAGTTACATCCTTCACCCCCGACACTGCCCCGTCACTTACCCACTCCGGCCCTTTGCATTCTTCTCTCACCCAGAATCTCCCTCCCTAACCTTTCGTGACCTGTCCCTCTATACCCTGAAGGTGCACTCGCCCCCTCTAAAATCTCCACAGCACATCTCTGGTGCTCAGCCTATACTTCCCAAGCTCACCTGCGAGATGATGGCGGGGCAAGGGGAGTGAACCGCATGCCTGCCCTCAAGCCGCTCACGCTCTGGCGAGGGAGGTGAGCCGACAGGTGAATCACAGCTCCCCCGGGTGAGTGCTGGCAGCACGTGGGGCCACAGCCCAGACCAGAAGCTCTGGTGTCCTGCTCCCCTCAAGAGTCCCGGCATCATGACGCACCATGACACATGATGAACCTAAGCAACTCCCTTCACAGCAAGCATGTCAGTTTCCTCTTCTATAATCTGAGAACAATGATGACTCTTACTTCAATGGGTGACTGTCATGATCAAATAAATTAACACAATTAAAGACAACATTTATTCTTTTCAACAACTTCTGTAAGGAGGGAAGATAAATACAGGGATTATCTGGTTTTGTACCAAGCTCTTATCTCATTCTTTTCACTCAAGTGGAGCTCCAGTCACGTAACAGGCTTTCCAGAAATATTCATTAACCTGCCTTGAACATGCTCTGCACGGGAACACCTTTCTCTCTTCCTTTTACCTCTTCCATCTGTTTGTTTATAAAACAGACACTCTTCAAGGATGGGTTCCAAGGCCACCTCTGTAAGTCAATTTAGGTGCTTTGTGAGTCTCCCAATGAACAACTTTCCTGCCCTGTTTTCAGATGGCTTCAACATCCAAGGACACATGTCTTTACCAGCTTTGGTTACACGCTTCTGTATACGAGTGAGCTGTACGTCTCTCGAGGACAAAGCCTGAGTTCCTTCATGGCTTCACTCTTCAGCTCCAAGCCCCCACTGGCCCAATGACTGAAGCAGTGCCATTTCTGGGGGGAACACACCACAACCCCTTTCTGAAACCTCTTTCTCATGGCAGATGAGCCAGATTGGCCTTCTGGAACTTCCTGTTTATCAAAACTAGAAGCCAATTTGACCAAACACACTTCCTATCACCATGAAACTGAATGTCCAGATCAAACAATCTATCAACACACATCTTCTGTCCCCTCTATATAATAAGGGCCTCAATTTTCGTGCAACATTTTTTTTTAAAGCCTTATATAATGCTCTCCAGTAGTGAGTCTAAAACGAGTCCGTTCGTGGCCCTGGAGAGACCACGTGCCAGACTGCCTTCAGTGGAGCCCAGGGCCGTGTGCACTGCGGGCACCCCTACTCTGGGTTCTCAGAGACGATGGAGGAAAACGGATTCAAGCAATCACCCACAGGCTGCCGAGTCTCATGTCTGACAGGCTCATTGCACGCTCCATGTGAAACATATCCTGGATCCTACGAGGATTCCCCCTCCCGACTCCCCCACTTCTGTCCACACTCACAGGAGCAAACTGAGCAACAGGCCCAGCTTCCGACAGGTAACAGTCTGGGTTCCGTTTCATGAACAAACAGGGATGCAGCAATAAAGTAAACAATTTGAGCCCTCATCAGGGCACAGTAAGCACGACTGTTTACTAAAAAGCTAATAATCCATTCAATTTTTAAAATATTCATTCATTTGCCTGCATTAGGTCTTAGCTGCGGCATGTGGGACCTCTGGGCCCAGACTCTCCAGTGGTGGCGTGTGGACTTCGTTTCTCTGCACCATGTGGGATCTCAGCTTCCCCACCAGGCATTGAACCTGCATTCCCCTGCACAGCAGTGCAAATTCCTAACCTTTGGACCACCAGGGAAGCCCCTCCATTCACCTTTTTCAACTAAGCAATAACACTGGAATAATTAAGCCTAATATTAGTGGCATGAAATCATGAGTGAAGGGGGAACTCAGTTCAAGAAGCTACATTTTTCCTACATATACTGTGCCGATAATAAAACAATAAGAGAAATAAGCTTTTATCCACAGGCCATGGAAGCACTTATTTGCCAAAACCAAGGTTCCCACATATGCTTATGCCTGCAAATGTGTAAAGAAGAACAGAGAATGCTCACTGTTGACTCCGGGTTCTGTGTTTATTTAATAGGTTTTTATTGCTTTATCTCTTTCCACTACAAACTGAGAGCTGTCTACTTCAGTTAGAGAGCACCCTAACCAGAAAGCAGATTTATCACCCTGATGGGTGGTCTAGAAAGTACGGTCTTCTCCGAGTGTGACGACATCCTCATGTTCTAAGTAACCCCACACAGTGATTCTAAACAAAGCACTGCTCAAAATTATTTGTTCTGAAATATCACCTCGCTGCCACATAACTGGGAAGAAGAGAACACCGCATCTGCGTGGAGACCCAGCACTGAGGCTGTGCTGTCGCACCCTGAAGAAGGCAAGCACCCCTTTCCAAGGCCCTGAGGACAGGCTCAGTAAACAGGCAGAACTCGTCTGGCAGATGAAACATCTGAAACACTCTCTCTGAGCATTTTAAACGCAAAAGTGAAACCCATGATATAGGCTAACCTTCTGTGTTCTTCAGTGTCCAAACAAACATTTTCACAGCAGCATGCCCTTCTGTGGCTTTCATTATGGGGATACGTTGAAGAGGGAGGGGAAGATAGGAGCTTTTGCCCATCAGCCCAGGAAGATCCAGGTGAAGAGCACAATCCTAGGGAGACACACAGGATCCTGCCTGGTGCGCATTTCAGGGGCTGAGTCTCCACTCCAGGCTGCTAAGCATGCAGGGCTCTGAGGCCATCTTCTGCAGAATCAGTAGAAGGTGTACATTGGGCCAGCTGGCGGGGATAATCCCCAGCTTTCCAGAGCCTGTTTTACTTTCCCAAGCACTCTCCTATCTTGTATCGATCAACAAGCAAACATTTGCAGAGCTGCAGGGCCTGATGTGGGAGGTAATCTCACCAACAAATCATCTCTCAGCCCTAATCTTCATATAAATGTGTTACTCTAAAAAATAAATAAATAAATAAGACCCAGCTCTGCTGTCAAGATGTTTCCAGTTTACTTGAACAGAAAACAGAGAGTCCCAGGAAAAGATTGATACGGCTGTGAAGCACTCTATTTAAACTTGGTGTCCCTCAAACTTGGGTTTCATAACCCTGCTAGGAGTCTAGATTCCACTCTGGAGACTCACATGCATGGACCTGGGGTCTGGGCTTCTGCTTGTTTTTTTAAAAAAAACAAAACAAAATAAGCATCCACAAGGATTAAAAATAGCAACAAAAACTCTACACTGGGTGGCAAATGAGTGTCACTCATGCTGGTCAAGGTCAGATGACTCCAGCAGAGTCAGCATAAGGGGCTCTGCAGGACCAGAGGGCAGAGAATCAGAAATGGAAGCAGGGAGGGTCCCAGGAAAAGGGACAGTAAATCTGCAGAAAATTCCGGATGCAGCAGGTGGCACCACAGGAGTGACAGATCCAGACAGACAGGTAGGACAGGGTCAAGCTAAGAACCATCCAGAACGTCTACTGTACACCCCAGGGAATTCTGCTCCATACTCTGTACTAACCCAAATGGGAAAAGAACCTGAAACAAGAATAGATACCTATAGATGCATAACTGAATCACTCTGCTCTACATCTGAAACTAAACAATATGGGTAAGCAACTGGACTCACTCAGTTTTAAAATGAAACAAAAGAATAAAATCCAGTGTACATTCACCTGTACAAAGAAAAGTTGCAAGTATAGGTGCATTGGACCCCCTTTTTTTGGGCGTTGAAGAGGGAGGGGAATATAGGAGCGGTTGCCCATCAGCCCAGGAAGATCCAGGTGAAGAGCACAATCCTAGGGAGACACACAGGATCCTGCCTGGTGCGCATTTCAGGGGCTGAGTCTCCACTCCAGGCTGCTAAGCATGCAGGGCTCTGAGGCCATCTTCTGCAGAATCAGTAGAAGGTGTACATTGGGCCAGCTGGCGGGGATAATCCCCAGCTTTCCAGAGCCTGTTTTACTTTCCCAAGCACTCTCCTATCTTGTATCGATCAACAAGCAAACATTTGCAGAGCTGCAGGGCCTGATGTGGGAGGTAATCTCACCAACAAATCATCTCTCAGCCCTAATCTTCATATAAATGTGTTACTCTAAAAAATAAATAAATAAATAAGACCCAGCTCTGCTGTCAAGATGTTTCCAGTTTACTTGAACAGAAAACAGAGAGTCCCAGGAAAAGATTGATACGGCTGTGAAGCACTCTATTTAAACTTGGTGTCCCTCAAACTTGGGTTTCATAACCCTGCTAGGAGTCTAGATTCCACTCTGGAGACTCACATGCATGGACCTGGGGTCTGGGCTTCTGCTTGTTTTTTTAAAAAAAACAAAACAAAATAAGCATCCACAAGGATTAAAAATAGCAACAAAAACTCTACACTGGGTGGCAAATGAGTGTCACTCATGCTGGTCAAGGTCAGATGACTCCAGCAGAGTCAGCATAAGGGGCTCTGCAGGACCAGAGGGCAGAGAATCAGAAATGGAAGCAGGGAGGGTCCCAGGAAAAGGGACAGTAAATCTGCAGAAAATTCCGGATGCAGCAGGTGGCACCACAGGAGTGACAGATCCAGACAGACAGGTAGGACAGGGTCAAGCTAAGAACCATCCAGAACGTCTACTGTACACCCCAGGGAATTCTGCTCCATACTCTGTACTAACCCAAATGGGAAAAGAACCTGAAACAAGAATAGATACCTATAGATGCATAACTGAATCACTCTGCTCTACATCTGAAACTAAACAATATGGGTAAGCAACTGGACTCACTCAGTTTTAAAAATGAACACCCCTAAAAAGGGTCATGAATAAAAGTCCCAGTGTGCACATTCACCTGTAAGCAAAGAAAAGTTGCTGAGAGGGTGGGACCAGGGGAGCAAGAGTTTCAGAAAGAGAAATCCAGTGCTGATCTAGGTTAGAATCATCAGGAAGATCAGAAGCTAGGCTGGCTGTTCTAGTAAGACTTCAAGTATCCATCTCTAACCTCACCATAAATCAATAAACTCAGCAAGACAGACAATGTTACCTTCTTTCTATAGACAGAAAATTGGGACACAGAGTGGTCCAACAGCCCTGCACACTCAACCATGGATGGAGCAACCCACTGCCTTTCAACACAGATTTACTGAGCACTTACTATGAGGGAGGAACAGAAGATGTAAAGAAAAATGAAGCTCCATTACTGCCCTCCAGGAGCTCACTCCCTAGTGCCACGGCTGGCAAACTTTCTCTACAAAGGCCCAGACAGTCAAAATCTTGGGTTGTGCAGGCTCCTGGGTTCTCTGTAGCAACTACACCACACCTCTGCCACTGGGGTGCAAAAGCAGTCATGGCCAATAAACAAAGCAGCACAAATGGTTTCAATAAAACTTTATTTACAAAAACAGGCAGTGGGCCGGACTGGATCTGCAGGCTGTAATTTGCTGATCCCTGATCCCACCCACAACTGCTTACAAGAGTGGTCTGTTACAAAGCAACTTTGGTCCATAGAAGAAAGAGACAGCCATTTGGTGACTGCCCAGGGATAGCTAAGGAGGCCATCTCAGCAGAGAGCGCCGTTTAAAGTCGTGTTTAAGAGGACATGGTTGAACCGGGAGCACCCTAGCGCCCCTCTTGTCTCAAGTGTGATTCTATGATTTGTATGACCTGCTGCCTTCCTGCTGAGGGTGTTCCAACAGCACGAACAACACAGCCCCTCCAAGCTTGCCAAGGCACCCCCACAACACACACCTCTAACATCCATTTTTGAACGTGCCTTAAAGTCCTAAATGATTCTGGAACCTTAAACCCTCACACACAGACATAAGTAAACATTCCTACCATCAGTGTGTGTTACGTCCAAACATAATTTAATCATTTATCTCCCTAAAGGCTTTCTCCCTCCTTCAGAATTTCTCTCTCCCAAAAAGAATCCATCTGCTTTTATAGAAGACACTCTAGCAAAACGGAGACCTTCCACCTGATCAAGGGCTGGTCTCAAGAAGAACATGGAGCCAGGAGGAAAACGAGGGTGGCCACACACCTCATCTGCCCCCGCTGAGAGGGTGCCAGACGGGAAACAGAAATAGAGCCACGGAGCCCAACAGCAACACCTCTGAGGTGGCCAGCGGGCAGCAGGCACGGCCCAGGCAAATAAACACATCCAGACAGCCTGTGCACTGCAGGCCGCATCCAGGCCTCAGAGTGACTCGATCCAAGCCAGCCAAGGTCAACTCTTGTCAAAGGCTTAGTCAGACTCCTCTTCTGGGGGCTCACACTTCCCTGGCTGAAACCGTCCATGGTTCCGAGAAGGCCAAACAAGGCCACAGTGAGGGCCAGAGGCCAACAGAGCAAAGGCAGACAAAAGGCGCCCATAGTGTTTCGTGTGATGATTGTGTGGGACGGAAGCCCCATCCCCACTAGGGTAAATCCTGCCGCCCTTCAGCCTCATGACCTCCATGAAGCCTTCCTGGTTCCTGCTCATTGGCAGTGGCTCATTTCACTTCTGAACATCTAGAGCAGCGGTTCTCAAAGTGGGGTCCCCAGACCAGCAGCATCAGCATCACCCAGAAACTAGTTGGAAGCAACTAGTTGCGAGGGAAATACAAGTTGAGGCTCACCCCAGACCAAGCGAACTGGAAACTCGGCAGATGAGACCCAGCGGTCTGTGCTATGACAGAGTCTGCCAGGGGATTCCGAAGCAGGCTGGAGCTTGGGCGCCACTGAGGTGGAGTGCAGACTGGAGGCTGCTAACTGCCAGCCACAGGGTCGCGGGTTCTTCTCGTGCATTTTCCTGGGCTTTCAGCCCCCTGGTAATAGACCTGTACTTAGAGCTCCGATCCTAGGTACCCAGCACAGGGTTCCATGGGCAGCACGTGTTCAACACCTGTGAGATTTTATGAACTAAAGCTCATCTGTCACCCTCAGTGTATAAAATCACAGAATCTGAGTGATGGAAGAGGCCTCCAGGGCCACCTAGGCCAGCTGCCCACCCAGGCTGTGCCGGCACCCAGCTGCTCTGGGCTCCTCGTTCCAGGTCCGATGCTCAGCTAACGCTGGGGAGCTCACCACCTCACCCGTCATTCGGTGACTATCGACGCAGCACAGGTGCCAGGCACTCCAGCAGGGGCCAGGGAACCCCAGCGAACCAGCCGACCAGGATGCCTGCTCCAGGGGAGCGAGCAATCCAGTTCAGGGAGAGACACAGTAGACAGTCAGCTGACATCAGGATGGATTACCCACAAGAAGACACAAACAAACTGAGGGGAAGCGCTACAAAAGTAACTAGGCAAGGCTCATCACAAATGCCAAAGTCATAAAAGATGACGTCATGTCACACAGATGGGAGGAGCCTAAGGAGATGAGACAGAGAGGTGATGTGGGGGCCAGACTGGACTCTGCAGAGGAGACAGGATGTGAGTGGACGAACGGGTGACCTTCACAGGAGATCTGTACTCGAGTGGGTAGCATCACACCCACCTTCAATGCTTGGGTTCCAGCCTCACTCCGTTTTGTGGTTACTAAGGTGTGAACATCAGGGGAAGCTGGGTGAAGGGTGGACAGGAACTCTCCGTACTAACTTCCAATTTTTCAGTGTGTTTTGGATGGTGAATCCAGTCCAGAAAGAGAGGCAAAGTATGGGGGGTGTGAGTCACAGGCTAAAATAGAGGGGTTCCTGTAGGTCTCATCTAGGTAACCTGGAGCAAGACCCGGAGGCAGTAAAGGGTTCCACCATGGAAGGAATGAATAGCGAACAGGAGGCCAGAGTCAGTTTTGCCAGAACTTTCTCCCACTGGTCCCTATTCTTCTCTCCAGAGTAAGGTTGCTGCCCTCTAAATACTTGCAGCAGTCCCAGTTTTCCTCGAGAGGGGGCCTCCCATCCTGCAGCTGCGCCTCTTAAGAGTGCCTGGTGGCCGGCACCCCTGGTGCCGCAGTCATGAGCGGGGTGGGCTCTGACAGAGACCTAGGTCAGGAGCAGGGGCACCTCTGCCTGCCTTTATCTGGAATTGCCCCGGTCTCCTTCCCTTGCTGGAAAGCTACATGGCTTCCTCCTCACCTCTCTCTTGCACTCTGTGCCCAGCCCTCTCAGCATCTCAGCCTCTCCTCTGAGCACTGTCCAGATCTACCCAGAACCTCAAGCAGCGGCACTCGGAGTGGGGTCCGTGTGAGCAAGCGGACGTGAGTCAGAGCGGCCACTCCGCCTGATGACTCAGGACAGACGTCCCACCCACAGCTCCTGGTTTCTCACCCCTTCAGAAAGCGCGGGCTCCAAAAAGCAAAGCCACCCTCTGGGGAGCACGGACGAGTCTGAAGCCTCAGAAGCTCCAGGGACCCCAGATAAGTCCCTTCCCTCCACGGATGTTTCGCCACATACAAACTGGTAAGGCTGGCTTAGTTAATCCCCAAGATTCTTTCCGGTACTAACATTCCACAGTCATTAAGTAGCAAATGAGACTGCACTGTAATTGCAGCTTTGAAGTACAATGTGGGAAGCAACCGTGACCGCGATGAGAGCTCCGACCCCAAATGAATCACGGAGGCAAATGACAGTGGTTACTGTTCATATGGTACCTTACATTGCTTTCCATTTACAAAGCACTTCTATACACATGATCTCATGTGAGCCTCGTAAGAATCGGACGGAAGTGATGGGAAAGACGGCATTTCTTCTGTACATATGAGAAAACCAAGCACAGTGGTCACTCAACAGTGCCAAGTGCAAAGCCCTGCACCCTGGCCTCTGAACACCTTTCCAGAGCTTGCAGTTGTATCGGCTGCCTTGAGGATCCACGCATCCACCTATGATCCTGTCCCTAGAGGCGCTGACCACGTTGGCTCAAGGTCACTCACCCTACAAGGAAACCCAGGTGTCCACCCTGGAGAAGGAAGCATACCAAGTGCACCCAGCGCCACTTGGCTCCGTCCAGCCAGAGGGTTCTTGGAGGCACAGTCCTTACGCAGAGGGGAGGTGACAGCATCAGCCCACATTTGTTTCCCTGCTGCTCGAAATAGAACAGATGAGCCATCACAGTTCACATGCTGATCTCACCGTGGCATCAGATGTTTCCAAACAGTTAAATAAAAGGAAAACGGAGCATGAAGCAGACAGCCCCAATTTCCACGTTACCCGCCCAGGCAAATGACAAGAAAGGGACGGTAGACAAAGTCAAGGTGAGGGAGAGTTCCTCAGCAGGTTTACAGTCCTGTCCTACACAGGCGATCTCGGCCAAGCCTTCCTACCAGTAGCAGGGCAGTCACTCCGCACCATTTGGCAGATCTACCCAGAACCTCAAGCAGCGGCACTCGGAGTGGGGTCCGTGTGAGCAAGCGGACGTGAGTCAGAGCGCCACTCCGCCTGATGACTCAGGACAGACGTCCCACCCACAGCTCCTGGTTTCTCACCCTTCAGAAAGCGCGGGCTCCAAAAAGCAAAGCCACCCTCTGGGGAGCACGGACGAGTCTGAAGCCTCAGAAGCTCCAGGGACCCCAGATAAGTCCCTTCCCTCCACGGATGTTTCGCCACATACAAACTGGTAAGGCTGGCTTAGTTAATCCCCAAGATTCTTTCCGGTACTAACATTCCACAGTCATTAAGTAGCAAATGAGACTGCACTGTAATTGCAGCTTTGAAGTACAATGTGGGAAGCAACCGTGACCGCGATGAGAGCTCCGACCCCAAATGAATCACGGAGGCAAATGACAGTGGTTACTGTTCATATGGTACCTTACATTGCTTTCCATTTACAAAGCACTTCTATACACATGATCTCATGTGAGCCTCGTAAGAATCGGACGGAAGTGATGGGAAAGACGGCATTTCTTCTGTACATATGAGAAAACCAAGCACAGTGGTCACTCAACAGTGCCAAGTGCAAAGCCCTGCACCCTGGCCTCTGAACACCTTTCCAGAGCTTGCAGTTGTATCGGCTGCCTTGAGGATCCACGCATCCACCTATGATCCTGTCCCTAGAGGCGCTGACCACGTTGGCTCAAGGTCACTCACCCTACAAGGAAACCCAGGTGTCCACCCTGGAGAAGGAAGCATACCAAGTGCACCCAGCGCCACTTGGCTCCGTCCAGCCAGAGGGTTCTTGGAGGCACAGTCCTTACGCAGAGGGGAGGTGACAGCATCAGCCCACATTTGTTTCCCTGCTGCTCGAAATAGAACAGATGAGCCATCACAGTTCACATGCTGATCTCACCGTGGCATCAGATGTTTCCAAACAGTTAAATAAAAGGAAAACGGAGCATGAAGCAGACAGCCCCAATTTCCACGTTACCCGCCCAGGCAAATGACAAGAAAGGGACGGTAGACAAAGTCAAGGTGAGGGAGAGTTCCTCAGCAGGTTTACAGTCCTGTCCTACACAGGCGATCTCGGCCAAGCCTTCCTACCAGTAGCAGGGCAGTCACTCCGCACCATTTGGCTGGTATGTTAAAGGGTACCTTCCCCTCTTGCCACACAACAGGGTGGAGGATACTCTTAGATCAGCCTCTACTTCCTCAACAAACAGCCCCTGTCTTCCATGCACAGCGGCGGGCCCAGGCATGCCCAGAGCGGGTGACGGCCAGCCAAGTGACAGCTTTGTTCTCCAGCCCACTGTCCCTGCACTTGTGTCTAGATCTACATGCCTTGCCTTGTGTAGGTTCCAACGTCCCTGGGCCGTGGCCTCCTCGGCTCTGAATAGGAGGTTAAAAACATTGATCTTCTCCCTCACAGAACTGTCAGAGGACAGAATGAGATCATACTTGAGAAGACGATCTGGAAACGTAAACTACCATGTGGCACTCAGAGGTCACAGCACACCAGCCCCCTAGGGTCAGCACCAATCCCCTGGGTGCATGCTGGCCTCCACTGCCCAGCCTCCCTCTGCTTAGTCAGGACACAAGACTGAATTCTGGCCAGTGGCGTGTGGCCAGGGCATCTGACCCATGAAACCTTCCTGCACACAATTTCCTGCTCTCTCTTCCCCTCAGGTAGCTGGGGACCCACAGGCAGCCTCTGGGGACCTAGATAGGGCAGAACCACGGACTGAAGGAGCCTGGATCCATGGCCAGGCACTCGGGGGGCTACCCCATCAGGAACACCCACCTGGGTGTTAATGATCACTCTCATAGATGCGGGAGATGCCTGTTACTGTGCTAAGTGACTGAAGTTGGGGGTCGTCAGCGATAGTAGGTAAGCCACCTGGACTAGCGTGGTGACCAGTGGAGTCACTGCTTCAAAAACTCCAGCAACAGAGGTAGGTGCAAATTCCATCAGAGGGAGCAAAAGGTTTTATCAAGAGGCAGCCAAGTTTCCTATTTCCTCAAACCTGTGATAGGATGAAAAATGAGACCATAAAGGGACTTTCCTGGTGGTCCAGCGGCTAAGACTCTGCACTCCCAACGCAGGGCGCCCAGGTTTGTCGTCTGGTCAAGGAACTAGATCCTACATGCCACAGTGAAGAGTGTGAATGCCAAAACTAAAGATCCTGCGCGCCATAACTAAGACCCAGCACAGCCATGCAAATATGAATAAATGCTGTAATGAGTCCATATAAATGATGTTCCCTGACTGATGGACACCAGAGTCCAAGCGTTCTCTGTGACGGCTGGGCTCAGCTGCCTGGGGAACAATCAGTACACATACTCACCCATATGCCGTCCACCAGGATCGAGCCTGTGATCGAGACCTACTTCCTTTCCTCCCATGCCTAGGTCTTCACTCCTGACAATAAAGACGACATGGGTCAACCAGTCAGACAGATTAGGTTATCATCTCATCGGAGTGTCAAACGTCCTCACCATGTGGACAGACTGTGCTGGAAGGGGCCAGATAAGGGACTAATAATCCACCAGGAAAATAAAAAAGGACAAAGGATCTGAACGTCACTGCCCAAGCATCAAACAGAATCATCTCGACTGATGAAATCTCTGCCCTGACTCCTGAGGAATAGAGATAAAATGAAACAGCAATGAAACGCAACGTCTTACGCACCGACTTGGCAAAATCAAAACAGGCCCAGACCTTGAGTTGCCGACGACGCTCTCTTGGATGGGGACACGGGTCCTTCTCCAGAGGGAAGTCGATTTCGTAATACCTATCAACAAACACATAAGCAGCAAATCCCTTTTGATTCACTGGTTCTGCTTCTAGAAATCTACTCCACAGCTATCCTCACCCATGTGCCAAAAGACTCATGCACAAGATTACTCATTGTTTGAATTGGGACAGATAGGAAACGGCCTAAGTGTTCAACGGTCCGGCTCACCCAAGTACACTCAGCTATAAAACAGATGAGACTCAGCTTCAAAGTAGATGAGGTCCCCGAGGGACAGCTGGAAGGATGGGGTGGGTGGGGCGGGAGGGAAGCACGCACCCACCCCTATTCCACCAGCACACGCGAGCACACACGATGGGACACTAGGAGGAAGCCTCATCCTTCCAACGCCGCGGGGACACGAGGCAGCATCCCGTGACAAGGTGTGAAGCTCTATCGGTGCTGCTCCTTGCTGCTGTGCTTATTTCCAGCATGTGGAAAATTAGCTGCACTGCAAACACCACGCCAGCTGCGTTTCCATCGCCACGGCGATCCTGACGTCACAGCCATCAAACGCACGCTCCCGGAAAGAGCCAGCGCGCTTGTTCTCAGCGGCTCACTCCGAAAGGCCACGCACCTTCCCACCAGAGGAAGGACTCCAGGGCTGTCGCTTTTGTTTGTAGGTGTGATTTCCCCTTTCAGAGCAGCTCCTTAACAACTTGCGTACAAAGCCATCTGAGACTTGGGAACCGTTCTACCGTAGAAAGCACTCACACGGCCTTTCTGGAGAGAAACCTAACACTATCTATTAAAATTAAATAGACACGTGCCCCCGACCTAGAAATCCCACACTCCAACATGGAGAACAGAAGCAACCAGAATGGGAGGCACCAGGCACCAGGGTGTTTATTACAGTATTGCCCTCGTGGGGAAAGAAATCACCTGAAAGGCCATCAGAAGAGAGCAGCTGACGGTGGGAAGAAGGAGGAGGGCAGGGGCAAGGAATTAGAAAGGGAGGAAGGAGCATAAAATACTATGAATAAAATACATAAGCCACAAGGATATATTGTACCGTACAGGGAATATAGCCAATATCTTATAATAACTTTACACAGAGTATATCATCTACACAAGTTTTGAATCCCTATGTGGAACACCTGAATCTAATATAGTATTGTACAAAAACAATACTTGTATAAAAAGTAAGATAAAAATAATAAAAATTAATCTTAAAAAGATTTTTAAGAGAATGGCTGAACCAAGCATTGCATGAATATCTGGCCATTGTCCTTATTCATGATTTATTTATTGTTGGCTGCATCGGGTCTTCCTTGCTGTGCTGGGGCTTTCTCTAGTGGTGGTGAGCAGGGGCTCCTTTCTACTTGTGGTGCACGGGCTTCTCATGGCAGTGGCTTCTCTTGCTGTGCATCACGGGCTCTAGGGCACACAAGCTCAGGAGTCGCAGTTGGTGGGCCCCAGAGCCTGGGCTTAGTAGTTGTGGCTCATGGGCTTAGTTGCTCCATTGCATGTGGAATCTTCCCGGACCAGGGCTGAACCCATGGCCCCTGCATTGGCAGGTGGATTCTTACCCACTGTACCACCAGGGAAGTTCCAGCGATCGCTTTTTAAAATGATATCATTATCTGTGGACCTGGAGGGATGTCTGTGATACATCAGTAAATAAGAAAGGCAAGTTTTGAGGGAAAATAAATATCACCGGGTCCCATTATTGCCCTGTGCCATCTTCCCTCCTCCACTTCCTGCCCCCGCCTGTGACCCATCGTCCACGTCTTTTCTCACCACCCAGTCTGCTCCACGTGACAGAGTGCACCCCCAGACACAGCCCTGCCATGGGGCCTGACTCTCAGCCTCCCCACTTCTCTTTAGAGAGCTTCATGTGTCCGACATGTCCTTTAGATCTCTGGACAAAGCCTGCCTTCTCAGTAAATTTTACCCTGAGTTCTTCATTCAAAATTATAAAGGGAAGGAGGGTGGGCTTTTCCAGCTTTATTTCTCTCAACAGAACTTACCATTGACTGAAGCCTTAGCCATTTCGCTATTAGATTATGTCCTCCTTCTGGACAATAAGCTCCATGAAGGCACGGATTTTGTCTCTCGCTCACTGAGTAGCCCCAGCATCTAGCACAATGCCTGTGAATTTTCACTGAATGAATGGAAAACCTGTCTGCACCAGGAGAATTTACTGGGAGGATGCACACAAGTTTTGAATCCTATGTGGAACACCTGAATCTAATATAGTATTGTACAAAAACAATACTTGTATAAAAAGTAAGATAAAAATAATAAAAATTAATCTTAAAAAGATTTTTAAGAGAATGGCTGAACCAAGCATTGCATGAATATCTGGCCATTGTCCTTATTCATGATTTATTTATTGTTGGCTGCATCGGGTCTTCCTTGCTGTGCTGGGGCTTTCTCTAGTGGTGGTGAGCAGGGGCTCCTTTCTACTTGTGGTGCACGGGCTTCTCATGGCAGTGGCTTCTCTTGCTGTGCATCACGGGCTCTAGGGCACACAAGCTCAGGAGTCGCAGTTGGTGGGCCCCAGAGCCTGGGCTTAGTAGTTGTGGCTCATGGGCTTAGTTGCTCCATTGCATGTGGAATCTTCCCGGACCAGGGCTGAACCCATGGCCCCTGCATTGGCAGGTGGATTCTTACCCACTGTACCACCAGGGAAGTTCCAGCGATCGCTTTTTAAAATGATATCATTATCTGTGGACCTGGAGGGATGTCTGTGATACATCAGTAAATAAGAAAGGCAAGTTTTGAGGGAAAATAAATATCACCGGGTCCCATTATTGCCCTGTGCCATCTTCCCTCCTCCACTTCCTGCCCCCGCCTGTGACCCATCGTCCACGTCTTTTCTCACCACCCAGTCTGCTCCACGTGACAGAGTGCACCCCCAGACACAGCCCTGCCATGGGGCCTGACTCTCAGCCTCCCCACTTCTCTTTAGAGAGCTTCATGTGTCCGACATGTCCTTTAGATCTCTGGACAAAGCCTGCCTTCTCAGTAAATTTTACCCTGAGTTCTTCATTCAAAATTATAAAGGGAAGGAGGGTGGGCTTTTCCAGCTTTATTTCTCTCAACAGAACTTACCATTGACTGAAGCCTTAGCCATTTCGCTATTAGATTATGTCCTCCTTCTGGACAATAAGCTCCATGAAGGCACGGATTTTGTCTCTCGCTCACTGAGTAGCCCCAGCATCTAGCACAATGCCTGTGAATTTTCACTGAATGAATGGAAAACCTGTCTGCACCAGGAGAATTTACTGGGAGGATGCACACAAGGCTTTATCATCAATGGGATGAAGCGACAGCAGGGAGCTGTCCAAGAAGAAACGTGTGCATGTGAAAGTTGTTCAGGGGTGTCCAACTCTTTGCGACCCCATGAACTGTAGCCTGCCAGGCTCATCTGTCCGTGGAATTCTCCAGGCAAGAATACTAGAGTGGGTAGCCATTCCCTTCTCCAGGGGATCTTCCCAACCCAGGTCTCAAAAAGAAATAGGACTACCTTTTCTTCTGTGTTATTTGTTCCCCCAGTTGCAGTGAAGGTATGTTACTGCTGTAACTTTCGCAGAGGCGTTTAATAAAATAAAACAGCAAAGATGTAAACTGGACGAAGAAGCAGTCGAGGGTGGGAAAGTCAAAATGGAGGGAGAGCTTGCTCAACAACCACTGCTGGCCTCTGACCTCTCTCTTCCCATCTCAGGCCAGGCACCCTCAAAGCATACCACCCAGCATCTCACACACCAGCATACAGAACGGACAAGCTGTTGCTCATAAAAGAAATCACACTCTAAGCCAAATGTAAATGTTCCTGGGCCATCGCTCCCACTGAGTTCTGCCTTCTGCCTTGGCTGGAGATGGGCAGGGGGAGATCAGCTGGTAGAGAGGATGAGGTCTGAAGAGGGCTGTGGGGAGAAACACTCAGGAGCACTGAACTCTCCAGGAGGCCGGGTCCCAGCTCTGCCTCCCATGCACAGAGCGACCTTGGGCAAGGTCACTTTAACCTCTCAGAGCCACAGGTTTCTCCCTTGTGAAAATCAAAATAAAGCTTTCACCACACTGCATACAGACACATAAGAAGACAGTTGCCACCATGGATGCCACATGGATAATGTCAAAACCCCTCAGTACACGGAGCCCTGGTTTCTTCAACTTTGCTTTCCAGTTGCCTGCCATTGGTCTATGAGAAAGGCATGTGTTTTCATACTTGATCTTTGGCCACTTGGCTCAACTCTGTTGCTTCTAATAATTTATAGATACAGAGTCTAGGATTTCCTCTACCCAGATGGTCAGATCACCAACAAAGAATGACGCTCTTACCTCCTCCTGTCCAGCATCATGTCTCTCTTGTCTTTCTCTTGTCTTATTGCACTGGCTCAGACCAACAGTTCAACCGTGAACAACAGTGGTAACAGGGGACATTCCTGTCTTATTCTTAATTTGAAGGGAATTTGTCCCATGTTTATCTACTGAGAATAACACTGGTTACAGATTCTAACAGAGACCCATCACCAAATTAAGAAAATTCCCTTCTGTGTCAAATTTGTGACGTTTTCTCATGAAATGCCAATTGGATTATATTTGAATACTCTTTCAGCAATGAAAGAGCTCATCACATGACTACCTCCTCCTTACTGTGATTTTTTGACTTTTGTTCTAACTGAGGTATACTAGATTTACAATATCGTGTTAGTTTCAGGTATAGAGCAAAGCAATATGTATCTGTGTATGTGTGTGTGTACAGGTGTGTGTGCACGTGTGTGTTCTTCAGATTCTCTTCCTAGAAAGGTTATTATAAAATATTTAAAATGATACAGTTCCCTCTGCTATACAGTAGGTCTTTACTGTGTTTTTTTTAATGTGTTTTAACAGAGGACTGGACACGCCAACTCAACACTGATTTGTCAAGGTCAAGGTCAAGCCTCTGACCCTAGTCATAATGATGTCATCCTTCCTCAGCTCCAGAGCGCTCCTAATGGCCACCTTCTCTCTTCAGTCCTACTACTCACTAAGCTAATCTCCTCCCCCTCCAACCCAAACATGAATCAGGCCCTCAAATGCCATAGACCTTCACCTGTATGAAGGGACATCAAGACAAAGTTGGCTGCCAACCCATCTCTACGTCACAAACATTCATCCCACACCCGTGCTGCAGGAAGGGAGCCAGTCCTAGGATTTTCTCAAGATGAGCTGCTCACTGTTGTGAGGTAAACCCTGCACCATCCACCTTGGCATACTCCAAGGTTCACACAAAGCTATTTCAAACTGAAGGAGGCCCAACTGTCATCAGTTCTCCACTTCCAAGGGTTTTTAAACAAAGACGGATATGCCCCCCTCAATATTGGCACACAAGGTGTCAAGTGGCCCAGAGTCACTCCATCTGTGAAATGAGAGTAACAGACCAATCAAAAGGAAAAGGAGGAGCAGGAAGCAGGATGTACTGAGCATTTCCAAGCACCCTATACACATTTCCTCATGGTCCACAAATAGCCCTTTCAGGTGTTAGAATCCACAGAGCAGTCGCTGCCCCTCTCCCCCACACACATCCTTGTTCAAGGTGCCAGAGCCAGGTGTGCACCAGGACCTCCGCTCCAGTCCTTACAGCCCATCCATTCTGCTACTCTGCCTCCCGCTACAGGGCGTGACACCGCTTGTTAAGCTGCCTAATGCAGCGGCAGCTACCTAATAGGCATTTAATGATTCCACCCAGATTGAGATGGTCAAAGGTCCCTCCTGCTGAGCAAAGGCAATTTTCTCCTCTGCCAAGTCAAGGAACAACTTCACCCTGGCACTTCGTTTACAGAAGATCTGATTGTGAGGCTTTTATGGCCAGCCCCTTCCACCCTTCCAAAATATATTCAGAAACATGATCTCATATGAGTATCTCGTCTTCTGAGCTCACATGTGAAGGGTCCGTCCAAGGGCCCATGGCTGCACCAACACATTCACATCCAGAGACGCCAGGACACCAGGGACTAGCATGATCTTTGTCCCAACCAAGGCCTCATGGGCAAAAAGAAAGGGCATCTCGAACAGGTCAACAACTACAGTGAAACCTATATTCAAAGCCAACTCTGTGGTGTGGACAAGTGGGTGATTGGCACTCCATAACTGTTTGGCAATGTAGACAGGGAAACAGTCAGCTCATGATTTGGCCAAGTAAGCAATGCCATCACCTTAGACTCAAACCATAAAGCCTTTAACCCTTGATGTACAAAGCTACACCTCCTTCATAATCTAGGAACCAAAGTATCTACTGGTAGCTCCTTCCCGTCAGCCCCAGGATGAACCAGCTCATGCATCTGGAAGTCACAGCCTAGTTCCAGGGCTAAGTTTATTATCAGAGGTCATCACTGTGGTGTCTCCCCTCCCCCTGGGCCCTGGTAATCACTGAGGCCACTGTACTGGCCAGTGACTCAACTAGAAACCATGTTGACCTCAAGGCAATTTCTTGACCTTCAACAACATGGCCAAAGTCAAGTTGGTCAAGAGATAGAGCAAGTTATTTGCACCAAGAGCCAAAGCGGATGGCGCACACCTCGCTAAGGCTTACATTTCCAGGCAGCACTGAGCTTCCAGCAAGCGTCAGTAGATGCCTAGCCCTTGTTCCTTTCTTGCAAGAAGATCAGCGCCACCTAAGAAGCTAATCTTGCTTCTCATCAAAACAATACCATACCAGGGGGCACTGAGAATAGGGCCATCCTGGTATATGTCACCATTCAGACTGGCTGACGGCCTTCTGGATTTATCCCAACTTGTGAGGCACATGAAACTCACCAGTGAAGGACAGAAAAAATCTGATGGCATCTCCCATCTCTACTAGGACACTAAATCCTGGGGTAGGACAGAAAGATGCCTTTGTGCTGTAAGCCTTTCAGGTTCTGGTGACTCTCATGTCTGTTGTGGACAGAAGTGCTCAGAGCAAAGGACAGAGGCCCGCTCTTACCACACGACAGAAGATCAGAGAGGTCACACGCTGTGGGATCCCATTTATATGAAATGACCAGAACAGGCAAATCCTAGAGACCGACAGCAGTCTAGCAGCTGCCAGGCTAGGTAACAGGAGGCAATGAGGAGTGTCTGCTCGGGGGGGAGGGTTTTCTTTTGTCGGGGTGGTGGGGCGATAAAAATAGTCTGGAATTATAGAGCGGTGACGGCTGCACGGCTCTGTGAATATACTCAAAATCAAAAAATTTAAATGGGCCCTTTTATGATTTGTTTTTTTTTATTCAGGGAAACAGTCAGCTCATGATTTGGCCAAGTAAGCAATGCCATCACCTTAGACTCAAACCATAAAGCCTTTAACCCTTGATGTACAAAGCTACACCTCCTTCATAATCTAGGAACCAAAGTATCTACTGGTAGCTCCTTCCCGTCAGCCCCAGGATGAACCAGCTCATGCATCTGGAAGTCACAGCCTAGTTCCAGGGCTAAGTTTATTATCAGAGGTCATCACTGTGGTGTCTCCCCTCCCCCTGGGCCCTGGTAATCACTGAGGCCACTGTACTGGCCAGTGACTCAACTAGAAACCATGTTGACCTCAAGGCAATTTCTTGACCTTCAACAACATGGCCAAAGTCAAGTTGGTCAAGAGATAGAGCAAGTTATTTGCACCAAGAGCCAAAGCGGATGGCGCACACCTCGCTAAGGCTTACATTTCCAGGCAGCACTGAGCTTCCAGCAAGCGTCAGTAGATGCCTAGCCCTTGTTCCTTTCTTGCAAGAAGATCAGCGCCACCTAAGAAGCTAATCTTGCTTCTCATCAAAACAATACCATACCAGGGGGCACTGAGAATAGGGCCATCCTGGTATATGTCACCATTCAGACTGGCTGACGGCCTTCTGGATTTATCCCAACTTGTGAGGCACATGAAACTCACCAGTGAAGGACAGAAAAAATCTGATGGCATCTCCCATCTCTACTAGGACACTAAATCCTGGGGTAGGACAGAAAGATGCCTTTGTGCTGTAAGCCTTTCAGGTTCTGGTGACTCTCATGTCTGTTGTGGACAGAAGTGCTCAGAGCAAAGGACAGAGGCCCGCTCTTACCACACGACAGAAGATCAGAGAGGTCACACGCTGTGGGATCCCATTTATATGAAATGACCAGAACAGGCAAATCCTAGAGACCGACAGCAGTCTAGCAGCTGCCAGGCTAGGTAACAGGAGGCAATGAGGAGTGTCTGCTCGGGGGGGAGGGTTTTCTTTTGTCGGGGTGGTGGGGCGATAAAAATAGTCTGGAATTATAGAGCGGTGACGGCTGCACGGCTCTGTGAATATACTCAAAATCATTTTAAATGGGTTTATGGTATATAAGTGATGTCTCAATAAAACTGTGGTTTTTTTTTTTTAAATTTTGGCCTCTTTTATTGATTTTCTGTTTATTTCTTTTCATCCATCTTTATTCTTCAGCCCGTGTGGGCCTCCCATTGCAGTGGCCTCTCTCGTTGCAGAGCACCAGCTTTGGGCACATGCGCTCCAGAGCGCTGGCTCATAATTGGACGCACCGGTCCAGCCACTCAGTAGCACGTGGGATCTTCCCAGGCCAGGGATCAAACTAGTGCCCCTTGCATTGCAAGGTGGACTCTTTACCCACTGGACCACCAGGGAAGCTCCAGGGTTTTTTTTAATGTTGGTGATGGAAAGGGAAAGAATGAGTGCACCAAGTCAGGAAGCGCTTCTCTGCCTCACACCTGACCACTGTGCCGGGTCCCATCTTCTTCGCTCTCCAAGCAGCCGCACAGCTGTGGGACTAGCAGCCCACACGCTGGCCTTCCCTTGTACAGCCCTCAGCAGGCCCCTCCTGCCAAGTGACCACCCTCGCCTCTGCTGTAGACTCAAGGGTTCCAAGCAACCAAGGCAAGCATGGGAACATTCTCACAACAGTCCCAGGAAACACCTCTGGGAATAGTCATTCATCTGGTAGAGACACTGGCTGCTTGGAGCCCAGGACGGGGGAGAGCATGAAACCAGACAGACGGCCACCTTCCTCCAAGGAGAAGCAGGAGCTGGAAGGAAAGGAAACCCTGAGCCTGATGGCTGACATCATCATCCATGGACCTTGAAGCCGTGTGTCGAAGGAAAAGTACCACGTGGGACTGCAGGTAGGACAGACTCCAGAGTAAAACAAATCAGACAGAGAAACCGCTACAGGTTCCATTAGCAAGACAGAGCAAAATAGGATGCCACCACCCCCTGCTGCCCTCAGGGCCCCTCGAACTGCTAAAAATAAAGCAGCTAGCACTGGTATTTATAATCTCAGAGTTCTCAGGAGTCCCTGCAGGCCCAGCCTCCCTCTGGGCTTCCTTCAATAGTCCTGGCCTCCCTTTCTTTACCACTCAACATGGATTTCCGCAGCACAGGGAAGGCAGCGAGGGGTCCAGGACTGAAAAAAACATGTCTGCTGATCAGGAGGCTGAGACAGATGTCCCATCTCAAGGATTCGATCTAGAGCTTGAGAATCAAACATGCAGATGCTCCGCTGAGCATCTATATTAGTGGGGGTGAGGGGGCGAGGGGATGCAGATGCATTCAATGATTGGACACTCAACTCTACCCTCTGAGGTCTTGGCCATTGTTTAGAGGGAGGAGTCAAAAGAGGGTGGGGGGCAGCACTTTCCTGGTGTTCCAGTGGCTAAGCATCTATCTGGCAACACAAGGGACACAGGTTTTCTACCCCTGGTCCAGGAAGATCCCATATTCCGTGGGGCAACTTTGAGTTCACAAGCCACAGCTACTGGGTCTGCATGCCCTAAAGCCCGTGCTCTGCAACAAGAGAAGTCACCACAGTGAGAAGTCCATGCACCACAACTAGAGAATAGCTCCTGCTCACTGTAACTAGAGACAGCCTGCTGGCAGCAATGAAGACCCAGTGCAGCCAAACATAAATAAATAAATAAGGACAGCTCCATTATAAGCACAATCTGGAGTTGAGTTAAAACAAAAGTGGGTAGGGCTTCCCTGGTGGTCCAGTGGGTAAAGAGTCCACCTTGCAGTGCAAGGGGCACCTGTTCGATCCCTGGCCCGGGAAGATTCCATGTGCTGCTGAGCGGCTGGACCGGTGCGTCCAATTACGAGCCAGCGCTATGGAGCGCATGCACTCAGGGCCAGTGCTCTGCAATGGGGAGAGGCCACTGCAATGGAAGGCCCACACAGGACAAAGACTAAAGATCAATAAAAAATAAATAATGACTTAGAGGCAAAAAAAATTATATATATTAAAAAAAAAGTGGTGGGGGAGAACCACTGGGGCAGTATGTAAGCCTGAGCTCAGGCCCACCCTCTCCAACTACACGGCAGGGAGCATCACCTCTTGCCCCTTCCACAGACTCTGATACTCACGCAGAACCATAGTCTCTTGGAGAAAGAATAACCTCAGAGCCATACAGCTTGGTGATGCAGGTGCCAACCTTGCATTGGACTGCCTGGCTTCCAATCCCAGTTCCACCCCTTCCTAGCAGGCTCACCCTGGACAAAGTTCTGAGCCTCAGTTCTCCATCTCTGAAAGAAGGATGCAATGCTTCCTACTGGACAGGGTTAAGTTCAGCTCTTAAAAAAGTGCCAACCCATGAAAGTGTGCAATAAACACCAGATGGTACTGGGGACCCACTAACAATGTGTCTAAGGAGGAAACCAGCACTGGAGGCTGAGCAACCCTTGTCTGTCCTGGGTTTACCCTACACATGGCAGGATGTGGACTCTTCCTGGCCCCTGGGAAGCTCACAGTCAAATTAATGCTCCTCTAGGCTGGTAACAGTCAGGGCGGCTGAGTGGGCATGAAAGGATTCAAACTATGATATGTGTGACCTTAAGCCCATGCCTTTAACCTTCCACCAAACTGCCTCCTGTAAAACCACAGTGGACACACAAGAAGTCTTTCTGGTTAAGGACAGTGGAAAACAGAGAAACAGGAACTGAAATAAAACGTATGTGTGTGTGTCAGTCACTCACTCATATCCAACTCTTTCTGACCCCACGGACTGTAGCCGCCAGGCTTCTCTGTCCATGGAATTCTCCAGGCAAGAAAACTAAAGTGGATAGCCGTTCCATTCTCCAGAATCCAAGGATAAAAATGAGCGTCTTAAAAAAAGAAAAAAAATGGCAGTCGTTATTAGTTTTTAAAAGTTATCAAATTCTGGAATTCCTCTGGCAATCCAATGGTTAAGACTTCATCTTTCAATGCAGGGCGTGCAGGTTCAATCCCTGGTGGGGAGCTGAGATCCCACATGCCTCCTGGTCAAAAAAAAAGAAAAAGCAGGGCTTCCCTGGTGGTCCAGTGGGTAAGGATACCACCTTGCAGTGCAAGGGGCACCAGTTCGAGCCCTGGCCTGGGAAGGTCCCACATGCCGTGGAGCAGCTGGACTGATGTGTCCAACTACTGAGCTGGAGCTCTGGAGCGCACGAGCCCAGAGCCAGTGCTCTGCGGCAACAGAGGCCGCCGCGATGGGAGGCCCACACGGGCCAAAGAAAAAAAGATGGGTGAAAATGGACAAATGAAAGACCAGTGGAAGTGGCCCGCCTGCTCCCCTCCCTCCCCACCCCTACCCCCACCAAAATAAATAAATGAATAAATCTTTAAAGAAAAAAAAAAGAAAAAGAAAACACCATAATATAGAAGCAATATTGTAACAAATTCAATAAAGACTTTTAAAATGGTCCAGACAAGCCCAGGTCTGTCTCAAAAACTAAACTTAAACAAACAAACAAAAATCTCTCAAATTCTCCTCTTTGGGTCCTTTGAGATTAGCTGAGGTCGGAGCACAGAAACCAGGCAGTCACACCCGTCCTAAAGATGAGCAGACAGCTCTCATCAGAGGATCACCTGGAAACCCAAGTCGGTCCTCTGAGGCCCTGAGGGTAGCTGAAAACCCTAGGTCCCGGCTTTACTGCCTTGTTCCTCGCCAGCCCCTCCTATCGTGGGCAGCTTGGGGTGGCCACCATATGCCACTGCAACCCCCAGAAGCCTGACGACATCCCAGAAGTCTGGCCCCACCCGAGGCGTGGCTCCAAGAACTCAGTGACCTATAAAACAGCCTGGAGGCTGAACATGAGGAAACGGCGTAGTCGTTCAGACTTCCTCTTTCTGACCCCACGGACTGTAGCCGCCAGGCTTCTCTGTCCATGGAATTCTCCAGGCAAGAAAACTAAAGTGGATAGCCGTTCCATTCTCCAGAATCCAAGGATAAAAATGAGCGTCTTAAAAAAAGAAAAAAAATGGCAGTCGTTATTAGTTTTTAAAAGTTATCAAATTCTGGAATTCCTCTGGCAATCCAATGGTTAAGACTTCATCTTTCAATGCAGGGCGTGCAGGTTCAATCCCTGGTGGGGAGCTGAGATCCCACATGCCTCCTGGTCAAAAAAAAAGAAAAAGCAGGGCTTCCCTGGTGGTCCAGTGGGTAAGGATACCACCTTGCAGTGCAAGGGGCACCAGTTCGAGCCCTGGCCTGGGAAGGTCCCACATGCCGTGGAGCAGCTGGACTGATGTGTCCAACTACTGAGCTGGAGCTCTGGAGCGCACGAGCCCAGAGCCAGTGCTCTGCGGCAACAGAGGCCGCCGCGATGGGAGGCCCACACGGGCCAAAGAAAAAAAGATGGGTGAAAATGGACAAATGAAAGACCAGTGGAAGTGGCCCGCCTGCTCCCCTCCCTCCCCACCCCTACCCCCACCAAAATAAATAAATGAATAAATCTTTAAAGAAAAAAAAAAGAAAAAGAAAACACCATAATATAGAAGCAATATTGTAACAAATTCAATAAAGACTTTTAAAATGGTCCAGACAAGCCCAGGTCTGTCTCAAAAACTAAACTTAAACAAACAAACAAAAATCTCTCAAATTCTCCTCTTTGGGTCCTTTGAGATTAGCTGAGGTCGGAGCACAGAAACCAGGCAGTCACACCCGTCCTAAAGATGAGCAGACAGCTCTCATCAGAGGGGATCACCTGGAAACCCAAGGCTTTCCTCTGAGGCCCTCAGGGTAGCTGAAAACCCTAGGTCCCGGCTTTACTGCCTTGTTCCTCGCCAGCCCCTCCTTTCGTGGGCAGCTTGGGGTGGCCACCATATGCCACTGCAACCCACAGAAGCCTGAGGACATCCCAGAAGTCTGGCCCCACCCGAGGCGTGGCTCCAAGAACTCAGTGACCTATAAAACAGCCTGGAGGCTGAACATGAGGAAACGGCCATAAACACGGGCCTTTCTAACAGCAGCCACCCAGCATCTGGAGCAAAGCCACGGTAGGGGGATGTTCCCTCCTGAGGACCCCATCCAGCTGCCACCTGGGAACCCAGGACTGCAAGGTCCTCCGAGGCCACCTGGAAGAAGACGCCCTTCAGAAGCGAGTGCTCACTAGCTGCCAGGGGTTGTCCGGGAGGCCCTCCTTCAAGGCGATCGGGCCAACGAGGGAAGAGAGAGCTGGCACGCTGCCAGCGGCCAGGCAGGACCCTGTGAATGGCACCCTTATCTTTCCTAAGCCTAAAAGCACCCCCACAAGCTGGGTGTGATTCCCATCTTTCAGATTGGGAAACTGAGGCTCGAAGAAGTTACACAATGAGGAAGGGGCTGCACTGGGTTTGAAGCCAGGCTGGCCCCCAAACAAGGGCTCTGCCCACCTCCCTCTTCCCTGATGGCTCCTGGAGAGGCTGGAGCGTGGGGGCCACAGCCTGCAGCCTTCTGCTACGTGTCCAGCGCGCACACACAGGCACGTGGGTTCTGGGTCAACAGCAGGCTTCTGCTGGGGCAGTGCCAGCAGGGTCTCAGGGGAGCGAGCCCCGAGCAGCCTCCCCTCCTCGGCCACGGCCGAGGCGGGGTGGGCACCATCTCCCACTCTCCTTCCTGGAAAGCTTTTCCATATCCCAGGCCAGGCCCCGCAGGTCCCGGGGCGCAGAAACACGGCAGTGTTAAGAGAAGCAGCTCACTCTTCAAGTGCTTCGCGGATGCCATGCGCTTGCCTCCTATCAGCTCACTGCACGGGCGCACACTCCGTGAGGAGAGGCCTGTTTCACAGAAAACCAATACACGTGGATACGCAGTTGTCCAAGGCCGTGCAGCTGTGGGTGGCAGAGCCAGAGCTAAATCCACGCTCCCCGTGACACTACCCACCCGGGGGGACACAGCCACAGATGTGTCCGCTCACACCACCTTCCAGCCACATCGTAAGGGCTGTGGCCTGGGTCTCCTCCTCAGGATCCGCCCTCCACCCTTCCCCAGATCACTCGGCCTGGCCTGGCACCTCTGCCTTCGTCCCTCTGCAGCTAAAACTGCTAGCCAGGCCAGGCTGACTCTAAGCTGGGCTCATCCTGTCCCATTCCTACTCCTGCTGTCAATAAGGAAAAGATGAAACAGTCAGATACCAGTCTCTTCTGCAGAGAAACGCCCAGAGCCCAAAGGTCCTTGACACGGCACTGCCCTCCTTAGAGTCAAGAAAGACGTGCTTGCTTCTGGCTGTTTCCTTTTGCCTAAGCTCTTTCCGGGGCCCCAAGGTGAGAGGTACCGAGCAGACAGCACCCCTCCATCCTGGGGTTCCCACAGTGATCTGGAGCCCTTCCTTACTGAAGCAGACAGAGCCACCTGGGATTTCGCATGTTCAGCCAACATATTCTTGCAAACAGCCATTTGGTGGTTCCAGTGCCACCATGGGCACACTGACCACAGGGGAGACCCTACAAGGACTTTGGGCCGTGGTGGTGGCTTTGCCTTAGGCGCCCTCTCCGTGGAAACAATGTATGTTGGTCTCCAATAAATTCCCCTAGTCAGAGTGGAGTCTGACTCACCTCACCTGCCAGGTGAGGTGATGGTGGAAACAAAGACCTGGGTGATGGGCTTGGAAGCTGGAGGAAGGCGCCACAGGCAAGGAACGCAGGTGGCCACTGGAAGCCGCAAAGGGCAAAGAAAGGCTCCCCTCGGAGCCTCCCGGAAGCAGCATCCCTGTGGAGCCAATCACAGACTTCCCCTCGCCAGAGCTGGGGGAGAACTATTAGTGATGTCTCCAGTCACCAAGGGTATGGTTATTTGTCACAGCAGCAGTAAGAAACTAACACACACACTCAGTCCAGCTGAGGGGGGAGGGCGCTTTCTCCAGGCTCAGCGCTGTCTCAGCCACTCGAGGTTAAGCGTGAGCATCAGAGACCGCGCCCTGCCCTCCTAGAGCTTCTGGCGTTCTCCTCCTCCGCCTCCCCTCCTAGGGTCCCCGAGGCCCGGAATACCCTGTCATTGCCTCTCTACACCCTCCCCAGCCTTGCAACTTTCAGCCCACTCCCTCTGTGAAGGGTCCTCGGGGCCTCCAAGACAACAAAGGCGCCAACCCTTCTGTACTTCCTCTGTCCACTCTGCTGGCCACCATCTCTCTCCTTAGGACTCCCTTCTGCAAAGAAGCCTCCCCGAGGCCCTGCTGCAGATGAGGATAGACCCCTGCTATAGTCCATGGTCCCTCATCCCACCCTAGACTTCCACCTGGGTGTATGCTCACGTGAGGGTGTAAGAGGGGGATTAATTGTTCCGTCAGGCCCTGACAACGGGATCACTCGGCCCTAAAGGAGGGATGGTGGATGTCTTATTCCCTCCTCGTTCCCACCCCACCACCATCCCTGGCAGGCACTTTCCCCGATACCCTTTTCCTGGAACGGTTTTATTTCCCATCTCTGCCAGGACCAACCAGGGCACTATGCTGTGGCTAGGTCTTCCCTCCCGACTCTACAGACGGCAGGAGCCTCATCTCCCCCTCCTTCTGCACTCACTGACAGGCAGGACTCCACACGCCAGCCTGCAGAGCTCCCAGGGCCGAGCGACACTGGGTGTTCATCTGGACTGGGACACCAGTCCCTGGAATTTGGCCAACAACACATTTAAAGGTAAAGAGCATTCAAGTCGTTGAATAAAGAGATTTTTCTTAAACGAACAAACAAACAAACAAAAAAAAACAGCTGACTAGTATCCTCAAGCTTAAATCAGAAACAAGACGAAATCTGGGCTCAAGTCTCAAAACACGAGAAGACATAAAGCCCCAAACAGACGCAAAAGCCTTCAGAGAGGAATCTCACCACGACTTTCAAGGATGCAGGTAGAAGGAACCACAAGGGAAAAGCAGAAACAAGGTTGCAAAGTCACCATCATCTCCAACCAGCCAGTGCCACTCAGGCCCACCCTCGGGCCCCACGTCACCTGCACCTCGGCCTGGAGCCCGTGCTGCCCAGGCACCTCTCTCCTCAAGCTGACCTCAGTTCAACCACACCATCTCAGACAGGCCTTCTCTGGCCACCTATGAGGGAGCCCCTCCAGCACCCTGGATCCCACCCCTGAGGTCTCTCCACTGTGCCACTGGAAATTACCTCATTCGTGTATGGATCGGCTGCTATCTGCCCTTCCCTGCTCTCAACCCAGACCTTTTCCTTACTGATCTCCCAGGGCTTCAAACAGTGCCTGGTCTTCATAGGTACTTGAGAAAGCAGAATGATCCCTCACTCTCCACATCTGGAAGATATTGGGGTTCAGAGACCCCCCTCACAGAGCCCTGATGGCTCCCTAAAAAGTAAACAGACAGCCATTAGCGGAGTCTATCTTCCTCTCTCTCTCCCTTTTGCTCTGTCCCTTTCTTGTGCAGACGCTGTTCCTTCTCCAGTCAGCCAGCAGCACAGTCCGTTTCATGACGGGAATGAAGGACCTTGAGGTCAGGGAGAGAAGATCCAGGCAAAAACAGCTCATTGGCCAAGTGACAGAGCCAGACACAAAGGTCACATGTTACGTGATTCTGTTTATATGAAAAGTCCAGATTAGGCCCATCCACAGAGATAGAAAGTAGATTAGCCAGAGGCTGGGGGGAAAGGTGTGTGGAGTGACTGCTTCGTGGGTACAGAGCCTCCTCCTGGAGTGATGAAACTGTCCTGGAATTAGATGATGGTGATGGCTACTCAGCTTTGAGAATATACTAGGAACTGTCAAAATCGTACACTTTAAAACGACTGAATTTTATCTCAAGTAAAAATAAGAGATATGCGTGCATGCTCAGTCGGATCTGACTCCTTGTGACCCCATTTGCAGGACTGTAACCCGCCAGGCTCCTCCTCTGTCCATGGGATTCTCCAGGAGTACTGGAGTGGGTTGCCATTTCCTTCTCCACAGCATCTTCCCGGCCGAGGGATTGAACCCGCATCTCCTGCATCTCCTGCATTGGGAGGTGGATTCTTTACCACTGCACCACTGAAAACTGCCATGGAGTGGTCAGAACGGTAGGCTCAGAGTCAGACTGCCCAGGCTCAACTCCTGATTCGAGCCACAAGCCGTGTGAACTCGGGAAAATCGCTTGGCCTCTCTGGACCTTCGCCTTCTTCTCTGTAAATGCGGGTAGCAACTGTGCCAACCTCGAGACAGTGTTGTGAAAATTAAACTTGAGCCTGATGTGTAGGGGACTTTGGCTGACTGCTTTCCAGGTGCCCATCCTCCCCTTCCTTGTAGACCCTATTTTCCATCAGGGGATGTTTAAAGTTCCCGAGGACTCTGACCACACCCCCTAGCCTCAGCCTATCCAATGAGAGGGACCCTCGGGACCTGTGCAAGGTACACTAGAACACAGATGCTTTATTTCCCGCCATACATAAATGGAACAGCCTGTGCCCTTAGGGCTGTGCCAGCCATCTTGGAACCCAGAGGCAAAGCAGGCTCAAGAGGAGGCCATTTGTAAGGAAAGTAGACTAAAGGGACAGGAAGACACTAAATCCTTGAGGATATCATTGAGCCCCTGGATCAAGCCTCACCTGAAGTCCCTTAAATTCTATGAGCCAGGCAAAAACAGCTCATTGGCCAAGTGACAGAGCCAGACACAAAGGTCACATGTTACGTGATTCTGTTTATATGAAAAGTCCAGATTAGGCCCATCCACAGAGATAGAAAGTAGATTAGCCAGAGGCTGGGGGGAAAGGTGTGTGGAGTGACTGCTTCGTGGGTACAGAGCCTCCTCCTGGAGTGATGAAACTGTCCTGGAATTAGATGATGGTGATGGCTACTCAGCTTTGAGAATATACTAGGAACTGTCAAAATCGTACACTTTAAAACGACTGAATTTTATCTCAAGTAAAAATAAGAGATATGCGTGCATGCTCAGTCGGATCTGACTCCTTGTGACCCCATTTGCAGGACTGTAACCCGCCAGGCTCCTCCTCTGTCCATGGGATTCTCCAGGAGTACTGGAGTGGGTTGCCATTTCCTTCTCCACAGCATCTTCCCGGCCGAGGGATTGAACCCGCATCTCCTGCATCTCCTGCATTGGGAGGTGGATTCTTTACCACTGCACCACTGAAAACTGCCATGGAGTGGTCAGAACGGTAGGCTCAGAGTCAGACTGCCCAGGCTCAACTCCTGATTCGAGCCACAAGCCGTGTGAACTCGGGAAAATCGCTTGGCCTCTCTGGACCTTCGCCTTCTTCTCTGTAAATGCGGGTAGCAACTGTGCCAACCTCGAGACAGTGTTGTGAAAATTAAACTTGAGCCTGATGTGTAGGGGACTTTGGCTGACTGCTTTCCAGGTGCCCATCCTCCCCTTCCTTGTAGACCCTATTTTCCATCAGGGGATGTTTAAAGTTCCCGAGGACTCTGACCACACCCCCTAGCCTCAGCCTATCCAATGAGAGGGACCCTCGGGACCTGTGCAAGGTACACTAGAACACAGATGCTTTATTTCCCGCCATACATAAATGGAACAGCCTGTGCCCTTAGGGCTGTGCCAGCCATCTTGGAACCCAGAGGCAAAGCAGGCTCAAGAGGAGGCCATTTGTAAGGAAAGTAGACTAAAGGGACAGGAAGACACTAAATCCTTGAGGATATCATTGAGCCCCTGGATCAAGCCTCACCTGAAGTCCCTTAAATTCTATGAGCCAGTGAAGTGCCTTAAATGTTTAACGAAATTAAAGTTAGCATTTCTGCTACTTCCAATCAAAAGCATCATAACTAATTCAGCTACATAGTGTTCTTCTCTCTGGGACTGGCACATAGCAAGTTCGCAAAAGTGGGAGCCACCGTAATTTTTTCCTAAACTTGTCCTATGGTATTCAACAGGGTCAAGGTTCACCCAGCCATCTAGAGATGAATACTATGGACTTATAACTCGATACCAGCTTATCACCTGATAACCCAATTCCATGTCTGTGTGATGGCAAACCACAGACAACTTCACCAAGGATGCTAAAATCAGTGCACACCACAAGCCCTCCTGGGGAGATGGACTGTGTGCTCAGACAGGACCGGCGAGTGGGGGAGGAAGGTGAGGGCAGAACACGGCACATGATCGTAATCCAACACAGGGGATCAAAGGCTGCATGACAGCCAAGCACACATTTGCCTCCTTCCATGATCTAAGCAATTCTCCAGCAAAAGCTAAAAGGGGTCAAAGAAGGAGGAGATGGGAGTCCCCGTGGCCTTCTGCTGCCTCCTGGCTCCCTCAGCTCCCACACAAGGGCCAGATCCAAACACACTCCTTCTGAGAACCACACACTGGGACTCAACACCAGGTCTCATTCCCACAAGCCCCAAAGATCACGCACATATCCCAGGTCTGTGACCAGAGACAGTACATCCTAAGACATGCACACAAAGCTGGCTGAACGATTCAAGGAGTCCAGTCAGTTTCCCTTCCCTTAATTTCTTTTCTTCTCCCCTCTTTTCCTCCCAATGCAGTAAGGATGTGATGCATGAAACAATTATTCTTCAGAACTGAGGGGCAGGTGGGAAGCTCAAATCCAGAGAAAGCAAAATGTAAATGATGCAGAAAGAGATCAAGATCCATGAATATTCATCGTCCTTTCCCTTATGATGGAAACCGGATTTGTGGAGGATCATCGAGCTCCATTTCCTCTGAGTTCCTCAGAGGAATTCATGGCTGGCTTCTCATCTTTCAGCCTGAACACAGAACATGACATGGGGTTCCCATGGGCTTCTTACCTCCAAGAACTGGCAGTTACTTAGGTACACAAGTACACCTGAAAATTCACCCACCTTGATATTTAAGATCTGTGTGTCTCCTGTGCGCATTTAGACCTCAATTTAAAAAGCAAAAGCCAAAAGATTGGCAGATTCCTTCTCATCCTTCAAGACACGTTTCAAACGTGACACTCTAGGGGGAGGAGCCTTCCTCTCTCACCATGGAGAATGAGTCCTGGCCTCCTCACTGCACCCCACACACCTCCCTGATGCACCTTCCGGCCCCAAACAAGACAACGAAAGTGAGGAGTCTTCTTCAGGCTGTTTGCTCCCAGGAAGACAAAGCTGCGGCTGACTCATTTCTGGATCCCCTGTACCAGGCAGAGGCTTACAGTAATTGTTTATTGTGGGAATACATTTCAAACGTTCTGGAACTCTGTCCCATACAACAGGGTGGACACTCTCAAGGTCTGTGTCTTCCAGCTTTAGGATGTCTGTGTGACCCCAGAGTGATCACTTAACCTCTCTGAGCCTCAACTCCTGAGCAGCACCTGCCCTTCAGGGTTACTGTGAGAATTTTATCAGCTAAAATACAAGTCGTCATGTACGGATGTGAGAGTTGGACCATAAAGAAGGTGGAGCATCAAAGAATTGATGCTTTTGAACTGTGGTGCTGGAGAAGACTCTTGAGAATCTCATGGACAGCAAGGAGATCAAACCAGTCAATTCTAAAGGTAATCAACCCACATATCCCAGGTCTGTGACCAGAGACAGTACATCCTAAGACATGCACACAAAGCTGGCTGAACGATTCAAGGAGTCCAGTCAGTTTCCCTTCCCTTAATTTCTTTTCTTCTCCCCTCTTTTCCTCCCAATGCAGTAAGGATGTGATGCATGAAACAATTATTCTTCAGAACTGAGGGGCAGGTGGGAAGCTCAAATCCAGAGAAAGCAAAATGTAAATGATGCAGAAAGAGATCAAGATCCATGAATATTCATCGTCCTTTCCCTTATGATGGAAACCGGATTTGTGGAGGATCATCGAGCTCCATTTCCTCTGAGTTCCTCAGAGGAATTCATGGCTGGCTTCTCATCTTTCAGCCTGAACACAGAACATGACATGGGGTTCCCATGGGCTTCTTACCTCCAAGAACTGGCAGTTACTTAGGTACACAAGTACACCTGAAAATTCACCCACCTTGATATTTAAGATCTGTGTGTCTCCTGTGCGCATTTAGACCTCAATTTAAAAAGCAAAAGCCAAAAGATTGGCAGATTCCTTCTCATCCTTCAAGACACGTTTCAAACGTGACACTCTAGGGGGAGGAGCCTTCCTCCCCACCATGGAGAATGAGTCCTGGCCTCCTCACTGCACCCCACACACCTCCCTGATGCACCTTCCGGCCCCAAACAAGACAACGAAAGTGAGGAGTCTTCTTCAGGCTGTTTGCTCCCAGGAAGACAAAGCTGCGGCTGACTCATTTCTGGATCCCCTGTACCAGGCAGAGGCTTACAGTAATTGTTTATTGTGGGAATACATTTCAAACGTTCTGGAACTCTGTCCCATACAACAGGGTGGACACTCTCAAGGTCTGTGTCTTCCAGCTTTAGGATGTCTGTGTGACCCCAGAGTGATCACTTAACCTCTCTGAGCCTCAACTCCTGAGCAGCACCTGCCCTTCAGGGTTACTGTGAGAATTTTATCAGCTAAAATACAAGTCGTCATGTACGGATGTGAGAGTTGGACCATAAAGAAGGTGGAGCATCAAAGAATTGATGCTTTTGAACTGTGGTGCTGGAGAAGACTCTTGAGAATCTCATGGACAGCAAGGAGATCAAACCAGTCAATTCTAAAGGTAATCAACCCTGAATATTTATTGGTAGGACTGATGCTGAAGCTGAAGCTCCAATACTTTGGCCACCTGATGCGAAGAGCTGACTCACTGGAAAAGACCCAGATGCTGGGAGAGATTGAAAGCAGGAGGCAAAGAAGGTGACAGGATGAGACGGTTTGGTAGCATCACCTACTCAACGGACGTGAGTTAGACCAAACTCCGGGAGATAGTGAAGGACCGCTAGGGAAGCCTAGAGTGCTGCAGTCCATGGCGTCACAAAGAGTCCGACACAAACTCACGACTGAACAACAAAGATGTACACATTTTAAGCGCTCAAGAAGACGACACATTTTAAGCTCTCAAGAAATGGCAAGTCCTCTGCCCCAACCTTCTCCCAGTCACAGTACAGGATTTAAAACTTTCCGGGAGCCCAATAAACCATGGTTGACTGACACCAAGCAGCCTCACCCAGGGCTGCCCTGTGTCTATCTTCAACACACACTCTGCCTCCTTCCAGAACTCAAAGCCCACTGGGCCCCCAAACAGTGCTTTGATCTGAGGTCAGACCCAATGGGCTAACAGTCAGTCAGGAAGCCCGTGGAAGCATGTGGGCCCCCTGTGCCTGGGTGCCTCAAGGGAGGTGAGTCAGGCTGCAGGCCAGCCACGCAGCAACCACTACGCACACCCAGGGCTCGTCAACAGAACAAATGCCTCCGCTTTCTTTTGTGCCGTCAGTCCCCGTGGGCAGCAAAGACCATAATCCCTCTGTTCTCTGACAGGATGTTTGTGTTCAAGCTAAAGTGTCCAGTGTGTGATGAGGAACTTGGCTCCTCTCTCCAGACCTGGTGGCAGTCCTGACAGAGGTCCCTTCACACAGAGTTAACCTCTCTGAGCCTCAACTCCTGAGCAGCACCTGCCCTTCAGGGTTACTGTGAGAATTTTATCAGCTAAAATACAAGTCGTCATGTACGGATGTGAGAGTTGGACCATAAAGAAGGTGGAGCATCAAAGAATTGATGCTTTTGAACTGTGGTGCTGGAGAAGACTCTTGAGAATCTCATGGACAGCAAGGAGATCAAACCAGTCAATTCTAAAGGTAATCAACCCTGAATATTTATTGGTAGGACTGATGCTGAAGCTGAAGCTCCAATACTTTGGCCACCTGATGCGAAGAGCTGACTCACTGGAAAAGACCCAGATGCTGGGAGAGATTGAAAGCAGGAGGCAAAGAAGGTGACAGGATGAGACGGTTTGGTAGCATCACCTACTCAACGGACGTGAGTTAGACCAAACTCCGGGAGATAGTGAAGGACCGCTAGGGAAGCCTAGAGTGCTGCAGTCCATGGCGTCACAAAGAGTCCGACACAAACTCACGACTGAACAACAAAGATGTACACATTTTAAGCGCTCAAGAAGACGACACATTTTAAGCTCTCAAGAAATGGCAAGTCCTCTGCCCCAACCTTCTCCCAGTCACAGTACAGGGTTTAAAACTTTCCGGGAGCCCAATAAACCATGGTTGACTGACACCAAGCAGCCTCACCCAGGGCTGCCCTGTGTCTATCTTCAACACACTCTGCCTCCTTCCAGAACTCAAAGCCCACTGGGCCCCCAAACAGTGCTTTGATCTGAGGTCAGACCCAATGGGCTAACAGTCAGTCAGGAAGCCCGTGGAAGCATGTGGGCCCCCTGTGCCTGGGTGCCTCAAGGGAGGTGAGTCAGGCTGCAGGCCAGCCACGCAGCAACCACTACGCACACCCAGGGCTCGTCAACAGAACAAATGCCTCCGCTTTCTTTTGTGCCGTCAGTCCCCGTGGGCAGCAAAGACCATAATCCCTCTGTTCTCTGACAGGATGTTTGTGTTCAAGCTAAAGTGTCCAGTGTGTGATGAGGAACTTGGCTCCTCTCTCCAGACCTGGTGGCAGTCCTGACAGAGGTCCCTTCACACAGAGAATGAACGAAGGAGATGGTGGGCGTGGGGAGAATGACATTGCCATTTTATGCAACACAGGCAAAGACTGTCTACGGGAGAGAAGCCGCAGTCTGACACTCACACACACAGAGCACACAACATATCCTTTCTTCTGGGGAAGCCAGGCATGAGACACTTCAGGACCCCAGGCCAAGCCACCGGAAAGCGGGGTGGGGAGAGGCTACTTAGCACCCACACCCTGCCGCCGTCCAGGCCTGAATGTGTGCCAGCCCCATCCCAGGGAAGGTGTCCTGAAAGGTTCAACCTCAGTTTCAAGAGGGAATGACACACCCTCCGTGCTCAAGACGCCTCAGACAAGACAGAGATTCAGTGCCCCAAAATATAACTGTGGCCAGTGTGAACTCTTGGTCAATTCATCAGCAAGACTCTATTGAATACCCTTGTGTTCACTCATTCGTCTGTTTCCACCAAGTGCTCCATTGTGTCACTTGGTTCTAGGGGTACAGAGGCTAAGCGATGTCCACAGCTCTGTGCGTGCCAAATCCCCAGTGATCCAGAGTTAGGAGCTTACAATCTAGCCAGAGTCGGGCACGTGAAGCAATGTGGACTTCTCCAGGGCTCGGCTCTACCCCCATGTAACTCGGCACTGGGTGCAAGGTGACGTGACAGTGGGCTGGAATACATCTGCTTTGGTGAAACAACATCATTCCACTTGGATCCACACTAAATATGGTGGCTGCCACCTACTGACTCGCTCTCGTGGGCTAGGCAGAACTTTCTCTGTGGTCTTCACCTTATGAGTCAAGGAAGCTGAGGGAAGGCACCTGGCCCAGGACCACACAGCCCATCCGTGGGGAAGGCAAGAGCTGCACCCTGGTCTTGGTGCCCGAATCCCAGGCCCTTTCCCACCTCCCCACACAAGCAGAGGAAAGAGCATCCACGTCCGTCCCTCTCTTGGCCCCAAATCAACGGTGGGCTCTCCCAAGGAAGCCCCAGCACAAGGGATGCCCGGCTAAAGTGTCCAGTGTGTGATGAGAACTTGGCTCCTCTCTCCAGACCTGGTGGCAGTCCTGACAGAGGTCCCCTCACACAGAGAATGAACGAAGGAGATGGTGGGCGTGGGGAGAATGACATTGCCATTTTATGCAACACAGGCAAAGACTGTCTACGGGAGAGAAGCCGCAGTCTGACACTCACACACACAGAGCACACAACATATCCTTTCTTCTGGGGAAGCCAGGCATGAGACACTTCAGGACCCCAGGCCAAGCCACCGGAAAGCGGGGTGGGGAGAGGCTACTTAGCACCCACACCCTGCCGCCGTCCAGGCCTGAATGTGTGCCAGCCCCATCCCGGGGAAGGTGTCCTGAAAGGTTCAACCTCAGTTTCAAGAGGGAATGACACACCCTCCGTGCTCAAGACGCCTCAGACAAGACAGAGATTCAGTGCCCCAAAATATAACTGTGGCCAGTGTGAACTCTTGGTCAATTCATCAGCAAGACTCTATTGAATACCCTTGTGTTCACTCATTCGTCTGTTTCCACCAAGTGCTCCATTGTGTCACTTGGTTCTAGGGGTACAGAGGCTAAGCGATGTCCACAGCTCTGTGCGTGCCAAATCCCCAGTGATCCAGAGTTAGGAGCTTACAATCTAGCCAGAGTCGGGCACGTGAAGCAATGTGGACTTCTCCAGGGCTCGGCTCTACCCCCATGTAACTCGGCACTGGGTGCAAGGTGACGTGACAGTGGGCTGGAATACATCTGCTTTGGTGAAACAACATCATTCCACTTGGATCCACACTAAATATGGTGGCTGCCACCTACTGACTCGCTCTCGTGGGCTAGGCAGAACTTTCTCTGTGGTCTTCACCTTATGAGTCAAGGAAGCTGAGGGAAGGCACCTGGCCCAGGACCACACAGCCCATCCGTGGGGAAGGCAAGAGCTGCACCCTGGTCTTGGTGCCCGAATCCCAGGCCCTTTCCCACCTCCCCACACAAGCAGAGGAAAGAGCATCCACGTCCGTCCCTCTCTTGGCCCCAAATCAACGGTGGGCTCTCCCAAGGAAGCCCCAGCACAAGGGATGCCCCGGCAGCCTCTTCAGAGTCCAGCTCAGTGGAGGACACGTTGCCAGAGAGCAAAACTGTTTGCTTAGCTGAGTGGCCATGACAGGATCAACTTGGGAGAAGAGGGGGGGTGGGGGGGAGAAAGACGATCTGGAAGCCTTCCGGGAGGAGCTCGATGTACAGAAGGGTGTTTTTGGTGCTTCAGAACACATAATCCCCAGTGGAGGAAAAAGTCTGAGGACAAATACGACGTTATGTAAACCTTCAATCAGGCACCTGGCCTGCCTCGGTGCATCAGTGACATATGCTCCTCAGTGGGAGAAACTCAAAGAACGTGTAAACCCGGTGTTAAGTCAGAAAGAGAGAAATAGCATATATTAAAGCATATATGTGAAATCTTTTTTAAAAATGATATGGATAGGGCTTCCCCTGGTGGTCCAGTGGGTAAGGACACCACCTTGCAGTGCAAGGGGTGCCGGTTCGATCCCTGGCCTGGGAAGATCCCATGTGCCGCGGAGCGGCTGGACCGATGTGTCCAACTACCGAGCCGGAACTCTGGAGCGCATGCGCCCAGAGCCGGTGCTCTGCAACGACAGACACCACCGCGATGGGAGGCCCACAGGAGCCACAGAACAAAAGACTGATGAAAACGGAGAAATGAAAGACCAATAGAAGTGGCCCGCCTGCTCCCCTCCCTCCCCAACCCGACCCCCGCCCAAAATAAATAAATAAATAAATATTTTTAAAAAATGATATGGATAATGTTATCTGTAAAGCTGAAAGAGACACAGACACAGAGAGCAAACATATGGATGCCAAGGGGGAGGGGTGGGGAGAATTGGGAGGTTGGGATTGACATATATATAAACATAAACTGACATATATATAAGTATCTATATACGCATAGACACGTATTATATGTACCTATGCATTCACTATACACGCTGAACTTAAGTTAACTTGGCCTCTTTAAATCTACGCTCGGAATTGGACAGACGTGGGCTTGGGTCTCAGCATTTCCTTGCGCTAGCTCGGGAGTTGTGGACAATTAACCTCAGCAAACTCACCCTCTTTGGCTGTAAAATGCAAATACTGAAAATACCCGCCACGTAGGGTTTTTTGTGCAGGTGAGATGAGATGATGGCCTTGAGATCTTAGGGCCCCTTAGGAGCTTAGATGGCCCCTGTTATGATGAGATGGGGTGTCACTTGACTCCTCTCCTCCATCGGTGGCCATGGATGAGGATGCCGGGAAGATGGGAAGGATCAGGGATAACCAAGTTAACACCCATACAGATGTATATATGCGTGTGTGTGTGTGTGTATAAAAAGATAACTAAGGAGAACCTACACAGCACTGGGACCTCCACTCAAAGCTTTGTGGTGACCCAAATGGGGAGGAAACCCAAAAAAGAGGAGATGCATGTGTCTGTGTAGTCAATTCACTTTGCTGTACAGTAGAAATTAACTCTACACGGTAGAGCAACTATCTTCCAGTAAATAGTAATTAAAACAAAAAACAGAAAAATAAGTAATAAACCCAGTGAGGATGCTGAGGCTGGAGAAGGGCCTTCTTCCTGGCCCTTATAGCCCTCAAGATCACAGGTCCATTCTCAGCTCTGTGGGCCCCAGCGGGTCATTCATGAGATGAGAAGGCTGCCCAGGAGAGAAGGCAGATGGGCCATCAGAACTCAAAAGCCTTTCTGCAGACCCTCACTCAGCCTTCTGCCAGAAGCACCTTCTGGGCTCTCCAACACTCTTACTCCCTTTTCTCCCTGATTATCTCCATCTACCTGAGGCTGAGGAAGGCGAGGGGCTGGTGCAGGGCAGAAGACACAGTGGCAAAGCCGAAATCCATACAAAAGCGCCAGAGACCTCGGAAGTGTCTCATCCCTCACTGGCACTCAGCGCTGGCCCCAGGCTACCACACTCCCTCCAGGAGTCTCTTCCTCCTCATCTTCCCGGCATCCTTATCCATGGCCACCGATGGAGGAGAGGAATCAAATGACACTCCATCACAACAGGGGCCATCTAAATACCTAAGGGGCCCTAAGAGTTCAAGGCCATCAGCTCATCTCACCTGCACAAAAAAACCCTACATGGCAGGTATTTTCAGTATTCGCATTTTACAGTCAGAGAGAGTGAGCTTGCCGAGGTTAACGTCCACAGCTCCCGAGCTAACGCAAGGAAGAGCTGAGACCCAAGTCCACCTCCGTCCAACTCCAAGGCTAGATTTAAAGAGACCAAGCTTAACGAGTGCTGCCCCTCGGCAGTTGGGGAGGTGGGTGGGGGAACGACACATTGGCTCCAGTGCTGCCCAAACTCAAAGCATTTCTAGAACTTTTCTCTGGAAGTCGCCTACAGAGGTAATCTACCCACTACCCATAACTTTTAGATTCTTATGTGTAATCCTAATTACACATTTGGGGAACCAGAAATACCTTACCCACATTGGCTTCCTCTCTTATTCATTATACTTGCCTGCAAACTCCTTGTACAGTGTTCTAAAATCAAATTGACTGTCAAATGCTGAGGGATGTCACCCCAGCAACGCTCAAAAGAATGCACTGATGCCATCAACGGCCTGTTCCCAAGGGAGAGCTTCATTCTCCAAGTAAGGATGAAACCATGTGCTCCTTCCATCCTGCATTTCAAGAAGAATTCTGTGATGCTGGACTCTGCTGTCGGTTGCTAAGGAAACAGAGATAGACACGAAAAGGTCCCTGTCATCTTGCAGTCCTCAACACAGGGATGCTATTTCAAGCAACTTCTGCATAGGACCTTCAGGTGCAAAGATGGACAGGGCACAGTCCCAGACTTCAATGACACTACAGCCCAGCTGGGGTACAGGCATGCCAGCCGCTGCTCTGGAAAACAGAGAGACCACCCAGGAGGTGACTGTGGCACTCCATGTTAGGAAGAGTTAGTCTCCCAAAGGCGACCAAAGTGAAACAACAGTATGATCCAACATTTATCTAGTACTTGTACCAGATACTACTCCAAGTACTTAGCACCCAGTATCTTCCTAACAACCCCATGAAGTCATTACTATTTCGCGTTCCACTTTCCAGGTGGGTAAACCAAGGGTCTGAGAATTTAGGCAATTTATGCATGCCTGCTAAATCACTTTGGTTGTGTCTCACTCTGTGTGACCCTACAGACTGTAGCCTACCAGGCTGCTCTGTCCATGGGATTTTCAGTATTCGCATTTTACAGTCAGAGAGAGTGAGCTTGCCGAGGTTAACGTCCACAGCTCCCGAGCTAACGCAAGGAAGAGCTGAGACCCAAGTCCACCTCCGTCCAACTCCAAGGCTAGATTTAAAGAGACCAAGCTTAACGAGTGCTGCCCCTCGGCAGTTGGGGAGGTGGGTGGGGGAACGACACATTGGCTCCAGTGCTGCCCAAACTCAAAGCATTTCTAGAACTTTTCTCTGGAAGTCGCCTACAGAGGTAATCTACCCACTACCCATAACTTTTAGATTCTTATGTGTAATCCTAATTACACATTTGGGGAACCAGAAATACCTTACCCACATTGGCTTCCTCTCTTATTCATTATACTTGCCTGCAAACTCCCTTGGACAGTTTTCTAAAATCAAATTGACTGTCAAATGCTGAGGGATGTCACCCCAGCAACGCTCAAAAGAATGCACTGATGCCATCAACGGCCTGTTCCCAAGGGAGAGCTTCATTCTCCAAGTAAGGATGAAACCATGTGCTCCTTCCATCCTGCATTTCAAGAAGAATTCTGTGATGCTGGACTCTGCTGTCGGTTGCTAAGGAAACAGAGATAGACACGAAAAGGTCCCTGTCATCTTGCAGTCCTCAACACAGGGATGCTATTTCAAGCAACTTCTGCATAGGACCTTCAGGTGCAAAGATGGACAGGGCACAGTCCCAGACTTCAATGACACTACAGCCCAGCTGGGGTACAGGCATGCCAGCCGCTGCTCTGGAAAACAGAGAGACCACCCAGGAGGTGACTGTGGCACTCCATGTTAGGAAGAGTTAGTCTCCCAAAGGCGACCAAAGTGAAACAACAGTATGATCCAACATTTATCTAGTACTTGTACCAGATACTACTCCAAGTACTTAGCACCCAGTATCTTCCTAACAACCCCATGAAGTCATTACTATTTCGCGTTCCACTTTCCAGGTGGGTAAACCAAGGGTCTGAGAATTTAGGCAATTTATGCATGCCTGCTAAATCACTTTGGTTGTGTCTCACTCTGTGTGACCCTACAGACTGTAGCCTACCAGGCTGCTCTGTCCATGGGATTTTCCAGGCAAGAATACTAGAATGGGTTACCATCCCCTCCTCCAGGAGATCTTTCCAACCTAGGGATCGAACCCACGTCTCTTACATATCCTACACAGGTAGACAGATTCTTTACCACGAGCACCACCTGGAAAGCCCTGGGCAATGGGGTAAACGGTCTCAAAGTCAGCAAGGAGCCAAAGTATGAGTTGAGCCCATGAAGTCTGGCTCCAGATGGCACACTCTTGCCAACTACACTGAACTAACTGGAATGAGAGATGCTGCCCAGGCAGGTGGGCACGTGCCTTCCAGCCCACTGAATTTTAAAAGAGCAGCCACATCACTCAGGTTATTCCTCATGTTTAATCCCTGTTGTCTCAGCAGTGACCATTTGAACTCACTCTGCTAAAACATGACATCCAAACTGGACAGAATGAGTCAAAGGAAAGTGCCATTTCCAAGGGTGCGGCACTTCGCCGTGGCGACTGGGCATGAGGCACGGGACCTGAGAACCACCGGCCTCTGCCACCCACTGCCCTGCTACTCTTGACGTTTCAGTCAAGGAGCTCCTCAAGGCATTACTGATACTCAAAGTGGGAAAGAGCTGAGAGGAAGACGATCCTTCTACACCACAGGGCGGTCAGAGGCCCTCCCCTCCACCCCACAGCTCACCACCCCTTACTCTGGTAGAGAATCAGACGCAATACCTTTCTCTCTGTTCTCTTTGGAATGTGGAGAGAGGAGGCACTGAAACCCCTTGGTTCCTTTGTTCCTGAAGGTGTTTAAGAGGCAAAACAGCTTACAAGCTGAAGAGTTCAGTCTTCAACTTCAAGGCTAGGGACAAGAATGGGGAGAGCTGAGGGCACCCCAGAGTAGTGGAGGAAGTGGCCAAGAGTCAACACTCTGAAGCCAGAGGCTCTCGAGTCTGAACTGATTCCTGCCACTTACTGAGTAGTGACATCCCTTGGGCACATGCTCCACCCACCACAAGCTACAGCATTTGCTCAGCTACAAAATGAGGATAACGGTAATAATATCTATAACACGGGCTTTTGAGAGGATTATGTGAGAAAAAACATGTAGAGTGTTCAACAGCGTGTGTGGTGTCTAGTAGCACCCTGTGTTAATATTCAGTATTATATTCTGAATATTCCATCCTCACACTGAATATTAATATTCAATATGAACATCCAGAGTTACTGAGTCACGGTTATTGTTAATTATGACAGAGCCAGATGCAGGAGGCAAAAACTCTCACCCTGTGGCACTTTAGAACCCTTTCTGCCATCTGAGTGTTCTCCAAATCCACTTCCTGTTTCTCTTGGGCACACTACATCTCCCACCATGCCTTGCAGTAAAGGTACCACCTGATAGTTCTGACCAATGGACTGTGTGGGCAGAAGTGATGGGAAGGATTTCCACTTTCACAAAACCACACCTCACGATCCTACTTCTCATTCTGTATCCATCAGATGGTGCAGAGGATTCAGCAGAGACCTCAGGGCCCCCTAGAAGTGGCAGGTGCACAGATGTAAGGAGGCAGCCCTGAGAACTCCTTGGAAGTTTAGCAGTCAGGACTCCAGGCTTCCAGTGCTGAGTACCCAGGTTCAATCCCCGATCAGAGAACTAGGATCCCACAAGTTGCAGAGTGTGGTCAAAAAAAACAGGAAGCAACCCTAGGAGCAAGTCCCTTACCCCAATCCCCCAAACCCCACATACATTATCAGTGGTACTTTATATGAATCATACACACACTTCTGTATTAAGCCCTTGATATGCTGGGGTTGCTCGTTACAGCAGCTGGCCTAGTCTAATACACGGGATGAATCAAGCCCAAGAAAGACTCAGAAGACCGTCTTAGCTCACTGCCTCCATGACCCCTACATGCACCAAATAATCTAGATAGAGCAAAATGGCCCAACAGGAAAACTAGCAGCTATGACCATGTAGGAGTGGAAAACATGAGAAAGAGCCAGCAGCAACCAAGTGGAGCAATGGAAGGACCACTAGCCTCGAAAAAACAGGACAGTCCAGCAGCAGCATTACCTGTGCTCACTATGGGCTCCAAGTTCTTCATGAGAACTGTGCAGGGCAGTGGAAAGACCGTGGTCTGGGAGGCCAAGCAGACCAGGATCCATGCCTGCCCATGATGTAGGGGGTAGGGCCGGGGAGTAAACCGCTCTGAGCTTCAGTCTCCACATACACGGATAACACACCCGCCTCCTGTCCTGGGCCTATTCTGAATATTCCATCCTCACACTGAATATTAATATTCAATATGAACATCCAGAGTTACTGAGTCACGGTTATTGTTAATTATGACAGAGCCAGATGCAGGAGGCAAAAACTCTCACCCTGTGGCACTTTAGAACCCTTTCTGCCATCTGAGTGTTCTCCAAATCCACTTCCTGTTTCTCTTGGGCACACTACATCTCCCACCATGCCTTGCAGTAAAGGTACCACCTGATAGTTCTGACCAATGGACTGTGTGGGCAGAAGTGATGGGAAGGATTTCCACTTTCACAAAACCACACCTCACGATCCTACTTCTCATTCTGTATCCATCAGATGGTGCAGAGGATTCAGCAGAGACCTCAGGGCCCCCTAGAAGTGGCAGGTGCACAGATGTAAGGAGGCAGCCCTGAGAACTCCTTGGAAGTTTAGCAGTCAGGACTCCAGGCTTCCAGTGCTGAGTACCCAGGTTCAATCCCCGATCAGAGAACTAGGATCCCACAAGTTGCAGAGTGTGGTCAAAAAAAACAGGAAGCAACCCTAGGAGCAAGTCCCTTACCCCAATCCCCCAAACCCCACATACATTATCAGTGGTACTTTATATGAATCATACACACACTTCTGTATTAAGCCCTTGATATGCTGGGGTTGCTCGTTACAGCAGCTGGCCTAGTCTAATACACGGGATGAATCAAGCCCAAGAAAGACTCAGAAGACCGTCTTAGCTCACTGCCTCCATGACCCCTACATGCACCAAATAATCTAGATAGAGCAAAATGGCCCAACAGGAAAACTAGCAGCTATGACCATGTAGGAGTGGAAAACATGAGAAAGAGCCAGCAGCAACCAAGTGGAGCAATGGAAGGACCACTAGCCTCGAAAAAACAGGACAGTCCAGCAGCAGCATTACCTGTGCTCACTATGGGCTCCAAGTTCTTCATGAGAACTGTGCAGGGCAGTGGAAAGACCGTGGTCTGGGAGGCCAAGCAGACCAGGATCCATGCCTGCCCATGATGTAGGGGGTAGGGCCGGGGAGTAAACCGCTCTGAGCTTCAGTCTCCACATACACGGATAACACACCCGCCTCCTGTCCTGGGCCATCATGCCAACGACCTTGGAATCAGTCACGGGGGAGTATTTACAAGCTGACAAATGCTACAAATGGACCGGGCTTCCCTAGTGGCTCAGATGGTAAAGAATCCACCAAGACTTCCTTCCTAGCGGTTAAATGCTTACCAGAACACATCGCTAGATAAACAGGAGAGGGAGGTCAAGGAAGTAAAACGGATGGCGATGGTGAAGGCCCAGAGCTACAGAAACAGACCGTTTGGAGAAGTGAAGGAAGCCCTCAGAGCCAGGCGCACAAGAGCAACCCAGAGAGGGCAAAGGTCAGATTCTGTGGAACGATCACCCTTTAATCATTATGTGTTCTGGTCATCTATTGCTACATATTGAAAAATTACCTCAAAATGTGGTGGTTTGAAACAATCATTTTATTTATAAGCCAGGATTTGAGGGAGGCTGAGCTGGCTGGCTCGCCTCTGACCGGTGTCAGCTGGGGCTGGACGATCCACTTCCAAGATGGACTCTCACTGCCGTGTCTGGTCCCTCGGTGCTCCCTGGAGAGTCCCCCACACATCGGCACACCCCCGGGCCTCTCCCAGTGACGGAACTGACAATACAGTGCTCTAAGGGGAGCCAGACGTCTTTATACGGTGGCTGGCTTCTCCCGAATCCGAGTTCCAAGAGGCCACGGGGAAGCTGCAAGGGTTCTTCTGACTGTGTCTTGGAAGAAGCGGAATCATTCCTGCCGCATTCTTCCACTGATAACAAGCAATTCACAGAGCCAGCCCTGACGCAAAAGTGGGACAGGGGCACTTCCCAAGAGCATGAATACCAGGACTCGTGGTTCACTGGGGTCGCCTCTGGAGACCAGCTGCCACAGTATCAATGACCAGCCAACCCCACTGACCTCTCCGCAGGATCACCTGGAGGAGGCACAGGAGCTCCAAGAAAGGAAAACCAGCAGCCCTGCCCACAAGGAGCACTCGACGGATGATGCTCACGCAGGACAGAGAGGACAAGGTGGGGGTAGCATTGCAGAGAGCAAGGCCTGTTTCAGGCAGAGAAGGCCTCCCAAGAAGGTAACCCTCCCAGCACGTGAGTCGGCCCTGCAGGATGTGGGAGGCAGAGCGGAAGGCGAGAAAGGGAAGGCGTGAGCCATCCCGAGATCACTGCCCCGCCTTCCACCACATCTGGACCAGCATGGACCAGGCCAGGTCACTACCACCTTTCCCAGCCCAGGCATGTGGCCCAGCCTGGGCAGTCTGCAGCCAGGATCTGACCAGCTCTAATGCTGAGGCAGCTCCTGCCCAGGCCAGCCCATCGTCAGGCCCAGGAGTCTGTCCAACGCACCAGGGCTCAGGGAGGAGCAGTGGACTGTGGACCTGTTTACTCTGGCTTGACCGCCTCACCCAGGACCAGTGGCACCATGACCAGCGGAAAGGCTAGTTACACAACCGCCCCACAGCAGCTGGCCAGTCTCGGAGACCCAGCCCAGCCACCAGGCCTGGTAGCAAGACTGCTGCAGCTGGGCAGGCCGGCCTGGGCTCCCATCTTCCACACAGGCACAGGATGCTCGGCTAGCAAACACCTGGAGACAGCAGGGGCCGTGGGAGGGAGCTAAAAATAGCACAGCTAGCCCCAGAGGACTTCTTCAAATCCTCCGGGTCCTATTACTGCTTGCCCACGGGCCTTAGGAACGCCCACGGGCCTTAGGAACACGCACGGGCTGGCACCCAAGCTTTCACCTCCTCAAAAGTGCACGCTAACAATAAGCACAGGAGGCCTCCTATGCCACGCTGCTCAGAAGTCACGGCAACAGCCTGCCCTGGAGGCTGGGTCTAGGGACTGGGCAGGCTGGGTCCACTTTCAAACACCCCCGGACCCTGTGGGCTCTCTCTGGCCAATTCTCAGTGTTATCCACCTTTTCTGAATCTCAGGTTTTTAATGTTTCTCTTCCTTATTTGGCCTTTAAGAATTACGGGCCTCGAGGCTTCTCTGGTAACTCAGCAGTAAAGAGTTCGCCTGCCAATGCAGGAGACACGGGTTCAATCCCTGATCCGGGAAGATCCCACATGCTGCGAAGCAACTAAGCCCGTGAGCCACAATGATTAAGCCTGTGCTCTAGAGCCCTGGAACCGCAACTATGGAGCCCATGTGCCCTAGAGTCCAAGTTCCACAATAAGAGAAGTCATTGCAACAAGAAGCCTGCTCGGCTCAACTAGAGAGTAGCCAACACTCCCTGCAACTAGAGAAGAGCCTGCAGCAGAAGTGAAAACCCAGAATAACCAAAAATAATTTTAAAAAAAGAATTATGGGCCTTACATTATATTTTTAATTGCTCTTGTGAGTGTATTATACCCACTCAGCCAGATGCTTAGAAAAGTCACATGTACGGATGTGTGGGTTGCACACTGCACAATTCTAGGGGCATCATTCAATGACTGTGATGTGAATGGTGCCCTGGAATCACGTCATGTGATTACTGGCGTTGCCTGGGAGGAAATGATGTCTTCCACAATCCTGCGTCCCTGGAAAAAGGGCGGCCACGCTAATAAAGATTCGTGGACTGACCAATTCATCTCTGCTACCAAACAGTCCATGCACAGGCTTTGGCAGGCCAAGGCCACAATGCCCAATGGTCTAGAAAGAAATCCATAATGTGATACAATAATATATTTTCGTGCCGTGGAAGTGGAGGGGGGCAAAGGATCGATCTTCCTAAGGCAAGGGAAGATTCATAGCCACTGAATAAGTTACCACTACCTCCTCCTGAGTGTGCAGATTAAATTCTCTGCCCCACCGACATTTAAAATGCACTTTATTTATAGCAGACCAGGGAATTCAGAGATATTTATTTGCTTTTCATAGAATGTCCATTCTTTTAATAACAGTTTCAGAGTGTGAGGTATGAGCAAAGAGCACATGGGAATAGTAAGACATCATTCCACCTCGGGGTGCTGAGCTGGAGGCGTGCTGAGAAGCCCTTGCTGGGGGGCGTCACACTGCCTCCCTCGTCCATGCTCTCCCGAAGGAGTGCCCCTCCCACACAGACCTCTCAAGGCTGCTTCTGTTTCTGATAACTTTTTAATTTATCTTTTTAACTTTTAAATTTATTCTTTTAATTGGAGGATAATTGCTCTGCCATGTTGTGCTCGTTTCTGTGTACGACTGGGTGAATAAGCTCCAGCAGACACAGCCTCCCTCCCTCTCGCGCCTCCCTCCCGCGCTGCCCCGCCCCACCCCCCCAGGCCATCCCAGCGCAGGGGTGAGCGCCCTGTGCCGCCCGCAGCTTCCCACCAGCTGTTTACACACTGCCGGGAGGGCATGTCAGTGCGACTCTCTCAACTCATTCCACCCTACTCTCCCCGTGTCCACAAGAAAAAATGACCAAAAATAATTTTAAAAAAAGAATTATGGGCCTTACATTATATTTTTAATTGCTCTTGTGAGTGTATTATACCCACTCAGCCAGATGCTTAGAAAAGTCACATGTACGGATGTGTGGGTTGCACACTGCACAATTCTAGGGGCATCATTCAATGACTGTGATGTGAATGGTGCCCTGGAATCACGTCATGTGATTACTGGCGTTGCCTGGGAGGAAATGATGTCTTCCACAATCCTGCGTCCCTGGAAAAAGGGCGGCCACGCTAATAAAGATTCGTGGACTGACCAATTCATCTCTGCTACCAAACAGTCCATGCACAGGCTTTGGCAGGCCAAGGCCACAATGCCCAATGGTCTAGAAAGAAATCCATAATGTGATACAATAATATATTTTCGTGCCGTGGAAGTGGAGGGGCAAAGGATCGATCTTCCTAAGGCAAGGGAAGATTCATAGCCACTGAATAAGTTACCACTACCTCCTCCTGAGTGTGCAGATTAAATTCTCTCCCCCACCGACATTTAAAATGCACTTTATTTATAGCAGACCAGGGAATTCAGAGATATTTATTTGCTTTTCATAGAATGTCCATTCTTTTAATAACAGTTTCAGAGTGTGAGGTATGAGCAAAGAGCACATGGGAATAGTAAGACATCATTCCACCTCGGGGTGCTGAGCTGGAGGCGTGCTGAGAAGCCCTTGCTGGGGGGCGTCACACTGCCTCCCTCGTCCATGCTCTCCCGAAGGAGTGCCCCTCCCACACAGACCTCTCAAGGCTGCTTCTGTTTCTGATAACTTTTTAATTTATCTTTTTAACTTTTAAATTTATTCTTTTAATTGGAGGATAATTGCTCTGCCATGTTGTGCTCGTTTCTGTGTACGACTGGGTGAATAAGCTCCAGCAGACACAGCCTCCCTCCCTCTCGCGCCTCCCTCCCGCGCTGCCCCGCCCCACCCCACTAGGTCATCACAGAGCAGGGCTGAGCTCCCTGTGCGGACAGCAGCTTCCCACCAGCTGTTTACACACTGCCGTGAGGGCATGTCAGTGCGACTCTCTCAACTCATTCCACCCTACTCTCCCCCGTGTCCACAAGTCCATTCTCTACGTCCGCACTTCTCTTCCTGCCCACTTCTCATGGTTTTTGAAAAACACGCTTCAATGGTACACCATACTCCCAACAGCTTCCATATATGTGTTAATATTAAAACTGTTTTCATCCAAAACTCCCAGGAAGACTGATACTCAGAAAATTACCCCAGTATGTATTCAATGGCTCCACCTATCCACCATCAGAGGGATATGGTGCTAATCCATAACATGCAATCATGTGTCATTTGATGTGAATCTCACAGCAGCCCTACAGTTGTGCAGTGAGCAACCTGCACAACTGCACACAGCACCTGCCTACTGGGTAAAAAGGTCATTAACCCACTTTCCAGCAAGGGAAACCAGGACATGGAGAGACTGCAGAGGACTGGATAACCCCGAAGGTTCAGTTCTAACTGGACAGTATAGAATCTTCTGACCCTGTCCAAGGGAACCTCACATCTTAGCTAGGGACGGGGCCTGACACTCCACCCAGTGACTCCTCTTTTCAGTTTTAGGTCTTCAATGTTTTCTTCACTACAGGGCAGGATTGAGCTGAGCAGGGCCCACTTACCGCTACAGGAGAGGTGGCTGTAGGTGGAGCGCACAGGGGTTAGGCTCCGGCGCTCCACTGCCCGCCCACCTGCCGGGATTTACACCGGGCTCAGCGCTACTCCTGTGTGACCCTGAACAAGTCCCTCAACCTCTTCGCGTCTCCATTTCATAACCTGCAAATTCAGGATGATGGCACCACCTCTTTCACTGGGTTGCTGCAAGGATTAAATAACATACAGAGCTTAGAAACTACCAGGCATATAGACAGACTCTTTTAACTTTTAAATTTATTCTTTTAATTGGAGGATAATTGCTCTGCCATGTTGTGCTCGTTTCTGTGTACGACTGGGTGAATAAGCTCCAGCAGACACAGCCTCCCTCCCTCTCGCGCCTCCCTCCCGCGCTGCCCCGCCCCACCCCACTAGGTCATCACAGAGCAGGGCTGAGCTCCCTGTGCGGACAGCAGCTTCCCACCAGCTGTTTACACACTGCCGTGAGGGCATGTCAGTGCGACTCTCTCAACTCATTCCACCCTACTCTCCCCCGTGTCCACAAGTCCATTCTCTACGTCCGCACTTCTCTTCCTGCCCACTTCTCATGGTTTTTGAAAAACACGCTTCAATGGTACACCATACTCCCAACAGCTTCCATATATGTGTTAATATTAAAACTGTTTTCATCCAAAACTCCCAGGAAGACTGATACTCAGAAAATTACCCCAGTATGTATTCAATGGCTCCACCTATCCACCATCAGAGGGATATGGTGCTAATCCATAACATGCAATCATGTGTCATTTGATGTGAATCTCACAGCAGCCCTACAGTTGTGCAGTGAGCAACCTGCACAACTGCACACAGCGCACCTGCCTACTGGGTAAAAAAAGGTCATTAACCCACTTTCCAGCAAGGGAAACCAGGACATGGAGAGACTGCAGAGGACTGGATAACCCCGAAGGTTCAGTTCTAACTGGACAGTATAGAATCTTCTGACCCTGTCCAAGGGAACCTCACATCTTAGCTAGGGACGGGGCCTGACACTCCACCCAGTGACTCCTCTTTTCAGTTTTAGGTCTTCAATGTTTTCTTCACTACAGGGCAGGATTGAGCTGAGCAGGGCCCACTTACCGCTACAGGAGAGGTGGCTGTAGGTGGAGCGCACAGGGGTTAGGCTCCGGCGCTCCACTGCCCGCCCACCTGCCGGGATTTACACCGGGCTCAGCGCTACTCCTGTGTGACCCTGAACAAGTCCCTCAACCTCTTCGCGTCTCCATTTCATAACCTGCAAATTCAGGATGATGGCACCACCTCTTTCACTGGGTTGCTGCAAGGATTAAATAACATACAGAGCTTAGAAACTACCAGGCATATAGACAGACTCAAAGTCTGTTATCCGACAAGAAAGAAACAGAAAATTACATTCTCTATGCCTCACTCTTCTTATTTGTAAACTGGGAATCATAAAAATGTTCACTCCAGGACTTCCCTGGTGGTCCAGTGCTTAAGAACCTACCTTCCAGTACAGGGGACAGGGGTTCCATCCGCAAGCTGCAGGGTTGTGCCCTGTGCCACACTAAGCCCGTGTGCCACAATTTCTGAGCCTGCATGCCTCAGAGCCTGCGCTCTGCAACAAGAGAAGCAATTACAACGAGAAGCCCACACACAACCAGAGAGTAGCCCCCGCTCACTGCAGCTAGAGGAACCGTGCATGGAGCAACAAAGACCTAGAACAGCCAACAATAAATAAACACATGACTTTTTTCTTAATGTTCACTTCACAGGACTGTTCTGAGGTTTAAAAAGCATCATACACATAAGGAATTTTAAAAGAGCGCTTGATACTTTAAAATTTTTTAGGCTTCCTTGGTGGTCCAGTGGATAAAGAGACAGCCTTGCAGCGCAAGGAGCACTGGTTCGATCCCTGGTCCAGGAAGATCCCAGATGCTGCAGAGCAGCTGGACCAGTGTGTCCAATTATGAGCCAGCACTCCAGACCGCATGCGTCCAGAGCCAGTGCTCTGCAACGAGAGAGGCCATCGCGGTACGAGGCCCACACAGGCTGAGAATAAAAGATGGATGAGAAAGAAATAAGTAAAAATTCAATAAAAAGAGGCCAAATTTAAACAAAATTTTTTTCTTAAAAATTTGTCCCTAAAAAGACAGTTGCCCCAGTTCATACAGAAAGACTCAGCAAAAGAGAAGCACGGGTAAGTGTGGATCAACGCAATGTCTGAGGAGAGAGAGACTGAGACGCAGGTGCTGCTTTTCACAGAAGGTGGTAGATCCGCGCTCACTGCCCGCCCACCTGCCGGGATTTACACCGGGCTCAGCGCTACTCCTGTGTGACCCTGAACAAGTCCCTCAACCTCTTCGCGTCTCCATTTCATAACCTGCAAATTCAGGATGATGGCACCACCTCTTTCACTGGGTTGCTGCAAGGATTAAATAACATACAGAGCTTAGAAACTACCAGGCATATAGACAGACTCAAAGTCTGTTATCCGACAAGAAAGAAACAGAAAATTACATTCTCTATGCCTCACTCTTCTTATTTGTAAACTGGGAATCATAAAAATGTTCACTCCAGGACTTCCCTGGTGGTCCAGTGCTTAAGAACCTACCTTCCAGTACAGGGGACAGGGGTTCCATCCGCAAGCTGCAGGGTTGTGCCCTGTGCCACACTAAGCCCGTGTGCCACAATTTCTGAGCCTGCATGCCTCAGAGCCTGCGCTCTGCAACAAGAGAAGCAATTACAACGAGAAGCCCACACACAACCAGAGAGTAGCCCCCGCTCACTGCAGCTAGAGGAACCGTGCATGGAGCAACAAAGACCTAGAACAGCCAACAATAAATAAACACATGACTTTTTTCTTAATGTTCACTTCACAGGACTGTTCTGAGGTTTAAAAAGCATCATACACATAAGGAATTTTAAAAGAGCGCTTGATACTTTAAAATTTTTTAGGCTTCCTTGGTGGTCCAGTGGATAAAGAGACAGCCTTGCAGCGCAAGGAGCACTGGTTCGATCCCTGGTCCAGGAAGATCCCAGATGCTGCAGAGCAGCTGGACCAGTGTGTCCAATTATGAGCCAGCACTCCAGACCGCATGCGTCCAGAGCCAGTGCTCTGCAACGAGAGAGGCCATCGCGGTACGAGGCCCACACAGGCTGAGAATAAAAGATGGATGAGAAAGAAATAAGTAAAAATTCAATAAAAAGAGGCCAAATTTAAACAAAATTTTTTTCTTAAAAATTTGTCCCTAAAAAGACAGTTGCCCCAGTTCATACAGAAAGACTCAGCAAAAGAGAAGCACGGGTAAGTGTGGATCAACGCAATGTCTGAGGAGAGAGAGACTGAGACGCAGGTGCTGCTTTTCACAGAAGGTGGTAGAGAGGATGTCCTAAGGATGAGCGCTCTCTGTGCTGAGCGAATCCCTCTGATGTCAGGAAGCAAAGAGGGGCAAGGGAGAACAGGCTCTGGAGAGGCGAGGAGGGGAGAATGGCAGCGCTCACTTGCTGGCTTTTCTTTTCCCCAGGAAGACTGCTGTCAGGCCTTGCCTAGCATTTAAATAGCATCATCCCTGGAGATAGCTGTTTCAGTTTCATTACAGTCTGTGTTCACAGAGCACAAATAGAAACCTTCGTGATTTTATTAGTTTCCATGCAACTCAGGAGAGATTTGCATGATAACATTTCAGCTCCTGACTTAAAGAAGCGACCAATTAAAAACACAGTGCTTGCATTGCCTGTCACTGGAAAATGAAAAGCTTCTCAGAGCTTTCAAAAAAAAATTTCTGTCATAGCTGGTCATCAGAAATCTCTGTCCTAGCCAGAAATCAACTATTCAGTGCTGCAGATGCAAAAATTATGGCTTCCAACTTTTAGTTTATTTCTTAAGAAAGACTTGCAGGATGCCTGCCCCCTCCAATAAGAGTCAAATGACAACACAGAAAAGCCAAGGAAGCATTTTCCTCTGGGCCTCGTCAAGTCCTACCTCATCACCAATTCACTCAGTAACACCCCCAAACTACCTGGCACTCTGTGGATCTGTGAAGTATGAACAGAATGTATCTGTGATAAGTTACAATTTAATACATGGTCCGGGTAGCATAATCTGATTGATGTTACACAACCTCATAGACTATTCAGCAGGTCCTGATGTGCTGCCTATGATCTGGGGGTGGGGGTAGCATTTCAGAAGTTACTGACCCCATCCAACCCCCTCTCCATAGCCGCAGACACCGTGGTCACTTCATCCCTGATTTGGGCAGCTGGAATGCTCCGTGGAATATGACCAGACGAGCCTTCTCGCTCTGGTGCTGTCTTCTGGGGCGATCTGAGGAAAAGCATGAAAGTAAGCGGATCTGCATCACCTCCTCTCTAATCAGATGTTTCTTTTTCTTCTCAAGCTCAACAAAGCCAGTCTATCACAGTGCACTGTTTACAGTCTAGTCTAGAATCTAAGTCCATGGGGTCCCGAAGAGTTGGACACGATTTGGCGACCAAACAACAACTATAATCTGAGACCTTTTCCACCTTCCTCCCACACCTCCCAGAAATAACAATGAAAACTTCAAGAGCAGTGTGGCCATGTTACTAGAAGTAACAACACAATTATAAAGCCTATTTCTGAGACTCTTTTTTTAATGATAAGTTTGATGGTATTTCCAATAGGGCCTATGCTATGCCCCCTCATCAAAGTCAATCTGGAAGCTCTGGGGACTGGTCCATCAAATTTCACTCTTGGGATTCATAGAGAAACCACAACTGCTCCCTGGACCCAGTGCCTTGAATAAGTTCATCTTGGGTTCTTTATCAGGTAAAATTGATAGCTCTGAAATCCAATTTAAGAAATAGCTGTCCATTAAAAGAATGAAATAAGGCCATTTGCAGCCACATAGATGGACCTAGAGAGTGTCACAGTAAGTGAAGTAAGTCAGACAGAGAAGGAGAAATATCATATGACATCCCTTGTGCGTGGAATCTAAAAAGAAATGACACAAATGAACTTACAAAACAGAAAGAGACTCATAGACTCACAGAATGAACTTACAGTTGTCAGGGGAAAGGGGAAGTTAGGGACTTCAGGAAGGTCAGGTACACACTGCTGCATTTAAAGTGAATAACCAACAAAGACCTATTGTAGAGCGCATGGAACTCTGCTCGATGTTACCTGCCAGCCTGGATTGGAGGGGAGCCTGGGGGAGAATGGATGCATGCACCTGTGTGGCTGAGCCCCTTCACTGTGCACCTGAAACTACCACAGCACTGCTAATCAGCTGCACCCCAATACAAAATGGCTTTGGTGTTAAAAAAAAAAAAAACTAAACAAAAAAGAGGGAGCAATGGCTGTCTTCTGAAATCCATGATTTAGAGAACATGTTCCATGCAAGAAAACTGTGGCCCACAGACACTGACTTGCCTAAGATATCATAGCTACTTATATTTCAAAAATCAAAAGTCCACGGGCTTCCCTGGAAGTCCAATGGTTAAGACTCTGTGCTTCCAATGAGGGGGGCATGTCTTCCATCCTTGGTTGGGGAACTAAGATCCCACATGCCTCAAGGTGCAGGCAAAAAAAAAAAAAAAAAAAGAGCAAAAAATCCAGTGTCCTTTAACTTCACACACTGCCAAATGACACTCAATGGCAGAAAGAGGGTTGTCGGGTCTATCCTTCTGCTCGCCCTGTGGGTACCATCAAAACCAAACCAAGTCAGCTGAGGCACCCCTTCCTGGACTCCCTGTTTACCAGACCTTGGAGGAAGGATAGCAGCAGCCCCATGGACAAACGTGAGCACCCCAGTGAAGAATGCGCCCAAAGATAATGGTGGTCCTCTCCAGGAAGTAGGGTTAAAGGGATCTTTCCCTTTTTAAAAAACAATTGTGGGAAAACAGACATAACATAAATTTAAGCATCGTAACCATTTTCAAGTGTACTATTCAGTAGTATTAACTGTATTCACATTCTCATGCAGAACCATTTTATCTAGCAAAGCTGAATTTCTATATCCATGAAAAAAACAACTCCCTCAAGCCCCGTCCCCTGGTAACCACCACTCCCCTGTCTTTATGAACCGAGGTGCCTCCCTTAGGTAGAATCATACAGGAGCTCTCCTTTGGTGACTGGCTTATTTCACCTAGCATAATGTTCTTGAGGGACATCTGTGCTGTAGCACACATCAGAATTTCCTTTCTTTTTCAAGCTGAATAATATTCCGTTACATGTACATACCACATTTTGTTTGTTCATTCATCCATCTTTGGACATCTGGGTTGCTTCCACCTTCTGGTTCTCGTGAATGATGCTGCTATGAACAGAAATGTGCAAATATCTTCTTTTGGCTACGTACCCAGCAGTGGAATTGCTAAGTCAGATGGCAGTTCTATTTTCAGTTTTTTGAGGAACCACCATACCGTTTCCCATAGTAGTTGCATGATTCTGCATTTCCACTGCATCCGGGTTCCAACTTCTCTACATCCTCACCAACACTACTATTTTCTGGGCTTTTGATACAGTAGATGTCTTGGTGGGTATCAGGTATCCTTTTTTCTTTAACTGCCTCTCTGTTTTGCCTACATCTTCTACAATGGATATATACACACTTAGGATTAAGAACAAAAGCATAAAATGCACATTGATAAAGAAATCTTATAGGGACTATAGGGTTGCACATGAATGTAAGAAATAGATTTCTTTTTTACGACAGGCAAATTACTGACTTCTCTTATAAGCTCAGCTCAAGACACCATTCCTATACTCCTCAAGAATCGTACCACCTGGTCAGGTGGGGCTTCCACAGTCTATGGGGTAAATGGCCGTAATTCACGAGCAGTTAAATCAATGCCTCTAAGCACTGGGAGGAAAGGGCTCTCAGATGCACAAAGAAGACAATGTGTTAAGTGGTAGCCAGCTAACATTGGTCATGAAGATCCCTGGCACTTGGATAAACCCTTCCATCTTCCAAATCTTTCCTGCAAGCCCTAGGACCCTTATTTCTGAGTTCTCCATTTGCTATTCATCATATGTCTACTTTTTCCCATTCCAGAGCCACAAAAAGTCTACTTTCCAAGGTCAAGTAAAGAAAAAAGCTCTTACAGCATCTTCTCCCAAAGAGAAGAAATCTGCTCCTACACACAGGTGCACAAAGAGGAAGAGCCCCCCAAAACCTTATAATCCCTGGCATCTGGGTCACAAGACCACACACGCTTCACACCAGCACTTAATCAGAGGGACCTTCTCACCTGTAAAGCTGAATTCTGCCAAAAGAGAAAGCACTCTTTCCACTGGACTTTATGAAATGCTGCACACTTTGGGGCTGAGGTCACTAGTCATGATTTATTCATCCAGACAAAGGTGCAGGGACTAAAACCAAAATCCACCCCATTACATATTTATCCAACTGACAGCTCCCAGGAGAGGAATTCTACTTTTCTTGGTGTGAGCATCCCCTGCTCCCCTCTGCCCTCCTTCACCCGCCCTTCTTGTATGTTCTCCTTCTTTTCTGATTTCTTTCTGCTCAGCAAAATAGGGCGGTTGACAGCAGTGGCGTAGAGAAGCCCAGAGGAGAAGAGATAAGATAAGCAGTTGGAGAGGAATCATCTTCAATTCTAGGAGCAGCTGTACTTAAATGATCCAAAAAGAAGCTCCAGATCGCTGTCTGTTCTCCCTCCTTCAGGAACAGCCGACACCTAGAAAGCAGAGTCCAACTTGTGCTTCTTAACCAAGGATCCGCACTCTACATCTGGATCCCTGGCATCGCCCCAGATCACACCTGCTCTCGCCCAAGCCCAGGACTAGACTCTGAAAGAAGCTGAACTTTGGAAATGCTGGGCACGTTCCAGTGACAAAGAGGCCACCCAGTGGCTTAGGGATGGCCAAGTCCTAATCCCCAGCTTCCAATCAGGGGCTTCCCTGGTGGTCCAGGGGTTAAGAATCTTGCAATGCAAGGGACACCGGTTCAATTCCTGGTCCAGGAAGATCCCATATACCACCAAAAACTAAGCCTGTACTCTAGAGCCTGAGAGTGTTACTACAGAGCCCTTGTGCTGCAACTACTGAAACCCACGTGCCTAGAGAAGCCATCGCACAGAGCGGCCCACATACTGTGATGAACAGTAGCCCTTGCTTTCTGCAACTAGAGAAAAGTCCATGTGTAGCAACAAAGATCCACCACAGCTCCAAATAAATAAATATTTTTAGAAAAATTTTTAAATTAAAAAAAAAACAAAAGACCCAACATATCACACAGGGCCAACTACCAGAACCACAGGCTAGGATGGGCCATTTGTGACAACTCTGGGGAAGAGGGCCTGGGAAAACCTCACCACCTCTTAGGAAGAAGGACAACAGGGAGTCATGAGACAGGAAAAGGTGGTGGCCTGCATGGTAACAATATAAGTCAAGGGAACTCTATATCTCAAGAGCGTTGCTGACACCTAAACCTACCCAGTCCTGGGCATTCCTGGACCTGACGGAAGAACCAAAACCCATCCCTACCAAGTCATGTTCTGTATGTTCCAGAAACAGCCCAGAAGCAAAGAGGGGTTAGTGTGAAGAGAAAGACCTTTCCATTCATTCTAAGGTGGGTTTGTGCCCCCATGGAATGGTGGCTTCAGAAGACCGTGAACACCTTGTCTCTCCTCTAGTGATAGGGCAGAGGGTACCCAGTACAGGTGCTGAAAAGGAGATAGGACTCCAGTCCCAAAGTAACTATATATACTTATGACATTCCAATCCCACATGTTTCTAAACTTGTGGGATCAAGTCCTTATTTGTTGTCCACTGACCTGCAAGAGGAGATGGGGGCAACAGAGGATGAGATGGTTGGATGGCACCACTGAATCAACAGACCTGCGTTTAAGCAAGCTCTGGGGATGATAAGGAAAGCCTGGCATGCCACAGTCCACGGGGGTCACAAAGGGTCAGATACGACTGATATGAACTGAACCTGCAAACTTCAGTCCCTCTGCTCCTGGATTTGGCAGGAATCACTAGGGAAGAGGAAAGACAGGAAAAGGAGAGAGAGCAGGAGGAAGGGAGGAGGCAGGAATACAAGCGTTCCTGTGAATTACCTTTGGAAAGCATAGCATCAACCGGATCTGGTCCCCAGGAAAAACCCAGTAGGGAAGCCAGTGAAACAGCATAAAGAATACAAAGTAAATGAGATGTTTTAAAGAATTTCACTTTCGACCGTGTAAAGAAGCATTAGTCATACAGGTAATGAGATCTTATAAGAAGATGATTAGGAGGCTTGGCCTGACAATAGTAAGAAGACCCATTCTGGACCAGGAGTGCCAATTGCACATCTACGCTGGCAGTGAGGCACAATGCCCCAAAGACAGTCTCCAAATAATGTCCCAAACAAAGCAAATCCGTCTTCAGGCACCCACTGTTTTGCAATTATCCTTCCGTCCCCTGCCTGACTCATCCAGCACACAAATACTCATCACAAACAAGTTCTTGTTACCTACTGGTCAGGGGTTACCAGGGTGGCATGAAGAATTAAAATTCAGAAGTAACTCAAACATTATTTTGTCACCGAATCGAATCCATCTCTTTCACCTAGTTTCTTCATAACTTCTAACAAATTAAAGCGCGATTACCTGAAATCAAGTGTTTTTTTAGGGAAAAGAGGGTATAAAAAACCTTTCCATTCATTCTAAGGTGGGTTTGTGCCCCCATGGAATGGTGGCTTCAGAAGACCGTGAACACCTTGTCTCTCCTCTAGTGATAGGGCAGAGGGTACCCAGTACAGGTGCTGAAAAGGAGATAGGACTCCAGTCCCAAAGTAACTATATATACTTATGACATTCCAATCCCACATGTTTCTAAACTTGTGGGATCAAGTCCTTATTTGTTGTCCACTGACCTGCAAGAGGAGATGGGGGCAACAGAGGATGAGATGGTTGGATGGCACCACTGAATCAACAGACCTGCGTTTAAGCAAGCTCTGGGGATGATAAGGAAAGCCTGGCATGCCACAGTCCACGGGGGTCACAAAGGGTCAGATACGACTGATATGAACTGAACCTGCAAACTTCAGTCCCTCTGCTCCTGGATTTGGCAGGAATCACTAGGGAAGAGGAAAGACAGGAAAAGGAGAGAGCAGGAGGAAGGGAGGAGGCAGGAATACAAGCGTTCCTGTGAATTACCTTTGGAAAGCATAGCATCAACCGGATCTGGTCCCCAGGAAAAACCCAGTAGGGAAGCCAGTGAAACAGCATAAAGAATACAAAGTAAATGAGATGTTTTAAAGAATTTCACTTTCGACCGTGTAAAGAAGCATTAGTCATACAGGTAATGAGATCTTATAAGAAGATGATTAGGAGGCTTGGCCTGACAATAGTAAGAAGACCCATTCTGGACCAGGAGTGCCAATTGCACATCTACGCTGGCAGTGAGGCACAATGCCCCAAAGACAGTCTCCAAATAATGTCCCAAACAAAGCAAATCCGTCTTCAGGCACCCACTGTTTTGCAATTATCCTTCCGTCCCCTGCCTGACTCATCCAGCACACAAATACTCATCACAAACAAGTTCTTGTTACCTACTGGTCAGGGGTTACCAGGGTGGCATGAAGAATTAAAATTCAGAAGTAACTCAAACATTATTTTGTCACCGAATCGAATCCATCTCTTTCACCTAGTTTCTTCATAACTTCTAACAAATTACCCCAAAGAACAGCAAAGTATTTGTACCTGTAACATTCCCACGCAGAACCCCCTCCACCCACAAACTACGGTGGAAAGGACCCTCCCAACTTACACGTCTGCTTATATTTATACGACTCAATTCCCGCCCTCAGGTGGGGTTGCAGGCAACTCAGAGGCCAGACCTGTGCATATCCCATGAGGAGATACTGGAAGTTTTTCCCTCCCTTCCATCAAACAGACTGGGTCTTATTTTCCTTCTCACACCTAGTTCGGGTCCTGGAACACAGGATGCACTTACTATGCAATAAAAGCAAATATAATATTATAACAAATAACGTAAGATTTATCTGAGAACTGGGGCTTGCCTGGCGATCCAGTGGTTGGGGCTCATGCTCCCAATGCAGGGGATACGAGTTCAATCTCTGGTCGGGGAACTAAGATCCTGCATGAAGCACAGTGCAAATTTTAAAAAAGGATTTTTAGGGAATCCACCTTGCAGTGCAAGGGGCACCAGTTCGATCCCTGGCCGGGGAAGACCCCACGGGCCGTGGAGCAGCTGGACCACTGTGTCCAAATATGAGCCAGCGCTCTGGAGCGCATGCGCCCAGGGCTGGTGCTCTGCAACGAGAGCGGCCGCTGCAATGGGAGGCCCACACAGGCCAAAGAATAAAGATGGATGGAAATAAATAATAAATAAAGGACCAATAAAAAAACGCAGCCAAAATATATTGAAAAAAAAAAAAAGGATTTTTATATCTGAGAACCTACTGTGTGCCGGGCATCATGCTAAGGCCTGCGTTTAGGTTGAAGATGCTCATGATAAATGCTTGTTCTGGGCTCACCCTTTGCCAACCACACAACATAAAAAGAACACCTCCAGGAAGAAGCCCCTGACAGTATGAGCTGTGAAAAACCTGACAGCAGGGTGAGAAAAGGAGCTCCCGGCAACTTCTCTGCTGGAATTCTCAAGCAGCAGCCCTGGAGGGTGGCACCCACCCCTCCCCACCCAGTGGTCAGGTCTTGAGCCCAAGCCTCTAACACGGCACCCTCTGTTTGGGAAGGCCGACCGGGTCCCTGTGGAAAATCAGACTGCAGTTCTCTTCGTCAAGTAACTTTTCCTAACAAATTACCCCAAAGAACAGCAAAGTATTTGTACCTGTAACATTCCCCCGCAGCACCCCCGCCACCCACAAACTACGGTGGAAAGGACCCTCCCAACTTACACGTCTGCTTATATTTATACGACTCAATTCCCGCCCTCAGGTGGGGTTGCAGGCAACTCAGAGGCCAGACCTGTGCATATCCCATGAGGAGATACTGGAAGTTTTTCCCTCCCTTCCATCAAACAGACTGGGTCTTATTTTCCTTCTCACACCTAGTTCGGGTCCTGGAACACAGGATGCACTTACTATGCAATAAAAGCAAATATAATATTATAACAAATAACGTAAGATTTATCTGAGAACTGGGGCTTGCCTGGCGATCCAGTGGTTGGGGCTCATGCTCCCAATGCAGGGGATACGAGTTCAATCTCTGGTCGGGGAACTAAGATCCTGCATGAAGCACAGTGCAAATTTTAAAAAAGGATTTTTAGGGAATCCACCTTGCAGTGCAAGGGGCACCAGTTCGATCCCTGGCCGGGGAAGACCCCACGGGCCGTGGAGCAGCTGGACCACTGTGTCCAAATATGAGCCAGCGCTCTGGAGCGCATGCGCCCAGGGCTGGTGCTCTGCAACGAGAGCGGCCGCTGCAATGGGAGGCCCACACAGGCCAAAGAATAAAGATGGATGGAAATAAATAATAAATAAAGGACCAATAAAAAAACGCAGCCAAAATATATTGAAAAAAAAAAAAAGGATTTTTATATCTGAGAACCTACTGTGTGCCGGGCATCATGCTAAGGCCTGCGTTTAGGTTGAAGATGCTCATGATAAATGCTTGTTCTGGGCTCACCCTTTGCCAACCACACAACATAAAAAGAACACCTCCAGGAAGAAGCCCCTGACAGTATGAGCTGTGAAAAACCTGACAGCAGGGTGAGAAAAGGAGCTCCCGGCAACTTCTCTGCTGGAATTCTCAAGCAGCAGCCCTGGAGGGTGGCACCCACCCCTCCCCACCCAGTGGTCAGGTCTTGAGCCCAAGCCTCTAACACGGCACCCTCTGTTTGGGAAGGCCGACCGGGGTCCCTGTGGAAAATCAGACTGCAGTTTTCGCTGCCCGCCGACTTCAAACAGTCCAGAGGGAGTGGCCAGCAGCTGACTTCCCGGAGCTTCACCGCAGACCAGCCCTGGCTCCACCACGAGCCTCTAATTTGGCCAGAAGGTGGTTTGGCTGAGTTGCCATCCTGGACTTCGGAAAGCCTCACTCCTTGTAGCAGGACCCACTGGCTCGAGGGAGAGTCCACAGGCTGATGGGCAACACAGACCACACCCCCGTCCATCTGCAGGATGCCGCCCTGGCCACTATGACCTGACCCCAAACCAAAGGCACTCTGGGTTCCTGGGGAGCAGACACCCTGACAATCAGCTTTACAGTGAGTGCCTAGACTGAAGGGCAGCAAGGCGAGGAGGCCCGAGCCGAGTCTTCTCGACCCGGCAGGCCTGCCACGGCGAGCCTTCCTCTTCTCATCCCTTCCCACAGCTGAGGAGTTGGTAATTTCCATATTTTAAAATACCCCTGTCTTCAAGGAGGGACTGCCCAGAGACTGAGGAAGGGACTGGATTCTTGCTTCTCAAAGCATGGTCTGCCCAGCATGACCTGTCTCAAGCCCCACTCTGGACCCTGTGACTCAGAATCTGCACTTCAGGAGCTCCCAGGTGATTCATGTCCATATGAAGGAGCAAGAAGCCCCAGGAGCAGATAGACAAGATGCGCTCTGTGGCCTTTGGATGAAAAGAACTGATACCCCAACCACACAGCCTTGGAGCCTTCTACCCAGAGTGCTACCCCGGCCTCTGAGGCTAGGAACCCTGAGCGTCCCTCTCCGTGTGTCCAGGGCCAGTGCTCTGCCTAAAGCATTTCAGGGACGTCCCTGCTGGTCCGGTGGCTCAGACTCTGGGCTCCCAGTGCAGGGAGCTCAGGTTCCATCCCTGGTCAAGGAGCTAGATCCCATGTGCCACAGCTGAGAGGTCACGTGCCACAGCGAAGGCTTTGTGTACTGCAACTAACACCTGAAGCAGTCAAATAAACACATATTTAAGTAATTTATTTTAAATGAAACATTTCCAAAAAGGACACTCTCTTGATCTGCTCCCTGCTGTGCACAGAAAGGTTGCGGGAAGCCAGAGGTCCCGCCGGAGGCCAACCTGGCCTGACCCCCAGGCAGGGTTCACGGAGACCAGCGCTCCCGGCAGGGCTCTTCTCCTCGCAACCACAGAGGCGTCCTGGCAGGGGCTCCACACAGTGCTGGCGTCCCAGGAAGGCAGTGCTGGCTGCGGTGATTCACAGGCTAGCACGGCCACTGGCACCGTGAGCAGGGACACCCCGGCTGCCCGCACTGGGAAGGAGGTCCCGGCCCTGTAATCCAATGCCAGCCTGACAGCTCCACTACTGGGCTCCTCTCGCCCTGGGCAGAGAGAGACCCAAAGCAAGCACTCCCTGTAGCTGGCACACAGCGGGCGTCCCCCACTGGGGGAGAAGGCAGTGGTGAGCCCTGCCCTCGGGACCCTTTCTCTCCCCAGGTCACACACTAAGGCAGCTCTCGTCTTCCTCCCGACTGGCCCACGGACGCCCAGAAGCAGAGCCAGCACATGGCTTGCAGTCACTGGTGTCTACCTAGGAAAAGCTATAAAGTGGGGTCCCTGAAGGGCTGTGCTCGACCATGATCCTCAGTTTCCAGATGAGGAGACTGAGGCACAAAGCAGTGAAGTCCCAGCCCAAGGTCACAGGCTGACTCCGGGGAGGCTACCCAGCAAGCCCGACAACTAGGCTAAGCTGCTCAAAGAGAGCACGGCCAAGGGCGGTTCACCCCAGTTCTCTCCCACAGGACCTCTCCCAGCCCGCGATGTGACTCTCCAAGGGCCTGCAGGTGTGCCCCGACTTACACTTGTGTTTCGCAAGCTAATTTCAAGGCCAAGTGCTCCACAGAACACATCTGGGGTAAACACCACGGGGGGTGGGGGGTGTGCATCAGGGTGAAGCTGTCCGGGGAGAGGGCCCCCTGGCGGGGAAGTGGTCACAGCCTCAGGGGAACAGGTCTGTGAGAGCTGGACTGAAAACAGGGGTGGAGTTCATCCTTCCTCAAGGGCAATTAGCCACACCTGCCCGCCAAGCCTTCCGCTTGCGCTAGGCTGGCAGCTCCTGGAGCCCCACGACAACAGTGCTCACCCACTGACTTCCCCATCAGAGCACCAGCCACCCCGCCAAGCCCTCGTCCACGTCCATGTTCACATGCATGGAGCCTTCCTGGGCAGCCCCTCCCCCTACCAGCTTTGCAACAGCCAAGAGCCACAGGCCCAAAATCTCGGTCTGACCCTAACTGGTTGTTTGACCCAAGGACAATCAACTTCAGGGTCTCAAGGTCCCGTTTGGTTCAAAAGTTCCATCTGTTGTCATCAGTGGCCTTCCAGGGTCAAAAGTTCAAGGAACCAAGGAGAAAATGTTAAACACGCCACCTTGGGAAGCCAGGGGAGCTGCCTTGGACAGGCCTCTAAGTACCATGCATTTCCTGGGTAGTATATACCCAGTTAGAGAAGGAAATGGCACCCCACTCCAGTATTCTTGCCTGGAAAATTCAACGGACAGAGGAGCCTGGTGGGCTACAGTCCATGGGGTCACAAAGAGTTGAACACAACTGAGTGACTTAACACACACACACACACACATATACCCAGCTCTGTTACTCCTTATAAGAATTTACAAAGTCAGCATCATTCGGCTCTTCTTACAGGTGGAGGCAAAGCACTTAAGAGGGTTGCCAGCCACAAGTGCCCAGGTAACAAGCGTGGGATCCATGAATTCCACTGGGGTCTGTCTGACCGCAGGGTCTCTACCGAAGCATGCACTTCCACAGGGAGAACCAGGAACGAGGAGCAAAGGCTCGGGACAAGGAAGGTCACCTGCAGCTGCCCTGCCTTTGTCTGGAACCTGAGCGCTTCACCAAGGCCATCAAAACAGAGCATCTGAAGGTCGTCTGATGCAGCTGATCTCCAGGATGAGATGAGGCTCCGGGGCCAATCTGGACTCCAGAACTCTCAGGCACTGATGCTCCAGCCCTGATTGGACGCGCCAGGCCAGACCCTGGGTAATTACCAAGCCGTAATGGAATCTGATGTTTATATTAGTCACGAGCCTGACAGAGAAAACGTGTTGTTTTCTCAGACACAGCCACGGAGACAGTCCCTCCATAATTCATTATGTGCAGACCAGCCTTGATCGGGCACAAACTTCTACAGGGAAGACAGCTCACACAGAGAGCTGGATAAGTCCATGCCTGGCCACGCAAGCCACCCCTGCCCCCAGCAACCACAGCACTGTAGGAAGCTGGCCTCAGTTTCCCCAGGCATTTAAAGAGAAGCAGCCTGCGGGCTGGAGGAAGAGCAGAAGGTGGGAATAAAGACATAGAGGTGCTCCAAGGCTGGAGAATTACAAATCGTCTTCTGAGCTAGAGACTTTCCTCGAGAATTGCCAGCTTCTTCCACTGCCCTTCATTGAGCCCCAAGGCATGCAGAGACATTAGCACTCACGGGATTCAATCCCACATTTCACACACTACAGGCAAAGTTTCACCACTGTTAAACCGCCACCTTGGGAAGCCAGGGGAGCTGCCTTGGACAGGCCTCTAAGTACCATGCATTTCCTGGGTAGTATATACCCAGTTAGAGAAGGAAATGGCACCCCACTCCAGTATTCTTGCCTGGAAAATTCAACGGACAGAGGAGCCTGGTGGGCTACAGTCCATGGGGTCACAAAGAGTTGAACACAACTGAGTGACTTAACACACACACACACACACATATACCCAGCTCTGTTACTCCTTATAAGAATTTACAAAGTCAGCATCATTCGGCTCTTCTTACAGGTGGAGGCAAAGCACTTAAGAGGGTTGCCAGCCACAAGTGCCCAGGTAACAAGCGTGGGATCCATGAATTCCACTGGGGTCTGTCTGACCGCAGGGTCTCTACCGAAGCATGCACTTCCACAGGGAGAACCAGGAACGAGGAGCAAAGGCTCTCGGGACAAGGAAGGTCACCTGCAGCTGCCCTGCCTTTGTCTGGAACCTGAGCGCTTCACCAAGGCCATCAAAACAGAGCATCTGAAGGTCGTCTGATGCAGCTGATCTCCAGGATGAGATGAGGCTCCGGGGCCAATCTGGACTCCAGAACTCTCAGGCACTGATGCTCCAGCCCTGATTGGACGCGCCAGGCCAGACCCTGGGTAATTACCAAGCCGTAATGGAATCTGATGTTTATATTAGTCACGAGCCTGACAGAGAAAACGTGTTGTTTTCTCAGACACAGCCACGGAGACAGTCCCTCCATAATTCATTATGTGCAGACCAGCCTTGATCGGGCACAAACTTCTACAGGGAAGACAGCTCACACAGAGAGCTGGATAAGTCCATGCCTGGCCACGCAAGCCACCCCTGCCCCCAGCAACCACAGCACTGTAGGAAGCTGGCCTCAGTTTCCCCAGGCATTTAAAGAGAAGCAGCCTGCGGGCTGGAGGAAGAGCAGAAGGTGGGAATAAAGACATAGAGGTGCTCCAAGGCTGGAGAATTACAAATCGTCTTCTGAGCTAGAGACTTTCCTCGAGAATTGCCAGCTTCTTCCACTGCCCTTCATTGAGCCCCAAGGCATGCAGAGACATTAGCACTCACGGGATTCAATCCCACATTTCACACACTAGGAAAGAGACCAGAGAGGCTAAAGCACTTCTTCAAGGTCACAACCTCACTGAGGCTGCCAGAGCAGCTCCTTGTGCGCTCCAGTCTGCGGCGTGCTCAGACCTGGAAACGTCACAGCCAAGTGACTGGAGGGCTCTGATGAAGCCCAACAGAGACAAAGACGATGATGTGAAAAAGTACAGCAAAGAATACAGTACTAGAATGACTGTGCCCAAGTCCCCAACAGGGGGGGAAAATGGCATTCTTTGTCATGCTTTATTTCCTAAAGAAGTCCACATACCATTCTTTTCAGAATAGTGAAGTCATTCACGATTTGAGGTGCAGAGGCCAGAGAGACTAAGGATGAGATGCCTCAAGATGGAGATCCAGTTTCTGCTTCCTTTGACTAAAAAGGATGGCGCCGTCTCGGAGCCCAAATGCTGAGATTCCAGAGCTCCGGTTGAAGCTTATTCCCCTAGAATATCAGGTGCGAATAAACCCCTAGCTACAGATGAAACCATCTTGAGACTAAACCAGGATGAGAGTGAACCTATCTGAGGGCTGACCGAACACTGAGGAAAAGCAGCCTTGGTTTGCTTGGGAAACCCAGCACAAAAATAATTATTCCAAACCGAAGCCAAACGCATTTTTCTGAACAGCATCTCGACAACTACTAAATACTTGGAAAGCACAAAGAATGAAGGACAAAGAGAGAGGGGGTGGGGAGAGGGAGAGGGAGGGAGGGAGAGAGACTGCAGTAAAAATACAGACCTCAAGGGTAGAAAGAAAAGTTTATAAGAGGCCTTAGTAACTATCACTGGGCGAAAGGAGATGGCTACACACAGTTTAAGTGAGCAAATCAAGGGACAGTGACCCTACACATGTTTTCAGAAGGACTCTCATGACACAAAAACTGACCCAACCTCATTCTACACCAGCCTCACATCTTCCCAACCAACTGCAAGCCCCTCTCCTCCCAGGCTGACTCTTTGTAGATACTTCCAGTTACGTCGACTTGACATGTCTTAGAGCTTCAAAATATAGATTAATATATAGGGACTGTTCTTTTCTAATGATTGTTTCCAAAAAACTATTTTCTTGAGAAAACTCACAGAAGTTATGCCTGGTCATCATTTAGGAAAGAGCCTTTTTATGTGAGAGATTCAATCAGCACTTCATCACAGGCACTGCAATAGCACTGATGTATCCCCTAGAGTACAGCGACCTCAGAAGCTGCGTTTAAACCCCCAGGATCACAAAAAACACTGGAACTTATTTTCACTCACTGAAAATAAAAAGTTCTCGGTATGATCAAGCCTGCCCAGTCCCTGAAGGAGAAGGGGGTTGTTACAAAGTTCCCCAAAATCACTCTGTCTAGAAAACATTTGAGATGCACACAACGTTTCTCTTTCTCCTAAGGGTCGTCACAGAATCTCAGCAAAGGAGAGACACTCCCAGACGGGAGACTGGTGCGGAAGCAGAGGAGAGGGAACCTGTGAATAAGAAGACCACGCATAAACGTGGGCTTCCCAGGTGGCTCCGTGATGAAGAACAAGCCTGCAGTGCAGGAGACACAGGTTCTATCCCTGGGTCCGGAAGATCCCCTGGACAAGGGAAAGGCTCCTCACTTCAGTGTTCTTGCCTGGGGAATCCCAGGGACAGTGGAGCCTGGCAGGGGTCACGGCAACTTCGCAACTCAGCAACTCAACAACGTAAATCAGGAGGGCTAGGCAAGGGCTTGGGACTAGGGGTTCTCAGGGTTAGGATCTTGCCGGCTTCTCTGGAGGGTGGGAGGTCTTCCACCTTCCACCGCGACAAATAAGGAGAAACCGCTCTTACCATGAAGGTGACTCCAGAGAAAACTGGCTGGCTAACATCTGGAGGGCTCGGAGAAGTAGGAGGAGGGAGGAGGAAGCCGATGATGGCTTTTGTTTTTCTCCCTTATTTCCAACACATCAGTATTTTCCAAAACACAAATGTGCTACCGAAAAACACAGCTGAGCCCCAGCACCGGGCAGGATGTATAATTAATGATCGGGAGAGAAAGAGAGAGCTTCCTTTTACCCCTGAGTGTCACCCACAGCCCTGGTTTTACCTACTCCCTCCCCGTGGTAATTAAGGAGGCTGCTACAAGTTGCTGTGCCCTGTGGAAGTTCGAGGGGTCCTCGGATTAAACTTTATTAGAAAAGGTATGAGCATCCCCACTGAGACCGGCTTCTACCTGTCCTGTTCGCTGTTTCCCTTTGATCTCTGCCCCCCAGGCTAAAAAGTGGTCTAAACAGAAGGCAGCTGGGTCACTCTTTTTTCCAGTTCTTTCTTTTTTATTCTGCAGTTTTCTATGAAAAGCTGCTCCTCCCCACCTCCCACCTTCAGCCGATAGGGTGGTAGGGGGGAGACCATCTCTAAGGACACGACGCGACAGACCAGGCTGCCAGCCCAGCAACCGTGCATAAGGTGTAGTGAGCCTCGGAGCTGGTGGGCGTCTCTGCGCCAGGAATAGCGGACATCCAGCCACCTCCAAAGCGAGGCGGCTCGCGTGGAAAGCGCGGCCTCGGCCGGCTCTCGGCCCTCCTCCCGCTCCAGCTCCACGCGGCCGGTGGCATTTTCGGGGACCTAAAGGCGGTGGCCTGGGGGCGAGAACACAGATGCCGAAGTACTTGGGGCGGGGGTCTGGCCTATTATCGAAGAATCGGAGAGGGAGGGGGTAATCAGGCTTGCGACCCTGCTGCATTCCCAAAGAAGCGGCCTCCGCGGGCTGCCGCTAAAAGTGGGATGCATCTCCCCAACTTTCTCTCGCCCCTCTAGGTGCCCCACGTCCTCTGTCCACGTCCCTCCCTCGGGATTCCCTAGTCCAAAACATGTCCTCCCTTGCCCACGGGGTTTTCCTTTTTCTGATTTCACGAACTCCTCTCCCCAACAGGTTTCTAAAGTGCGGGTTGACGTGCTCCCCCTTCGCCCACCCCAAGGAGCTCAGCCCGGGCAGGTGAGCCGCGCGGAAGGCGCACCCACGGCCCCCAGCTCGCTCGGCGCCCGCCGGGTCGGCTCGCCCTACTCCGCGCCACGGCCCCCCGAGCGGCACGCGTCCCCCATCTCCGCCGCAGCCGCAAACAACCCTGTAATAAACACGGGAAAGGGATGGGGCGTCCGCGTCCCGGGATGGGGAGCTGAGCCCCAGCACCGGGCAGGATGTATAATTAATGATCGGGAGAGAAAGAGAGAGCTTCCTTTTACCCCTGAGTGTCACCCACAGCCCTGGTTTTACCTACTCCCTCCCCGTGGTAATTAAGGAGGCTGCTACAAGTTGCTGTGCCCTGTGGAAGTTCGAGGGGTCCTCGGATTAAACTTTATTAGAAAAGGTATGAGCATCCCCACTGAGACCGGCTTCTACCTGTCCTGTTCGCTGTTTCCCTTTGATCTCTGCCCCCCAGGCTAAAAAGTGGTCTAAACAGAAGGCAGCTGGGTCACTCTTTTTTCCAGTTCTTTCTTTTTTATTCTGCAGTTTTCTATGAAAAGCTGCTCCTCCCCACCTCCCACCTTCAGCCGATAGGGTGGTAGGGGGGAGACCATCTCTAAGGACACGACGCGACAGACCAGGCTGCCAGCCCAGCAACCGTGCATAAGGTGTAGTGAGCCTCGGAGCTGGTGGGCGTCTCTGCGCCAGGAATAGCGGACATCCAGCCACCTCCAAAGCGAGGCGGCTCGCGTGGAAAGCGCGGCCTCGGCCGGCTCTCGGCCCTCCTCCCGCTCCAGCTCCACGCGGCCGGTGGCATTTTCGGGGACCTAAAGGCGGTGGCCTGGGGGCGAGAACACAGATGCCGAAGTACTTGGGGCGGGGGTCTGGCCTATTATCGAAGAATCGGAGAGGGAGGGGGTAATCAGGCTTGCGACCCTGCTGCATTCCCAAAGAAGCGGCCTCCGCGGGCTGCCGCTAAAAGTGGGATGCATCTCCCCAACTTTCTCTCGCCCCTCTAGGTGCCCCACGTCCTCTGTCCACGTCCCTCCCTCGGGATTCCCTAGTCCAAAACATGTCCTCCCTTGCCCACGGGGTTTTCCTTTTTCTGATTTCACGAACTCCTCTCCCCAACAGGTTTCTAAAGTGCGGGTTGACGTGCTCCCCCTTCGCCCACCCCAAGGAGCTCAGCCCGGGCAGGTGAGCCGCGCGGAAGGCGCACCCACGGCCCCCAGCTCGCTCGGCGCCCGCCGGGTCGGCTCGCCCTACTCCGCGCCACGGCCCCCCGAGCGGCACGCGTCCCCCATCTCCGCCGCAGCCGCAAACAACCCTGTAATAAACACGGGAAAGGGATGGGGCGTCCGCGTCCCGGAGCGCACCGGCTGGGGGCAACTCCTCACCCCCGGGCGCGCCACCCGCCGCCCCAATCGGCGGGCGCCGGGAGAGCGGAGGGAAGGGAAGGCGGCGAGGGGAAGGCAGCGAAGAGTGGAGGGAGGCACGGCGCGCTGAGGAGCGAGGAGGTGGGCTGCCGGGGACCCGGAGGAGCGGCGGGGCTGGCGCAGGGGGAGGCGCCCGGGGCGCGCGTTACCTTCGTCTTGCCCCCGCAGTGGCAGCAAACGGTCCACAGGTACTTGAGCGTCCGCCAGAGCAAGATGATGAAGAGGCCCCCGAAGAAAGTCACCATAGAGGAGGCCAGGAAAGCCCACCACATGCGCTGGCCCCGGCTGTCGCACGGCACCTCCATGGTCACCGGGATGATGAGCGCATCCATCTTGGGCTCGTGGACCGAGGACGAGGAGGAAGAGGAGGAGGAGGAAGAAGAGGAGGAGGAAGAGGAGGAGGAGGACGCGTCTAGGCTGAGATGGTTCGCGTGGATATTGCTACTCATTCTAAGACTGCTGCCTCCGCCGCCGCCGCCGCCGCCGCTGCTGCCGCCGCCGCCGCCGCCACCATTTGCCATAGCTAGCAACGGGCAGCCGGCGCAGGGGCTCGGGGGAGCTCCTCCCGCCGCCAGCACCACCCCGAACACCCATCAACAGCCATATTGCTGCTGCTGCCGCCGCCGCGGAGCGCGAAAGGGGGCGGGGAGGCGCCTGGGCTCGGGGCGCTGTGCGCGACCCGGCGGGGTGCGCGGAGATATATACAGCCGGCCGCCGCCGCCCGCCCTCCCCCCGGCCGCCGGCCCGCCCGCCCAGGGGGGAGGGGGACGGAGCGAGCGCGCAGCTCCCCTCCCGGGCCCGCGCCCCGCTCGCCCCGGGCTGCGCGGGCCCCGAGCGCCGAGAGCGAGGGGGCGCCGCGGGCCGCCCGCGCCGGGGTCTGCGCCGCCCCCGGGCCCGCCCCGGCTCCGCGCGCCCGCCCGCCCGGGAGCCCTCGGCGCCGCGCCGCCCGCCGTGCGCCACGCGTGTGCGCCACGCGCCGGCCCGGACCCTCCCCGCACGCCGCCCGCGCCGCTAGCCCGCCGCCCCGCGCTTAGGAGGCGGCAACTCGTGCGCAAGGTCCCATCGGCCCCCTCCCGGGCAGCCCCGCGCCGGCCCCTCCGCTCCCGGCGGCGCTCGGCTCCCGCTCGCCGCCCCGGGGAGCGCCGGGCCGCGGCAGGTTCGCCGCCGCCGGCTCCTGCTCCCGGGATCCCCGAGCCGCGGCGCCACGCCGCTAAGCCTCCTCGGCCTCGGCTCGGTCCTTCTCCCCTCTTCCTCAGGCTCCTCCTCGTCCCCGTCCTCGCCGCCCGAGCCTCTTCCGCGCGCGCCCCGCGCTCCCCGCGGCCGCCAGCAACAGCAGCTGCTGCAACTGGAGCGGGCGCGGGCTCAGGCCGCCCGCGGCGGGAGGGGAGGAGGCTCCCCAAGCGGGCTCGCCTCGGCTCCGGGCTGCTCAGGGGGGCCTGCAGACCCCTTGGCGACGGCCTGACACGCACCCCGGAGCCCCAGTGCGAAAGGAGCAGAACCCCAAACCCAGCCGAAGGACCGGACACCTCTCTCCAAGGTGCTGCGCCCCCAGCCGAGCGTCCTGGGGGACCCGAGGAGAACAGTCGGGCGCCCGTGGCAGGCTGATTTTCTTAAAGGAGACCCCAGTGGGGAGGGGAGGCTTGGCCAGCTGTTGACTGCACCGGCCGGAGGCCCCAAGATCCTGAGACTTGGGGAATGGGGAGGTTACCCTTATTCAGGATCCACACCCCTACCCATGCCTAGAGGCTCTTCCCTGTCGCCTTCCTAGGTGCTCCAGTACCCCGCCCTGACCTGGCAGTGGTCTGTGGCCTTTGACAGCAGCAGGTGGTTTAGTTTTGCCTTTTCCTTATTAAGGGACAGCGGCTGCCTAAGAGAGTAGAGATGGGCTGGGGAGACCTGGCCTCTGGGACAAGGCCAGCTCCTATAGACAACAGAGCTTCCTAAAGTCACTCGGCTTTTATCCAGCCTTAGGCTGCATTGTGCGAGGAGTGCAGCTTCAAGGCTCCCCACTTGGAGATGAAGAAAGCGTCTGGGATGGTTTCAGTGGCCATTGTGCCTCACCACCAGGGGAATCCCCCTCTCATACTCCCCCTGGACACTGCCGCTCCCCATACTACCAGCTGGACCACAAAGTTTTTCCAGCAATGATTAAAAGGAGGATGATCACACTCTCCCCTCTTCCTCCACAATAGTTTCTCCAAAGTTTCCGGCTCATTAGTTTAAGCCTAACTGGAATTCTCAGGTTCCTTTCAGCCCTTCCTGTGGTGAAGGCCAAGTAAGCATCCTTGCTGTGCTCTTTCTGAGCATCCAGGCCTGTGCTCTTTCTGCCTGAGCCAGAGCTCAACCCCTCCCCTTGTCCTTGAAGGCCCAGGCGGCAGGGGGGGCTGGGGCCGGAAGGCCAAGCAGGGTAGAGAGGCTCAAGGGCATGTTTGAAGAGTCCTTCTCCGGCTTGATTCAGATCCCATTCATTGGGCTCAGGACACACATCCGTTAGGAGAGTTCTCCGTGTTCCAAAGCCACTCTGGACACATTCCTGCCACCCCAGTCCCAGGCATGCAGAGACTGTGTGTCCCTTCCAGCCCTGGGCCGGGGGCCTCAGCCCCAGAAGTGCTGGGGACATGTGCAGGCAGGTGGCCATGGCCCAAAGCACCCTTGATTTATTGAGGTGGCCTGAAAGTTCGGGTTTAAAACCCAAGCGGGTCACTTCGGCATGGCCAGCTGTTGACTGCACCGGCCGGAGGCCCCAAGATCCTGAGACTTGGGGAATGGGGAGGTTACCCTTATTCAGGATCCACACCCCTACCCATGCCTAGAGGCTCTTCCCTGTCGCCTTCCTAGGTGCTCCAGTACCCCGCCCTGACCTGGCAGTGGTCTGTGGCCTTTGACAGCAGCAGGTGGTTTAGTTTTGCCTTTTCCTTATTAAGGGACAGCGGCTGCCTAAGAGAGTAGAGATGGGCTGGGGAGACCTGGCCTCTGGGACAAGGCCAGCTCCTATAGACAACAGAGCTTCCTAAAGTCACTCGGCTTTTATCCAGCCTTAGGCTGCATTGTGCGAGGAGTGCAGCTTCAAGGCTCCCACTTGGAGATGAAGAAAGCGTCTGGGATGGTTTCAGTGGCCATTGTGCCTCACCACCAGGGGAATCCCCCTCTCATACTCCCCCTGGACACTGCCGCTCCCCATACTACCAGCTGGACCACAAAGTTTTTCCAGCAATGATTAAAAGGAGGATGATCACACTCTCCCCTCTTCCTCCACAATAGTTTCTCCAAAGTTTCCGGCTCATTAGTTTAAGCCTAACTGGAATTCTCAGGTTCCTTTCAGCCCTTCCTGTGGTGAAGGCCAAGTAAGCATCCTTGCTGTGCTCTTTCTGAGCATCCAGGCCTGTGCTCTTTCTGCCTGAGCCAGCGCTAAACCCCTCCCCTTGTCCTTGAAGGCCCAGGCGGCAGGGGGGGCTGGGGCCGGAAGGCCAAGCAGGGTAGAGAGGCTCAAGGGCATGTTTGAAGAGTCCTTCTCCGGCTTGATTCAGATCCCATTCATTGGGCTCAGGACACACATCCGTTAGGAGAGTTCTCCGTGTTCCAAAGCCACTCTGGACACATTCCTGCCACCCCAGTCCCAGGCATGCAGAGACTGTGTGTCCCTTCCAGCCCTGGGCCGGGGGCCTCAGCCCCAGAAGTGCTGGGGACATGTGCAGGCAGGTGGCCATGGCCCAAAGCACCCTTGATTTATTGAGGTGGCCTGAAAGTTCGGGTTTAAAACCCAAGCGATCTTTTTGGTCAACCCAATCTTAGCCTTCTAAACGGCTCTCCTTCACTGTTGGGCCTCAGCATATGCCAGGAAAGTTAAGGGCTTTCCTCAAATTTAAGATTTGAAATTTAAAACCAAAACACTCAAAGATGAAAAGAGCAGCAAAGGATAGAACCCCGTACCCCCAGTGGGTATGAACCTTCCCAACCCCTCGACACGAATGAATTCCCTTTCCTCACAGAATTAAGCTTCTGCAGACCAATGGATCCACTCCAAGCCTTGCTGCACTCTCCCCGCCCCCGGGTTCCCCTCAGACACCAGCCTGGGATGAGCCTCAACTTCTGTCACCCCAGCTGCAGCCTCCCCACTGAGCTTTTCCCTCCACCCTCACCTTGGTCATCTCGTCATCCCTCCCAAGGGGACTGGGAGGCCCCTGAGGCGTCCACCTCCGCTGTCTTCATCATCACTCCCCGTCCCCTGCCCCGCCCACCGCCCCGTGCTAATTAAAGCTTTTAGCAACTGGTTCCACCTAGGCTTAGGCAGAATCCTTAGAGATGCTCACCATGCTAGTCAAGAGCCTGCTACTCCTCTGTCCAGGTCCTCACCACCTCCTGACTGGTGGGCACCAAAGGAGAGCGTGCCCCAACACCTCCAGAAACAGACCGCATCAGGCTGAGGCTCAGCTCTCTCGCTGCGTCCTTACCCACCACAGACTTAGGAAGACGTGGCACCTGGACCCACCAATCTAGACCTCAAAGTTAAGGGGAACCTCAAGGACCCCTTCATTCATTGTGTTTGCTCATCTGTAAATTGGGATCAAAACAGAAACTGCCCTGACTACCTCAAAGTACTGTTTGTAAGGATGAAAAAGAAAACATACAGACCTTGTTTGTATGTTTCGCATCTTGTCGATAGGTCTGCAGGTGGGAATTGAGGATCATTTCCCAAGAGGGAAAATCCTTCACAAAAGTAGAAATTCCAGCCTCCCCCGCTAGGAAAACAATACTGTGGCCCAAAAACAAACAGCCAAACTCAGATTAGAGCTTCTGAAGCCCAAGCCAGTCCCTGTGTGTGTGTGTTGTGGGCGGGGGAGGTGGAAATGTGGGCAGGATTGTCACTCCCTGAGCCATGGCACTGTGCTACGAGGCCCCTGGGCTGTGATGGCAACTGAGGCACGGTGTCCTGCCCTCTGCTGTGGCCACCATGCAGCAGGGCATGGTAGGACCACTCCCACCTGCACCCTGACACGCCCACCTGCTCCCCGCTTCTCGCCCCCTGGGAGCACCTCAGGAATGGGAGGGCTACAGAGAAGCACCTACAAATAGCCCCAGTGCATTTCACCTCTTGTAGGTATTTCTGCAGGCTGGGAACTGAGGGCCATTGCCCAACAGGGAAAAGCCTTTACAAAAGTAGAAATTCCAACCTCTCCCTGTGCGGAAAACAGTACAAGCCACCTGTTTATTTCGCATCACATTTATAAACTTTTCGGTGAGGAGGGCAGCCTCTTTATCATGAGAACATGTGCCTATGGTTTCAAACCAAGCCTGGGCTTCACGTTTCTAGGTTATTCTGATTTCAATAATCTCAACAGATTAAAAAGAAATAAATAAAAGTGCATAAAAATTAAACTAGGCAGAGAGACTAAAGTAATAGTCACGGAGAACAAAGAAGCTATTTACTTAAATGTGGACCTAACATCATAATTAATGTAGAGTGGATTTCTTTTTTTTTTTTTTCCCCCAGGCCTGGACCCACTTGTGATACTCAACATAAATCTGGGCGATTCTGCTCTAGAGAAGTCAAGTGCGCTCTGTAGGGATTTAGCGCCCTCTGGTGGCCCTTCATGGTGGCACATGACATTATTTTGTGAATGTTTGAAAAGGGGGCTTATTGAAGCAGAAATTTGAGATGTGAAAATTCCAAAGAGAAAACTCCAGCTACAAAAATCTACAACAATAATATTAACTTTACCCAGCTGCCTGTCCTACTTACACATACAGTGTTGTGATAAAAGTGCTAACGAGAGTTCACTGTTAGCCATGATTTGACATAAGACCTTCTAAGCTATAACTACAGTGGGAGCCTGATAAAGTGCTAGTCGCTCACCAGATAAAGTGTCCGATTCTTTGTGACCCCATGAACTTTGGCCCGCCGGGCTCCTCTGTCCACGGAATTCTCCAGGCAAGACTGCTGCAATAGGTTGCCATTCCCTTCTCCAGGGGATCTTCTTGACCCAGGGATCGAACCCGGGTCTCGTGCATCAAAGGTTGATTCTTTACCATCTGAGCCACCAGGGTACCTATCACTCCTTAAGTAACCATTGTGTTAAATTACCATTTAGCTCGCCTTCCTTGCCTTAGTCTCTATAATCTCTCTGAGGGGTCAGAATGGATGGTAGCTGTTCTCCCATTTTATAGGCAAGGAAACTGGAGCTTAAATCTGTTGAGTCATCACAAGAGAGAATGTACCTTTGGAGAAATTTCTCTCTGTGATTTATAACAAAGGAATAGGACCACAGCAACACATCTCTTGAAACCACGGTCAAAGAGAGGGACTCAGAGAGCAAGCTGGGAGGCGTTGCTTACTATATGTTTTCTACTTCGCTCTAAATATCTTTCTCTACTTAAAAGAATAACTCAGACGCATTAAGTTTCCTAAAATAATATAAAAATCAGCTAGAATCTCACCATTAATAGATAACCATTATTAATATTTTATATATTCCTTTCACACATTTTCTGGGGTGTGTATTTTTGAAAAATTAGATTGAATATCTAATTTTTATTTTATTTTTCCTGAACATTAAATTGTAAGCATTTCTATATGTGTCATTAAATATCAGAAAATACTATTTTTTTTCCATGAAGTGTTCTGTATGATACCTCACAGCTGCAAATCTGCCCTCCGAACGTTTCGGTTCTTAATGACAGCAGAGATTTCAGGCACAGGGTGGAATTAGACTGACATGTGACTGATGAGATGGACGTGTGAGTCTGGGGGCCATTAAACACAGAGAAGTTTCCCAATGTATCTTTTTTTGTTGGTTTTTTTTTTTTTTTTTTTTTTTGGCCACTTCTATTGGTCTTTCATTTATCTATTTTCATCCATCTTTGTTCTTTGGCCTGCATGAGCCTCCCATCGCAGCGGCCTCTTTCACTGCAGAGCGCTGGCTCCGCTCCATCTCAGTAGTTGGACACATGGGTCCAGCCGCTCCACAGCACGTGGGATCTTTCCAGGCCAGGGATCAAACCGGCGCCCCTTTCACTGCAAGGCGGAGTCTTTACCCATTGGACCACCAGGGAAGCCCCCAATGTATCTTAATTACAAGAAAACACATTATAAAGATAATTGAATAATGTTCTATTGGATGGCATACTGCTGACATTTAGGTTATTCCAAAACTTAATTTTTAAAAGTAAGTCCTAAAGCTTTGTCAGGGATGCATACTAGTCAGGAAGGTGTCCTCAGGATTTCCACTGACATTTTTATATCTTAATCCCTGAGGGGTCAGAATGGATGGTAGCTGTTCTCCCATTTTATAGGCAAGGAAACTGGAGCTTAAATCTGTTGAGTCATCACAAGAGAGAATGTACCTTTGGAGAAATTTCTCTCTGTGATTTATAACAAAGGAATAGGACCACAGCAACACATCTCTTGAAACCACGGTCAAAGAGAGGGACTCAGAGAGCAAGCTGGGAGGCGTTGCTTACTATATGTTTTCTACTTCGCTCTAAATATCTTTCTCTACTTAAAAGAATAACTCAGACGCATTAAGTTTCCTAAAATAATATAAAAATCAGCTAGAATCTCACCATTAATAGATAACCATTATTAATATTTTATATATTCCTTTCACACATTTTCTGGGGTGTGTATTTTTGAAAAATTAGATTGAATATCTAATTTTTATTTTATTTTTCCTGAACATTAAATTGTAAGCATTTCTATATGTGTCATTAAATATCAGAAAATACTATTTTTTTTCCATGAAGTGTTCTGTATGATACCTCACAGCTGCAAATCTGCCCTCCGAACGTTTCGGTTCTTAATGACAGCAGAGATTTCAGGCACAGGGTGGAATTAGACTGACATGTGACTGATGAGATGGACGTGTGAGTCTGGGGGCCATTAAACACAGAGAAGTTTCCCAATGTATCTTTTTTTGTTGGTTTTTTTTTTTTTTTTTTTTGGCCACTTCTATTGGTCTTTCATTTATCTATTTTCATCCATCTTTGTTCTTTGGCCTGCATGAGCCTCCCATCGCAGCGGCCTCTTTCACTGCAGAGCGCTGGCTCCGCTCCATCTCAGTAGTTGGACACATGGGTCCAGCCGCTCCACAGCACGTGGGATCTTTCCAGGCCAGGGATCAAACCGGCGCCCCTTTCACTGCAAGGCGGAGTCTTTACCCATTGGACCACCAGGGAAGCCCCCAATGTATCTTAATTACAAGAAAACACATTATAAAGATAATTGAATAATGTTCTATTGGATGGCATACTGCTGACATTTAGGTTATTCCAAAACTTAATTTTTAAAAGTAAGTCCTAAAGCTTTGTCAGGGATGCATACTAGTCAGGAAGGTGTCCTCAGGATTTCCACTGACATTTTTATATCTTAATCCCAGGGCCTGTCTTCCACAGAGGGTGCATGTCCAAGCCAGCCTACCTGTGGGCTACTTCCCAGCCTTGTCCCACACCAGGGGCCTCATATTAGCCAATTCCAAGTGAAGAATTTGGGGGCTGGAAAAGAGAACCCATGGGGAAGTCTCCCCTCTTCTAACACATCAGAGCCAATGGCTTGGGGGAAATAGTGTCTGTGATCCCACCCTGTCTTCCTCGGACACTGACCCCAGTGCCAACCAAGACACAAGCTGAAAGAACGTAGCCTGCATTGCCCAACACTAAATTCATGGCTGGAGCTAAGGAGGCCCACCTCATGGACCATGCCCTGCTTAGAATCCATCCTCCACTTCCACCCCAACTGACTTCTGGAGACCACTACCCACCTTTCATCTCCATGAGCAGTTTCACCCCACCGGAACACCAGGACTGTGAACCTTGACTCTGGGAAATAGGGGGAGCAAAAATTCATCCATCCATTTTCACGGTGAGAACAAGAAGGTACCAAAGGAAAGAGGTTGTCCTCAGAACTCCTCACTTGTTCTTCTGACTCCCAGACGGATAGACTTCCTCAGACTTTTCTTAGAAAGTCCCTGGTTAGATCTTTGTGAAAGCTCCCAGTTAAGCTGTGGTTCAAGATCAAGTCTAAACCTCAATGCCTCATCCCTCATGCTCTAAGATACTCTACTGATGATGTTATAAAAGGGGCGGAGGGCCTTCCCTGGCAGTCCAGCGGTTAAGACTCTGCGCTTCCACTGGTAGGGCCACGGGTTCAATCCCTGGTTGGAGAACTAAGATCCCACATGCTGCAAGGAAACAGCCAACAGAAAAAGAAAACAAATACACACATATCTAAATACAAGGGATGGATTGTGCAGATGAATCAAGGCATTTAATCCTGCCTCTGTCTAAACATTCTAGCCAGTTTTGCTAATAACAACAAAAAAGGGTAGCAGAAATGCAGAGACCATCCTTCCAACTAAGAAACCCTCTTGAGAATAAGGAGAGATGAGTCAAAGGCAGACATCCCTGTGGTTTTCACTGGCTTCTAATTTTGACTAGTCAGGAAGGTGTCCTCAGGATTTCCACTGACATTTTTATATCTTAATCCCAGGGCCTGTCTTCCACAGAGGGTGCATGTCCAAGCCAGCCTACCTGTGGGCTACTTCCCAGCCTTGTCCCACACCAGGGGCCTCATATTAGCCAATTCCAAGTGAAGAATTTGGGGGCTGGAAAAGAGAACCCATGGGGAAGTCTCCCCTCTTCTAACACATCAGAGCCAATGGCTTGGGGGAAATAGTGTCTGTGATCCCACCCTGTCTTCCTCGGACACTGACCCCAGTGCCAACCAAGACACAAGCTGAAAGAACGTAGCCTGCATTGCCCAACACTAAATTCATGGCTGGAGCTAAGGAGGCCCACCTCATGGACCATGCCCTGCTTAGAATCCATCCTCCACTTCCACCCCAACTGACTTCTGGAGACCACTACCCACCTTTCATCTCCATGAGCAGTTTCACCCCACCGGAACACCAGGACTGTGAACCTTGACTCTGGGAAATAGGGGGAGCAAAAATTCATCCATCCATTTTCACGGTGAGAACAAGAAGGTACCAAAGGAAAGAGGTTGTCCTCAGAACTCCTCACTTGTTCTTCTGACTCCCAGACGGATAGACTTCCTCAGACTTTTCTTAGAAAGTCCCTGGTTAGATCTTTGTGAAAGCTCCCAGTTAAGCTGTGGTTCAAGATCAAGTCTAAACCTCAATGCCTCATCCCTCATGCTCTAAGATACTCTACTGATGATGTTATAAAAGGGGCGGAGGGCCTTCCCTGGCAGTCCAGCGGTTAAGACTCTGCGCTTCCACTGGTAGGGCCACGGGTTCAATCCCTGGTTGGAGAACTAAGATCCCACATGCTGCAAGGAAACAGCCAACAGAAAAAGAAAACAAATACACACATATCTAAATACAAGGGATGGATTGTGCAGATGAATCAAGGCATTTAATCCTGCCTCTGTCTAAACATTCTAGCCAGTTTTGCTAATAACAACAAAAAAAGGGTAACGCAGAAATGCAGAGACCATCCTTCCAACTAAGAAACCCTCTTGAGAATAAGGAGAGATGAGTCAAAAGGCAGACATCCCTGTGGTTTTCACTGGCTTCTAATTTTGACTTACACTGTTGGTGTCTGCTTTGGGGGCAACATTCTCCAAAGGGGGATCCCTCTGTTTCACAAGTGGCACCCCTTGAAGTCACATCCCTTCTTCAACTCGAGCATCTGTCCCACACTTGGCAAACTTCCTGCTTCCCAAAGGCGAGATAATAATTTAATGGCCTAACAAATTATAAAACATAGTATTTTAAGGAGAGGTAAGGCTATCTGTGTGAAACCGAGAAATTCTGCTTTTGAAATATTTTTGCAAAAATAAAACAAAAGAAGACAAAACCTTCATCCAACAATATCCTGGGAGTCACAGAAGAATAAGCCATCAAGCAAACACAGCTAAACGGCTGGGTTCAAGAGGGAAATTCATTACTAGTGTTTATGGAGAGAGTCTGCCATTTTTCAGCAAAAGAAGGCAGCTCGATGTTCAGAAAATGGGAAACACTGTCCTAGCAACAGGGCTTGGGGACAGGAAGGAAAGGTAATGCCTCCCCTCTGGCCGGGACCTGAGTCCTTGAGTCTGATTCCAAGGGGGGCTCTGCACAGCTGTCCTACTAATCCAGAGACAGCATTGTCCCAATGGCTGCAAGTCCAAACACAGAGAGGAACGGCCTCTGACTTCTCTAGGTGCTGAAGCTGCTGCCGGGCATCCACAGAGCACCTCACCAGCTCTTCCTCCCTGGGGACCTCTGACATGGGCTTTTATGAGCACAAACTTTGGATACTTGAGATAGTTCTAGAAAGATACCTTGTACTGTGCAGCTGGCACAGAGCAGACTGTTAGAGGCAGATACTCCCGGGTGCATGGCTGAGTCACTGCATTCAGAAAACTCCAGGGAGCCCCAGGACATAAGGCATTTAATCCTGCCTCCTGTCCTAAACTAAGATCCCACATGCTGCAAGGAAACAGCCAACAGAAAAGAAAACAAATACACACATATCTAAATACAAGGGATGGATTGTGCAGATGAATCAAGGCATTTAATCCTGCCTCTGTCTAAACATTCTAGCCAGTTTTGCTAATAACAACAAAAAAAGGGTAACAGAAATGCAGAGACCATCCTTCCAACTAAGAAACCCTCTTGAGAATAAGGAGAGATGAGTCAAAAGGCAGACATCCCTGTGGTTTTCACTGGCTTCTAATTTTGACTTACACTGTTGGTGTCTGCTTTGGGGGCAACATTCTCCAAAGGGGGATCCCTCTGTTTCACAAGTGGCACCCCTTGAAGTCACATCCCTTCTTCAACTCGAGCATCTGTCCCACACTTGGCAAACTTCCTGCTTCCCAAAGGCGAGATAATAATTTAATGGCCTAACAAATTATAAAACATAGTATTTTAAGGAGAGGTAAGGCTATCTGTGTGAAACCGAGAAATTCTGCTTTTGAAATATTTTTGCAAAAATAAAACAAAAGAAGACAAAACCTTCATCCAACAATATCCTGGGAGTCACAGAAGAATAAGCCATCAAGCAAACACAGCTAAACGGCTGGGTTCAAGAGGGAAATTCATTACTAGTGTTTATGGAGAGAGTCTGCCATTTTTCAGCAAAAGAAGGCAGCTCGATGTTCAGAAAATGGGAAACACTGTCCTAGCAACAGGGCTTGGGGACAGGAAGGAAAGGTAATGCCTCCCCTCTGGCCGGGACCTGAGTCCTTGAGTCTGATTCCAAGGGGGGCTCTGCACAGCTGTCCTACTAATCCAGAGACAGCATTGTCCCAATGGCTGCAAGTCCAAACACAGAGAGGAACGGCCTCTGACTTCTCTAGGTGCTGAAGCTGCTGCCGGGCATCCACAGAGCACCTCACCAGCTCTTCCTCCCTGGGGACCTCTGACATGGGCTTTTATGAGCACAAACTTTGGATACTTGAGATAGTTCTAGAAAGATACCTTGTACTGTGCAGCTGGCACAGAGCAGACTGTTAGAGGCAGATACTCCCGGGTGCATGGCTGAGTCACTGCATTCAGAAAACTCCAGGGAGCCCCAGGACACTGTGCTGAATGCCTCTCCTGCAAGGTGCTGGGCTGGACGGGAGGCGCACCTGGAAATCTCATTTTGGTTTTCCTTCCTTGTAACACAGTCGAAAGCTGTGCGCTGAACACAGTAACACACAAGTTTCCCTAACCGTCCTGGAAATGTCCTGGGTAGGGGATAGTCACTGACATACAGCTTTTGATTTCACCTGCTCTTGGCTTTTCTCTCAAGCTCTGTATTGGTGACACGGTCCTGAGCCATATTGGTGGCTTTGGATAAGTGGCTTTTACTTCAGAAGGTAATACATGCTCAGTTTAAAGTGCAAGGGCTCAGATGGGAATTCTAACCCCTTTCTCACGAGTGCGGACATTCAGTTGTTCATAATTGGGTAGCCTACTGAAATGAGTTCCCATTAAACTTGGGAGGCAGAACCAGTCTGAAGACTGAACAGGATAAATCCCTGTACGGCATCACCCCGAGGGCTCGCTCTGAGGACAGCGGGGTCATCAGCAGCACCCAGGAGCTGGGGCGACAGGCCGAGAGATGGCATGTGGCAGCATGCGCCCTACCTTCAGCAGAAGTGATGGACACAGTCACACACCAGAAAACCCCATGCCCAAAGGAGCTGGCGGGCTACAGTCCACGGGGTCACAAGAGCTGGGCATGACTAAGCGACTAAACAACTAATCCACCGGAGGTCAGGGACCTTAGGAAGCACTTGGCATGTCCCCAGATTTAATGCAAACATTTCCCTCAATCCCTACAATCACCTTCACAACTTTTACCATAGCATTATGCTGCCTTTGCTATCACTTAGTATTTGTTTCCAAGGGATTGCATTTACTTACGTAAATTGATATCAAAAGGATATTCTTTGTGGAAAACCAGCATTGCTATGAGCAGAAGGTAAATAAATAAGAACTAAAATTAAGTAAATAAGAAAAAATACAGACATGGAGCTAAGTAATAGTGGAAAAACAGACATAATAGATAAAAATGATATTATCGAATCAGAACTTGATATTGTCAGCAGCCAGCCCGTACCCCAAGGCCTGGGCGCCCTTCGCTAAAAGGAGAAACTGGAAAGTGATGGAGATGTGTAACAGTCACGCCGGCTGTCTCCGTGGCAACTGGATTTGAGAAAGGATTGAGCAGGGCCTGCCTTTGTCACTAAGTGCCAGGGTGGAGGATGAGCTCAAGTCAGCCGGGCACCGCCTCGGGCCACGTGGCTCATCCTTTGAGAAACACTGGGCTTTCCTTCTTGGGTTTAATGCTACCAGGATCCCATAAATAGGTATTACCCTCACTACACAGATGTAGAAACTGAGACTCAAAGAGGTCACATTCCCGTTCCAACTGGTATTTGTTACTAAGCCTTCCTAGGGGCAGTGGACAACAGCAGTCTCATGGTCACCCAGCCCAAGCCATCTCCTGGGGCCATCCTAACACCAAAGCTGGAAGGATTCTAGAGACCATTTTCTCTTTTTCTTTTGAAAGAGAGGAACGTGAGGCTTGGAGGTATTATATAACATGTCCAGATCTTCACTCACTGGCAACTGAGCTGAAGGTGGAGCCCAAGTCTCCCCCTTTCTTATCTGTGCCTTTCCTGACCTCTCAAACACCACCTGGGCAGCAGATGGGCCTGCTGGGGGCCTGGGGCTGGTGAGCTTCCCCAGCCATCGTCCCCTCTGCTCCCAGCAGGTCTCAGCAATCCCTTCTGGCTGACCTTTCTTTAAAATGCTGATCTGGGTCTCTGAGCCCCATGGGGCCTTTGTTACATTGGGAGTCCATTGCCAGGGGAGCCCCCACAGTGCGTCAGCACAGAGGACCTCAGAAGACCCCTGGGACTGAGGGCAGACACTCAGGAAGTTTGCCCCCACAGCATCAGGACTTCTGGGTACCCTATAGAGGTCAGGCATCCCAGGCACCCCAGGAAATACTTCCCACTGAGGGACTTTAAACTCAGCAGGTGCATCTGGCAGCCCAGCTCCTCCACCTCTCCCTGGAGCCTAGAGGCAGCCTAAAGTCAGAAGGGAGCTTTGAAGAACCTCAGTGGGATAATCTCTTGGGCTGCAGGCAAGCCAGGACCTTCTTGGGGCATGGTGGGGTGAGGAAAGGTGGGAGGGCATACCATGCTATGCCTTTGGAGAGAAAGAAGACATTGGGAGGTGGAAGGAGCGATGGAAAAGCTCACAAAAGGCGAAGTGTGAGGCCTGTGAGAGGGACTGGGAGAGCGGTGGAGAGGGGAGAACTGACAGGAAACGTTAAGCAAGGAGAGGGCAAGAGAGATAGGAACAGAGAGAAGAGAGAGAAAGGCAGAAAGAGGGAGGGGAGGGAAGGACAATGAGGAGACCAGAGAGCCAAGGAAGACAAAGGGGCACGCAGCTGCCCAGTTGATGTCTGCTTCTCAGTGCTCCACTGGCCTGGCAAAGCCCAGGCAGCCTCCAGCTGCAGCGTAAGGGGCTCCAAACTTCCGTTATAAACAGGTTATTCCCTTTATAAAGGAAAGACACAGAATCCTCGTGGCAAATTCCTGGCTGTGAACCTTCCCACCATCCCCCCACCCTCCCAACCCATGTCACTCTGGGTTTTCTCTTTTCCCAGGAGAGGAAAGACTTGAGGTGCTGGGTCTACCTGCAAAGCACAGGGCCCAGGAAGACCCTACGGCTTGAACACTCCAATCCTACCCGGTGTCAGGGCCTGTCGTGGTTGGGGCTGAGTCTGGGCTGTGTGTGCAGGCAGTGGGGACGAGGGAGGAATCTCTGTCTTACGCAGTGTGTCGTCTCATCACCAAGATGGGGGTGATAATGATCGATGCAGCGCGATCGATATCTAGAAATTGGCACCCTGCCAAGGGAGCATCCAGACGGCCAGGCAGCAACTCCTTGCCACTGTGTTAGCCTGTAGTGTGACACACTCCTTGAAAATCCAGCCAAGACCGGCCTCCTCACCAGGGAAAGTGACCAGGATGCTGGCCCCTCCCGGTGACGGCAGAGGACGTTAAAGCCCAAAGAAGAGCCAGGAAGGAGAGCACCTCAACCTAAGACACGCTATTCCACTGCTCCAGGGCTCCGCTCCTCAACTCTACAAAGCAAAAAACACTGGCTACTTATTAGACAAGTATTTATTAAGCACTCACCACGTGCCATATGGGCTTCCCCGGTGGCTCAGACAGTAAAGAATTGGCCTACAATGCAGGAGACATGGGTTTGATCCCTGGGTCAGGGAGATCCCCTAGAGAATGAAATGGCAAGCCACTCCAGTATTCTGGCCTGGAGAATTCCACAGACATAGCAGCCTGGCGGGCCACAGTCCATGGGGGTCACATGACCGGGCAACTAACACTTTCACTTTGCTTTCGTGTGCCTTATGCTTTCTGCTACTGCCAGTTTCCACACACGGGGTCTCTCATCCTCGGCAGGTCTCCCCACCCGCACATTCGGGGGCCCCAGAGGAGTTACCATGTGTGTGAAAGTAGTCTACGTCGTAACCCAGTGGAAGTGTCTACATGCGTTTGCTCCGGAGCTGGACAGAGCTGGTTCAAATTTCAGCTCTGCTCCTCTCTCTGCTATGGAGTGTGGGTCACATTTCTTTCCTTCTTGAATTTCAGGGTCCTCATCTGCATATTAGGGAAAATAGAAGTGCCTCCTCAAGGAGCTGTTATGAAGATCAAAGGAAAGAATCCAGACAAAGCCCTTAGCCCAGTGCCTGACCATGGCAAGTCTTGGCCTTCTACTGTCCTTTGTCATCATTAAGAAAGGTGGGTATATCCACACCTCTTCCCATTTCCTCCAGGTCTCTCTCCTCCACAACCTGAGATGCCTTCCCCCACCCCTTGGGTACCTTGCCATATGACCCTTGGCTTTGCTGCCCCCTCTCAACCCATAGATGGTGGTGGTCTTGTTCATCCCTCTGCTGCTCGACGCTGTCTCTCCTCCTGTGACTGAGAGACAGTTCCGCCCTCTTCTCCCCTTTCCAGAACCTCTGCCCATCGCTTCTCTCCTGAGGCCAGCTGCATTTTATTGTCTCAAATATGCATGTCTCCACAATAGTAAAAATCTCAGGCTCATAAGCAAAAATGATAAGAGGGAATGCAGCAGAGAGATAAATTCCCTTCCAGTAAAAGGTCGGGGGTAGGGGCGGGGTAGGGGGGGCAGAAATGTAAGGAAATTTATTGATCTGTTTGTAAGTTGTCCATATCATCAACAAAGAAAAGACTTTGTTGAGCATTTATTAAGCACTCACCACGTGCCATATGGGCTTCCCCGGTGGCTCAGACAGTAAAGAATTGGCCTACAATGCAGGAGACATGGGTTTGATCCCTGGGTCAGGGAGATCCCCTAGAGAATGAAATGGCAAGCCACTCCAGTATTCTGGCCTGGAGAATTCCACAGACATAGCAGCCTGGCGGGCCACAGTCCATGGGGGTCACATGACCGGGCAACTAACACTTTCACTTTGCTTTCGTGTGCCTTATGCTTTCTGCTACTGCCAGTTTCCACACACGGGGTCTCTCATCCTCGGCAGGTCTCCCCACCCGCACATTCGGGGGCCCCAGAGGAGTTACCATGTGTGTGAAAGTAGTCTACGTCGTAACCCAGTGGAAGTGTCTACATGCGTTTGCTCCGGAGCTGGACAGAGCTGGTTCAAATTTCAGCTCTGCTCCTCTCTCTGCTATGGAGTGTGGGTCACATTTCTTTCCTTCTTGAATTTCAGGGTCCTCATCTGCATATTAGGGAAAATAGAAGTGCCTCCTCAAGGAGCTGTTATGAAGATCAAAGGAAAGAATCCAGACAAAGCCCTTAGCCCAGTGCCTGACCATGGCAAGTCTTGGCCTTCTACTGTCCTTTGTCATCATTAAGAAAGGTGGGTATATCCACACCTCTTCCCATTTCCTCCAGGTCTCTCTCCTCCACAACCTGAGATGCCTTCCCCCACCCCTTGGGTACCTTGCCATATGACCCTTGGCTTTGCTGCCCCCTCTCAACCCATAGATGGTGGTGGTCTTGTTCATCCCTCTGCTGCTGGGCGCTGTCTCTCCTCCTGTGACTGAGAGACAGTTCCGCCCTCTTCTCCCCTTTCCAGAACCTCTGCCCATCGCTTCTCTCCTGAGGCCAGCTGCATTTTATTGTCTCAAATATGCATGTCTCCACAATAGTAAAAATCTCAGGCTCATAAGCAAAAATGATAAGAGGGAATGCAGCAGAGAGATAAATTCCCTTCCAGTAAAAGGTCGGGGGTAGGGGCGGGGTAGGGGGGGCAGAAATGTAAGGAAATTTATTGATCTGTTTGTAAGTTGTCCATATCATCAACAAAGAAAAGACTTTGTTGAGCATTTAATATACATATTGTTGTTGTTTAATTGCTACATCATGTCCAACTCTTTGCAACCCCCATGAACTGTAGCCTGCCAGGCTCCTCTGGTCATGGGATTTCCCAGACAAGAATACTAGAGCAGGTTGCCTTTTCCTTCTCTAGGAAATCTCCCCAACCCAGGGATGGAACCCACGTCTCCTGCATTGGCAGGGGGATTCTTTACTGCTGAGTCACCAGGGAAGCCCAATATATACTTTAAAATATATTCATTGACAAGAATTTAAAAAAAAAAAAAACGTGTTAAAGAAGATACATATTCTCAACTCAAGATGGGAAAGCTTCCCAACAATAAAGTTTCACTGACTAGGGAACTCACAATCCAAAATTTAAAAACCCATGAAAAGCCATTGCATCAGGAGCAAAGGTCAATAGACAAAAGGGAAGCAAGATTAGCCAGGGCTGCCAAGACCTTCTGGTAAGTGAATAATATCAGAGAGAATATAAAGTTAGTAACTTTAAATTATTAAAATTATACAAAAAGGAAATAGAAAAGAAAGCAGGGGGAGAATGCAATGGAACAAAAGCCAAGTGGATCTGGAAAAGAACCAGAACGAACTTATGAAAAAAGATTGAATAGCCACTGAAAGTTTAAGACTCACTGAGTAGAATAAATAGCAGATTAGACTTTGTTGAACTATATGCATTAGGCAAATAAAAGTGGATCTGAGAAGAGCACCCCGAATGTAGTATACAAAAGGAAAAAGATAGAACTAAGGGTGCTCACAGGACAGGCAGGGCAGATGGAAGGAGGATGTCTGTCACGGGGTGTCTAATGAGCGTTCCAGAAAATGATCGTGGAGAATGACGAGATAAGATTCAAAGAGATGATGACTGAGAATTCAAGAAAAACAAGACTTCATACATTCGGGAAGCCCACGTTCTAGGCAGAATAAATTTTAAAAATGCCTACAGATGCTTTGTAGGGACATCATAATTCACCAGTGTCACAGAGTAAAACACAAAAGGCAAGAAGAGAGAAAAAAGAATTTACCTCCAGAGGAATGACTAGCAGCAGACTTCTCAATGGCAAAACCGAACCCAGGCACAGCACAAAACCTCCAAAGGACTGACTGGAAATAATTGTCAACCTAGAGCTCTGGGTGCAACTCCACAGTGACTCAACTGTAGGGCTGAAATAAAATGCTTCTAGACATAGGAAAGCTGAAAGCATCGGTCACCCACTTTCCTTCTCTAGGAAATCTCCCCAACCCAGGGATGGAACCCACGTCTCCTGCATTGGCAGGGGGATTCTTTACTGCTGAGTCACCAGGGAAGCCCAATATATACTTTAAAATATATTCATTGACAAGAATTTAAAAAAAAAAAAAACGTGTTAAAGAAGATACATATTCTCAACTCAAGATGGGAAAGCTTCCCAACAATAAAGTTTCACTGACTAGGGAACTCACAATCCAAAATTTAAAAACCCATGAAAAGCCATTGCATCAGGAGCAAAGGTCAATAGACAAAAGGGAAGCAAGATTAGCCAGGGCTGCCAAGACCTTCTGGTAAGTGAATAATATCAGAGAGAATATAAAGTTAGTAACTTTAAATTATTAAAATTATACAAAAAGGAAATAGAAAAGAAAGCAGGGGGAGAATGCAATGGAACAAAAGCCAAGTGGATCTGGAAAAGAACCAGAACGAACTTATGAAAAAAGATTGAATAGCCACTGAAAGTTTAAGACTCACTGAGTAGAATAAATAGCAGATTAGACTTTGTTGAACTATATGCATTAGGCAAATAAAAGTGGATCTGAGAAGAGCACCCCGAATGTAGTATACAAAAGGAAAAAGATAGAACTAAGGGTGCTCACAGGACAGGCAGGGCAGATGGAAGGAGGATGTCTGTCACGGGGTGTCTAATGAGCGTTCCAGAAAATGATCGTGGAGAATGACGAGAGATAAGATTCAAAGAGATGATGACTGAGAATTCAAGAAAAACAAGACTTCATACATTCGGGAAGCCCACGTTCTAGGCAGAATAAATTTTAAAAATGCCTACAGATGCTTTGTAGGGACATCATAATTCACCAGTGTCACAGAGTAAAACACAAAAGGCAAGAAGAGAGAAAAAAGAATTTACCTCCAGAGGAATGACTAGCAGCAGACTTCTCAATGGCAAAACCGAACCCAGGCACAGCACAAAACCTCCAAAGGACTGACTGGAAATAATTGTCAACCTAGAGCTCTGGGTGCAACTCCACAGTGACTCAACTGTAGGGCTGAAATAAAATGCTTCTAGACATAGGAAAGCTGAAAGCATCGGTCACCCACAGACTCCCCCTGAAGATTTCTGAAGCTCAGGGGGCAAGAGACAGAATGTGGAAGGGGGAAATGAAGAAGAAGCACAGATGGGCAAAGATACTGACTACCACATGGGTCATAGTCTGCAAGCACTGATTTTTAAAATAATGACAACAGTATGAATAACCAATTTGAGAAGGAGCAAATAAGCTGGAACCAAAATACTAGATTCAGCAAAGGTCAGAATGAGTGTACATCAGGATTAGACACAAGATTCTTAGATGGTCTTACAAGGGTCAGACATATGAATTAATTTGAGATTAAGCGAACATGTTAAAATTTTAGGAGCAACCACTGAAAGAATATAAATGGAATGGGGATTTCCCTGGTGGTCCAGTGGCTAAGACTCTGTGCTCTCAATGCAGGGGGACCAGGTTTGATCCCTGGTCAGGGAACTAGATCCTACATGTTGCAACTAAGTCCTGGAGCAACCAAGTAAATTAAATTTTAAAAATTGGAATGGGGCTTCCCTGGTGGTCCAGTGGGTAGGGACACTGCCTTGCAGTGCAAGGGGCACTGGTTCGATTCCTGGCCTGGGAAGATCCCACGTGCCGTGGAGCGGCTGGACCGATGTGTCCAATTACCGAGCCGGAACTCTGGAGTGCATACGCCCAGAGCCGGCGCTCTGCAACAACAGGGGCCACCACGATGGGAGGCCCACATGGGCCAAAAGAACAAAGACGGATGAAAATAGAGAAATGAAAGACCAATAGAAGTGGCCCGCCCATCCCCCTCCCTCCCCACCCCACCCCCCAAAAAATTAAAAAGAAAAAAAAAAGGAATGGATTACTCCCAAACCAAAGAGGGATGAAAGGCAAATAAAGAAAGCAGAAGAGGAAATGGGGGAGAGCAGCATGAAGGAGGACAAACAGAAATAACAGGTGAAAATGATGGAATATATTCAAACAGCCTCTTGGAGAAGGTGAAAGAGAAGAGTGAAAAAGCTGGCTGGAAAGTCAAGACCAAAAAACTAAGACCATGGCAGCCAGTCCCGTCACTTCAGAGACAATAGAAGGGGAAGACGGGGAAGCAATGGCAGATTTTTATCTCCTTGGGCTCCAAAATCCCTGCAGATGGTGACTTCAGCCACAGTATTAAAAGACCCTTGCTCCTTGGAAGGAAAGCTGTGGCAAACCTAGACAGCACATTAAAAAACAGAGACATCACTTTGCTGATGAAGGTCTGTGTAGTCAAAGCTATGGTTTTTCCAGTAGTCATGTACAGATATTAAAGCTGGACCATAAAGAAGGTCGAGGACTAAAGAACTGATGCTTTCGAACTGTGGTGTGGAGAAGACTCTTGAGAGTCCCTTGGACTGCAAGGAGATCAAGCCAATCAATCCTGGAGGAAACCAACCTTGAACATTCATTGAAAGGACTGATGCTGAAGTCAAAACTTCAATACTTTGGCCACCTGATGGGAAGAGACGACTCACTGGAAAAGACTGATGCTGGGAAAGATGGAAGGCAAAAGGAGAGAGGAGCAACAGTGGAAGAGATGGTTAGATAGCATCACCAACTCAATTGACATGAATTTGAGCAAACTCCAGGAGATAAAGGAGGACAGAGGAGCCTGGTGGGCTACTGTCCACGGAGTCGCAAAGAATTGGTCACAACTTAGCAACTGAACAACAACATTCAAACAGATCTGAAACTACAATAAATGTAGATAGATTCAACCAACCAATTAAAAGACAGGATCATCTGACTGGATTGAAATTATTTAGGAATGTGCTATTTCCCAGGAATACATCTATAATTTGTGGATTCAGAAAAGATGAAAGTAAAGGACTGGGAAGAGATGTAGCAGACACATTCTAACCAAAAGAAAACAATTTGCCTTATTATTAGACAAAATAGACTTTAAGATGAGAATAAGGAGAGCTTGGACTTCCCTGGTGATCCAGGGGTTATGAATTCGCCTTCCAATGCAGAAGACGTGGTCAGGAAACTAACATCCCACATGCCCAGGAGCAGCTGAGCCAAGTGTCACATACAGAGAGTTCTCATGCTGCAACTGCAAGAGCCCACGTGCTTTGCTGTAATTCAAACCTGATGTAGCTAAAGATAAATAAAATAAATGAAAGTTTAGTTAAAAAGAAAAATAAGTAGAACTGACATAAGTTTATTGGTGGGTGAAAAGGGACAGCCATTGCAAGCAGAGAACACCACATGAACAAAGCCACAAAGGAAGAGCCTGCCTCATACATTTCAGGGGCCCAAATTCAAACACGGGGTACACAGAGATCCTCCTTCAACTGTAACGTTATTGACTGTTATTTTTAATGTCAATATTTATTATCTAGGTACCTTGTTAATTACTAAAGAAGGTCGAGGACTAAAGAACTGATGCTTTCGAACTGTGGTGTGGAGAAGACTCTTGAGAGTCCCTTGGACTGCAAGGAGATCAAGCCAATCAATCCTGGAGGAAACCAACCTTGAACATTCATTGAAAGGACTGATGCTGAAGTCAAAACTTCAATACTTTGGCCACCTGATGGGAAGAGACGACTCACTGGAAAAGACTGATGCTGGGAAAGATGGAAGGCAAAAGGAGAGAGGAGCAACAGTGGAAGAGATGGTTAGATAGCATCACCAACTCAATTGACATGAATTTGAGCAAACTCCAGGAGATAAAGGAGGACAGAGGAGCCTGGTGGGCTACTGTCCACGGAGTCGCAAAGAATTGGTCACAACTTAGCAACTGAACAACAACATTCAAACAGATCTGAAACTACAATAAATGTAGATAGATTCAACCAACCAATTAAAAGACAGGATCATCTGACTGGATTGAAATTATTTAGGAATGTGCTATTTCCCAGGAATACATCTATAATTTGTGGATTCAGAAAAGATGAAAGTAAAGGACTGGGAAGAGATGTAGCAGACACATTCTAACCAAAAGAAAACAATTTGCCTTATTATTAGACAAAATAGACTTTAAGATGAGAATAAGGAGAGCTTGGACTTCCCTGGTGATCCAGGGGTTATGAATTCGCCTTCCAATGCAGAAGACGTGGTCAGGAAACTAACATCCCACATGCCCAGGAGCAGCTGAGCCAAGTGTCACATACAGAGAGTTCTCATGCTGCAACTGCAAGAGCCCACGTGCTTTGCTGTAATTCAAACCTGATGTAGCTAAAGATAAATAAAATAAATGAAAGTTTAGTTAAAAAGAAAAATAAGTAGAACTGACATAAGTTTATTGGTGGGTGAAAAGGGACAGCCATTGCAAGCAGAGAACACCACATGAACAAAGCCACAAAGGAAGAGCCTGCCTCATACATTTCAGGGGCCCAAATTCAAACACGGGGTACACAGAGATCCTCCTTCAACTGTAACGTTATTGACTGTTATTTTTAATGTCAATATTTATTATCTAGGTACCTTGTTAATTACTCTATATACATTAGTTCCACTTTGACAATCTCACAATGGTAGGTACGTTGTTACTACTAATAGCATTTGGGTTACAGAAAACCACCTCAAGCAAAACTGGTCTCAGTGGAAAGTTAGGACAGAGATGCATCTCCCGCTGGAAAAGCCCCAGGGAAGGGGTCCACCTGGCTCGGGTTGAGTCCCGGCCCCACTCCCCGCCCACCAGTGAGCCCAGGAGGAGAGGTGACTGATGAGCCAAGCCTGGAGTGGCTGCCTGGCCGGGGGCATGGGGTGCTACACACAAGACCCCCAGCTCAAACCTCATGACCAAGGTAGGGAAGAGCGATCTCCCCACAGAAGGGGACTGACGTGAGGATGGGTTCCACAAGAGGAGATTTTACTATCATTTTACAAAGGAAATTCTAAGACTCAGAGGCCGAGTGTTTGCCCACAGCCCCAAGCTCCTACATGGATGAGCTGATAGGAAACGAAGCCTTTTTCTTCCCTCTGAAAAACTGCACTTTTTCTCCAAGCAGCAGGCACAGAACTTTGTATAGAGCAGGTTCCCAAGATCTATGTCAATCGATTTTTAAAGTTCTCACAAATAATAACTGACCACTTTCCTTCATAGTTACTAAAAGTTTTGAACCAAAGACCTTGAAAGCCGACAGCCCTACACTGTATGGGCCTTCCCCAGGTGTTCCAAACACCAGTGAACTTGGCCTTGTAACTGATCCTCCTGTCCAGAGCTCCTTTGCACTGATCATCTTTACTGGGCAGTTCAGTCCTGCAGTCATCCTTCACTGTTTCACAGCTGGTCTGTGTCTAGAGCCTCCCTGTCTCCCCCACAGCCCCCAGCGAAGGCAGTGGTAGATATTTAGATGTTAGCCCTAGGTCTTTTGACTGAAATAATTATTCTTAACCACTTTTAACTCATGAATACATGTGGAAAATTGATGGAATCTATGGGATTCCACCCTAGGGAGGGAAAAAAATTGATGCCTATTCACATATAAACACAAAAGTTCAGCAACCCTGCAGCCTTGCTAAAGTGCATTCAGGAAGAAAAGCACCATATGAATTAAGAAGATTAAGAATTGCCCCAGGACTTTCCTGGCGGTCCAGTGGTAAAGAATCTACCTGCCAATGTAGGGGACACAGGTTTGATCCCGGGTTCGAATTCCACATGCTGGGGCAACTAAGCCCGTGTGCCTCAACTACTGAGCTCATGCTCTGGGGCCTGTGCTCTGAAACAAGAGAAGCCACCCCAGGGAGAAACCTGTGCGCCACAGCTAGGGGGCAGCCCCAGCTCCCAGCAAGTAGAGAAGAGCCCTCACAGCAGCAGTGACTCAGCACAGCCATCAATCAATCAATATTTTACAAAAGAAACTGCCTCAGAGAGAGTAGAAGAAAACTTTTTTACCCCCCAAGAAATAGTACTGCATGCCATTGATTCAACTTGAAAAGATCGGGCCCAATTCATGTGTGACCATCCTAAGTGACCAGGGTGTGTCAACCCTCAAGTGAGGATACACCCCCAGTCTGCTGTCAGCTACAGGGCTCCCGCAGCTGGGGCCTGCTCTGTGAGCTGATAGCACTTTCTTCCCTCTGAAAACTGCACTTTTCTCCAAGCAGCAGGCACAGAACTTTGTATAGAGCAGGTTCCCAAGATCTATGTCAATCGATTTTTAAAGTTCTCACAAATAATAACTGACCACTTTCCTTCATAGTTACTAAAAGTTTTGAACCAAAGACCTTGAAAGCCGACAGCCCTACACTGTATGGGCCTTCCCCAGGTGTTCCAAACACCAGTGAACTTGGCCTTGTAACTGATCCTCCTGTCCAGAGCTCCTTTGCACTGATCATCTTTACTGGGCAGTTCAGTCCTGCAGTCATCCTTCACTGTTTCACAGCTGGTCTGTGTCTAGAGCCTCCCTGTCTCCCCCACAGCCCCCAGCGAAGGCAGTGGTAGATATTTAGATGTTAGCCCTAGGTCTTTTGACTGAAATAATTATTCTTAACCACTTTTAACTCATGAATACATGTGGAAAATTGATGGAATCTATGGGATTCCACCCTAGGGAGGGAAAAAAATTGATGCCTATTCACATATAAACACAAAAGTTCAGCAACCCTGCAGCCTTGCTAAAGTGCATTCAGGAAGAAAAGCACCATATGAATTAAGAAGATTAAGAATTGCCCCAGGACTTTCCTGGCGGTCCAGTGGTAAAGAATCTACCTGCCAATGTAGGGGACACAGGTTTGATCCCGGGTTCGAATTCCACATGCTGGGGCAACTAAGCCCGTGTGCCTCAACTACTGAGCTCATGCTCTGGGGCCTGTGCTCTGAAACAAGAGAAGCCACCCCAGGGAGAAACCTGTGCGCCACAGCTAGGGGGCAGCCCCAGCTCCCAGCAAGTAGAGAAGAGCCCTCACAGCAGCAGTGACTCAGCACAGCCATCAATCAATCAATATTTTACAAAAGAAACTGCCTCAGAGAGAGTAGAAGAAAACTTTTTTACCCCCCAAGAAATAGTACTGCATGCCATTGATTCAACTTGAAAAGATCGGGCCCAATTCATGTGTGACCATCCTAAGTGACCAGGGTGTGTCAACCCTCAAGTGAGGATACACCCCCAGTCTGCTGTCAGCTACAGGGCTCCCGCTCAGCTGGGGGCCTGCTCTGTCATCCGCTGGCTGTGGGGCTACAGACTGGACTAGGACCCTATCCTGGATATCTAGAGCTCAAGACAGATGAGTGAGCACTGACCACTCTACTCCAGTCAAAGTTACCATAAAAAACGGAGCAGAGGTTCTGTGGGAAGACTGGTGAGAGGGGAGGGGTGCGGAAAGGGAAGGATTCCAGGGAGAGAAAGTTTCCGTGGAAAGAGGATCAGGTGTCTTCTTCCCTGGAGAGGAGGGAAGCATCCCTAATGGTAGGAACATGAGCAAAGACCCAAACACAGGCAGGGTGACATGTGCTAGCGAGTGACATTGGAGCACTTCCACTTGTCACATCTGGTGGGGAGGGGTGTTGCTACTTGGCATCCAGGAGGTGGAACCCAGGGTATTGGGTATGCTAAACATACTTCAATACACAGAATAGCCTTCAACCACAAAGAATAGTCTGGCTCACAATACCAAGAGTGCTGAGGATGGAGGACGGATCCCTGGCAGGATGGTGTGGGAATGAGAGAGTGGGTCTCCTGTGTGGGAAACCAAGATTCCTGTACCCGGGGAGCGGCTGCATTCAGACCTGCCCTCCCCAGGGCAAAGACACAAGACCTGCACCATTTCAGCAGAAGAAAGGCGTGGACGCAGCTCATTTTGGAGAGTGAAAGTATACACACATTCTTGGAGCCAGTTTGAGGTCTGTCCTCGTATCTGAGCTGTGTCTGTTGAACAAGACTCTGTTGCACCAAAGGAAAGTAACCTGGGGTCATGATGCAGATGATTTGCACACCCATCCCAGGGAGCAGCAGGTCACAGGACTTGGTTTATCCATGGCATCTGGCTCACCTCGTTAGCCCACAGTGGGACACAAGAGAAGAATGGGAGCTGCTCCCAAGGGCCATCTGCGATCAGACACTAGCACCAAGGACTGGGGAATCCTCTCCACAACCGCGGGAACATTTCCTCAGGGAGTAAGAAGCTCCAGGTGTGACTTTTTCTACAGTGAGTTCCCACCTCTAGGAATACAGGAACACGGTCCTTGAAAGAGCTGCCGGAAATGCAATGAGGTATCACCCCACACTGGTGAGAATGGCCATCATCAAAAGTCTACAAATAATAAACGCTGGAGAGAGCATGGGGAACAGGGAACACTCATTCACTGTTGGTGGGAATGTAAATTGGTACAGTCATCAACAGACCATTGGCTTAAGAAGATGTGGCCTCTCTGTGTGTGTGTGTGTGTGTGTGTGTGTGTGTGTATCTATAATGGAACATTATATTAATATCATACAATGGAATATTACTCAGTCACAAAGAATGAAATACTGCCATTTGTGGCAGCATGGATGGACCTATAGAATATTATGCTTACTTAAGTCAGACACAGAAAGGCAAATACTATATCACATATGTGGAATCTAAAAAATTGTACAAATGAATCTATATACAAAACAAAAATGGACTCATAGACATAGAAAACAAGCTTACCAAAGGGGAGGTAGGGGAGAGAGATAAATTAGGAATATGAAATTAATGGATACAAACTATATAAGATAGGTAAACAACAAGGATTTATTGAATAGCATAGGGAATTGTATTCAGTGCCTTGTAATAACCTATAATGGGATATAATCTGAAAAATAACTTAATCACTATGTTGTATACCTGTTGTATAACACAATATTGTAAATCAACAGTAATTAAAAAAAAAAAAAAAGATGATGAGCTGCCAGGAAGCCAGGCTAGGAACTTTCTATGGAAGATCCACAAAATTTCAGGAACAGCATCTCACTAAGGGGGTTACTGAAAAGTTGTTACAGGAACGAGAAACTTCCCCCAGCACAGGTCACTGAGGGCAACCACGACCTACTGACCCCAACCAGAGGACACCTCCAGGTCTCGCCCACAGCCCAGGGCTGCAACCGAGAGCTACATGGGACCCAGTGCTTCTGAAGCTTCTACAGAAACCCCCGCCAAGATGGTCAGGTGGAATATCTACTTTCAGAGGCTTGTTTCAGAGTTTTCTTTCCCTATCCTGGCACAGGCCACCCTAGGCATCTTTGGAGAACTTTTAACACACCCCATTTCCAAGAGGAAAAGCCAGGTCTCCACTGACAAACTTTACCAGGAAGAGGTCTGGAAACCGGCTTAGCTACAGGGAGATCTGAACTGTCGCCTCATGCACAGCCTGGGTGGAAGAGATGACTGGAGGGAGATGATATTGCAAGATGCTTTGGCTGACCGTTGTGGCAAAAACAAGCAAACCAACCCACTGCTTTTTCTTCTTCCTACCCCAATGCTACAGCCAAACACATGGCTGGCTATGAGAAATCCGCTGAGATAGAAAAAAGGGAATACAAGAAGGCCATTTATCCTGAAACAAACTGGTCCTTCAGTTTCCACAAGACATCTCATCACTCACCCCTCCAGGGAAGCACTTGCACGTCAGTTGCCTCGCTCGCTGGGCACAGAGCACCATTAACTTAAAAAATGTGTAAATGGTGGTGTCAGAGACGGGTCATCAAGCATGGTGCTGGGGAAAGGGTGGCGTGGGCTCCGCTTATGGAAACACGCTGGGCGCTCGCAGTCTACGAACTTCCCCGACGGAATCTTTTGAAAAGGCTTCTCCTTCCATCTGGCAATCCTACCAGCAGCCGACACGCGCCCTGGGAAATGTAGCCTGGAATTTCCATCTGCCAAACACTGGCGCTTTTGCATCTCAACTTACTCTTGACTTGGGGTCCCTTGAGTGAAGTCATTTGAGGATGGAGCCCGCAGCTGTACCTCTGGACCCTATTTTTAAATATCCTGTGATCTAATTATTTTTACAACCAAATTTCAAAAACCAAGTCCATTTTCGCTTGACGGTTGGGCCTCCTCTGGGACCATGTAATTACCCGGCCCTATTTGCAGGTTTTAAGTGCACAGCTCTGAGGTTGTCCGAATACAGGAAAAGGTTTTGTTGTGCGTACGTGTGCATAACGCCTTCGTTGCCAAGTCATTCCTAAACCGTTAGCCGCTTTCAAGACACGTTCCTTATATAAAAACCTTCTTCTGGGCTCCATCCAAGGCGGTGGAGCCAGCATGGTCCTGGATGGATATTTCAGGAAGGCAAGGAGCAACCGCAAAGAACCGTTGTGCCTAATCGTGGCACCCGGCCGGACGGTGTAGGAAAATTGCAACCAAAAATACCTCCTGAAGACAGAATGACTGCACGGCCTGGGGCGGGCTGGCGGTGTCCAGGTGTTGGGTTTTTCCAAGAATGGCACAGAGAGAAGACAACTAAGAGTTGAGCTTGGCTTGGAAAAATGGCCCTGTTGCTGCCAGTAGAAGTGCTGTCAGTGTGGAAGAGAACCAACCCACTGCTTTTTCTTCTTCCTACCCCAATGCTACAGCCAAACACATGGCTGGCTATGAGAAATCCGCTGAGATAGAAAAAAGGGAATACAAGAAGGCCATTTATCCTGAAACAAACTGGTCCTTCAGTTTCCACAAGACATCTCATCACTCACCCTCCAGGGAAGCACTTGCACGTCAGTTGCCTCGCTCGCTGGGCACAGAGCACCATTAACTTAAAAAATGTGTAAATGGTGGTGTCAGAGACGGGTCATCAAGCATGGTGCTGGGGAAAGGGTGGCGTGGGCTCCGCTTATGGAAACACGCTGGGCGCTCGCAGTCTACGAACTTCCCCGACGGAATCTTTTGAAAAGGCTTCTCCTTCCATCTGGCAATCCTACCAGCAGCCGACACGCGCCCTGGGAAATGTAGCCTGGAATTTCCATCTGCCAAACACTGGCGCTTTTGCATCTCAACTTACTCTTGACTTGGGGTCCCTTGAGTGAAGTCATTTGAGGATGGAGCCCGCAGCTGTACCTCTGGACCCTATTTTTAAATATCCTGTGATCTAATTATTTTTACAACCAAATTTCAAAAACCAAGTCCATTTTCGCTTGACGGTTGGGCCTCCTCTGGGACCATGTAATTACCCGGCCCTATTTGCAGGTTTTAAGTGCACAGCTCTGAGGTTGTCCGAATACAGGAAAAGGTTTTGTTGTGCGTACGTGTGCATAACGCCTTCGTTGCCAAGTCATTCCTAAACCGTTAGCCGCTTTCAAGACACGTTCCTTATATAAAAACCTTCTTCTGGGCTCCATCCAAGGCGGTGGAGCCAGCATGGTCCTGGATGGATATTTCAGGAAGGCAAGGAGCAACCGCAAAGAACCGTTGTGCCTAATCGTGGCACCCGGCCGGAAGGTGTAGGAAAATTGCAACCAAAAATACCTCCTGAAGACAGAATGACTGCACGGCCTGGGGCGGGCTGGCGGTGTCCAGGTGTTGGGTTTTTCCAAGAATGGCACAGAGAGAAGACAACTAAGAGTTGAGCTTGGCTTGGAAAAATGGCCCTGTTGCTGCCAGTAGAAGTGCTGTCAGTGTGGAAGAGAAAGAGAGCCCTCGTGTGAGAGAACGAACCACAGGGCTAGGCGGTCATGGGCGTGTGGTGCAGTCGAGAGCCGTGTGTGGCAGCAGAGAGACCTGGGTTCACGTCCCAGCCCTGTGCCTTGCTAGAGGTGTACCATTGGACAATAGGACCAACTCCTCTGATGGCCAGTTTCCTGTCGACAGAAATGAAGATCACTGTGCAAGGAACAAAGGAGATCACAGCTATACAGTAGATAGGGCAGGACCCAGAAATTGGAGCTGTTAAAGCATTATCATCATAATTATTTTCTCATTATTAATTTCTTACATCTATAGAGCGTTTCAGAGTTGGCACATGGCCTGATTAATCAATCATCTTTAAAAAAAAAACTAGGTAATTTATTCATGCAATTAAGAAATCAAAACAACACACAGAAACACAAGGAGAGTCTAGCACCCACCTGGGTCTGTCCGCCCACTCACTTCCTCTCTGCTGTCCCATTGGGCAGCTACTTGCTTTAGCTTCGTATGTCTCTTCCATGTTCCTTTATGCACATACAGTATGCATATATTCAGAGAGTCCCCCTTCTTTTACACGGAGATAGCATTCTGTTTATACTACTCTCTTCTTGGATACTTTTAACCTCATGAAGAATTTTTACTACACAGATCCTACAACTGCACTGTACTCCGTAGTGTGTCTCTATCCGCATTTCTTTAACCAGTCTCCTCTGGGTAGACACGTGGGCTGTTTCCCAGACCAGCCTTCCATTACGCCTGGCACGGCTGCAGTGAAGACCCTCGGCCTCTGTCACTTTGTACAAGAGTAGAGGCCCTCTTAAAACAAACAGAATCGAGGCGACCTCAAAGGGCAGGAGCATCTGTGCTTCTGATCAACGTCTCCAATTGCTCCCCTTCAGGATGAGGCCATTTTGCACCCCCTCCAGCAACAGACCAGATTTTGACAAAGGAACAATCCCTGTGAATGCTTGCATTGTTTCTTCTGCTAGCTACCCACCCTCCCGGTCTCCAAATAGTAGCCTAGCTTCAGTTTCTTTACTTTTACCGTGTTAACCATATTTAAACATACAGATCAGTGGTATGAAGTACATCAGTGTCCGGCAGCCTTCACTCCTCCACCTCCAGGATTCTTCCTCAGCACACACCAAAGCTCTGCACCACTAGACAGTGACCCCCACTCCTCCTGCACACCCTAGTCTGTCCTCCCACTTACCATGCAGCATGGTATGAAGGGAACCCAGCCTCCTGCCAGCCCCCCTGAAATACTCCCCTGGCTCTCAGAACCATAACATTTTTTCAGTGTTACGGGAACAGAGACTTTCATTGTATTATGAGAAATTAGCCTGGTAGAAAAAAATTGCCCTGGAAGGGGAAACCAAAATCTTCAATTATACGTAACTCAATTATACGTAAACTCACATTATGCATAACTCATTTCTCTGTGCAGCTAGCCATGCAGGATGGTGGAGAGGAGGCTGGAAAGGAGAGAGGCGATGATATATCTTATGACCTGTGCACCTAAGGGAACCAAAAAGGGAAGGCTGCAACTTCCCGAGGGGTTCAGTGGTGAAGACTCTACACTCCAAATGCAGGGGGCTCAGGTTCCAGTCCCGGTCAGGGAACTTGAACCCACATGCTGGAACTAAGATCCCAAATGCTGCGATGAAGACCTGGTAGAGCCGAACAGCATAAGTAAACAAATACCTTTTTAAAAGTGGGCAGGGGGAGGCTGAGCCAAAAGACACAGTTATCTGCTCCTGATACTAAAGTCAAGACCTGGTAATCAGGTACGAAGGACACATTTACTTTTGCATCAGGCAAATACTTTGAGAGCTTGTCTGGAGGTCTCAGCAGGGAAGAGCAGCTACGCGGATACCCTGGACCGAAGACCGGTCCTCCTTTCTCCGGGATGGTCATCCTCCTTGACTGAACGTGCGGCTTCAGGAGGGATGCACGTGGAGTGGTGAGGGAGGAAGGGGACACCCGCGTAGCCAGTCAGATCAGCCGAATCATCCCTGGCGATCAACGGGGCGACAGATGTCACGACCAGATCGCCCTCACATCCCGGGCAAACACTTTGTTTCCTAAGCAGTGGGTAGGCACCTCCCTACCAGGACCACCCAGACTCTCCAGCCTTGTCCAGACTCCTTGTTCCAAGCTCCATATGCGTCCCCCGAACCTCAGGCCAGAGGGCTTAGGAGATAAGCAGGGAAAAGGTGGTGACAAAGCAAATAGAAGGGGCGCTGAGATAGTGCAATGAAGGGCCTGGTACCCGTCAGTGCTCATAACTGGTGATGATGATACAGATGATGAAGACAATGATAATGTGAACAACAGAGAAGCTTCCTCCAGTATCAAGCAGCATCTGACTGCTTGAACAATGGGCCAGCTCCTAACTAGTGCAGTGTCTAACTTTCTTATTCTGACCTGGAACCTGTCCCCTTCCAGCTCTCACCCATGAGTCTTAGGTCTACTTCTTAAACTACCCCAAATCTGATTACCCTTCTATTCACACAACCTACCAGTAGGTTGAAGAGCGTGACAATGGTTCTTGCTGGCATCTTCTCTTCTCCAGCTGGGACATCCCATCATTCTTCAGACAGCCATCCTAAACGTTGGTTTCTAGAGCCTCATCAAGCGTTTTGACAGGTTGGAGCAAGGGATGCAAGGAGAGAGTGGCTCCTGTCCCATGAAACATAGAGATGGAACACAGTTGAGGAGCAGGCAGAAGTTGATGGACTCAGAGACTGGGGAAACAGAAAGAAAAGTAAGGGACTCCTGGGGTCAGAGGCTCAAAGAAATGGTGCCTGAACTTTCGCTCCAAAGTGGAGACCCATGGGCACCAACACTGGACCAGGGGACGCCAGGACTTGGTAGGGTCCCATGGCTAAATCTCTGGATATTCTGTTATTTACGTGTGTTACTTCTGAGGTTCATCTGAAGATCACTTGAGTTCACCTGATTAGGATATTAAGGGCTTCCCTGGTAGCTCAGGTGGCAAAGAATTTGCCTGCAATGAAGGAAACTGGAGTTTGATCCCTGGGTTGGGAAGATCCCCTGGAGAAGGAAATGGCAACCCACTCCAGTGTTCTTGCCTGGAGAATTCTATGGACAGAGGAGCCTGGCAGGGTACAGTCCACAGGGTCTCAAAAGAGTTGGACAGGGCTTCCATGGTGGTCCAGTAGGTAAGGACACCACCTGGTGGTGCAAGGGCCGCCAGTTCAATCCCCGGCATGGGAAGATCCCACGTGCCGCGGAGCAGCTGGACCCACATGTCCAACTATTGAGCCAGAGCTCTGGAGCGCATGCGCCCAGAGCCGGTGCTCTGCGGCAACAGTGGCCACTGTGATGGGAGGCCCACACAGGCCAAAGAACAAAGACGGATGAAAATAGATAAATGAAAGACCAATAGAAGTGGCCAAAAAAAAAAAAAAAAGTCAGACATGATTGAGTGACTAACACACACACACACACAAGTAGGATACTAGAGAGGCTCAAACACCCTCTTAAAGCCACCATATTTATATTAAGGTAGAGAATGGGATAGGATGACTTTGAGCTCCATGTTTCCTGGGGCCAAGTCTCACTTTGGCCAGACAAGCACTCTCTCTCTTCCCTGTGATAGCCTGCTTGTAGAGAGGATCAACAAGCCACACAGCAGGGAGGAGACACTGAGTACAGCCTCCCTCTCTTCCCCTGGGAATCCCCGCAGATTCCATAGCCCGTGGACAAGTGACAGCATCAGCATCAACATCTACTAATCAATAGTGGTTAATAGGTTGGCAGATCCCTGGTGCTGAACTCCAATTAGATTATATGTCTAGGCGCATTTTTTCAGTCCTACGTGATTTTTCAGCTCAAATTAGCATCCAAGCATGTGTTCATTGCTGCAACTCGGCAGCTTAATTTCCTAAGCCTTCCTTCATACCTCCCCATGGAGAAAACCTCCGCCATCCATGATCCTCCCTCCGCACATCACTCTTCTAAAAACCTCCCCAGAGGAAATGCCACACGAACACGCCCTTGTCTGTTAAGTCTAGCGATAGTTTCAAGAATGAAGGCACAAATGGTCTTTGACCCACAGAACACAGCACCAGGAAAGAAAGTTCATGGCCACCAGTGTCCCCTCTACGGGTGTCAGCACACAGCTGTGAGCAGAAGAGCCATCATTGGCTCCTTGCTTCTCCCAGTTCACGGACCACAGGTTCACACAGCCAGGTGCAAGGTGCCTGGTCGGTGTGAACAGTCCTCAAGACATCACCAGCCTGGTTGCTGGCTCGTGCCAGAACAGATCCAGGTGGCTCGGCATTGGGGCCCGGAGGACTCCTCTACGTCGTGTATCGATGTGGATGGCAAGTTCAGGTCCTGTGACCCCAGCAGAGGGACAGGTGTAGCTGCACGCAGCGAGTCTTGCTTTTTCCCAGGCTGTGGCTGCGAAGTTCTTCCTAGCAAAGTAGCGTCTTTATGGATGCTGCCCAATTTTCCTCCCCATCCACCTCTTTTCTTTTTTGGATGGTAGCAACTGCCTGAGTTGGCTCTTATGAGTCAATTCCACCTACTTTTGGTCAAACTCCACTCCTGGCTTGGTGATCTTCCAAGACAAATGCAGAAGCCACAGGAGGCTGGAGAGGTGCCCTGGCGGGGAGCTGCCCAACAGAACTTCAATTAATTTCTCGAGTCGCCATCAGGACCTCCAACATGGAAGCAGAGGTCAGCGTCCAAGCCTGGCAGGGCTCCTGGCTGGCGTCCTGGGCAGACATTTAGGACACCAGGGCCTCTTTATCTCTGCCTGTCCATACAAGAACCCATTCCTGATTCCAACACTCATACACACATGACAGGGATAAAGTTTTTGGATTCCATGTATTTTCTAAGATAAGAGGCCATGAGGCAGGCAGCTACAGAAGCAGAGAGAATATCACTTCAAGTCTGGCCCTGGTCTACCTCACACTTGGACCCTTCCCTGTGCTCACCCCACATCTTCAAACTAATGCCCCTCCTGGTCCCCAGCACTCATGGTGGCTCTAGAAAATTTATATGAAAAGTTGAGAATCTGGGTTTGCCTGGTAGCTTAGAGGTAAAGCGTTCGCCTGCCAATGCAGCATACATTGGGTTCGATCCCTGATCCGGGAAGATCCCACATGCTCCAGAGCAACTGAGCCCGTGAGCCCCAACTATGGAGCCTGGGCTCTAGAGCCTTGGAGCCACAACCGTTGAGCCCAAGTGCCGCAACTACTGAAGCCTGTGTGCCCTAGAGCCCGAGTTCCACAGCAAGGGAAGTCACCGCCACAATAAGCCTGCTCACCTCAACCAGAGAGTAGCCCCCACTCCCTGTAAGTAAAGAACAGCCTGTGGCAGCAGTGAAAACCCAGAATAGTAAAAATAAATAAAATTTAAAAAAAAAAGTAGTTGAGAATCTGGTTGGAAGAGGGCCTACGAGACTTGTTTTGAGACCATAGTTGTTTATTAAGCACAGTATCTTGAGGCTGAATAAGTACTTCTTGGGATAACTGATGGACATGAGCGGGTATTCCCTTACCCAGCCTTCACCACTCCAGTTGGTTGAGTCATCCTCTTTCCTCTCAACTCAGGACATCCATGCCCTGGACCTGGCTTTGCTCCTCTCCCTTCCTTCCCCTGACCCAGAAGAACACTGCACAGATCTTCCCAGGCCCCGTTTCTCCGTGAGACCTAAACACATTCAATGAATACTGCTTATTTACTTAGAAGATGGTTATGGCACCTGCATGGATACCAGACACTGCCTAACAAGCCCCAAATCTATTCAACACTTGACGGTGTACAAAGCCTTCACATCCAGCATCTTCTTCACCTCTCACAACTATTGAGAAGAGAGAGGGTCCTTATCCCACCTTAAAAGTGAGGACAAAAACAGGCATGGCAACACAGATTTTAGACACACAGACCCAAATGGAAATTTCCCCTGTAATAGCTATTGCTCTGCATGAGCTGGGACAGGTGTGAGCCTCAGTTTTCCCATCTAAAAAGTGGGACTATGACTACCCACCTTGTAAAATTTTTGTTAGCTCTAGAGATAGCATTCAAAGGGTCTCACAAAGTATGTGGAATAGAGTATAAGCTCCTAAATGGTAACAATTTTGATGATGCTGAAGATGACGGCAGTGGTGGTAGTGGCAATGGTTATACTAACCAAGATGCCGGTAGTGGTTTGTTGTTTATCTATATTTTCTAACTTTTTCTACAGATAATCATGACTAGTATCCTTTAAGGGAAAAAGAATAATTCAAGTTCTTTCGAATCTGCCTGATGAGGGCTTGATTCTTCTATTCGAGGACACCTAGGAAGCGGGCAGCCATGGGCAGGTGCTGAGTGCCCAGACAAGACCTCATTCCCCTTGCCCGGTCTCGCTCACCTCACATTCAAGTCCAGGTAGCTTTGCCCCGCCGTTACTGGTCCCTGTGTAATTGTCCCCAAATTGTTCCTCTGCCCTTTTTGGTCCCTCTAGGAGGGAGCTCTTTACAATTAGTCCTCGCACCAGAATGCAGAAAGACAAGCGATTATTTGCGGGAATTGCCTGTCAGCAAGAAGACAATGCTCTGGTAGGACATAATAGAGGCCATGTGTTAATTACAATCTGCAAGATGCGATCACATCATCTCTTAATCCACAGCTCATTAGGCATTCCAACCTCAGCTCCCTGTCGTTGCTGTGGGCTTGTTCCCATGTGCGAAGAAAGAGGCATCGCAAATGAGGACAGTTTCAGGACTGTGAGGACGCGTCCATGTGCAGGTGGTCAGCAAGCATCTTCCTAATGAGCCTAAATTTGCCTTGGATCCAAAGTACCACGGGTATACCTATGAGGGTGAGCGAGCCACACAGAGGCAGTCATTCTCAGAGCACCTGGTGAAAAATGTCCAACACTTCCTGATTGCATGTCTTCTATTTTGCCTTCTTTGGCTTTTTTTTTCTTCTTCTTCTTAAGCAACTTGGAATGATTTCTTGAGATAGGAAACCAAAATTCTCAACAAAGTATTCAAAATTTTCCATTAAGTGCCAAGCCTGTCGTAGACTCAGGGAGACAAAAAAGATGACAGAGAAGAACAGGTGTCCTCATGGAGTTTGTAATCACGTTAGAGACAAGGGCTCAGTGCCCACAGAACAAGGAGCAAAAGAGTGCCAGGCGAGGAAAGCAGGAAGGTTTACTCATATTGCAAATGCTCCTGGCATTCTGAGAACAGAAGGAACTATGTGTTCAGTGAGACCTAGGGAGTAGTCTCACAAAGTATGGAATAGAGTATAAGCTCCTAAATGGTAACAATTTTGATGATGCTGAAGATGACAGTGGTGGTAGTGGCAATGGTTATACTAACCAAGATGCCGGTAGTGGTTTGTTGTTTATCTATATTTTCTAACTTTTCTACAGATAATCATGACTAGTATCCTTTAAGGAAAAAGAATAATTCAAGTTCTTTCGAATCTGCCTGATGAGGGCTTGATTCTTCTATTCGAGGACACCTAGGAAGCGGGCAGCCATGGGCAGGTGCTGAGTGCCCAGACAAGACCTCATTCCCCTTGCCCGGTCTCGCTCACCTCACATTCAAGTCCAGGTAGCTTTGCCCCGCCGTTACTGGTCCCTGTGTAATTGTCCCCAAATTGTTCCTCTGCCCTTTTTGGTCCCTCTAGGAGGGAGCTCTTTACAATTAGTCCTCGCACCAGAATGCAGAAAGACAAGCGATTATTTGCGGGAATTGCCTGTCAGCAAGAAGACAATGCTCTGGTAGGACATAATAGAGGCCATGTGTTAATTACAATCTGCAAGATGCGATCACATCATCTCTTAATCCACAGCTCATTAGGCATTCCAACCTCAGCTCCCTGTCGTTGCTGTGGGCTTGTTCCCATGTGCGAAGAAAGAGGCATCGCAAATGAGGACAGTTTCAGGACTGTGAGGACGCGTCCATGTGCAGGTGGTCAGCAAGCATCTTCCTAATGAGCCTAAATTTGCCTTGGATCCAAAGTACCACGGGTATACCTATGAGGGTGAGCGAGCCACACAGAGGCAGTCATTCTCAGAGCACCTGGTGAAAAATGTCCAACACTTCCTGATTGCATGTCTTCTATTTTGCCTTCTTTGGCTTTTTTTTTCTTCTTCTTCTTAAGCAACTTGGAATGATTTCTTGAGATAGGAAACCAAAATTCTCAACAAAGTATTCAAAATTTTCCATTAAGTGCCAAGCCTGTCGTAGACTCAGGGAGACAAAAAAGATGACAGAGAAGAACAGGTGTCCTCATGGAGTTTGTAATCACGTTAGAGACAAGGGCTCAGTGCCCACAGAACAAGGAGCAAAAAGAGTGCCAGGCGCAGGAAAGCAGGAAGGTTTACTCATATTGCAAATGCTCCTGGCATTCTGAGAACAGAAGGAACTATGTGTTCAGTGAGACCTAGGGGAGTAGAAAATGGGTTTAGTCTGGAGGAATGGGTTATTCAGGAGAAGCAGGGAGGACGCTCTTCTATGCACAGAAGGAAAGGGGAGGGTGGAGAGAGAGGAGAGGGAGGAGGCATGTGTAAATCTTGATGAGGATTGCAATAGGTCTCCAGAGTGCTAAGCTGAGTCTCTGTTCTTTGGGGTAGTTAAAGAGTTGGGGGTAAAGCAGACAAAAGTTAAGAAGCTAATGATGCCCTCGGCCTCAGGAAAGTTGAAGGGGAACTGGCTGGGGCAGTCTTCTTTTATCGTTCAGAACCCCATCTGAGAATCTGGTAGGATCCTTCTATGTCAGTTTTATCTTTGACTAGGGGGGTTTTGTGCCTGCTGAGGATGTCCATAATTGGGCATCACTTGTTACCTACAGCTTAAAGGGGACCAAATGCCTAAGGGCAATGGCCTCAGGTTTCATCCCTCTTTGTCCATCCCAAGTCAGGTCGGTTTTTTTTGTTTCGTTTTTTTTTTTAAGGATGTAGCCGCAGGGGGCCAGTGCTGAGTCAGGCTTGCAGGGATTAAGGGAGGCAGGGAATCCAGCTTGGGTTTCAGAGGGATCTTCACCAGGATATTGGATTGCGTTCAAGGAGCCACTAGTGGGGGTGGGAGGTGGCCGGCCCTTTGGAAAATAAGAGCCCCTGAAGATTTTCCATCCTGATAGTGAAATCCGGTCGCCCAATGGCGGGCTGCCGCTCAGGATGGCTGCTCCACTTCGCTTGGTTAGAGGGAAGCCAATGACACCAGCCAGCCTCCTCGTACCAGGGCCAGGGAAGGAAAAGGCCACCAGCAGCGTTGTCGCCAAGCCAGCGGACAAGAAGTCATCCACTGGGCTCCCCAACTTCCTGAGCCTGTGGACCCCCACCAGTGCAGCAGGCAGAGGTGCCCCCCAGGCAGGAGGGGGTACCTGCTTGTCCACCACCTGAACACCCGCATTAGCCCTTCCTTCTCCACAGACAGCCTGGGGGGCCTAGAGGCAGGGGTTGGCCTCTGAGCATCCCTGACTATCCAAAGAGGCACGAGAGGGAAGCTTGTGGCTGACTGCAAGGCCTCGTGGGATCATAAGTCAGTCTGGGCTCAGGAAGGGATAGAAAAGTGACTAAACTTTACCACCATTTCACCAAGGTCAGCATTCGGGGAACGTGGCCTTCAGGACGGCTGACTCAGATGTCACCCTCTAACACAGAGCCTGGGCTTAATCCCTCTTGGCTCTCCTTCCTGCCAGACCATACTGTTTACCCCACCTTGCTCACAGCCCGCTGCGGCCTCCTCTCTGCCTTCCCCCCGGGCCATGCGCACTCCTCCAGCTCACCTCCCAGGCAGCCTCGCTCCATCTGTCCCCTGGCGGGACCTGGCATTTCGCTGTCTGCGTCAGAGCACGCAGCAAGAGGCCACGAAGGAGTGAGGACATCACAGAACCAGCGCTGGAATTCCAGCTCTGCCGCTGGTGAACGCGGGAAGCTGGTGACCCTCACTGTCTGAGGCTCTGTTCATGGACATCCTTAAAGCTGACTCTTGAGTTGTAGTCAGGACTAAGTGAAATGTGACGTAGGTGACGTGGCCAGCCTCTGGCCAGGTCCATGTTTTCTTTTAGTCGCTCAGTCGTGTCTGAGTCTTTCTGACCCCACGGATGGTAGCCCGCCAGGCTCCTCCGTCCATGGAATTCTCCAGGCAGGAATACTGGAGCCGGTTCTCTTCTCCAGGAGATCTTCCCGACCCAGAGACCGAACCCCAGCCTCCTTCATTGCAGGCAGATTCTTTACCGTTTGAGCCACTGGGGTCATAGTAGATGCTACATCATTTCTCTCTCCAGAATGTGGGGCCCTGAGGGTAAGGACTGGGGTGCTTTTTCTCTCTCTTTTGTGCCACCCCTATGTGGTTAGGGCAGGGCTGTATGTGCCAGGAGCGCTGGTGGCCAGCGCTCAGGGGTCTGCGCTACCCACCCCAAGACCACCAACCCAGGGGGCCAACGCAGCATCACTGTCTGGGCTGCAAGATGCAGCAGCTCAGGCCTGGTCCTCTGGGTAATGAGCTGAGAAGTGTCCTGGCTGCCACCCCCTCTCTCCCACCACCCCACCACCACAGCCCTACCCCATGTTCCCAGACCCCTACATGAACCTACCGTTTGCTGGCAGGGGCAAAATCAGCGGCAACTTCTGGGGAATACAACTCCCCTCACTCAGTCCCCTCTTCCCCTTGGACCAACAGCTTTTTTATAAGTCACATTTTGTTATCAAGATGGAAAAGTCACAGCGCAGGACTTCCCTGGTGGTCCAGTGGCTAAGACTGCATTCTCCCAATGCAGGGGGCCCGGGTTCAATCCCTGGTCAGGGAACTAAAGTCACACATGCCGTGATTAAGACCCTGTGCAGTCAAATAAACAAATTAAAAAAAAAAAAAAAGAAAGAAAGAAAGTTCCAACACTGCTTTCCAAGGAGTGGCCAGTGAAGTGGCAGCATAGATCAACGGAAAGAACCAGAAGGCTACACCATGTGTTCACTGAGCAACCTTGAGCCGGTGGCTTAACTTCTCTGAACCTCTGTTTCCATATCTGTAAAAAAGAGAAGGAAAAATTGGCACGGTTTTCAGTGAAGGGATAGAGTAAGATAATGTATAGGAAAGGGCTTTGGGACCAGAAAGGGCTATAAAAAACAGGAGGCACAGTTATTAGGAAGGAAATTTTTAAATATTTATCTATTTTAATTGGAGGATAATTACTTTCCAATGTTGTCATAGTTTTTGCCATACAGACTTCCTCACCAGGTATTTAAATGTATTCATTGTAAATCTGCAATAACTAAAACACTTTGAGACAGTGCATTAAAAGACAAATTCACCAAACAAGACGGAAGTCCACATATAAATCCAAATGCATATTGAAAATTGGTATAAATAAAATGCAGTTCAAATCAGTATTAAAATTGCATAACTTGCAAATAGTACAGAATACAGCCTAACACTGGAAGGTGGGGGGAACAAAGCTGGAAACTTCACACCTCACATGGACATTAACTACAGATGAAGCAAAATTTTAAGGAAAAATGTAAATCTTAAATGTGCTAAAAAGATACATATTTGACTTGAAAAATAATCTTGGGGCAGAGCAATTCTCTTTCCGGGCATAACACAAAACCCTCAACAATCTTTGGAGGGAAAAAAAAAAAAGACCATGTAATAAAAATTTTCAGTCTATATGGTAAAGAAATAAGTATCATGGACAAGGTCAAAAAAAACAAAAGCACATATATTGAATACAAAAGTTAGAATAGGCTACTTGCTAGGTATTTTGTATTATCAGTTAGAGAAGTTAACTACTATTTTTTAAATAGACCCTAAAATGCATAATGGTTCCAGCTCAGCGGTTTCAGCCAACAGCACAGAGCAGGTCCACTCTCCTCTCCCGCATCATCCAGAGGCCAGGCTGACAGCGGCCTTGTCAGTTTCCACCTCTGGCATCAAAGAAGAGAGTTGTGGGGAAGTTTTAACGGACTGGGCTCTGCATAGTAGTGTGTATCAGCCCTGCTCCCAGCCTGTGGGCGGCAGCTCGGCCACACGCCCCACCTACCCTAAGAGGGGCTGGAAAGGAGCTCCAGCTAGCAGCCTCACCCCAGGAAAACGCCACACATCAGAAGACAGAGCACCCTTTCGTTTGCTGAATACTCAACCATCTCAGCCTCACTGGGAGCTTATGTCACACGTGGAAAAGCAAAGGACAGATGTTATTAACTTAAATACAGCTTCACAAATCTGTTTAAAAAGACAAGCAAAGATATGAACTTACTGCTCACAGAAAAACAAGTGCCAAGTACTTATGAAACACAGGAAAGAGGCTAAACCCCACTCTAAATTAAAATAAGAACAAGATACTACATTGTGTTTATCAGACTAGAAAAGATGGAAAAGTTTGGTAATAGGAGGTATGCAATATACACGGGTGGCCATACAAATTAGTGCAGCAACCCTGGAGAACAATTTGCAATATCAATAAAAAATGTAAATACATCAATCATTTGTTTGACCCAACAATTCCAAACTAAGAAATGTGTCTTGGGGACTTCCCTGGTAGCTCAATGATAAAGAATTTGCCTGCCAGTGCAAGAGACACAAGTTTGATCCCTGATCCGGGAAATCCCACATGCTGTGGAGCAACTAAGCCCGTGAGCCCCAACTATAGAGCCTGTGCTCTAGAGCCTCGGAGCCACAACTATTGATCCCACGTGCCGCAACTACTAAAGCCCATGAGCCCAAGCCTTTGGAGGAAAAAATAAGACCATGTAATAAAAATTTTCAGTCTATATGGTAAAGAAATAAGTATCATGGACAAGGTCAAAAAAAACAAAAGCACATATATTGAATACAAAAGTTAGAATAGGCTACTTGCTAGGTATTTTGTATTATCAGTTAGAGAAGTTAACTACTATTTTTTAAATAGACCCTAAAATGCATAATGGTTCCAGCTCAGCGGTTTCAGCCAACAGCACAGAGCAGGTCCACTCTCCTCTCCCGCATCATCCAGAGGCCAGGCTGACAGCGGCCTTGTCAGTTTCCACCTCTGGCATCAAAGAAGAGAGTTGTGGGGAAGTTTTAACGGACTGGGCTCTGCATAGTAGTGTGTATCAGCCCTGCTCCCAGCCTGTGGGCGGCAGCTCGGCCACACGCCCCACCTACCCTAAGAGGGGCTGGAAAGGAGCTCCAGCTAGCAGCCTCACCCCAGGAAAACGCCACACATCAGAAGACAGAGCACCCTTTCGTTTGCTGAATACTCAACCATCTCAGCCTCACTGGGAGCTTATGTCACACGTGGAAAAGCAAAGGACAGATGTTATTAACTTAAATACAGCTTCACAAATCTGTTTAAAAAGACAAGCAAAGATATGAACTTACTGCTCACAGAAAAACAAGTGCCAAGTACTTATGAAACACAGGAAAGAGGCTAAACCCCACTCTAAATTAAAATAAGAACAAGATACTACATTGTGTTTATCAGACTAGAAAAGATGGAAAAGTTTGGTAATAGGAGGTATGCAATATACACGGGTGGCCATACAAATTAGTGCAGCAACCCTGGAGAACAATTTGCAATATCAATAAAAAATGTAAATACATCAATCATTTGTTTGACCCAACAATTCCAAACTAAGAAATGTGTCTTGGGGACTTCCCTGGTAGCTCAATGATAAAGAATTTGCCTGCCAGTGCAAGAGACACAAGTTTGATCCCTGATCCGGGAAATCCCACATGCTGTGGAGCAACTAAGCCCGTGAGCCCCAACTATAGAGCCTGTGCTCTAGAGCCTCGGAGCCACAACTATTGATCCCACGTGCCGCAACTACTAAAGCCCATGAGCCCAAGTTCCACAACAAGAGAAGTCACTGCACCAAGAAGCCTGCTCACCTCAACTAGACAGTAGCCCTAACTACATGCAACTAGAGATGATCCTGTGGCAGCAATGAAAACCCAGAAAAGCACCCCAAAACAGAAATGCGTCCTGGAGATAAATTGATTGAAGTACATCAAAGTATGTGAGTTTGGAGGCTCATAGAAGCATTTGATGTATTAGCAAAAAACAAAGCAAACAAGAAAAAACCAGGAACAACTTCCACAGCCCCAGATAAGAACCATATAGTTTAAGATATATGGTACAATGGACACTACGCAATACATAAAACAAATGGTGTGGAACCATTTGTGCTAATGTAAAAAGATGTTCAACATACCCAGGAGCAGCTCACTTCATCAGTCTTTTCCTAACAGACTTACCAAATCCTCTGACACTCTCAGTTCGTCTGTGGAACCCACTATATGAAGCCCACGGCTTGCTCTACAGCATTCCAAGACCCTTCTTAGAGAGTGATGATTAGGAGGAACTGTTTGTTCCCAAACACTGGCATGCCAGCCATACTTGTCATTGCTAATTCTTAGCTAAAGACTACAAAACAATTAAGGGGACGTCCATATTGACCCAGTCATGACGACTCAGAGCTTCCATTGCAGGGGGTACAGGTTCAATTCCTGGTTGGGGAATTAAGATCCCACATGCCTCACACTGCGGTCAAAAAGAAAACAAAACAAACAAACAGAGTATAAAAGTGAGTCATTTCTATGAACGCTAAGGTGAATGCTTTGGAAATGCGTGCTAGAAGTGTGCTCTAAAAAGCCAAAAGGATGCCAAAATAGGTGTGAGTGACACGACTCTAAAAGACGGTGGGGCAGAAGTAATAACTACTTTGGAGGACATCAATCATTTGTTTGACAAAATTTGTGCGGGGTTGGAGAAAAAACTGCCAGTGCAAGAGACACAAGTTTGATCCCTGATCCGGGAAATCCCACATGCTGTGGAGCAACTAAGCCCGTGAGCCCCAACTATAGAGCCTGTGCTCTAGAGCCTCGGAGCCACAACTATTGATCCCACGTGCCGCAACTACTAAAGCCCATGAGCCCAAGTTCCACAACAAGAGAAGTCACTGCACCAAGAAGCCTGCTCACCTCAACTAGACAGTAGCCCTAACTACATGCAACTAGAGATGATCCTGTGGCAGCAATGAAAACCCAGAAAAGCACCCCAAAACAGAATCTCGTCCTGGAGATAAAATGATTGAAGTACATCAAAGTATGTGAGTTTGGAGGCTCATAGAAGCATTTGATGTATTAGCAAAAAACAAAGCAAACAAGAAAAAACCAGGAACAACTTCCACAGCCCCAGATAAGAACCATATAGTTTAAGATATATGGTACAATGGACACTACGCAATACATAAAACAAATGGTGTGGAACCATTTGTGCTAATGTAAAAAGATGTTCAACATACCCAGGAGCAGCTCACTTCATCAGTCTTTTCCTAACAGACTTACCAAATCCTCTGACACTCTCAGTTCGTCTGTGGAACCCACTATATGAAGCCCACGGCTTGCTCTACAGCATTCCAAGACCCTTCTTAGAGAGTGATGATTAGGAGGAACTGTTTGTTCCCAAACACTGGCATGCCAGCCATACTTGTCATTGCTAATTCTTAGCTAAAGACTACAAAACAATTAAGGGGACGTCCATATTGACCCAGTCATGACGACTCAGAGCTTCCATTGCAGGGGGTACAGGTTCAATTCCTGGTTGGGGAATTAAGATCCCACATGCCTCACACTGCGGTCAAAAAGAAAACAAAACAAACAAACAGAGTATAAAAGTGAGTCATTTCTATGAACGCTAAGGTGAATGCTTTGGAAATGCGTGATAGAAGTGTGCTCCTAAAAAAGCCAAAAGGATGCCAAAATAGGTGTGAGTGACACGACTCTAAAAGACGGTGGGGCAGAAGTAATAACTACTTTGGAGGATTCTGTCATCGCTTCCAAAATATCTCTCAATTCTCACTCTGCATTAAAAAACTAAAGCTGCAAATTGTAGATCACGTATTACGAATGTGGTTTTCACTGGATGGCAAGATAAGGCGCCAGTTAGCTGAGGCACCCTCAAGAGATGGGCCTTGGCCCCCCTCATAAATTCATCTGCTCATGTCCAGTGAAAGACTCAGTGATACATTTTGTAGCAACGACAATGCTATTGTTATGTTTGGTTGTTTTCAAGAACCCTTATCTTTTAGAGATTCGGTCTTAGCACGCGCTGCCATAACAAAATGACACAGACAGGGTGGCTTAAGCAGCAGGAAACTTCTCTCTCACAGTTTGAGGGACTGGAAGGAAGCATGCCATCGAGGTGCTCGCAAGGCCATTCCCGGGTGAGAGAGCTCTCCTTGGGTTACCGGTGGCCCCCTTCTCAGCCTGTCCTCACGGGGCCTGTCCTTGGTGCCTGTCCATGGAGACAGAGGCAAGCTGTCTGATGTCACTTCTTGTAAGGGTGCTAATCCCATCACTAGAGTCTCACCCTCATGACCTCAGCTAACCCTAACGACTTCCCATCTCCAAAATCCATCACCTTGCGGGCTAGAGCTTCAACCTAGGAATTTTGGAAAGACACAGTTCAGCCCGTAGCAGATGCAGACTGAAACATTAGGGATTAACGAAAATTATTCACATCTGGGACTTGCTTCAGCATAACAGCAGGTCAAGAGGTCAGATATATAAAAAAATTAAAAATACATAAATAAATAAGTAAACAATTTTAAAAAAAGAGGACAGATAGAAAAGAAACAAATTTGGCTTTAATTCAATAATTTAAGAGCTGGGTGATGGGCACGTAGGGTTCATTATACTATTCTATTTTGTATATGTTTAAGATTTTCTGTAATAAAAGGTTAAAAAAAAAAGCCAGGGTTTCCCTGGTGGTCCAGGGGGTAAAGAGTCCTCCTTGCAGTACAAGGGACACCAGTTCGATCCCTGGCCCAGGAAGATCCCATGTGCCGCAGAGCGGTTGGACTGATGTGTCCAATTACCAGCACTCTGGAGCGCATGCACCCAGAGCCAGTGCTCTGCAACAAGAGGGGCCACTGCGATGGGAGACCCACATAGGCCAAAGAATAAAGATGGATGAAAATAAATAAATGAAGGACCAATAAAAGAGGTCAAAATTAAAAAAAAAAAAAAAGCCAAAGTCATATATGTTCCTACAGAGTAAATGAGTGAAACATTTAAGATATGTATATATAATTTTGATAATTATCCTCTTTTCCTACTCTTTAAACAGTATCAGTTACACCACTGCCAGAACAATAACAGAACATGCTAGTAACATGCATCTGCAGCATATGTAGGTGCTACCCCGACTCCCAGGTGCAGGAAACCTTACTTTCTTTGGCACGTTTTGGAAACCAGACTTGATCTGTTCAGAGCCCCCCTGCCGCAAGGGTGATAAGAATGCTCATCTCTGCCCTCCTGGGACTTCCTGTCCCACGTGGTGGTCCAGCAAAGCACACCCTCATTGTCAACCTCCTCTGCACATTGTCCAGATGGCGACAGGCCACCACAGCAGCCCCAGAGCAGTGGACCCCATGCCCTTCTCCTGGGGCCAGAGGTCACCAGCATCCTTCTTTAACAGGAACACCAAACAGCAGCCTCTCCTGCCCATTTTTCCTGTCCCCAGCCTTCACTCGGGCACCTGCAGGAGCATCCTGAGTCCACGAGGGAGACGGGGCAGGTCAGCAATTGGGTTCATCCACTGCATGGCTGTGTCCAGGACCACTCTCTCCGCTCAGGAGGCTGCAAAAGGCAGCTGAGAAAAAGATGCCCAAGTCTTTAAGAGTCTGAAGACCTTCAGAGGGGTGTTTGGGGGAAGGCCCTCTGCCCTTACCTATCTCTCCCAATTACTTGGGTTTCATCACTGAGCGTTTGGAAGACCGCCTTTCAGCTTCACAAAGAGGACAGATAGAAAAGAAACAAATTTGGCTTTAATTCAATAATTTAAGAGCTGGGTGATGGGCACGTAGGGTTCATTATACTATTCTATTTTGTATATGTTTAAGATTTTCTGTAATAAAAGGTTAAAAAAAGCCAGGGTTTCCCTGGTGGTCCAGGGGGTAAAGAGTCCTCCTTGCAGTACAAGGGACACCAGTTCGATCCCTGGCCCAGGAAGATCCCATGTGCCGCAGAGCGGTTGGACTGATGTGTCCAATTACCAGCACTCTGGAGCGCATGCACCCAGAGCCAGTGCTCTGCAACAAGAGGGGCCACTGCGATGGGAGACCCACATAGGCCAAAGAATAAAGATGGATGAAAATAAATAAATGAAGGACCAATAAAAGAGGTCAAAATTAAAAAAAAAAAAAAAGCCAAAGTCATATATGTTCCTACAGAGTAAATGAGTGAAACATTTAAGATATGTATATATAATTTTGATAATTATCCTCTTTTCCTACTCTTTAAACAGTATCAGTTACACCACTGCCAGAACAATAACAGAACATGCTAGTAACATGCATCTGCAGCATATGTAGGTGCTACCCCGACTCCCAGGTGCAGGAAACCTTACTTTCTTTGGCACGTTTTGGAAACCAGACTTGATCTGTTCAGAGCCCCCCTGCCGCAAGGGTGATAAGAATGCTCATCTCTGCCCTCCTGGGACTTCCTGTCCCACGTGGTGGTCCAGCAAAGCACACCCTCATTGTCAACCTCCTCTGCACATTGTCCAGATGGCGACAGGCCACCACAGCAGCCCCAGAGCAGTGGACCCCATGCCCTTCTCCTGGGGCCAGAGGTCACCAGCATCCTTCTTTAACAGGAACACCAAACAGCAGCCTCTCCTGCCCATTTTTCCTGTCCCCAGCCTTCACTCGGGCACCTGCAGGAGCATCCTGAGTCCACGAGGGAGACGGGGCAGGTCAGCAATTGGGTTCATCCACTGCATGGCTGTGTCCAGGACCACTCTCTCCGCTCAGGAGGCTGCAAAAGGCAGCTGAGAAAAAGATGCCCAAGTCTTTAAGAGTCTGAAGACCTTCAGAGGGGTGTTTGGGGGAAGGCCCTCTGCCCTTACCTATCTCTCCCAATTACTTGGTTTTCATCACTGAGAGTTTGGAAGAGCTCCTTTCAGCTTCACAATTTATTATTGGTCATGTCAAGTACATCTTCAGAATGTTACCACATTTGGGAACACCTCTGTCAAGGTTCCTTCCTATATCCACTGAAAAATGGGCAAGACATTTCAACGTTTCTTAGGTGTACAAGTCAGTGGTTTTTTTATTGTTTTACTTTTTTATTTTGGGGGGGTGGGGTGGGGAGGGAGGGGAACAAGCGGGCTACTTCTATTGGTTTTTCATTTGTCTATTTGGATACATTTTTGTTCTCTGACCCGTGTGGGCCTCCCATTGCGGCGGCCTCTGTTGTCACAGAGCACCAGCTCTGGGCGCATGCGCTCCAGAGCTCCGGCTTGATAATTGGACACATCTGTCCAGCTACTCCACCACACGTGGGATCTTCCCAGACCAGGAATCGAACCAGCGCCCCTTGCACTGCAAGGCGGTGTCCTTACCCACTGGACCACCAGGGAAGCCCAAGTCAGTGGTTTTTACTGGGCTCCCAATGACCTTTTGAAACACATTTTTTTAAACCTTCAGGCTGTAGTTTCTAAGAGTTATCAGTTAAAATGCTTCTTCCCGGGCTTTCCTGGTGGTCCAGTGGGTAAAGAGTTTGCCTTGCAGTGCAAGGGCACCAGTATGATCCCTGGCCCAGGAAGATCCCACATGCCGCGGGCCAGCTGGACCAGTGTGTCCAGTTACGAGCCAGCGCACTGGAGCTCACGCGCCCAGAGCCAGTGCTCTGCACCAAGAGAGGCCACTGCAGTAGGAGGCCCACACAGGCCAAAGAATAAAAAGATAGGTGAACATAAATAAACTTAAAAATATCAGTAGGGCTTCCCTGGTGGTCCAGTGGGTAAGGACACCACCTTGCAGTGCAAGGGGCAGCGGTTTGATCCCTGGCCTGGGAAGACCCCATGTGCTGCAGAGTGGCTGGACCAATGTGTCCAACTACCGAGCCGTAGATGTGGGGCGCATGTGCCCAGAGCCGGTGCTCTGTGACAACAGAGGCCACTGCGATGGGAGGCCCACACAGGCCAAAGAAAAAAAAAGATAAGTGAATGAAAGATCAATAGAAGTGGCCAAATAAATATATATATCAATAAAAGAGATCAAAATTTTAAAAAATCATGATGTTTTAAAAAATGCCGCTTCTTTGAGAGAAGAGAACGTTGCTTTGTGGGTGGAAGAAAAAAGGAACCAGTCCCTGCCCGATGCCACGTGCCAAGCTGTGGACCTGAGATTCTTTCCATCACACCTGTCGCATCTTCTCTACAATGCTGGGAGGCAGGTATTATTATCCGCTTCCTTTTAAATGTTAAAAGGGAACTAGTCAGCTGCAGTTGGTGGGATTAAGCTCTGAAACCAAGACCTCGTAGGTGTCTGGCTCTCACGGGGGCTACAGGTCCTGGGACCACGGTCAGCCCGCAGTTCACATAGTGGGAGCTTTGCCAGCTCCTCTGCTGGGCTGCATGCTTGTCTCGGGGACCTGGGCCTACCTATAATTTTCTCTCATTTCCATTCAGAAATCTGCATTGTTTCAGGTAGCAACTAGGACCATCCGAACATGGGCAATAATGTATTTTAAGAATATTAAAGGGCTTTCCTGGTGGTCCAGTGGGTAGAGACACCGCCTTGCAGTGCAAGGGGTGCTGGTTCAATCCCTAGCCTGGGAAGATCCCACGTGCCGCTGAGTGGTTGGACTGATGTGTCCAATTACCGAGCTGGAGCTCTGGAGCACATATGCCCAGAGCTGGGGCTCTGCGACAACAGAGGCCACTGCGATGGTAGGCCTACAAGGGCCAAAGAACAAAGATGGATGAAACTGAATAAATGAAAGACCAATAGAAGTGGCCCACCCGCCACCCCCCTAAAAAAAAAAAAGAATATTAAAGAAATTAAAACGTGCAAAGCAGTCCACTCAGCAGTGCCTGGTCCTCAATAGATGAGTCTTTAGTAAGTCATAGCAACTAACACAATTGTCAAGAAACCCTTTTTCTCATTCCTTCTCTTCTTCCCCTCCTCCCATGAAAACTTTTCACACTGCAAAGGTTAACAGACCCCTCCTGCCTGCCAGCTATCCAATTTGGGGTGCAAGGAGCAGATGCTTTTGGAGATCAGAGGGAGTGGAGGAGAGGAAAGGCAGGGGCTGCACACTCGGACTCCCTCTGGGAGACGCACCCTGCAGGCCCCAGCCACCTGGCGGGAAGGAGCACCTCTTCTCAAGTGCACACCTGGAGGCCTGGCCTGCATCTCTTTGAGAGAAGAGAACGTTGCTTTGTGGGTGGAAGAAAAAGGAACCAGTCCCTGCCCGATGCCACGTGCCAAGCTGTGGACCTGAGATTCTTTCATCACACCTGTCGCATCTTCTCTACCATGCTGGGAGGCAGGTATTATTATCCGCTTCCTTTTAAATGTTAAAAGGGAACTAGTCAGCTGCAGTTGGTGGGATTAAGCTCTGAAACCAAGACCTCGTAGGTGTCTGGCTCTCACGGGGGCTACAGTCCTGGGACCACGGTCAGCCCGCAGTTCACATAGTGGGAGCTTTGCCAGCTCCTCTGCTGGGCTGCATGCTTGTCTCGGGGACCTGGGCCTACCTATAATTTTCTCTCATTTCCATTCAGAAATCTGCATTGTTTCAGGTAGCAACTAGGACCATCCGAACATGGGCAATAATGTATTTTAAGAATATTAAAGGGCTTTCCTGGTGGTCCAGTGGGTAGAGACACCGCCTTGCAGTGCAAGGGGTGCTGGTTCAATCCCTAGCCTGGGAAGATCCCACGTGCCGCTGAGTGGTTGGACTGATGTGTCCAATTACCGAGCTGGAGCTCTGGAGCACATATGCCCAGAGCTGGGGCTCTGCGACAACAGAGGCCACTGCGATGGTAGGCCTACAAGGGCCAAAGAACAAAGATGGATGAAACTGAATAAATGAAAGACCAATAGAAGTGGCCCACCCGCCACCCCCCTAAAAAAAGAAGAATATTAAAGAAATTAAAACGTGCAAAGCAGTCCACTCAGCAGTGCCTGGTCCTCAATAGATGAGTCTTTAGTAAGTCATAGCAACTAACACAATTGTCAAGAAACCCTTTTTCTCATTCCTTCTCTTCTTCCCCTCCTCCCATGAAAACTTTTCACACTGCAAAGGTTAACAGACCCCTCCTGCCTGCCAGCTATCCAATTTGGGGTGCAAGGAGCAGATGCTTTTGGAGATCAGAGGGAGTGGAGGAGAGGAAAGGCAGGGGCTGCACACTCGGACTCCCTCTGGGAGACGCACCCTGCAGGCCCCAGCCACCTGGCGGGAAGGAGCACCTCTTCTCAAGTGCACACCTGGAGGCCTGGCCTGCATCTCTGCTGCTCCACTTGTTGGCTATAAACGTTGACTTAGCTGAGCCACATCCCTTCACTGGGCCTGTTTCCTTCCTGTAAAACAAAAGGGTTATACTGGATAGCATTTACTCTCCTGTTCAGCCCTTTCCTTCAAGAGGTGTTCCCCAAGTGCCTACTGGGTGCCAGCGCTTCATAGGCCGTGGGGCACAGCTGGGATCAGCGGGCATCACCCGCCTGCTGCTCTGCAGAAAGCACTTGCAGCCCGGGTTCCTGGAGTCTGGGGTCTTTGGCATGTCTCTCCATCCTCTGACTCCTGCTCAGAGGCACTTCCAGGATCTGTGCTCAAATGAAAGAAGGAAAGGTACCCAGAGCAGCCACTGATGGGCTGCCCACCCTCTACAGGGGGAAACCCAGAGGACATGAACAGTTCACCCCAGTCAGGGAGAAAATGCCCCCAAGCCTGTGGGTTGCCTGCTCCCTCCCCACGGAGACCTGAGATTAAACTCCAGGTGTGCATTAGGGAAACGCAAGTCAAGGGCACACAAGCAGATACGATTTCCCACTCACTAGGATGACAAAAGCAAAAGACACACAATGACAAGTGTTGGCGAGGATATGGGGAACCTGGAACTCTCAGACATGACACACGGCAGTGAAAAATGGAACTGCTGCTATGGAAAAAAGTCTGTCCCTTCCTCCAAAAGTAACACATAGGATTATCATACAGCTTGGCAGTTCACTCCTTGGCATAAACCAAGGGAAATGAAAACACATGATTATGCAGACACTTGTACACAAACGCTCATAGCAGCATTATTCACCAAAAGGTGGAAAGAATCCAAATTGATCAAAACCCTTTTCTCATTCCTTCTCTTCTTCCCCTCCTCCCATGAAAACTTTTCACACTGCAAAGGTTAACAGACCCCTCCTGCCTGCCAGCTATCCAATTTGGGGTGCAAGGAGCAGATGCTTTTGGAGATCAGAGGGAGTGGAGGAGAGGAAAGGCAGGGGCTGCACACTCGGACTCCCTCTGGGAGACGCACCCTGCAGGCCCCAGCCACCTGGCGGGAAGGAGCACCTCTTCTCAAGTGCACACCTGGAGGCCTGGCCTGCATCTCTGCTGCTCCACTTGTTGGCTATAAACGTTGACTTAGCTGAGCCACATCCCTTCACTGGGCCTGTTTCCTTCCTGTAAAACAAAAGGGTTATACTGGATAGCATTTACTCTCCTGTTCAGCCCTTTCCTTCAAGAGGTGTTCCCCAAGTGCCTACTGGGTGCCAGCGCTTCATAGGCCGTGGGGCACAGCTGGGATCAGCGGGCATCACCCGCCTGCTGCTCTGCAGAAAGCACTTGCAGCCCGGGTTCCTGGAGTCTGGGGTCTTTGGCATGTCTCTCCATCCTCTGACTCCTGCTCAGAGGCACTTCCAGGATCTGTGCTCAAATGAAAGAAGGAAAGGTACCCAGAGCAGCCACTGATGGGCTGCCCACCCTCTACAGGGGGAAACCCAGAGGACATGAACAGTTCACCCCAGTCAGGGAGAAAATGCCCCCAAGCCTGTGGGTTGCCTGCTCCCTCCCCACGGAGACCTGAGATTAAACTCCAGGTGTGCATTAGGGAAACGCAAGTCAAGGGCACACAAGCAGATACGATTTCCCACTCACTAGGATGACAAAAGCAAAAGACACACAATGACAAGTGTTGGCGAGGATATGGGGAACCTGGAACTCTCAGACATGACACACGGCAGTGAAAAATGGAACTGCTGCTATGGAAAAAAGTCTGTCCCTTCCTCCAAAAGTAACACATAGGATTATCATACAGCTTGGCAGTTCACTCCTTGGCATAAACCAAGGGAAATGAAAACACATGATTATGCAGACACTTGTACACAAACGCTCATAGCAGCATTATTCACCAAAAGGTGGAAAGAATCCAAATATTGATCAACTGATGAATGGATGAATAGGACTTGGTATACCTCCGTGATGGAATAGTATTATTTGGCCATAAAAAGGAATGAGGTTCTGATACATGCTACAAGATGAATGGACCTTGAAAACATCATGCTACATTAAAAAAACCAGACACAGAAGACCACATGGCATAGGATTCCATTTCTGTGAAAAGCTCAGAACAGGCAAATCCATAGAGACAGACAGGAGATTAGTGGTTTCCAAGAGGAAATTCACCCTGAAATGCATCTGGTTAAAACATGGCTGTTGTAGTAAGTCCTCAGCATACCAGGGACTGGCTGTTTAAAGGATTCCTTATAGAAACACTCCCTGTGTAAAGTACATAATCACCTACTAATTGACCTCTCCTTCCTCGGTCAAGTTTTCACACCTGACCTTGCTTCAAGCAGATGTTGCTGCATTCTGGCGCAGGCGCTGTGCTACCAGGGCATGCTCCCGCTGACCGTGCGCTGGAGAAACTGTCTCGAAGCACTTTTCCAAGTTATAAACAAAGCCCCGAACGAAACCTAGTTCTCTGTTTCCCTCTCCATGATGAATCAACTCCCCCTGCCTATCCCTTCTTTTGAAAGTGCCCCTGGACCACATCAAGTAAGAATACGGCTCCATCTCAGAGGCCTGTGTATGGAGGCAGACTATCATCCATTAATGGAATCCTATGTTGCAAACCAACATTTAGCTTACGTGAAGCTAGACTCACAAGCAGGGAAGATGCGGCCTGGCCGGGGTGGGGTGGGGTGGAGTGTTGGAGGAAGGGTTCTGCAGAGTTTGGAAATGGAAGCCCAGGAGCAGAGCAAGGTTGTGTTCCTGTAGGGCCAGCAGGTGCCTATGGTGGAGACCATCTGCCTGCCTGGAAAACAGCTGTTTGAAAGCCCACCCTGAGAATCCCACAGGAGTTGAAGAATCCTGTTAGAGGGAAGGAGGAAGGCATGTCAGAGCTGCAAGGGACCACTGCACGGGTTTGCCAGCCAAGCACCTTGTTTTACAGATGGTGGAACAGGGGTGAGGTTGCCAGGGAAGGAAACCACCAAGGGCAACTGGTCCAGGTACTGTCGTTCACACAACTTTTCCTTCTCCTTTGAGGACGAATTAACCTAGTGCAAGCCTACAGCAATTTGTGCGTGACATTCCTCCTCTGAACCTCACACATACGCAGAGAGTCCCTGCCAAGCGTCTAACCGGCCTCAGCCTGGATGTCCCCATTGACGGAGTCTGTTCTAGCTCTCTAGTGAGTTTCCACACTCTAAGGTTGGAGAGCTCCAGCTATTCAAAATAAGAAATGGTCATTCATGCTTTTCAGCAACAACCACCACCCTCCAAGACCCTGGCCCTATTCCTGCCTCTTGTTGAATGGGTAGGATTTGGCCATCTGCCTGCCATGTCTAGAGTCAAGCTCTGTGGGTCACTGGTTCCCAATACAGGGCAAGCCTAAGTCTGGTGACAGGTGCATTGATGATTCTGAGAACCCAGCTAGAGGGAAAAGCTTTTTATTCTCTCTCCCTGAGTTTGTGTTTGGGCCAGGGTATGGCAGAGGTTGGGCAGGCCAGGTGGTCTCTTGCCTCGGCTGGCCTTACAGGTGCAACCTGGCTGTGTGCTGTGAGTTCTGGGGCCACAGAGGGGCTGTGACGGCCCTGCACGCATACTTCTAAGACTCCCTACATTTGGTGGAAGCCTCTGATGCAGAGTAACCTTGAAGCTCCTGGGTTAGCCCCCAAGGTTCTCACTACCGACCCACCCCCCACCACACACTCATAGTCATCCATGAAACCCTAAAACCGGGAACAGAAAAGATTTCCCTTCCCACAACCAACTTGTCATTTTCTAGCCTGGCCACTGTGCCTTTTCAGGGATCCTCCGGCTGCCAGGTGAGTCCTTCGACCCCTCCCTGGCCTGGTCTGCTTCCTTGCCACCAGTTTCAGGGATCTTCCAACTCAGGGGACTCCTCAGGGCAGCTTCCAGCCTCAACCCTCCTGCCTGCCTTCCTCGCCAGCCCCAGTGTCTTTGCTGCCCTCTCGCCCTCTCCGGGCATCCAGGTCACGAGGCTCTTTTCTTTCATCCTGGCTGAGCTGCCAATCAGTCATACCCACGTGAGCAAGACCTACAGGCAGCAGGTGGTGATGGTTTCCAGGCTTGCAGAAAGCGCCTGCCTGCTGGGCGCTAGAAACGTCCCCTACCCGGTCCGAGGACTCAGGAAGCCTCTGCAAGGGGTGGCACCCTCCTCACAGCTCCCCTGCTGTGGGGCCTCTTCTTTCACCCCGGAAAAGTCAACTCAGGCCAGTCATTCCACTCTACACCGCTCCTCAGGAGCCTCTGGAATCACGGCTCCTGTCCTCCCAGCTGGCTTTCGCACATGGACGCCTACTCTGACCACCCCCGGGGGAGGGCTGGCACCCACAGAGGCTGCCCTTGGGGCAGGTGAGGAACCCCTGAGAATTTTCCAAACCTTGGGGATAATACTCATGCAAAAGAGCTGGCTTTGGTTTTGCCTTCTTGAGCATTTTTTTCAGCTGATCTGAAACAAAAAGATAAAATATGGCTCCTTACTCTTTCCCAGAATTTTAGGCCCCAAGTAATTTAGAGCTCCTACTTTCCAGCTCCAACTTGATCCAGATCTCCTGTAGCCCTCGCTACAGGGTCAGAGCCGCCAGCAACCAGCCAGCGGGGGAGACCTGGAGCAATGTCCTCTGGGCCGAGTCTCTCTCGACCGGCCTTCGAAGGTATTGGCCCCTGCCCTGGCTGCCTGCTCTCATCCACCCGGCGCTCCTACAAATGGTGGCAGAAAGCCTGTCCTGGGGATGCCGGCCAGACACGCCTAGAAAGGGATGCAGCGGGAAATACGTCCAGCCCAGTCCAGGGGCGGGCAGAAGGGCACAGGCTCCCTGAAGGCGGCCCATCCGCAATTCCCACACACCCGCTCTGCTCCGTGCGGCATCTCAGATGTGGGAGAAGCTGAGCGGTGAGGAGGAGAGAAGACGGAAATCGTTGGTCCCAAGACTTCTCGTTCTCCTCAGAGGACGGAAAAATCGTGCCCTATTTCAGGGAACCCTTGGCGATGCCAATCAAAGTCTTCCATGAACAAGCAAGACTAATTTATGGTTAAAATAAGTGATCTAAACAGCAGTAACGGGGACTTCCCTGGTGGTCCAGTGGCTTAGACTCCACAGGCCCAGTACACGGGGCCCAGGTTCAATCCCTGGTCAGAGAACTGGATCCCACGCGCTCCGATGAAGATCGAAGATCCCACATGTCCTCACTAAGGTCTGGTGCAGCCAAATAAATATTTTTTTAAAAAGAAAAAGATCAGGAACGATCTCAGCGGTTGTGGGTGGAGTGAGGGGGACCAGGTGTGAGAGAGCATTCTGGAGTGATAAGACTCATTGTGTGCAAGTTTTACCTCAAGAGAGAAAAAAACTAAACAAGTGCTAAACCCTGAGGCAGCAGGCCCAACAGAAAATTCTCGGTGAAGGAAACATTCTGGTTGGGTGCTCTGTCAGTCCCTGTGGCTGCAGGGCTCCTGACCCGGAGTGAAGTCAGGACCTCAGCGCCAGGGCTCAGGACCTGATTCAGGTGCTGACACACAGGCTCCCAGGACCCTCCCAGCCCCGTGACCCCGGGCAGGGCGACTTTCTCACCCCAGGACGAAGCTGGCAGTGGACACAGAGGAGCGAGGGTCTTGCCTGGTCACGCAGGGCTGCATGATGCCTACGGGCAGGAGGCCCTGAATCTCCCAATGGGAGGCTGAGTCCTGCCTCCCTCCCATCCCAGAGGAGAGACCCGCCTTAGAGCTTGGCCGGGGAAGGACAGACTTGGAGGCTGGAGAAGTCCCGGGAGCCTCCAAAAGACATCCCAGGTGCTGAAGGCCCAGCTTAGAGGAGACAAACTTCCTTCTGAAGGAGACAGACACTCTTTGGTCTGACAGTGGCAATCATCTAGTCTGCCTTCTGACACTGTAAATGTACAAAAATGCTTTCACACAGTCTCATCCTGTTCTCACAACTGGGCACAGAGCCTTCCTCCCTCCCTTCTTTCCTTCCTTCTTTGATCCGTGCAAATGGTGACAGGAAAGAAGAAGCAAAGTTAAGATGTGGGAGCCGGTAAAAATCCCAAGACTTCTCGTTCTCCTCAGAGGACGGAAAAATCGTGCCCTATTTCAGGGAACCCTTGGCGATGCCAATCAAAGTCTTCCATGAACAAGCAAGACTAATTTATGGTTAAAATAAGTGATCTAAACAGCAGTAACGGGGACTTCCCTGGTGGTCCAGTGGCTTAGACTCCACAGGCCCAGTACACGGGGCCCAGGTTCAATCCCTGGTCAGAGAACTGGATCCCACGCGCTCCGATGAAGATCGAAGATCCCACATGTCCTCACTAAGGTCTGGTGCAGCCAAATAAATATTTTTTTAAAAAGAAAAAGATCAGGAACGATCTCAGCGGTTGTGGGTGGAGTGAGGGGGACCAGGTGTGAGAGAGCATTCTGGAGTGATAAGACTCATTGTGTGCAAGTTTTACCTCAAGAGAGAAAAAAACTAAACAAGTGCTAAACCCTGAGGCAGCAGGCCCAACAGAAAATTCTCGGTGAAGGAAACATTCTGGTTGGGTGCTCTGTCAGTCCCTGTGGCTGCAGGGCTCCTGACCCGGAGTGAAGTCAGGACCTCAGCGCCAGGGCTCAGGACCTGATTCAGGTGCTGACACACAGGCTCCCCGGGACCCTCCCAGCCCCGTGACCCCGGGGCAGGGCGACTTTCTCACCCCAGACGAAGCTGGCAGTGGACACAGAGGAGCGAGGGTCTTGCCTGGTCACGCAGGGCTGCATGATGCCTACGGGCAGGAGGCCCTGAATCTCCCCGATGGGAGGCTGAGTCCTGCCTCCCTCCCATCCCAGAGGGAGAGACCCGCCTTAGAGCTTGGCCGGGGAAGGACAGACTTGGAGGCTGGAGAAGTCCCGGGAGCCTCCAAAAGACATCCCAGGTGCTGAAGGCCCAGCTTAGAGGAGACAAACTTCCTTCTGAAGGAGACAGACACGCTTTGGTCTGACAGTGGCAATCATCTAGTCTGCCTTCTGACACTGTAAATGTACAAAAATGCTTTCACACAGTCTCATCCTGTTCTCACAACTGGGCACAGAGCCTTCCTCCCTCCCTTCTTTCCTTCCTTCTTTGATCCGTGCAAATGGTGACAGGAAAGAAGAAGCAAAGTTAAGAAGCAGAGTGAAGAAGCTGAGACTTCGGGGGGCCAGGGCTGACTTCTGATCTCTCAAGCATCCGACGCTGTGGCCTGGCTTTGTAAGCGCCAAGGCGAGAACTGGAGTCTGGCGGCAGCCGGTTCAGAAGCCCGGGGGACAGAGTCCTGCAGAGTCAGAGCTGAGCCGATCAGACCCCACAGGAGAGGGGCGTGGAGTCACCGGCGGGTCCTTCTCTCTCGGAGTGAGCGCCCTAAGCTGCGCTCTGCTCTTGCCTCTGAGCTGTTTGCCCTTAGACAGGGATTACCTTCAGCCCATGGACCTCCCACCTGAAAGATGTCACCTTCCTGACCTCAGCTGACTGGGGTGACACATCACTGGGATCGTTCGCACCATATTTGATGATCCATCTCCTGCTGCCAGTCAGCAGCATGCCAGCCTGCAGAAAGAATGCAGGCTGCAGTCAAGAGTGGAGCTTTGCAGGATCAAAGTGATGGAGGGACAGCAGACTCCTGGCCTCCTATCTTCCCACTGGTCTGTTGGGGTGGAAGATGGAAAACCAACTGCTAGTGAACTCTGTGTGTGTGTGTGTGTGTGTGTATGAGAGAGAGAGAGAGAGGGCTTCACATCACACTTATCAGTTAATTTGATCTTTGCAAAACCCTAAAGGGGCAGGTTCTTTTTATTCCTAGCTTTTGAGATGAGAATTGAGTCAGAAGGGCTAAAGATCTACCCCAGTTGGCTGAATTAAATCTTGCTGTGTGCCATTAGCACTCCATCGATTAACGATTTTTGGGGCCCAGGTCACAAGTATCCGACCCTTAGAGCTTGGCCGGGGAAGGACAGACTTGGAGGCTGGAGAAGTCCCGGGAGCCTCCAAAAGACATCCCAGGTGCTGAAGGCCCAGCTTAGAGGAGACAAACTTCCTTCTGAAGGAGACAGACACGCTTTGGTCTGACAGTGGCAATCATCTAGTCTGCCTTCTGACACTGTAAATGTACAAAAATGCTTTCACACAGTCTCATCCTGTTCTCACAACTGGGCACAGAGCCTTCCTCCCTCCCTTCTTTCCTTCCTTCTTTGATCCGTGCAAATGGTGACAGGAAAGAAGAAGCAAAGTTAAGAAGCAGAGTGAAGAAGCTGAGACTTCGGGGGGCCAGGGCTGACTTCTGATCTCTCAAGCATCCGACGCTGTGGCCTGGCTTTGTAAGCGCCAAGGCGAGAACTGGAGTCTGGCGGCAGCCGGTTCAGAAGCCCGGGGGACAGAGTCCTGCAGAGTCAGAGCTGAGCCGATCAGACCCCACAGGAGAGGGGCGTGGAGTCACCGGCGGGTCCTTCTCTCTCGGAGTGAGCGCCCTAAGCTGCGCTCTGCTCTTGCCTCTGAGCTGTTTGCCCTTAGACAGGGATTACCTTCAGCCCATGGACCTCCCACCTGAAAGATGTCACCTTCCTGACCTCAGCTGACTGGGGTGACACATCACTGGGATCGTTCGCACCATATTTGATGATCCATCTCCTGCTGCCAGTCAGCAGCATGCCAGCCTGCAGAAAGAATGCAGGCTGCAGTCAAGAGTGGAGCTTTGCAGGATCAAAGTGATGGAGGGACAGCAGACTCCTGGCCTCCTATCTTCCCACTGGTCTGTTGGGGTGGAAGATGGAAAACCAACTGCTAGTGAACTCTGTGTGTGTGTGTGTGTGTGTGTATGAGAGAGAGAGAGAGAGAGAGAGGTCTTCACATCACACTTATCAGTTAATTTGATCTTTGCAAAACCCTAAAGGGGCAGGTTCTTTTTATTCCTAGCTTTTGAGATGAGAATTGAGTCAGAAGGGCTAAACGATCTACCCCAGTTGGCTGAATTAAATCTTGCTGTGTGCCATTAGCACTCCATCGATTACGATATGCCTGGAAAGTTCCCTGAAAGCACTCCTTTTCATCAGAAAAGGGCCTTGCTGACGGACATCACAGCCAGGTGTCTTTCCGCAGGGTCCTCCTGGCTTCATTCTCCCTGGCCCCGGACCCGGGCACTGCCATTGTGCCGTCCCCTGGAACACCTTCCCCCCCGTTGACGGACGGCACACTCAGCTCTCGGGGACAGGTGTTAGGGAGACCTCCACTGTGCTGAGCACTGGGCGTGGGTCATGAAGGGAAAGGGTGGAGGCGGGGATACACACAGTCACAAGATGCAGGGGCTGGCTTCCAGAGGGTAACAGGCATGTAGAGCTAGATGCCAGGACTCCAGACGGAGCTATCAATCACGTCCACAACTGGGGAGAACAATTTGCTGGTATTTGGGCTGCAAAGATAATGAATGCCTTGTAAGTTGCAGTGAAATTCTGGGTCTTAATTATGGTAATCGCTCTCATTATGAAGCACCTCCTGTTTGCCAGACTCTGTGCTCAGTGCTTTATACAGCACCGCCTGGATTAAGCTGGTCTGAATGGACAGAACCTCGTGGAACACACACTGCTGCCATCACCATCTCACCCAGGAAGAGGGCGATGCCTGGCAAGAAGCCATCCAGTTCAGCTGATAAGTAGTGGAGCCGGGGTTCCGGAGATCCCACGTGCCACGGAGCGGCTGGACCAATATGTCCAATTACCGAGACGGAGCTCTGGAGCGAGAAAGGCCACTGTGACGGGAGGCCCACACAGGCCAAAGAACAAAGATAAATAAATGAAAGACCAATGGAAGTGGCCAAATAAATAAATAAATAAACGTGTATGATTCTCTTTAGTCACAACGGGGTCAATAAATTCCCTCTTTGGTCATTTACTAATCCCGTGCCTGTGTCCACATGAACAGTTTGGCCACGTTTTTGTCCATAGGGGTGACCTACATCTAACAAAACAAACCCTTGTCTACCCGAGGACTCAGGGGTCCCAGTGACCCACTGCAGTGTGCCACTCTGGCGTCAGTCCAGGGGTGGATGCCATGTCATGCCCAGGACATGTGACCTAGTGCAGGGGGCACTGGGGCTTCAAACAGGGCCCTGTCTTTCAGCAGCCCGTGTCCTGGTCACCCCGCCAACTCCCTGCAGCCTGGTCTAAGCTGTCAGATAAACTCTAGAGCCCCGCCCTGCCCTCAGCACTGCAGAGATGGCATGACTGACAACAGGTGGGCCTGTCACTGACGGATCACCTGCTAAGTGCCAGGCGTCATTCCCGCCTTAACTAATTTGGTTCGCGCAGCAGCCCAGTGAAGGTAGGTACTATAACCAACTCCATTTTATAGTTGGGGAAGCTGATGCCCAGAGGGATAAGTGATTGGTGCGTGACCACGTTTATTCTATACAAGGCCTCACGCCTGAACTGTGGGCAGGTCTGTGGGTGCCCAGCAGAGCTCTGCAGAAGCTGAGGGCCCAGCAGGCGAATGGAAACACGTCCCGGCTCCCAGCACCTGTCTCACTGGGCAGCCTGGGTTCCTGCCTAATCCTGTCCTCTGGGTCTTCGGCTGACTTGTTCAGAGGTATAGAAGCCAGCCCTTCCAGCCTGAAGAGCCCTCTTCTGCCTGATGGCACCATCTCAAGAAGCAATACACACTCCTCAACTCAGCAGCAAGCCCTGTACCGCTCTCACCCAGGGCAGGTGTCTGACGCATGCTGATACAAGAACCCATCCCAGTTCCACTCCTGCGGTGGTGGAATCCTGCCACTGGTGCAGCGTGGCACCCCGTCTGACTTCTCCAGACACCGGGACAGACGGTTTCGGCACTCCCCGCCTGGGGAACTGTGCAACCACTGAAACCAAGCAAGTCCAGAAACACATCAGACCCATCAATCATGCAGCTGCCACTGGCAGGAGCGCATTAAGAATTTGCTTCCTCCAGGACTCAGAGAGTCTGGGGTCCTGAGCCCTCAGTCCGTTCTCATCCTCTTTTACCCATCCTCACCTCAAACACCTTCTGAGTGCACGCGGGCAGTACCAGACCCTGCTCTAAATGTTTGACGTGTATTAAACTCACCCATCCGCACAACCAGTCTTGACCAGTCCACTGGGTTTGCTGAGAAAGCGCTGGCTTATGTTACTATACTACCACATCATATCCCACCATACTGTTGAATGGGTAAAACAATCACATGGTAAAAATGACAAAAGAGATAAGAGGCTACACATCAGCCCACATCCAGATGGGCTGCCTTGCAACAGTCTTTACAAGGGGACCAGACTGGGCCTCTGCTTTCTCCCTGCAGCCTGGCCAGCACTGCACTGACTCCAGACAGCGGCCTGGGCAGAAGTGGAGACTTGTAACCCTCGGGGCAGGACAGTGGAGACTGGGCTAAGCCAATGTTTCTCAAACTCACATCTTCCCAGGATTTCTGTCTCCATTTTTGCCCCATTCAAATAGTACCTCTACTTTTTAATTATTTAAGAATCATGTTTAGGGCTTCCCTGGTGGTCCAGTGGGTAAAGACACCGCCTTGCAGTGCAATGGGTGCCGGTTCAATCCCTGGTCTGGGAAGATGCCATGTGCCGTTGCACATGCTGTCTCACTGGGCAGCCTGGGTTCCTGCCTAATCCTGTCCTCTGGGTCTGCTGACTTGTTCAGAGGTATAGAAGCCAGCCCTTCCAGCCTGAAGAGCCCTCTTCTGCCTGATGGCACCATCTCAAGAAGCAATACACCCTCAACTCAGCAGCAAGCCCTGTACCGCTCTCACCCAGGGCAGGTGTCTGACGCATGCTGATACAAGAACCCATCCCAGTTCCACTCCTGCGGTGGTGGAATCCTGCCACTGGTGCAGCGTGGCACCCCGTCTGACTTCTCCAGACACCGGGACAGACGGTTTCGGCACTCCCCGCCTGGGGAACTGTGCAACCACTGAAACCAAGCAAGTCCAGAAACACATCAGACCCATCAATCATGCAGCTGCCACTGGCAGGAGCGCATTAAGAATTTGCTTCCTCCAGGACTCAGAGAGTCTGGGGTCCTGAGCCCTCAGTCCGTTCTCATCCTCTTTTACCCATCCTCACCTCAAACACCTTCTGAGTGCACGCGGGCAGTACCAGACCCTGCTCTAAATGTTTGACGTGTATTAAACTCACCCATCCGCACAACCAGTCTTGACCAGTCCACTGGGTTTGCTGAGAAAGCGCTGGCTTATGTTACTATACTACCACATCATATCCCACCATACTGTTGAATGGGTAAAACAATCACATGGTAAAAATGACAAAAGAGATAAGAGGCTACACATCAGCCCACATCCAGATGGGCTGCCTTGCAACAGTCTTTACAAGGGGACCAGACTGGGCCTCTGCTTTCTCCCTGCAGCCTGGCCAGCACTGCACTGACTCCAGACAGCGGCCTGGGCAGAAGTGGAGACTTGTAACCCTCGGGGCAGGACAGTGGAGACTGGGCTAAGCCAATGTTTCTCAAACTCACATCTTCCCAGGATTTCTGTCTCCATTTTTGCCCCATTCAAATAGTACCTCTACTTTTTAATTATTTAAGAATCATGTTTAGGGCTTCCCTGGTGGTCCAGTGGGTAAAGACACCGCCTTGCAGTGCAATGGGTGCCGGTTCAATCCCTGGTCTGGGAAGATGCCATGTGCCGTGGAGTGGCTGGATTGATGTTTCCAACTACCAAACCAGAGCTCTGGAGCTCATGTGCCCAGAGCCAGTGCTCTGTGACGAGAGAGGCCGCTGTGATGGGAGGCCCACACAGGCCAAGGAAGAAAGAAGGATGGAAACAGATAAATGAAAGATCAATAGAAGTGGCCAAAAATACAAAACAAAACAAACAAACAAACCCATTAAAAAAAAGAATTATGCTTAAATTAGTTTTAGTTCAGCTTAATTTCTAAAGAAAACTTGGCATCACTATCCCAAAGGAGACGCTAAGAACATGGGCTCTGGATTGAATCCAAGCTTGGCTCTTTCCTCCCTGTGAGGAAATACCCCCTCCTTACTGGTTATTGACTAATATCTTCTGAACCCTCAGGTTCTGTTTCATGAAAAACAGGGCTCCTAGGACCTCTCTCATGGGGTTGTTGATGAGGACCAGTTCACACAATTGCTTGAAACTTGGCAAGTGTTAGCTACCACTTAGGAGAGGACCGCAACAACAAACATAACAGAAAAGCAGACAACTGATTAAATATTAACCCGACCCTGCCTGTTGGAAGCCCAGTGCTTGCTTTGTCAGTCAGAGGTGAACAAAGGTCAGGGCGGCTTTGAAAACTTCCAAACACCAGACGAGGTTTTCTTGCTGTGGCCAGAAGAGCTGCGGAGAGCTGAGAGGGGAACAAGGGTCTCACCCTGAGAGGCGCTCGCACCCGTTCCTGTGTCCAGCTAGAGCCGTCGTGCGTACTTCCTGTCGCTCGGTCCACTCTCTGGGAAAGGCTGGGTCAAGCAGTAACCTCCGGGGGTTGGGGCTGGGGGTGGGGTGGCAGGAAGCCCTTGTCTCCAGCAGAGAGATGTGCTGATTTGCTCAGCTCCTCCTCCGCCCGGACCCCAGTTGGCCGCACTGTCTTCCCCACGTGGAAATCATTGTGTCTGATAAGCGTGTTGGTTGTGGGGGAGGGTCGCTCCCCCGAGCAGTCCAGAGCCAAGGAAAGGGCTTGAGCAGCAGCGTGTGAAGGGGAACCATAGCCGATTCAGCCGACTGGTATCAAAATGGAGCTTGAGGGCCCTCTGCTCGCAGTGTGCCCTGTGCCTAAGGTTTCACGTTCACTTTCTTACTGAGTTCACCGATCCAGTGAAAGGTTCAGGCAGATGATGATAAAACCAAGACAAACCACAATCAGCTTAAACTGGACAAGGCAGTAGGTGACATTAAGGAACTAACATTAATGTAGCCGGGTATGATGATAAGCATTTCCCTTAATAAAATGTATTTATTAATTTTTAATGCCATCTTGGGCTTCCTGCCCGCAGTGCAGGAGACAAAAGAGGATGTGGCTTCGATCCCTGGGTATGGAAGATCCCATGGCGTAGGAAATGGCAATCCATTTCAATATTTTTGCTGGAAGAATCCCATGGGCAGAGGCGCCAGGTGGGCTACAGTCCGAAGGGTTACAAAGGGTATGATAACCACTGAGCGACTGAACAGATTTCACCTTGGTGTCTGCTTCTTGCAGAGCCCAAACCAACATGATAGCTAAGACGTTCAAGAAGAAAAAGTTGGGGGAACACACTCTACTTAATATCAAGATCTATTTTTAAAGCACAGTAACTAAAATAGTGTTCGACATAGGTTTGGACAAATAAATCCAAAGATCAGAACAGAGAGCCCAGAAACCTTGCAATGCACATACACACACACACACACACACGTAACACGTGTGACTCTATAAGAGAGTAGAAAGGGGATAATATTTTGATAAATAAAACTGGAATATTGGATATCTGTATGAGAGGGAGATGAAATAACACTGACTTCACATTTCATACAAAAACAAATCACCTCCAGATGTATTCTAAACCTAAAGGAAAAAGAAAACAATTAAGCTTCCATAAGATAACAATGGAGATTGTCTTCATGGATCCAGTGTAGGAGAAAATTTCCTAATTGGGATACAGATGGCAGTATCAAATAAGAAAAAGACCGCTATTCGGAGCCCATTAAATTAAGAACATTTTCATCGGAAACAGCCACTGAAAGGTTGGAAAGGCAGGCCACCGAGAGGGAAAAGATCTTTGCAACACATACAAGTGGTGGTGGAATCAGATCCAAAATATAAAACGAACTCCTACACAAGAGCAAGAAGCGAACACTCCAATATAAAAACGGCAGGAGTCTGGAGCAAGTCCGCAGGAGGAGCTCGGCTCCACTCAGCACCCGAGAGATGCCGATTAAACAGCTTGGAGAGCTCACTCGACACCCACCAGAATGGACAAGTACAACAGTACAAAGACTGACAAATCTACAGGAGCCACAGAAATATACCGACGCATGCTGTTTCAAGTGATGAGTCCAAGTGTGGGTGAGGAGGTGAAGCAACAGGAATTCGCATGGCGAGGGCAGGGCTGTGGTTCTGGTACTGCCACTTTGGAAAACAGGTCAGCACTGCAAACTACAGTGGAAGATAGGCCTATCCTAGAATTCAGCAATTCTAGGTGGAACAAAACGCCTATTCATAGAAACATGATTTTTATAGTTTCCAAAACAGAAATTACTCAAATTATTATTCATTAATAACAGTATAGATAAAAATAATTGCAGTAACTTCCAACAATGGACAACTATACCTAAAGGAAAATGTAGCAGACTAACATTGCATGAAAATATATGCATGGATTCCTCAAACAAAAATAAGGCACATTTATAAAAAAAAACATACGTTATGTTTCTATTTATAAAAAATCAGAGTTAAACAATACTATATTGTTCAAGGGTGAGTATCCCTGAACTGATAGAGAAACATGAACACCATAAAATCAGGGTAGTGGAACCCTCTGGGTCAACGGGAGGGCAGTAGGGGTCAGAAGAGGCATGATGGGGGCTTCTGGGAAGCTGGCAAAGAGGGAATTACGTGTATTTGCTTTTTCGTTATTTACTGACCCATAACCCTGGGTAGGGAAGATCCCCTGGAGGAGGGATGGCAACCCACTCCAGTATTCTCGCTGAGAGTCCCATGGACCGAGGAGCCTGGTGGGCTACAGTCCATGGGGTCACAAAGAGTCAGGCACCACTGAAGCAACTAAGTAAGTATTGCCCCATAGAGTTTAATGTAGTGAACTTTTCTGAGTGTGTGTCATATTTTGAAATAAGTGAACTTGACTTGGTTAATCGATTTTGACAACGAGAATTACGTTTGCCACCTAGAATATTTGGTAAATATGTTCCAAGGCTTAGATGAAAATAGGTTTCAAGTGTTCACCGAGACAAAAGCATTTCATCAAAATATGATAGTGATAAATATGCGGCCACTAGCACCCGAGAGATGCCGATTAAACAGCTTGGAGAGCTCACTCGACACCCACCAGAATGGACAAGTACAACAGTACAAAGACTGACAAATCTACAGGAGCCACAGAAATATACCGACGCATGCTGTTTCAAGTGATGAGTCCAAGTGTGGGTGAGGAGGTGAAGCAACAGGAATTCGCATGGCGAGGGCAGGGCTGTGGTTCTGGTACTGCCACTTTGGAAAACAGGTCAGCACTGCAAACTACAGTGGAAGATAGGCCTATCCTAGAATTCAGCAATTCTAGGTGGAACAAAACGCCTATTCATAGAAACATGATTTTTATAGTTTCCAAAACAGAAATTACTCAAATTATTATTCATTAATAACAGTATAGATAAAAATAATTGCAGTAACTTCCAACAATGGACAACTATACCTAAAGGAAAATGTAGCAGACTAACATTGCATGAAAATATATGCATGGATTCCTCAAACAAAAATAAGGCACATTTATAAAAAAAAACATACGTTATGTTTCTATTTATAAAAAATCAGAGTTAAACAATACTATATTGTTCAAGGGTGAGTATCCCTGAACTGATAGAGAAACATGAACACCATAAAATCAGGGTAGTGGAACCCTCTGGGTCAACGGGAGGGCAGTAGGGGTCAGAAGAGGCATGATGGGGGCTTCTGGGAAGCTGGCAAAGAGGGAATTACGTGTATTTGCTTTTTCGTTATTTACTGACCCATAACCCTGGGTAGGGAAGATCCCCTGGAGGAGGGATGGCAACCCACTCCAGTATTCTCGCCTGGAGAGTCCCATGGACCGAGGAGCCTGGTGGGCTACAGTCCATGGGGTCACAAAGAGTCAGGCACCACTGAAGCAACTAAGTAAGTATTGCCCCATAGAGTTTAATGTAGTGAACTTTTCTGAGTGTGTGTCATATTTTGAAATAAGTGAACTTGACTTGGTTAATCGATTTTGACAACGAGAATTACGTTTGCCACCTAGAATATTTGGTAAATATGTTCCAAGGCTTAGATGAAAATAGGTTTCAAGTGTTCACCGAGACAAAAGCATTTCATCAAAAATATGATAGTGATAAATATGACGATGATAAAGGTAAACTGCAGTTTATGCTTGCATGTGTCTTCAGCTCTTTTTGTGAACGTTTTTTAAAAATGTTCCTCTGTAAAGGAATGAGAGGGTAATTAATAGTCATCTGGCAGGTCTTGGTACATAGCCTTTTTGATATACTTCCCAGAAATTGAGAACATGAATTACTCTAATGATTGGGTTGCTAATTCTTTGCAAATCAATGATTTCTAGTTCTTGGCTTTCAACAAAACTTGAGGACTTAGTCAAACTGTTAGCTGATGTGATGTTAAAAATGGTTGTTCTCAACCTCAGAAAAATGAACAACCCAATCAAAAAATGGGAAAAGGGCCTAAACAGACACCTCTCCAAAGAGGACATACAGATGGCCAAAAAACACATGAAACAATGCTCAACCTCACTTATCATCAGAGAAATGCAAATCAAAACTACAATGAGATATCACCTCACAACCGGTCAGAATGGCCATCATCCACAAATCTACAGACAATAAATGCTGGAGAGGGTACCGAGAAAAGGGAACACTCCTGCATTGCTGGTGGGAATGTAAATTGATACAGCCTCTATGGAAGACAGGATGGAGATTTCTTAAAAAAATAAAAATAGAAGCACCATATGACCCAGCAATCCCACTATTAGGCTTACGCCCTGATGAAATCAAAACTGAAAGAAGTACCTGTACCCCAATATTGACTGCTCTCTATACAATAGCCAGTACATGGAAGCAACCTAGATGCCCATCAATGAATGAATGGATACAAAAGCTCTGGTACATATATACAATGGAATACTACACAGGTGTAAAAAGAAATGCAGAAGAATCAGTCCTAATGAGGTGGCTGGATCTAGAACCTATCATAAAAAGTGAAGCAAGTCAAAAAGACAAGGACAAGTACAATATACTAGCATACATATATGCAATCTAGTAGGATGGTAATGATAACACACACAGTGACGCGATGGAAAAACAGACATGGACAGTAGACATATGGACATTGTGAGGAATAAACAGTGGGTGGGAGGTGTAAAGGAAGTAGCATGGAAACCTATACTATCATATGTGAAAAAATAGCTATTGTCATTGTGCCGTGAGAAAAGGGGATCCTGCAGGGGTGCTGTGCGATGGCCTGGAGGCGTGGGATAGGGGGGATATACATATGACTAATCTGGGATCATACATATCTGTAAACAACAAAACTCTGTAAAAGTAAAAAGTAAAATAAAAATTGAAAAAAAAAAAGCTTGTTGATGATCTAGCATTAAGTGATTTTTAAGAATGTAACTCATAAAAAGTCTCAACAATGGTATATAGGCATGCCTGCCAAGTCCCTTCAGTCCTGTCCGACTTTTTGCGACACTATGGACTGTAGCCCTCAGGCTCCTCTGTCAGTGGGATGCTCCAGGGAAGACTACTGGAGTGAGTTGCCACGTCTTCCTCCAGGGGATCTTCCCGACTCAGGGACCAAACCCACATCTCTTACGTCTCCTGTACTAGCAGGCAGGTTCTTTACCACTGGCTCCACCCGGGAAGCGCCTGATATATATGACAATGTGATTGCTAGAATGAGGAAGAGTTCAGCTACTTTCTCTTTTTACTGAATATTTTTAAAGAGGCAAGAACAAGGAAACTTTGTACATATAAACAAGTAAATAGGAAAGGAAGTATTTATATTTTTATATTTATATAAATGGACATATGTTTATATGTCCACTCCTATTTTCTTATTTATGTGAACAAACTTTCCTAGTGTTTACCTCTACAAAAAGTCAATACACAGAGAAAGTAGCTGAACTCTTTCTGATTCTAGCAGTTCGTAACATTCGACAATGGATAAATAAACCAATTAATATTTAAATGCTCAGTTTATATTATTAAGAAATGAATTTCCTTTTTGACTTTTATGCTTTTTCTTTCTAAAAATTTGCACTTACTCATATTACTTTTTGCTCACTTGTGTATTCATTAAAATTTTAATATAGCTCAATCCAGGATGTGATCACAAGAAATAAAGAAATATTTGGGTTTAATTTTCTTTCAGGGATACTGTCATGGGCAGACACTGGAGAATTTCTGGGAATATACTGGGCCTTAGGATATAGAGAACTTAGTGAGGAAGAAGAGAGTGACTCAGGTGATCCTCCAACCCCAGATAAGCTTCTGAGACCTTCTATCCGCCCACTAGAAGGTGATATTCTGAGACCTTCTATCTGCCCACTAGAAGGTGATATTAGCTCAGATGGGGAAGAAGAATGGGTGAATATGGTGATCCCCAAAGATGGGATGTATATTAATCTAAAAGGCAGAAGAATTGTGTCTAAGAGAAGCTACGATCAAGTGAGTCAGGATTTGTCCTCTAGTGATGAGGAATTTGTGACACATGCTCCACGTAAGATTCAGAGGCCTAAGAGTAAATAAAAATCTTCTAGTTTCCTGGAAAGGGAAATCCCCACAGTGATATTCTGTTAGTTTTGTCTGCTTAAAGATAAGGAAGATGAGTTTGAAGATGAGTAACTTAGTCTGAGTTAGTTCATATGGTGAAAGAAGAGTTTTTCTTAATCATAGCTTAAACAAGTGATAGTTTTATTGATTTTATATGAATAGAAGGTTATATTAGAGACGCACATTGTTAAGATTAGCTGTTCCTTTAAGTCCTAAATCACGTAATGCTTGGAAGAACACAATGACTAAATGGCAGATAAGCTCACCGGGCCGCAAAAAATTCTGCACCACAAAGACACAATCTTATTATAAAAAGGGAGAGAGTAAGTTGTACAACAGGGCATTCACTGAACTCAGCTGCATCTGGGTGAGATTGCTCCTCTCCAGCTCTGGGGTAAGATTTTTCTGTTACTTTGTTGATAGAGTTCTGAAATAACTTTAGAGTTTTGAAATAACTTTAAAGTTCTGAGATACTTTCTGGAGTTCTGAAATAATTTACTGTTTGAGTTCTGAAGTAATTTTAGAGTTCTGAAATATTCTTTGAAGCTTTGAATTGTTACTGCTTGAGTTCTGAACTTTGACGCAATGTACTGATACTAATATTTGAATACATGGTTACTGATTAATGTTCTTTATGCTAATAAACCTGATCTTGATTTAAACTCCACACCCTTTTACTGTTGAAGTTCTATTCTCTAATGTTTGAGGGAACTACATGGTGTAAATTGAAAGTTCTCTGAAAAAAGAATAGAGGTGATTTAGCATTTCCTCACGTCTGTTAATCAGAGATAAAGTAATTGCACCGTGCCCGCGACAATACAAGATAATCTACAAAAGACTTTCGAGCATAAAAAAATATTAGACTAAAACTTTGTAAGATATATAGAATAGACAAAGATTTTGTTCATGTAATTTTAAATAGATGATTGTATCCGATTACTATGAAATGTAATGTCTTTTAAAATATTTTTTTTGCACAGCATGTGGGATCTTAGTTGCCTGACAAGGGATCATACCAGCGCTCCCTGCACTGGAAGAGTGGAGTCTTGACCACTGGATCATCAAGGAAGTCCCTTTGAGATTCTTGATCCTTCCGCACCTGACACTGCAGCCACATGGACAGATGGAAATGGGCTTCCTAACACCCCTCGCTGTGGGTCCCTGGGATGAGAGTGACCAGGGAGGGAGGAGAAGGAGCCAGGCCTTGACCCCAGTAAGCAAGGAGGCTCTGAAATCCTCTGCCCAATTGCACCCCTCTCTTCTCAAGCCTGGCTAACTCCTCCTCACCCTAGGTGCCCCTTCCTCCAGGAAGCTCTCCGTGGTGTTTCATGTGTACTTCCCCACTGGGGCACTTCTCATACTGTGTAGCAACTGCCTTCTCACCTGTTTGTTTCCCTGTCTAAACCTCAGAGCCACTGAAGCAGTCAGCTGTATCTGTCAGGTTCAGGCCCTGCCAGAGGGCCTGGCACATGGCAGTGACCGGTCATTCCCGAATGAGTGAATGGATAAATAGTAGTCCTAAGTCAGGCGGCTCTCAGAAGCCCCGCATCTCTGAGGAGGGTTCCACGTTTTATTTTCTAAGGAAAGAGAGATAGAAGGGACCTTGGTGTCATGTAGCTCCCCCCGCCAGGTGAGGGAAGACCAATCAGACAAGAGTCCAGGGCCTCGAGTTTCTCTATGCAGAGCGATGGGGGTGCCGGGGTCAATGAGCAACTGGGCTCTGAGAGGTGGATGGAGGCTCAGGCCTCTTCTGTTCTGGGGCCCCTGGCATGCACAAACATGAAGACATGGGATACCTGCCTTACTAAAAGGATGGCCTCTCTTAAACACATATCACAACTGGAGTTGTTTTGGTCTGTCGTACATCCTGTGGGACGGGCTCCCATTGCACACTTGTTCTGATCTGGACATCATGTCCCAAGTCCTTTGTGACTGGGGGCCAGGGCCGGAGAGTCCTCTCCCCACCCCCTCTCCACACACACACACCTCTCCAGCCCCGGGCTGAGAAATGCCTCAGTTATCACTTCTCACTGTTTACATTCAGGGTACAGGCTGTGCTCAGAGCATCTCAGGCTCAGAAATGTCCTGATGCCCAGCCCGGGGTGACCCAGCTCCTGGGACACTGCGGGGCTGGAGCTGGACGGCCCCTGGCTGTCCACAAGGAAGCAGTGCGCTTTAGGGTGGGGCCCACAAACCCCCGCAGTCCCTGCTACCACCTTGCTGCGTCCCTGCATCTCTCTCCTTGCCACTCGCCCCACAGATAATGCCAATAACTGGTGCTTCTCCAGATGAGGGCCCCGAGGAGGTCTGAGGCTACGCCGCCAGCTCCCGGCCCGAGACAGCGGCTCCGGGGACCAGGCTTGGCCTGCAGACTGGCGCCATCTCCTGGTGGAGAGCAGATCTGACACGCTCCTTTTCATCTGTCTCTTTCACCTGCGTCTCCAGAGTCCCTGCTGTGAATCCTGACCTCTGAGAGGGATGTGAGGGGGCTGCAGACCTGAGGTACAATGTGCACCCACAGAGTCTATCATCTAGCTGGGCAAAGCTGCTGGGCCACAGCTGAACAGGACCAAACCCCAGCCAGCACAGGATCAGCCTATGTCCAAACAGGCCTGTGACGCAGAGGGAGACAGGCAGGCCGGAGGGCCGGGAGCAGGCACCGTCAGAAGGTGCCTCTCAGACAGGCGTCGAGCACGGCATGGGCTTTGGAGCTGGACAAACGAGCTCTGAACCTCAGCTTCTCCATAAGCCAGAGGTGCGATCTCTAGCAAGTTACCTTTCTTCTCCGAGGTGCATTTCCTGAATCTGTAGAAGGCTAAGAACACGTGCCATGCTGTGCTGTCGTGGCAGTTAAATGAAGGATGTGGACCACCTGACATGGAGCTCAGAATCTGGGCTTCACAAAAGCCGTTAGTAACAGGGAACCAAGACTCAGGAATGATTGTTTTTAAAATATAATTAAGAGATTCAAGGGTATTCCTGTAAGAACATCTTGGTTCTTATGTTCCTGAGTAGCAGAGGCAGGAGTAGAGGGGCCACCTGCTGAAAAACAGAGTCACCGTCTATTTTACGTAAGCTTCAGCCACTGAGAGATGCCGCACAGGGTTATCAAGGGCTGCAGAGGCAGCGAGGACAGGCTGACGCCAGCACTGCTGGCGCAGGAGGTGTACTCACCGTGTCACTTCCTGGACGTGGAGGAACTCACTTAATTCTCAAACAGTCCCATGAGTAAGTGGGATTCTTGCCCCTATTTTAGAGATGAAGAAGCTAGGACACCCAGAGACTGGAGGACCAAGCCAAGGTCACACTGCTTCTAAGTAGCTAAAACTAGCACTGGGACACGGCAGTGGGGCCCCAGAGCCTCTCTACTCCCAACTACTAGGTGATAACTCCCTCTGACCTGGGAACTGTACACATCCCCATTCCTCAAGTGAGAAAACTGCTGTTCAGAGAGGCAAAGTAAATTTTGCAAGGTCACACAGTATAGTCAGTGGCAGAGCTAGGACAGGCATGATTTTAAGCTGTGATGTTTAATTTTGAGTTTCCTATGTAATTCACCTTGGGAGACAAAGTCAAGCCCAGCCCTTCTCCAGTGGTGGGGGCTGCAAAAGATGAGCCGAGGGGCCCTGTTGGCAGGCAGCTGTGTTTCCCAGGCAGGATGTGGCAGAAGCTGGTCTATGGTGAGACACAGTGAAGCCATCAGACAGAGCAAAGCCACGACGAGACTGCCAGCAGATTTAAGCCCCTGGTTCCAGCCATTCCTGAAGTCCAAATGTACCCTTCTGCTTGGAAGATGTGGTTGTTCAAATGTAGGACTTGGGGCTTCCCTGGTAGCTCGCCTGCCAATGCAGGAGACACGGGTTCAATCCCTGATCCGGGAAGATCCCACATGCCATGGAGCAGCTAAGCCCGTGAGCCACAACTCGTGTGCTCTGGAGCCTCGGAGCCGCAACTATTGAGCCCACGTGCCGCAACTACTGAAGCCCGTGTGCGCTAGAGCCCGAGTTCCACAACAAAAGAAGTCACCCCAACAAGAAGCCTGCTCACCTCAACGAGAGAGGTGCCCCTACTCCCTGCAACTAGAGAAGAGCCTGTGGCAGCAGTGAAAACCCAGAATAGCCAAAAATGCATACATACATACATACATATAATTTTTAAAAAGAACACATTCATGTACAAATATTATTTTTTTAAAAAAAATGTAGGACTTGACTTCAAGAGCCAATAGAGCCTCTTGGTGTATTTATAATTGGGTGTCAGTCATTTGCAACCAAAATGGGTTCTAGCAGAGAAGGCAGATACAGAAACAAGAGGCCAAAACCAGAAGACTGGAGGTGGGGGTGGTCACAGGAAGAATGACAGAGGCAAAGAGAAGGCAAGAGAGGCAGACAGAGCACCAAAGCGCCCAAGGCAAGGAGAGCCTTTAGCTCTTCTTTCCAAACCCCAGTGCCATCCAGTTCACAGCCTTAGTTCTCCAGCCCTCAGACCACCCCAAACAGCCACGAAAGCATCGTGCACTGGCGCTGGTGAGCATTTCCTGTTCCTGCATGTGAGCTCCACTGCCCTTCGGAATTCCATGTGCAGACCCTCATTTCTCCAATTTCTCTTTAGACGTGGTGACTCCATTCTTAAAAACTTCCTGGAGCTAGGCAGCTGAATGTTTAATTTTGAGTTTCCAAACACTTGGGAGACAAAGTCAAGCCCAGCCCTTCTCCAGTGGTGGGGGCTGCAAAAGATGAGCCGAGGGGCCCTGTTGGCAGGCAGCTGTGTTTCCCAGGCAGGATGTGGCAGAAGCTGGTCTATGGTGAGACACAGTGAAGCCATCAGACAGAGCAAAGCCACGACGAGACTGCCAGCAGATTTAAGCCCCTGGTTCCAGCCATTCCTGAAGTCCAAATGTACCCTTCTGCTTGGAAGATGTGGTTGTTCAAATGTAGGACTTGGGGCTTCCCTGGTAGCTCGCCTGCCAATGCAGGAGACACGGGTTCAATCCCTGATCCGGGAAGATCCCACATGCCATGGAGCAGCTAAGCCCGTGAGCCACAACTCGTGTGCTCTGGAGCCTCGGAGCCGCAACTATTGAGCCCACGTGCCGCAACTACTGAAGCCCGTGTGCGCTAGAGCCCGAGTTCCACAACAAAAGAAGTCACCCCAACAAGAAGCCTGCTCACCTCAACGAGAGAGGTGCCCCTACTCCCTGCAACTAGAGAAGAGCCTGTGGCAGCAGTGAAAACCCAGAATAGCCAAAAATGCATACATACATACATACATATAATTTTTAAAAAGAACACATTCATGTACAAATATTATTTTTTTAAAAAAAATGTAGGACTTGACTTCAAGAGCCAATAGAGCCTCTTGGTGTATTTATAATTGGGTGTCAGTCATTTGCAACCAAAATGGGTTCTAGCAGAGAAGGCAGATACAGAAACAAGAGGCCAAAACCAGAAGACTGGAGGTGGGGGTGGTCACAGGAAGAATGACAGAGGCAAAGAGAAGGCAAGAGAGGCAGACAGAGCACCAAAGCGCCCAAGGCAAGGAGAGCCTTTAGCTCTTCTTTCCAAACCCCAGTGCCATCCAGTTCACAGCCTTAGTTCTCCAGCCCTCAGACCACCCCAAACAGCCACGAAAGCATCGTGCACTGGCGCTGGTGAGCATTTCCTGTTCCTGCATGTGAGCTCCACTGCCCTTCGGAATTCCATGTGCAGACCCTCATTTCTCCAATTTCTCTTTAGACGTGGTGATTTACTTCCAGTAAATCTTCACACCAGCCAGAAAAGCTCCATCCTTCAGCACCCCCGTGTGCTGTCCCTAAATATCTGTTTTCCTTGCCCCTCCCCACCCCCCACCCCCCACGCTCCACAGGATCGTGGTAGGGCGCCTCTGGGAAGGCAGATGGTTACCACCCCAGAACTGACCCCGGCCCAGCCTGGGGGAGGCACAGCTGCAGATGAGTCAGCAGGGCTGGCACTGAAGCACCTGGCCCCAATTACAGAGACGGAAACGGCTTCCTCACATCACTCACCGCCCAACCGGTGCCCCAAGCCTGCTGTTACTCATGTGTGCACTTTCATCGAGCTACCGAAGAGGAATGGGCAAAGAGCATAGAATACGCCTCTCCTTTGGGGAGAGACAAATGGGACCTAGGGAGGTGACGTGACTTTCCTAAGGTCACCCGCCGGTCAACAAAGAAGCTCTCGCTGGGGCAGGTTTCCTAGTGCTCGTCTGAACCCTGGTCCAAGCAACACGCTGCTCGCTCTGGCTGGAATCCGCAGGGAGTCATATTCCTCACCTTCTTTTCTCCCCCGCCCTAATTGTACTTTCTCTTGGATTCAGACGAAAGGAGAGCCGGTTTGATTCCATCCGTCTGTCAGTTACTGACTCATTCATTCCACATGTGCCAGGCTGACGGGACTCATGAGCCATCTGAACACATCCTTCCATCCAGTATCAATGGGCTCTTTGATTCTAAGACACAGAAACGGACTCGGACTAACTGAAGCAAATTTTTAAAAAGAAGAAGCAGCATTTGGAGAGGGAGAAATGCGTAAAATTTGAACTGAAGACTTGGCTCCCTGACAGGCAAGTTCCAGAGATCGTGTGTGCAGGATCCCCTGGGTGGTGTCTTGAGGGTCACACACTCCCAGGTAGAATCAAGACTCGACCCTCAGATAACGCGGAGATGCCCTTTAACTTCAGAACAGCCTGTAGGGCTTGAAAGCACAGACTGCTGGGCTCTACATCCCAAGTGCGTGATTCTGAGGTCAGCCTCCTGGAGTCTGTATTTCTAACAGGTTCCTAAGAAAGGCTGGTGCTGCTGGTCCAAAGTCTAGGCTGTGAGAGCCCCTTCCCCCAGTCCCAGCTCTGGGGGAGCTAGCCTGAGTCCTGTGCTACTCTAAGACAGGGAGCCCAGGGCTCCTTGAGAAAACATGGCTATCCTTAACAGGATTTCCAAAATAAAGCCAGGATACTGAAAGGGGGGATGGCTGTTAGCTAGGCAGGAGAAAACACAGTCGCGCATTATTCAGATACTTGGAGACGACTCAGGCTTTGCTGTTAAATATCTACCAGTTACCCCTGCGGCCCTGTGTGAAGCTGGTGACCCTCCCTGCAATCCTGAAGGAGGGCAATGTCTCCCCTTAATAGACAGGGAACAGGTTTATTGCAAGCCTGGTATCAGACAGGGCCAATGTTTATACTGGAAATACAGTAGCAAAAAAGAGAAACACAAAGTCTCATGGAGCATTAGTAGGTAATCAAAGTGAAACTCAGGTCAAGAGACAAGGGTTCTAAAGCAGTGCAACACTGAGGTTATCACTTTCCTCATTCTGCTTTGTTACATAATTTCATACAGTGTCTAACCCTGGTCCAAGCAACACGCTGCTCGCTCTGGCTGGAATCCGCAGGAGTCATATTCCTCACCTTCTTTTCTCCCCCGCCCTAATTGTACTTTCTCTTGGATTCAGACGAAAGGAGAGCCGGTTTGATTCCATCCGTCTGTCAGTTACTGACTCATTCATTCCACATGTGCCAGGCTGACGGGACTCATGAGCCATCTGAACACATCCTTCCATCCAGTATCAATGGGCTCTTTGATTCTAAGACACAGAAACGGACTCGGACTAACTGAAGCAAATTTTTAAAAAGAAGAAGCAGCATTTGGAGAGGGAGAAATGCGTAAAATTTGAACTGAAGACTTGGCTCCCTGACAGGCAAGTTCCAGAGATCGTGTGTGCAGGATCCCCTGGGTGGTGTCTTGAGGGTCACACACTCCCAGGTAGAATCAAGACTCGACCCTCAGATAACGCGGAGATGCCCTTTAACTTCAGAACAGCCTGTAGGGCTTGAAAGCACAGACTGCTGGGCTCTACATCCCAAGTGCGTGATTCTGAGGTCAGCCTCCTGGAGTCTGTATTTCTAACAGGTTCCTAAGAAAGGCTGGTGCTGCTGGTCCAAAGTCTAGGCTGTGAGAGCCCCTTCCCCCAGTCCCAGCTCTGGGGGAGCTAGCCTGAGTCCTGTGCTACTCTAAGACAGGGAGCCCAGGGCTCCTTGAGAAAACATGGCTATCCTTAACAGGATTTCCAAAATAAAGCCAGGATACTGAAAGGGGGGATGGCTGTTAGCTAGGCAGGAGAAAACACAGTCGCGCATTATTCAGATACTTGGAGACGACTCAGGCTTTGCTGTTAAATATCTACCAGTTACCCCTGCGGCCCTGTGTGAAGCTGGTGACCCTCCCTGCAATCCTGAAGGAGGGCAATGTCTCCCCTTAATAGACAGGGAACAGGTTTATTGCAAGCCTGGTATCAGACAGGGCCAATGTTTATACTGGAAATACAGTAGCAAAAAAGAGAAACACAAAGTCTCATGGAGCATTAGTAGGTAATCAAAGTGAAACTCAGGTCAAGAGACAAGGGTTCTAAAGCAGTGCAACACTGAGGTTATCACTTTCCTCATTCTGCTTTGTTCTTGTTGGTTAGTCACTAAGTCCTGTCCGACTCTGCGACCCCATGAACTACAGCACGCCAGGCTTCCCTGTCCTTCACTACCTCCCAGAGTTTGCTCAAACTCATGGTCACTCAGTCCGTGACACCATCTCATGTCCATCTCTGTCATCGCCTTCTCCTCCTGCCCTCAGTCTTTCCCAGCATCAGGGTCTTTTCTAATGAGTTGGCTGGCTCTTCACATCAGAAGGGCCTAGGATGGCGTTTGGTTTCTTAGCAGCGACATCCTACCACTGACTTATTACCACTAATTTAAAAAATTAAGTGAACGTTTACAGTGCATCCAGCCTGTTAGGCACCAACATCGTCTCATTTCATCTTTCCTAAAAACAACAACATCAGCCTGCACAGTCTTCTGAGCATGTACTATGTCCAGGCACTATCCTAGCATGCATTAACTCATCTAACCCTCACAACGACCTCAGGAGATGGGTACTATTCCTATCCTCATTCTGCAGATAAAGAAACTACAGTGGAAAAAGATGTGGTAACTTGATAACTCCTCACAGTGGCAGAACCCAGGAGGCTAAGAACCCGGGAGGGCTGCCTGCCGTAACTGCCTAAGCACCGCCTACCCTTCTGTAGAGGAAGTCTAGGCTCCCCCTCAGAAGCCCTCCAGCCTTCCCTGCACCAAGAAGCCCACTCCGTGGGTCCTGCTTCCTGGCCCCAGGTGGGTAAAGCAAAAGCTCAGCTCCCTGCTGCCACTGTGAGATGCCACCACAAGATGTCACTATTGAAAGTCAGTCTTACACGGTCGGCTCAGGTGGAGTGCTGGTGGCATGCTCCTTCTGGCTCAGGCTCCTGTCTGAGCGACAGTGGGGTCCCCTGGTGGACCTCTGAGACTTCAGTTCTTCTCCAGTTCTCGTCCACGTGCTTACTTAGCATTCACCAGATCACTAGGGGTGGCAGGCTCTGAATCCAACGTGGCTTCCAGACTTCCCTTTCCTTTCTGTGAGTGAAGTGAAAGTCGCTCCGTGTCTGACCTTTACACCCATCGGTGAGCCATGGAATTCTCCAAGGCAAGAATACTGGAATGGGCAAGCCTTTCCCTTCTCGAGGGAATCTTCCCAACCCAGGGGTCAAACCCAGGTCTCCCGCATTGCAGGTGGTTTCTTACCGTCTGAGCCACCATGGAAGCCTTTCCTTTCTGGCCGGTCTCTTTCTGGGGTCCTCCCTACCAGAATGCAGTGGGCAGGGCCATGTCATTCAACCTCACCACACGCCCCTAACCTCAAGTTTTAGGGAGTCACTGGTCTTAAGGTCTAAATACTTTTACTCACAGGTGTCTCCTCTCCCTCCTCCCATCGAGGGGCAACTTGTACAATTTGGTTCACTCCCTCTGAGACTGACTACTAAAGGGAGATGCAGCATTTTTTAAACATACTCACACACACACACATACACATACACTCACACACACACACACACACACACACTCACTCACTCACTGACTCACTCAAAAACAAAGCAAACAGCATGTCCTGTGATACCCTTCTCCCAGGGTAATGCGCGTCAGCTCCTCTCACCTGTATACAGCTGTCGGGGGGTCCAATGACTGCCGTCTCAGCAAAAGGCTACCCCAGACCACACGCTCTGTGCACTGACAGGCAGCAGTGCCAGAGTCTTTCTCTGTCTAAAGAGGCGACTACCTACCCTACAGCTGTCGGGAACCCTCTCCTATACCAAATAAAAGCTTCCCACAGATGTTCGGACAAGCCAAGGGCCCACCAAAATGTCATGGAGTGTGTGAAAAGTTTCCTTGTGGACTGATTTCAGAAGGCTGATAAATGTAGTTTTCCAGTCTGGGCAGAGCAAATATGAGGCTGAAATCTTACAGACACAGACCACTTCATCAAGCAGCGAGAGGCCCAACACCAGTCCTCGGCAAAAGCAGAGGGATCTCACCGAAAATCAAGTGTCCTCAAGTATGACTATGATGAGTATAGCAGTCTAGCAAATAAAAAACACAAGATATCCAGTTAAACTTGAATTTCAGATAAACCACCAATCATTTTTAGGATAAGCATATCACCTGCCATGTTTGGGACAGACTTCCTCTAAAAACTGATTGGTTATTTGTCTGAAATTCAAATTTAACTGAGCACCTTGTATTTTATCCCTCAACCCTAGTTTTGAAGTGTAACCATGATCAGAAGGAACTCCAAGTCCTAAGAAAGCACAGGTCAGAGGTACTTAACAGGTCAACAGTTAAAATTCACTTGGCTACTAAACACTGACCAAACTTTTAAAAATTTTAAAACAGGGATCCTCTAAGCCTGGCTACACACTGGAATTCTTTCTGGGGTCCTCCCTACCAGAATGCAGTGGGCAGGGCCATGTCATTCAACCTCACCACACGCCCCTAACCTCAAGTTTTAGGGAGTCACTGGTCTTAAGGTCTAAATACTTTTACTCACAGGTGTCTCCTCTCCCTCCTCCCATCGAGGGGCAACTTGTACAATTTGGTTCACTCCCTCTGAGACTGACTACTAAAGGGAGATGCAGCATTTTTTAAACATACTCACACACACACACATACACATACACTCACACACACACACACACACACACACTCACTCACTCACTGACTCACTCAAAAACAAAGCAAACAGCATGTCCTGTGATACCCTTCTCCCAGGGTAATGCGCGTCAGCTCCTCTCACCTGTATACAGCTGTCGGGGGGTCCAATGACTGCCGTCTCAGCAAAAGGCTACCCCAGACCACACGCTCTGTGCACTGACAGGCAGCAGTGCCAGAGTCTTTCTCTGTCTAAAGAGGCGACTACCTACCCTACAGCTGTCGGGAACCCTCTCCTATACCAAATAAAAGCTTCCCACAGATGTTCGGACAAGCCAAGGGCCCACCAAAATGTCATGGAGTGTGTGAAAAGTTTCCTTGTGGACTGATTTCAGAAGGCTGATAAATGTAGTTTTCCAGTCTGGGCAGAGCAAATATGAGGCTGAAATCTTACAGACACAGACCACTTCATCAAGCAGCGAGAGGCCCAACACCAGTCCTCGGCAAAAGCAGAGGGATCTCACCGAAAATCAAGTGTCCTCAAGTATGACTATGATGAGTATAGCAGTCTAGCAAATAAAAAACACAAGATATCCAGTTAAACTTGAATTTCAGATAAACCACCAATCATTTTTAGGATAAGCATATCACCTGCCATGTTTGGGACAGACTTCCTCTAAAAACTGATTGGTTATTTGTCTGAAATTCAAATTTAACTGAGCACCTTGTATTTTATCCCTCAACCCTAGTTTTGAAGTGTAACCATGATCAGAAGGAACTCCAAGTCCTAAGAAAGCACAGGTCAGAGGTACTTAACAGGTCAACAGTTAAAATTCACTTGGCTACTAAACACTGACCAAACTTTTAAAAATTTTAAAACAGGGATCCTCTAAGCCTGGCTACACACTGGAATTAGCTGAGAATTGTTAAAAATACAGATATATAGATACCCATGTCTGTCCCTGATGGCTCATATTAAACTGAATTCATATTAATTCACATTAAATGTTCATATTTTAAGAATTAATGGTATTTCTATGAAATAAGAAATGTTAATGTTCAAAAAGAGTTAAGGACCATTGTCCTAAAGCAAAAAGTTGTCTGTACCTGCCTACTCTGCTAAAGCGGCTTCCCTGGCGTCTTAGGCGGTAAAGAATCTGCCTGCAGTGTGAGGCCTGGGTTCAGTCCCCTGGAGAAGGGAAGATGACCCATGGCATTAGAATTGCCTGGATCACAAAGAGTCAGACACAGCTGAGGGACTTTCACTTTCACTCAGTTGAAGACTTTTCTGAAGTGGTGAGGAAATCAGACTGATTTTTTTTTTTTTTTTAATTTTTGACCTCTTTTGTTGGTTTTTTTATTTATTTATTTTCAACCATCTTTATTCTTCGGCCTGTGTGGGCCTCCCGTTGCAGTGGCCTCCCTCGGTGCAGAGCACCAGCTCTGGGCTAATGTGCTCCAGAGCACTGGCTAGTAATCGGACACACCAGTCTAGCCACTCCATGGCATGTGGGATCTTCCCAGGCCAGGGATCGAACCAGTGCCCCTTGCACTGCAAGGCGAACTCTTAACCCACTGGACCACCAGGGAAGCCCAGACTGATATATTTTATTGGCAATTATTAGGCTTCCTTAAACTCATAACTCACAGTGAGTTCACACTAATAGCTATGTATTTACTGAGGAAAAGTTAGCAAAAAGAGATCAGCTTGCCCAGTTTCCGATGCTATAAAAGGAACATCTCTAATCGTATTCTTTGTCCTTGGTACTTCCACTTTAGGGTAAGCATATCACCTGCCATGTTTGGGACAGACTTCCTCTAAAAACTGATTGGTTATTTGTCTGAAATTCAAATTTAACTGAGCACCTTGTATTTTATCCCTCAACCCTAGTTTTGAAGTGTAACCATGATCAGAAGGAACTCCAAGTCCTAAGAAAGCACAGGTCAGAGGTACTTAACAGGTCAACAGTTAAAATTCACTTGGCTACTAAACACTGACCAAACTTTTAAAAATTTTAAAACAGGGATCCTCTAAGCCTGGCTACACACTGGAATTAGCTGAGAATTGTTAAAAATACAGATATATAGATACCCATGTCTGTCCCTGATGGCTCATATTAAACTGAATTCATATTAATTCACATTAAATGTTCATATTTTAAGAATTAATGGTATTTCTATGAAATAAGAAATGTTAATGTTCAAAAAGAGTTAAGGACCATTGTCCTAAAGCAAAAAGTTGTCTGTACCTGCCTACTCTGCTAAAGCGGCTTCCCTGGCGTCTTAGGCGGTAAAGAATCTGCCTGCAGTGTGAGGCCTGGGTTCAGTCCCCTGGAGAAGGGAAGATGACCCATGGCATTAGAATTGCCTGGATCACAAAGAGTCAGACACAGCTGAGGGACTTTCACTTTCACTCAGTTGAAGACTTTTCTGAAGTGGTGAGGAAATCAGACTGATTTTTTTTTTTTAATTTTTGACCTCTTTTGTTGGTTTTTTTATTTATTTATTTTCAACCATCTTTATTCTTCGGCCTGTGTGGGCCTCCCGTTGCAGTGGCCTCCCTCGGTGCAGAGCACCAGCTCTGGGCTAATGTGCTCCAGAGCACTGGCTAGTAATCGGACACACCAGTCTAGCCACTCCATGGCATGTGGGATCTTCCCAGGCCAGGGATCGAACCAGTGCCCCTTGCACTGCAAGGCGAACTCTTAACCCACTGGACCACCAGGGAAGCCCAGACTGATATATTTTATTGGCAATTATTAGGCTTCCTTAAACTCATAACTCACAGTGAGTTCACACTAATAGCTATGTATTTACTGAGGAAAAGTTAGCAAAAAGAGATCAGCTTGCCCAGTTTCCGATGCTATAAAAGGAACATCTCTAATCGTATTCTTTGTCCTTGGTACTTCCACTTTAGGGTACAAATCCTAGAAAAATATTCAGAATTCCAGACAAATAATTAGATGTGAAACATATTAATAAAATCATGAGGAAAATTTAGGCTTCTGCAAAAATCATTTTCATTTAGCCTGAGAACTTTTCTCATGATTTCTTATAATAACAATCTGCTAGAGCCAACTTCCCTCAGCTTTTTTCTGTGGGCAAATATCTGGGTTTTTTTTTTTTTTTTTAGTTTTAAAATATATATTTTGAACGATTTTTTTCTTTCAGCAATTTAAAGAAGCTATTCCAATGTCTCCTGGATTCTACTGTCTTTGAACAGATGTCAGAAAACATTCTCATTATTGCATCCTTAAAGGGTTGCATCCTTTTTCTCTAACTTCTCTGACTCAAGATATCCCCTTTAATTTTGGTTTTCAGCAATTTGACTATGATTAGTCTGGGTATAGTGCTCCTTATATTTATTTTTAGGGGGTTTCCTCAGTTTCTAAGATCTATGAATGAATATATTAGTATTTCTCATCAATTTTTGAAAATTCTCAAGCACAATCCCTGCAGATATTTCCTCTGACCTATTGTCTCTCTCTTCTTTTTTTAAAAAAAATTTTATTTATGTATTTGTTTTTGGCTGTGCTGGGTCTTGGTTGCTCCACGGGCTTGCTCTAGATGTGGTGAGCAGGGGTTGCTCTTTAGTGCAGTGTATGAGCTTCTCGCTGCAGTGGCTTCTCTAGGTGTGGTCCATGGGCTTCTCACAGCAGTGGCTTCTCCAGTTGTAGGGCCCAGGCTCTAAGGAGCTCGGGCTTCAGTAGCTGTGTCACACGGACTCAGTAGTTGTGGTTCACAGGCTCTAGAGCACAGGCTCAGAAGCTGTGGCCCATGGGTTTACTGGCACATAGGATCTTCCCAGACCAGCGATGGAACCTTGTCTCCTGCATTGGCAGGTGGATTCTTTACCAATGAACCACAAGGAAAGCTCTTCTCTTCTCTCTTCCAGGGATTCTAGATATGTATATATTCTAGTGTTTCACATTGTCTTACTGATCTCTGAAACTCTGCTGTAACTTTTAGATTTTTAGATTCAATTTAATTGTTCTCTTCTTATCCATTAGTTTGTATAGATTTTATTAACCTATCCTCAAGTTGCTGGTCTTCTCTTCAGCCATATCTATTCTGCTGGTAGGTTCTTCAAATAAAATGTTCATTCCAGTTAGAACTTCCATTGTATTCCTTTTTAGTGTTTCACCTACTCTGTGGAAAAGATTCCCATCTTTTAATTCATTTTTGCCCAGTTTTTCCAGTAAACACTTTAACAGCTACAATGCTTAAGGATTTTTGTTTGCTGACTCTAGCATCTGGGCCGTTCTGGGGTCTGTTGCTATCGGCTCTTTTTTCCTCTTAATCATAGGTCACCTCTTCCTGCTTCTTCACGTTGTCCACCTTTGACTGTGTGCCCACTGGTAAAGAACTGGTGAGTAGGGGCTTCCCTGGTGGTCCAGTGCGTAAGGACACCACCTTGCAGTGAAAGGGGCGCCGGTTCGATCCCTGGCCTGGGAAGATGCCACATGCCGCTGAGTGGTTGGACCGATGTGTCCAATTACCGAGCCGGAGCTCTGGAGCGCATGCGCCCAGAGCCGGCGCTCTGTGACGACAGAGGCCTCCGCGATGGGAGGCCCATACAGGCCAAAGAATAAAGATGGATGAAAATGGACAAATGAAAGACCAACAGAAGTGGCCCAACTGCTCCCCCCCCCCCCCCCCCCCCCCCCCCCCAAAAAAAAAAAATAAATAAATAAATCTTAAAAAAAAAAAAGAACTGGTGGGCGCACGTGCCTCGAGGGTTCTCTCTGGGTCCTTCTCCCGGTCCCTGCTTCTGTGAAGTACTTAGTGGAGACAAGAAGGAAGCAATAGGTGAGTGCTTCAGGGAATTCTCTGTCCCCCTCATTCCTGTCCTTCACTTCCACCTGGCTTAAGCCACACAGTTAGTAAAACCCTACAGATAAGAAGTGGCAGATTGATGCCATTTAGTGTTTCAGTTTGTGGGTGGGGAGAGTTTTTAAAACATCATGCCAGCTCATAGAAATGTCAGCCTGTTCAGCTAGTTTCTCAATGCGTCTTCAAAACCTCCCTGTCTCTGGTGCGTCGGCCGCTCCGTCCACTGTACCCCTTTGATGAAAGCAGCCTCATGCCTCCCTCTCCAAGCAAAGGCTCTTTCCACTCTGGAATTCAGCTCATTTTAAATTCTGGTAGATTTTAACTTTTTTTTCCCAGCCATATCTATTCTGCTGGTAGGTTCTTCAAATAAAATGTTCATTCCAGTTAGAACTTCCATTGTATTCCTTTTTAGTGTTTCACCTACTCTGTGGAAAAGATTCCCATCTTTTAATTCATTTTTGCCCAGTTTTTCCAGTAAACACTTTAACAGCTACAATGCTTAAGGATTTTTGTTTGCTGACTCTAGCATCTGGGCCGTTCTGGGGTCTGTTGCTATCGGCTCTTTTTTCCTCTTAATCATAGGTCACCTCTTCCTGCTTCTTCACGTTGTCCACCTTTGACTGTGTGCCCACTGGTAAAGAACTGGTGAGTAGGGGCTTCCCTGGTGGTCCAGTGCGTAAGGACACCACCTTGCAGTGAAAGGGGCGCCGGTTCGATCCCTGGCCTGGGAAGATGCCACATGCCGCTGAGTGGTTGGACCGATGTGTCCAATTACCGAGCCGGAGCTCTGGAGCGCATGCGCCCAGAGCCGGCGCTCTGTGACGACAGAGGCCTCCGCGATGGGAGGCCCACACGGGCCAAAGAACAAAGATGGCTGAAAATGGACAAATGAAAGACCAACAGAAGTGGCCCAACTGCTCCCCTCCCTCCCCACCCCACCCCCACCAAAATAAATAAATAAATAAATAAATCTTAAAAAAAAAAAAGAACTGGTGGGCGCACGTGCCTCGAGGGTTCTCTCTGGGTCCTTCTCCCGGTCCCTGCTTCTGTGAAGTACTTAGTGGAGACAAGAAGGAAGCAATAGGTGAGTGCTTCAGGGAATTCTCTGTCCCCCTCATTCCTGTCCTTCACTTCCACCTGGCTTAAGCCACACAGTTAGTAAAACCCTACAGATAAGAAGTGGCAGATTGATGCCATTTAGTGTTTCAGTTTGTGGGTGGGGAGAGTTTTTAAAACATCATGCCAGCTCATAGAAATGTCAGCCTGTTCAGCTAGTTTCTCAATGCGTCTTCAAAACCTCCCTGTCTCTGGTGCGTCGGCCGCTCCGTCCACTGTACCCCTTTGATGAAAGCAGCCTCATGCCTCCCTCTCCAAGCAAAGGCTCTTTCCACTCTGGAATTCAGCTCATTTTAAATTCTGGTAGATTTTTAGCAACCACGACTTACTTGCATTATTACATGGAGAGTAATGATCTCTTGCAAATTGCTATATCCTGTAAATGAAAGTCCAAGTGTTTTTCAGTAAGACTTACAACATTGAAAACGGAGAGAAAAAGGTTGAGAAGGAAAGCCTCTGACATCTATAGACCATCAGTTCAGTTCAGTTGCTCGGTCGTGTCTGACTCTTTGCAACCCCACGAACTGCAGCACGCCAGGCTGCCCTGTCCTTCCCCATCCCCCGGAGCTGACGCAAACTCCTGCCCATTGACTCGGTGAGGCCATCCAACCGACTCGTCCTCTGTCATCCCCTTCTCCTTTTGCCTTCTATAAAATTATCCATTAACTGTTAAATGGACCCAGGGAGAACACCCCCAGGACCCATGGCTAGGTTTGTACCTAAGAAAGGCTAATGCATCAGACGCCCACTGCCACAGGAAAAAAAAAAAAAAATCTGTCTTTAAAAGGCCACCTGTTTTAAAATGGAATTCAGGGGAAATGGAGTAAAAACTAATTTGTTCTTATTTCACCAAATAGGATTTCTGATATCATTTTAAATGCCCTTTATCCTCATTTCAATATATTTCCACTTCTTAATCCTGCTGAATTGGAACCAAATCCAGAGACTATTTCTCTAACAAACCTGCTGAGTATGGAGAAACAGTTTAACTTAATGCACGCCAACAACAACAACAAAAAAACCCTGGGTACAACTAGAATGTATGCTATTTCACATGAAGAAAAATAAGAGAGAAAAAGGAGGCTGATGTGGGAGGTTCTTGGTAGCAATAACTTTTCTGAAGCAGGAGAGAGAATACAAAATCTGAAATATAATCTCCTCTCCCCAAAACACTCAGTCAGCTGCTCTAGGTCTTTTCATATAGGATACAGTTGGTAGATTCAATAAGAAATTACCTAAAAATCCATACTTAATTGGTTTCAAGTAGTCCCGAACTTTAGGATCATAAAGCCCTTTTTAAACATCTGATAGAGGCACGGTGGTGGGGGCTACAGCTGATGGGCTTTGAGATTCCCCAGTGCCCCCTCCCAGGAAAAGATATACTCAGAACTGTAAAAGAGAAAAAATGCAGACGAGGCAAAGCAGTAGTTAGAAGGTCTAAAAGCTCTCATCTAAGCTCCTACAGTAAGAAAGCAAAGAGCACCTTACACCCAAAATAAAGAGAAGACAGTAGAATATGAAGTCAAGAAGAATGAAATAAAAAATCCACAATAGCAATTAACCAATTAAACCAAAAACTGTCTCTTAAAAATGTTGATATTAAAATATTAAATATTAAAAATATTGATAAACTTCTAGACTTAGCAAGACAAAACACAAATTACCAAAATTAGATGTTAAAAGATCACAACTAAAACATTAACACAATGAAAAGGAATAATAAAAACAAATTTATGTCCCCAAATTCATCAGCAGAATGAATTCACCATAACCGACTCCCCACGCCCGTTAATGGAGAACACCCCCAGGACCCATGGCTAAGTTTGGACCTAAGAAAGACCAATGCCTCAGCCGACCACCGCCACAGGAAAAAAAAAAAAAAAATCTGTCTTTAAAAGGCCACCTGTTTTAAAATGGAATTCAGGGGAAATGGAGTAAAAACTAATTTGTTCTTATTTCACCAAATAGGATTTCTGATATCATTTTAAATGCCCTTTATCCTCATTTCAATATATTTCCACTTCTTAATCCTGCTGAATTGGAACCAAATCCAGAGACTATTTCTCTAACAAACCTGCTGAGTATGGAGAAACAGTTTAACTTAATGCACGCCAACAACAACAACAAAAAAACCCTGGGTACAACTAGAATGTATGCTATTTCACATGAAGAAAAATAAGAGAGAAAAAGGAGGCTGATGTGGGAGGTTCTTGGTAGCAATAACTTTTCTGAAGCAGGAGAGAGAATACAAAATCTGAAATATAATCTCCTCTCCCCAAAACACTCAGTCAGCTGCTCTAGGTCTTTTCATATAGGATACAGTTGGTAGATTCAATAAGAAATTACCTAAAATCCATACTTAATTGGTTTCAAGTAGTCCCGAACTTTAGGATCATAAAGCCCTTTTTAAACATCTGATAGAGGCACGGTGGTGGGGGCTACAGCTGATGGGCTTTGAGATTCCCCAGTGCCCCCTCCCAGGAAAAGATATACTCAGAACTGTAAAAGAGAAAAAATGCAGACGAGGCAAAGCAGTAGTTAGAAGGTCTAAAAGCTCTCATCTAAGCTCCTACAGTAAGAAAGCAAAGAGCACCTTACACCCAAAATAAAGAGAAGACAGTAGAATATGAAGTCAAGAAGAATGAAATAAAAAATCCACAATAGCAATTAACCAATTAAACCAAAAACTGTCTCTTAAAAATGTTGATATTAAAATATTAAATATTAAAAATATTGATAAACTTCTAGACTTAGCAAGACAAAACACAAATTACCAAAATTAGATGTTAAAAGATCACAACTAAAACATTAACACAATGAAAAGGAATAATAAAAACAAATTTATGTCCCCAAATTCATCAGCAGAATGAAATTACCTATTCTTTAAAAGCAGCAAACTATAAAAACTGACATAAGACAGATGACCTAAATAATACTGCCGCTGCTCTGCGTCAGCTGAGTCGTGTCTGACTCTGTGTGATCCCAGGGACTGCAGTCCACCAGGCTCCTCCGTCCCTGGAATCCTCTGGACAAGAATACTGGAGCGGCTTGCCCAGCCCTCCTCCAGCGGCATCTTCCCGACCCTGGGATGGAACCCGGGCCTCCTGCACGGGAGGCAGATCCCTCACCACTGAGCCGGCAGGGAAGCCCCATCTATAAATAGTTGAGACCCCATGGACTGTAACTTGCCAGGCTTCTCCATCCATGAAATTTTCCAGGCAAGAACACTAGAGTGGGGGCTTCCCTGGTGGTCCAGTGCGTAAGGACACCGCCTTGCAGTGAAAGGGGCGCCGGTTCGATCCCTGGCCTGGGAAGATCCCACGTGCCGCGGAATGGCTGGACCCATGTGTCCAATTACCAAGCCGGAGCTCTGGAGCGCATGCGCCCAGAGCCGGCGCTCTGCAACGACAGACGCCACCATGATGGGAGGCCCGCAGGAGCCAAAGAACAAAGGTGGATGAAAATGGACAAATGAAAGACCAATAGAAGTGGCTCGCCTGCTCCCCTCCCTCCCCACCCCACCCCCACCAAAATAAATAAATAAATAAATCTTAAAAAAAAAATAAAAAAAGAACACTGGAGTGGGTTGCCATTTCATTCTTCACCAAATAATACTATGTTTGTGAAAAAAACTGAATTCACTAAAAGAAAGCATAGCCCAGATGGTGTCACTGGTGAATCTACCACCTTTAAGGAGGAAATACCACCAACCTTACACCAACACTGTCATCAGAGCAGTGAAGGCCACATAAAAAGTCAAAAGAATTGAAAAAAAAACTTAAAAATCCACAATAGCAATTAACCAATTAAACCAAAACTGTCTCTTAAAAATGTTGATATTAAAATATTAAATATTAAAAATATTGATAAACTTCTAGACTTAGCAAGACAAAACACAAATTACCAAAATTAGATGTTAAAAGATCACAACTAAAACATTAACACAATGAAAAGGAATAATAAAAACAAATTTATGTCCCCAAATTCATCAGCAGAATGAAATTACCTATTCTTTAAAAGCAGCAAACTATAAAAACTGACATAAGACAGATGACCTAAATAATACTGCCGCTGCTCTGCGTCAGCTGAGTCGTGTCTGACTCTGTGTGATCCCAGGGACTGCAGTCCACCAGGCTCCTCCGTCCCTGGAATCCTCTGGACAAGAATACTGGAGCGGCTTGCCCAGCCCTCCTCCAGCGGCATCTTCCCGACCCTGGGATGGAACCCGGGCCTCCTGCACGGGAGGCAGATCCCTCACCACTGAGCCGGCAGGGAAGCCCCATCTATAAATAGTTGAGACCCCATGGACTGTAACTTGCCAGGCTTCTCCATCCATGAAATTTTCCAGGCAAGAACACTAGAGTGGGGGCTTCCCTGGTGGTCCAGTGGGAAAGGACACCGCCTTGCAGTGAAAGGGGCGCCGGTTCGATCCCTGGCCTGGGAAGATCCCACGTGCCGCGGAATGGCTGGACCCATGTGTCCAATTACCAAGCCGGAGCTCTGGAGCGCATGCGCCCAGAGCCGGCGCTCTGCAACGACAGACGCCACCATGATGGGAGGCCCGCAGGAGCCAAAGAACAAAGGTGGATGAAAATGGACAAATGAAAGACCAATAGAAGTGGCTCGCCTGCTCCCCTCCCTCCCCACCCCACCCCCACCCAAAAATAAATAAATAAATAAATCTTTAAAAAAAAAAAGAAAAAAAGAACACTGGAGTGGGTTGCCATTTCATTCTTCACCAAATAATACTATGTTTGTGAAAAAAACTGAATTCACTAAAAAAAAGAAAGCCATAGCCCAGATGGTGTCACTGGTGAATCTACCACCTTTAAGGAGGAAATACCACAAACCTTACACCAACACTGTCATCAGAGCAGTGAAGGCCACACTCCCCCATCACTTCATCAGGACAGCATTATCCTGACAGGAAATCTCTCATGACCACACATCCTTAAAAAACATTAGCAGATTGAAATCCAGCAAATAGAACAGGGTACTACATGTGGCTTAGTGAGGGTTATCCCAGGAATGCCGAGCTAGCTTAACATTTGAAAAATAATCACCGTAACTCGTGATCTTAACAAAATAAAAAGAGAAAAGTCATAATCACCACAGGAGACATAAAAAATTTACTGTTTACAATTAAAAAAACAATCTTAGCAAAATATTGGAATAAAAGGTATCCAGTAAAAAAAAAAAAAGAAACAATTATAGCTTCTGCATGTGAACAGAAAAAATAAGCTGAGGGAGAAGAGTTGCTTATAAAATACAGGATATTGAAAAAGAATGGTCAGTCTAGTCTCACAGTAAACAAACAAACAAACAAACAAATGCCATGATGACAAGCCACTTATCTAAATGCTCAAGTGAAGAGACAAAATCTGTAGATAAAAAAAAGTCCTTGTAAGGATCCTAAGAATCGCCTCTTAGAAGCAAGGAACAATAATCAAGTGGCAATCAATTACACGATACATACTCTTGACCTACTAGATTGACCCCCAGATTGAAAATGGGCAGATACGTGAACAAATTGGCAGGAATGCTACACAGCCTGAAGCCTGGATAAGCCACTCCAGCTGCCCCTCCTCTGACTGAACTCCAGAGAAACTGATGAGCTGCTGTAGAGCCAGACTACACAGAAGGTGAAAGCAAAAGGACCGTGTCTGTAAGAAAAGAGGAAGCCTCACGAGAAAGGGACCCAACGACAGACGCCACCATGATGGGAGGCCCGCAGGAGCCAAAGAACAAAGGTGGATGAAAATGGACAAATGAAAGACCAATAGAAGTGGCTCGCCTGCCCTCCCTCCCCACCCCACCCCCACCAAAATAAATAAATAAATAAATCTTAAAAAAAAAATAAAAAAAGAACACTGGAGTGGGTTGCCATTTCATTCTTCACCAAATAATACTATGTTTGTGAAAAAAACTGAATTCACTAAAAAAAAGAAAGCCATAGCCCAGATGGTGTCACTGGTGAATCTACCACCTTTAAGGAGGAAATACCACAAACCTTACACCAACACTGTCATCAGAGCAGTGAAGGCCACACTCCCCCATCACTTCATCAGGACAGCATTATCCTGACAGGAAATCTCTCATGACCACACATCCTTAAAAAACATTAGCAGATTGAAATCCAGCAAATAGAACAGGGTACTACATGTGGCTTAGTGAGGGTTATCCCAGGAATGCCGAGCTAGCTTAACATTTGAAAAATAATCACCGTAACTCGTGATCTTAACAAAATAAAAAGAGAAAAGTCATAATCACCACAGGAGACATAAAAAATTTACTGTTTACAATTAAAAAAACAATCTTAGCAAAATATTGGAATAAAAGGTATCCAGTAAAAAAAAAAAAAGAAACAATTATAGCTTCTGCATGTGAACAGAAAAAATAAGCTGAGGGAGAAGAGTTGCTTATAAAATACAGGATATTGAAAAAGAATGGTCAGTCTAGTCTCACAGTAAACAAACAAACAAACAAACAAATGCCATGATGACAAGCCACTTATCTAAATGCTCAAGTGAAGAGACAAAATCTGTAGATAAAAAAAAGTCCTTGTAAGGATCCTAAGAATCGCCTCTTAGAAGCAAGGAACAATAATCAAGTGGCAATCAATTACACGATACATACTCTTGACCTACTAGATTGACCCCCAGATTGAAAATGGGCAGATACGTGAACAAATTGGCAGGAATGCTACACAGCCTGAAGCCTGGATAAGCCACTCCAGCTGCCCCTCCTCTGACTGAACTCCAGAGAAACTGATGAGCTGCTGTAGAGCCAGACTACACAGAAGGTGAAAGCAAAAGGACCGTGTCTGTAAGAAAAGAGGAAGCCTCACGAGAAAGGGCTAAGAAACCGAACAAGAAAGTGATGGAGGAAGCAAGAGCCTGGACCCAGCAGCAGTTGGCCAGACAGGCTCAGCGGGGCCCAGAGCCAGAAGTGCCTCAGGTTTAGTCCAAGCATCAGGAGAAGCCCTTGATGGAGGCCCAGCCCAAAACCACAGCAGCAAGAGCACCGCAAACCACGCACAGCACTACTTAAAAACAAACTGAACAGAGCCAATACACAAGACCTGTAAACCAATACAACTGCAAGACATTGCCCAGAGAAAGCAAAGAAGACTTACATAGAGAGATATGCCATGTGCATGGGTTGGAAGACTCTGTATTGTAAAGATGTCAGTCTGCTCGAAATTCACCTACAGATTCAACATCATCCCATTCCAATCCAAGCAGACTGTTTTGGTAAAATTCACAATGCTTATTTTAAGAGCTACAAAAGGACGCAAATAATACAGAATGGTCAGACAAACAATTTAAGAGAAGAACAAAGGAGCAGGACTTACACTACCTAATTTCAAGACTTCCTCTCAGGTTACAGTGGTCGAGACGACGTGGCAGGCCAGTGACTTCCACGTGCACAAGCTCACTGCTCTACTTTACCGGCTGAGAAATGAGTTCCTTGGTCAGAAGTGATCCAAAGCAGAACATCTTGGTGAACACCTTCTTCTGTCAATGCATGGATTCTAGTTTGGGAAACAATAATGCAGGCAGAAAAGACTGATCTATGTCACAAGGAAGTTTCTGTGTCAGTGAGATTAAAACACCGTCCCTTACATGTTGGAGGTGGCTCTCTGATTCTCCCGAAGAATGGCGCTCTGGTGGGGGCCCAGTGCTGGCCTGTGCTCTTGGCAGGCTGGCCAGTCAGCACTGACTGCAGACAGAGAGGCTTCAGGAGGTGGACAGTCCATGTTGTCGAGTCTGTGCACAGTCTCCATCACTGCTGCTGTGGCCACTTTGATCCTGAGGTCTTTGTAAGGACAGAGGCTAAGGACAGAGGCTGCTGGGGAAAGAAGCCAACCTCCAGAGAAGAGGTGATTTTATCCACTTGTGTGTCAAAATATTTCCCTGCTGTTAATTACTCCCAGGTGATGATTGGGACCCAGATCTTCACCTTCTGCAGTCATTCAAAGAGATCTATTCACACACCTCTTCCCAAGAACCTTCCCACTTGGAAGTGTCCTTTCCAAGTCATGATCAGCCCACCAAACCATTAGCCACTGCCCACGAATCAAAGTCGATCCATACCTCTGGTCATCTCCACTGTCAGGCAAGTGAACAGCCAGCGGCGCTGGGTCAAGTTGGGCCCAGTGGAAACATTTTCCTCCACTACGGTCCTTCAGGACCACACCAGAATGGCTTATTGCTCATGATCTCATGAAAAATAAACCAACTGCAGAAAGACACTGTGAGAGATTGTAAATGAAACATGCACTGATACAAGATTTTACTAAGATGATTATTATCAGTTTATTAGATATGATAATGAAGTGGTAGCATGTCCTATTTTAAAAAGTCCTTATCTGTTGGAAATAAATTCTGAAGTATTTGACAGTAAAAAAATAAGCTGTATATGGGCTTCCCCTGGTGGTCCAGTGGGTAAGGACACCACCTTGCAGTGCAAGGGGCGCCGGTTCGATCCCTGGCCTGGGAAGATCCCACGTGCCGCGGAGCGGCTGGACTGATGTGTCCAATCACCGAGCCGGAGCTCTGGAGCGCATGCTCCTGGAGCCGGTGCTCGGAAACAGAAGCCACCGCGATGGGAGGCCCACGGGAGCCAAAGAACAAAGACAGATGAAAATGGAGAAGCGAAAGACCAATGGAAGTGGCCCGCCCGCTCCCCTCCCTCCCCAACCTGACCCCCGCCCAAAAGTAAATAAATAAATCTTAAAAAAATAAATAAATAAAATAAGATGTATAGAGGTTGTTATATAAAATATTTCATGGGAAAAGCTCAGTGGAGGAACAATCATTATTGAAGCCAGATGTTAAGTTCATTAAATTGTTTTCTTTGCTTTCATGGGTTTAAAATGTCATATAAAAAATGCCATATAATAAAAGTCTAAAAAATATTCTAATGAAAGCTATAGACAACCTCCCCTTACAAATGTAGCTAAGTTTGTAATCTAAATGTCACCTACCCTTGCCAACCCGTGCCCTCAAAATAAGGTTAAATTTCTACTAGGACCCAATTTGGGCTTCCCTTGTATCTCAGCTGGTGCAGGGGACCTGGGTGTGATTCCTGGGTCGGGAAGATGCCCAGGAGAAGGGAAAGGTGACCCACTCCAGTATTCTTGCCTGGAGGATTCCATGCCTCATCCGTGGGCTGCAAAGGGTCAGACATGACCAAGCAACTTTCACTTATTTTTCAGCCAGGACTCAATGTATAACTCTGAGCCCACTCGCCTATGCCTGTGCCCCAGGGGCATATTCTCACCCACTCTGGAAGACCTCCATTATTCCAAGAAGTACTCAGAGAGTCCCACGTGTCAGAACACAGACGAGGCTGCAGCTGACTGCCACCCCTCAGGCTCTGCTCCTCCAGCTCTCGCCTGTCCACATCCACTGCCCAAGCAGCTGCTCAAAGAGGCTTCGTCACTGCTGCTGTCAACAAAAGCAAAGGCACAGGAAGCAGCCCCAATTAAAGGAAACTAAATGCAACAGATGTGTTCTGAGTGGAGGCCTAGATCTGGTGGCGGGGGTGGGGGTGGGGGTAGTGGCTATTAAGACATATTGAGGTGACTCTAAATACCCACATATGGATGGTAGATTAGCACATGTTATTTGACTGTTAAATTTGCAGATTTTATGATTGCATGGTGGTTATGTAAGAAAAGATCTCAGACTTAGCAAATATACACTTTATAAAGAACTTAGGGTGTGACTATAAAGCATATACGTTGAGAATTTTCCCCCTCGACCCAGCCTTTCAGCCACATAATTCTGCCCCTCTCCTCCACCTGGCCCAACAGACAACAAATGGTTTTCTCATTCATGGATACATCTACCCAGAAGTATTAATATTCCATGCCTTTGCAAGCTAACACATGTTCTAACATCTTTGCATCAAAAATGGGAGCATTCTTTGCATTCTGTTCTGCACTTGGCTCTTTCTTCATACACCCCGGACTTTATTCCATCTCAGAACATGAGCCGTCTCCTCTTTATTTTCTACAGCTGTGTAGTATTTCACTGGGAAATGTACCATTAGTTATTTAGGCAAGCTTCCATTTTATGGGCATTTGGCTCATTTCCAATCTCTTGCCGTCCTTTATTAAGATGTGCAGGATAGGGCTTCCCTGGTAGTTCAGTGGAAAAGAGTTTGCCTGCCAATGCAGGAGACATGGGTTCGATCCCTGATCCAGGAGGATCCCGCATGCCATGGAGCAACTAAGCCTGTGAGCCACAACTATGGAGCCTGTGCTCTAGAACCTCAGAGCCACAACTCTTGAACCCATGTGCTGCAACTACTGAAGCCCATGTGCCCTAGAGCCCGAGTTCCACAACAAGAAAAGTCACCACAACAAGCCTGCTCACCTCAACTAGAGAGCATAGAGAGCAGCCCCCACTTCCTGCAACTAGAGAAGAGTCTGTGGCAGCAGTGAAAACCTAGAGTAGCCATAAATAAATAAATTAATTAAATTTAAAAAAAAATAGATGTGCAGGATGGCAACCTTCAAGGGACCCAGGAAGATTTGGGAACACTAGCATATAACAAAAGTGTGATATTAATATGGTGATCCTTTTGTCAGGGATTATATTTTAAATGGTTATTAATGAATGCAATGTTTTCTTTAACTTTTTAACATCAGAAATGCTTTGTATTGGGGTATAGCCAATTAACAATTTTATGATAGGTGATCAGTGAAGAGGCTTGGCCATACATATATATGTATCCATTCTCCCCCAAACCTCCTTCCCATCCAGGCTAGTACATAACATTGAGCAGAGTTCCATGTGCTGTACGAGAGGTTTTTGTTGGTTATCCATTTCAAACATTGCAGTGTGTACATGACTTTCCCAAAGTCCCCAACCACCCCCTTCCCCCTTCAACCATAAGTTAGTTTTCTAAGTCTATGAGTCTCAAGCTAAGCACAAAATTAATATTCCATGCCTTTGCAAGCTAACACATGTTCTAACATCTTTGCATCAAAAATGGGAGCATTCTTTGCATTCTGTTCTGCACTTGGCTCTTTCTTCATACACCCCGGACTTTATTCCATCTCAGAACATGAGCCGTCTCCTCTTTATTTTCTACAGCTGTGTAGTATTTCACTGGGAAATGTACCATTAGTTATTTAGGCAAGCTTCCATTTTATGGGCATTTGGCTCATTTCCAATCTCTTGCCGTCCTTTATTAAGATGTGCAGGATAGGGCTTCCCTGGTAGTTCAGTGGAAAAGAGTTTGCCTGCCAATGCAGGAGACATGGGTTCGATCCCTGATCCAGGAGGATCCCGCATGCCATGGAGCAACTAAGCCTGTGAGCCACAACTATGGAGCCTGTGCTCTAGAACCTCAGAGCCACAACTCTTGAACCCATGTGCTGCAACTACTGAAGCCCATGTGCCCTAGAGCCCGAGTTCCACAACAAGAAAAGTCACCACAACAAGCCTGCTCACCTCAACTAGAGAGCATAGAGAGCAGCCCCCACTTCCTGCAACTAGAGAAGAGTCTGTGGCAGCAGTGAAAACCTAGAGTAGCCATAAATAAATAAATTAATTAAATTTAAAAAAAAATAGATGTGCAGGATGGCAACCTTCAAGGGACCCAGGAAGATTTGGGAACACTAGCATATAACAAAAGTGTGATATTAATATGGTGATCCTTTTGTCAGGGATTATATTTTAAATGGTTATTAATGAATGCAATGTTTTCTTTAACTTTTTAACATCAGAAATGCTTTGTATTGGGGTATAGCCAATTAACAATTTTATGATAGGTGATCAGTGAAGAGGCTTGGCCATACATATATATGTATCCATTCTCCCCCAAACCTCCTTCCCATCCAGGCTAGTACATAACATTGAGCAGAGTTCCATGTGCTGTACGAGAGGTTTTTGTTGGTTATCCATTTCAAACATTGCAGTGTGTACATGACTTTCCCAAAGTCCCCAACCACCCCCTTCCCCCTTCAACCATAAGTTAGTTTTCTAAGTCTATGAGTCTCTTCCTGTTTTGTCAATAGTCCATTTGTATAATTTCTTTTTAGAATCTACATAAAAGGGATGTCATATGATGTTTCTTCTTCTCTGACTGACTTACTTCACTTAGTATGACATTCACTAGATTCATTCATATTGCTGCAAATGGCCTTATATCATTCTTTTTAATGGCTCAGTAATACTCCATTGTGTATATATACCACATCTTCTTTATCCATTCCTCTGTCAATGGACATTTAGGTTGTTCCATGTCTTGGCTATTGTAAACAGTGCTGCAATGAACATTGGGGAGCATGTATCTCTTTGGGCCATGTTTGTCTCCGGATATATGGCCAGGAGTGGGATTGCAGGGTCATATGATAGCTCTATGCTTAGTTTTTTAAGAAACCTCTATACAGCTCTCCATAGTGTCTGTACCAAATTGCATTCTCACCAACACTGCAAGAGAGTTCCCTTCTCTCCACACTCTGTCCAGCATTTGTTGTTTGTGGATTTTTTGATGATAGCCATTTTGACCAATGTAAGGTGGTATCTCATTGTAGTTTTAATTGGCATTTCTCTAATAACCAGTGATTTTCAACATCTTTTCACGCGCCTGTTGGCCATCTGCACATCCTCTTTAAAGAAATATCTATTCAGGTCTTCTGCCTACTTTTTGAGTGGACGGTTTGTTTTGAGGCTATTGAGTGTCCTAAGCTGTTTGTAAATTTTGGAGACTACTCCCTTATCAGTCACATCATTTGAAAATAATTTCTCCAAGTCTGTGGGTTGTCTTGTTGTTTTGTTTATCATTTCCTTTGCTGTGCAAAAGCTTTTGGGTTTAAGTAAGTCCCATTTGTTTAATGAATGCAATGTTTTCTTTAACTTTTTAACATCAGAAATGCTTTGTATTGGGGTATAGCCAATTAACAATTTTATGATAGGTGATCAGTGAAGAGGCTTGGCCATACATATATATGTATCCATTCTCCCCCAAACCTCCTTCCCATCCAGGCTAGTACATAACATTGAGCAGAGTTCCATGTGCTGTACGAGAGGTTTTTGTTGGTTATCCATTTCAAACATTGCAGTGTGTACATGACTTTCCCAAAGTCCCCAACCACCCCCTTCCCCCTTCAACCATAAGTTAGTTTTCTAAGTCTATGAGTCTCTTCCTGTTTTGTCAATAGTCCATTTGTATAATTTCTTTTTAGAATCTACATAAAAGGGATGTCATATGATGTTTCTTCTTCTCTGACTGACTTACTTCACTTAGTATGACATTCACTAGATTCATTCATATTGCTGCAAATGGCCTTATATCATTCTTTTTAATGGCTCAGTAATACTCCATTGTGTATATATACCACATCTTCTTTATCCATTCCTCTGTCAATGGACATTTAGGTTGTTCCATGTCTTGGCTATTGTAAACAGTGCTGCAATGAACATTGGGGAGCATGTATCTCTTTGGGCCATGTTTGTCTCCGGATATATGGCCAGGAGTGGGATTGCAGGGTCATATGATAGCTCTATGCTTAGTTTTTTAAGAAACCTCTATACAGCTCTCCATAGTGTCTGTACCAAATTGCATTCTCACCAACACTGCAAGAGAGTTCCCTTCTCTCCACACTCTGTCCAGCATTTGTTGTTTGTGGATTTTTTGATGATAGCCATTTTGACCAATGTAAGGTGGTATCTCATTGTAGTTTTAATTTACATTTCTCTAATAACTAGCACTTTTGAACATCTTTTCATGCACCTGTTTGCCATCTGCATGTCTCTTTAGAGAAATGTCTATTCAGGTCTTCTGCCCACTTTTTGAGTGGGTTGTTTGTTTTGATGCTATTGAGTATCATAAGCTGTTTGTAAATCTTGGAGACTAATCCCTTATCAGTCACATCATTTGCAAATATTTTCTCCAAGTCTGTGGGTTGTCTTTATGTTTTATCATTTCCTTTGCTGTGCAAAAGCTTTTGGGTTTAAGTAAGTCCCATTTGTTTATTTTTTACTTTTATTTCCATTATTCTGGGAAGTGGATTTAAAAAGATTTTGTTGTGATTTATGTCAGAGAGTGTTCTGCCTATGTTTTCCTCTAAGAGGTTTATAGTTCCGGTCTAACATTTAGGCCTCTAATCCATTTTGAGTTTATGTTTGTGTATGGAGTTAAGGAATGATCTAGCTTCATTATTTTATATGTGGCTGTCCAGTTTTCCCAGTACCATTTGTTGAGGAGAATGTATTTCCCACATTGCATAGTCTTGCCACCTTTGTCATAGATTAATTGACTATAGACGCATGGGCTTATTTCTGATTTTTCTACCCTGTTTCATTGATCTATATTTCTATTTTTGTTCCAGTACCACACTGTCTTGATGACTGTACCTTTGTAGTATAGTCTGAAGTCAGGAAGACTGATTCCTCCAATTCTATTTTTCTTTTTTCAAGATTTCTTTGGCTATTTGGAGTCTTTTTTGTCTCCATATAAATTCAGAGATCGTTTTTTAGTTTTAGATCTGTGAAAAATGCTGTTGGTAACTTGATAGGGATTGTGTTTAACCTATAGATTGCCTTGGGTAGTATAGTCATTTTGACACTATTGATTCTTTCAATCCATGAACATGGTGTATCTTTCCAACTGTTTATGTCTTTTCTGATTTCTTTCATTAGCATGTCATAGTTTTGGAGTGCAGGTCTTTTGTCTCCCTAGGTAGGCTTATTCCTAGGTATTTTATTCTTTTTGATGCAATGGTAAATGAATTACTTCTTGAATTTCTCTCTGATCTTTCATTATTAGCATATATAAATGCAACAGACTTTATGTATTAATTTTGTAGCCTGCAATCTTACTAAATTCACCAATGAGTTCTAGTAGTTTTCTGGTAGCATCTTTAGGATCTTTTGTATATAGTATCATGTCATCTGCAAACAGTGAAAGTTTAATTTCTTCTTTTCCAATTTGGATTCCCTTTCTTTCTTTTTATTCTCTGATTGCTATAGCTAGGATTTCCAGAACTACATTAAATAAAAGTGATGACAATGGACATCCTTGTCTTGTTCCTGATCTTAGAGGGAATGCTTTCAGCTTTTTGCCACTGAGTATGATGCTAGCTGTAGGTTTGTCGTATATGGCCTTTATCATGGTGAGGTACATACCCTCTAGGGTCACTTTCTGGAAAGGTTTTGACCATAAATAGGTGCTGAATTTTTTCAGAAGCCTTTTCTGCATCTATTAAGATAATCATATGGTTTTTATTCTTCAATTTGTTGATATGGCATATCACATTGATTTGCAAATGTTGAAAAAACCTTGCATGGGATGAATCCCACTTGATCATGGTGTATGATCTTTACAATGCATTTTTTTTATTTTTCCATCAAATATGAATGAGAATCTTGCTGGGTAGAGTATTCTTGGTTGTAGGTTCTTCCCTTTCATCACTTGGAATACATCATGCCATTCACTTCTGGCTTGTAGAGTTTTTGTTGAGAAATCAGCTGATAACCTTATGGGTTTTTCCTTGTATATTGTTTGTCTTTTTTCCCTTATTGCTTTTACTAAATTGTCTTATTTCTTCTGGCTGCCTTCTGCTCAGGATAAGAGGTTTGTGCAAGTTTCCTGATAGGAGGGGCTGGTTGTAGGGAAAACTGGGTCTTGCTGTGTTGAGCAAGGCTGTGCTCCGTAAAAGTCTAATTCAATTATCTGCTGTTGGATGGGGCTGTGCTCCTCCCTGTTAGCTGTTTGGCCTGAGGAAGCTCAACCCTGGAGTCTATAGGCTTCCATAGTTGGGTGACTCCAAGAGGGGCCATGCTATGACACACTTCCCAGTACTGTTGCTGTCAGTGTGCCCATCCCTGCTGCAGGTCACTGCCAATTCACGCCTCCCCAGGAGACCCTCAAACACTCACCGGTAGGTCTGTCTCAGGCTCTTGTAGGGTCACTGCTCCTTTTCCCTGGGTCCTGGGGCGCAAAAGATTTTGTTTGTGCCCTCCAGGAGTCTCTCATTCCCTCAGTCTTATGGAAGCTCTGGAATCAAATCCTGCTGACCTTCAAAAGTCACATTCCCTGGGAATCCCCAGTCCTTTGGCCAAATCCCCAGGCTGGGGAGCCTGATGTTGGGGGCCTAGAATCCTCACAACAGTGTGAGCACTTCTTTGGTGATATCATTCTCCAGCTTGTGAGTTGCCCACCCGATGGGCACAGGGTTTGACTTTTATCACAATTGCTCCCCTCCTACTGTTTCAGTGTTGCTCCTCCCTGGTCTTTGGATGTGGGGCATCATAATACCCTCTAGGGTCACTTTCTGGAAAGGTTTTGACCATAAATGGGTGCTGAATTTTGCCAAAAGCCTTTTCTGCATCTATTGAGATGATCATATGGTTTTTATTCTTCAATTTGTTGATTTGGTATATCACATTGGTTAATTTGTAGATGTTGAACAAACCTTGTGTCCCTGGGATGAATCCCACTTGATCATGGTGTATGATCTTTACAATGCATTTTTTTTATTTTTCCATCAAATATGAATGAGAATCTTGCTGGGTAGAGTATTCTTGGTTGTAGGTTCTTCCCTTTCATCACTTGGAATACATCATGCCATTCACTTCTGGCTTGTAGAGTTTTTGTTGAGAAATCAGCTGATAACCTTATGGGTTTTTCCTTGTATATTGTTTGTCTTTTTTCCCTTATTGCTTTTACTAAATTGTCTTATTTCTTCTGGCTGCCTTCTGCTCAGGATAAGAGGTTTGTGCAAGTTTCCTGATAGGAGGGGCTGGTTGTAGGGAAAACTGGGTCTTGCTGTGTTGAGCAAGGCTGTGCTCCGAAAAAGTCTAATTCAATTATCTGCTGTTGGATGGGGCTGTGCTCCTCCCTGTTAGCTGTTTGGCCTGAGGAAGCTCAACCCTGGAGTCTATAGGCTTCCATAGTTGGGTGACTCCAAGAGGGGCCATGCTATGACACACTTCCCAGTACTGTTGCTGTCAGTGTGCCCATCCCTGCTGCAGGTCACTGCCAATTCACGCCTCCCCAGGAGACCCTCAAACACTCACCGGTAGGTCTGTCTCAGGCTCTTGTAGGGTCACTGCTCCTTTTCCCTGAGTCCTGGGCGCAAAGATTTTGTTTGTGCCCTCCAGGAGTCTCTCATTCCCTCAGTCTTATGGAAGCTCTGGAATCAAATCCTGCTGACCTTCAAAAGTCACATTCCCTGGGAATCCCCAGTCCTTTGGCCAAATCCCCAGGCTGGGGAGCCTGATGTTGGGGGCCTAGAATCCTCACAACAGTGTGAGCACTTCTTTGGTGATATCATTCTCCAGCTTGTGAGTTGCCCACCCGATGGGCACAGGGTTTGACTTTTATCACAATTGCTCCCCTCCTACTGTTTCAGTGTTGCTCCTCCCTGGTCTTTGGATGTGGGGCATCTTTTTTAGGTGGGTTCCAGCATCTTCCTGTTGATGTTTGTTCAGCCGCTAGTTGTGACCTTGGTGCTCTGGCAGGAAAAGATGACTGCACCTCCTTCTACTCCACCATCTTCTTGAATGCAATATTTTATGTTATTAACCAAAGAAACAGACTTGAGACTGACTGATTGATGGGTATGAAGAAATAAGAATGTGTGTGTGGAAGTCAATGTTAATAGCCCTCGGTCTTAACCATTAAACCTGTCTGAAAGAGCACTGTATTCATTTATCTATTTACTTATATATATGTTTTTGGCTGTATTGGGTCTTCATTGCTGTGTGCGGGCTTTCTCTAGTTGCAGTGAGGGGGGGCCATTCTCTCTTTGCAGTGCATGGGCTTCTCATTGCAGTGGCTTCTCCTGTTGTAGAGTATGGGCTCTAGGGTGCACGGGCTTCAGTCATTGTGGCACATGGACTCAGCTACCCTGAGACACGTGGAAACCTGAGTGAAGGATCAAACCTGTGCCCCCTACATTGGCAGGTGGATTCCCCACCATTGGACCACCAGAGAAGCCCCTGAAAGAGCATCTTAATGCAGTGGGATTTTTTTTTTTTCAGAACTCTATCAGATACTGAACTCAATAAGTGATGATCAAGAACAGTAGGAGAGAGCTTCCCTGGTAGCTCAGTGGTAGAGTTCACCTGCCAATGCAGGAGACATGGGTTCAATCCCTGATCCGGGAAGATCCCACATGCTGCAGAGCAACTAAGCCCGTGAGACATAACTAGCCTGTGCTCTAGAGCCTCAGAGCTGCAACTATGGAGACCATGCGCCCTAGAGCCTGAATTCCACAGCAAGAGAAGTCACCACAAGAAGCCTGCTCACCTCAGCTAGAGAGTAACCTCCACTCCCCACAAATAGAGGAGAGCCTGCTACAGCAGTGAAAACCCAGAATAGCCAAAAATAAATAAACAAATAAAATGCATTTCTCAAAAAAAAAAAAAAAAGAACAGTAGGAGAGCTACAGATGATGTTGTTGCTATTGTGTCATTAATGAAAGTACTGACTGAAGAAGAGTCGGATTTTTCATTACTAGAAGACCTGAAAAAATATAATGGCTTAGAGCCACAACAAAAAGCAAAGCTGCCCTTCACTCTGCAAAATAGGACTATTTGGAAGAGGAGGCAGTGTACAATGAACTTACGAGAGCAGGGTGACGTATGTACATCTACATCTATATCTATCTATTGATCGATAGATAGATAGATGTATACACTATGAGTTTGGAGATGTATACACTATACACTATGAGTCTGGAGTAGTAGGACATTTTGTTGCTGTTAATAAATGCAAATTATGTGCCCATTTTTATTTTCAATATTTTTCACTAGGTTCCTGAATTGCAAAAGACTTAACTTGACATAGATGACATACTAGAAGCCCAAGAACACATATGCCACTCCTCCTGACCTAAAAGCCTCTCTCCTTCCAGGAATCAAAGGCCAGCGCCTCTCTTCTCTGGCAGGCTCATCACCTTATTTTCTTTTTGTGGGGCTTTCACTCCTCCAACTGGACAGTTAGCCCTTTGAGGGTAGGAACCACATATTAATCCTCCTGTTGTTGTTGTTCAGTTGCTCAGTCAAGTCTGACTCTTTGTGACCCCATGGACTGTAGCCCACCAGGCTTCCTTGTCCTTCACCATCTCCCAGAGCTTCTTCATACTTATGGCCACTGAGCCAGAGATGCCATCCAACCATCTTGTCCTCTGTCGTCCCCTTCTCCTCTTGCCTTCAATCTTTCCCAGCATCAGGGTCTTTTCCAGTGAGTCGGATCTTCATACCAGGTGGCCAAAGTATGAGAGCTTGGATTAACCAGGGTGGGGGCAGTCCCTGCTCTCCAGAAGAAGCCCAGCAGAGGCTCCATCCACAGTGGCCATTGTCTGGCATCACGGTGATGGTCATGTAAGCTGCTGTATAGTGTTGATATCTCCACAGAAGCAGTTTATGGAGGTGATTTCAGTCAGTGTCTAAAGTGTGAAGCCACCAAGCTTTTTTTCGGGCTTTACTGATCAGAATAGGCTACACTATTCCAGAAAACAAGCCCTGACCTCTCAGCAGCTTATGCAGTGAAGTTTATTCCTAATCACATGCAGGTCCATGCAGGTTGGGAAGCTCAGGGGAACAGCAGTGGTCCATGCAGTGACTCGGGGGTCAGCTGCTTCTACTGTGTGGCACCTCGTCCCAGACTGCCTCTCACAGGGAGAGTGGAAACCACGGACCTGGAGAGAACTCCTAGGGCCAGGCCTAGAAGTACTGTGCAGCCTCCCCCACCCCACCATGTTCCACGGGTGCATCTGAAAGGTACACTGAGAAACATCATCTCAATGAGTTTTTAAGGATGGAAATGGGATTGGGGGCCTCCAGCCCAAATCCACCCTTCTCATATATTTCATGAGCCCCCCTTGTCCTTCAGAAATCCGCTTTATGATATCCCAGCCAGGTTTCTCTATCTGCACCTATGGTAGAAGGCTGGGTCTGTAGCACTGGTCCGAGTGCCTCTCCAGACTCCTGACCTCCTGGGGTGCTTCGGTGAGCAGCCAGGACTCCTCGAAAAATTCCAGAATAAGTCAAGTGTCTGTCTCAGAAAGTTGCTGTGAGGGTTAAATCAGTTCATGGTTGGCAGCTAGAACAGTGCTGCCTGGGCCCAGGGCCCAGGGCTCAGTGGTGCTGTTTATTATCTATTCTCCCCCAAAGTCTCCAGAACCTCGCAGACTTCCAGAAGGAGGTACGCCAGTAGTCTCCAACGTGTGAGAAACCGGATTGCAGAGGACTGAACAAAGGAAGGGACCTTAAAGGGAAACAAGTTTCTCCAGGTCGGACGCTGTGTTATCTCTGAAGTAAGTCAAGTACTGAGGCCCACAGCAAGGGCCCCCTGCGGCCTGAGTCTGTCTGAGTCTAGACAAGCTTCTCCTTATTTCTTTCTTTGGCTGCACCATCCACCTTGTGGGATCTTAGTTCCCTAACCAGGGACTGAACCCAGGGCCGCATCAGTGACAGTGCATCCTCACCACTGGACCGCCAGGGAACTCCTCAAGCTTGTCCTTGTAAAGCCCTACCTTTGGAGTTGGACTTGCAGCCAGCAGGGCCAGTTATCTTGCCCAGGCTGTCCTCGGGCTCCAGGGTTGGGGTGGAGGTGGGCAATCCTATGGGAGCCAGGCCTGCACCTCCATGGAAGAGCAAGACCACTAGCCCCACAGCAGGCAGGTCCAGGCTTTGGCTTAGGGTGTCCAGATGGAAGATGGTGGTTCTGAAATCCCAGGTACAGGCTGGAGACCCTCCTCTAAGTGGAAGGCACTGGGCTCACCATGGGGACAGGTACAGGGTCTTTGCCGCACAACAGAGGTGATCAGGTCTGCATTCACTCTCGTATTGGCCGAGCTGCTTGCTGAGGCTGTGAAAGCCCCATCTCTAGTTTTTCCACCAACATCTCCTCTGTTAATGCAGAGACTCCACCATTAAAAAGGTGGTCTTCTATGCCAGAGGCCAAAAGGCTCAGGCCCCCACCCTCAGCATGCTCCCACGGAGGACACGGTGATGGTGGGGCAAGTCTCTCCTTGGGACAACTGGAAAAACTCTGGGGGATAAGGCCTCCCCCTGGAATGACCCTTTTCTGAGCACATTTCAGCCTTGGTCCTCTCTGGAGAAAGATTTTCCAAGTATGAAAGGATCAAGGTTCCTCCCTTGAGAATCCCTTTCGAGAGGGTGACAGCCCAAATCCTTCCTAAAATAATAGTAGCACGCAGCAGAAAGCAGAACAGGGGAAGGACAGAGGAAGCAGAAGTGTGGCCATCACACAGCCAGGGAAATGGACACAGGTAGCTAACCACACATCCCCCAAGCAACGCTTCAAAAGTTGAATGAATTGGGTTATGAAATTTTGCCTCATCCAGACATTCACTTGACCTATCACCAACGGATTACCACTTCAACGACAACCACATTGCAACAACTTTTTGCAGAGAAAATGCTTCTACAACCATCAGGAGGCAGAAAATGCTTTCCAAGAGTTGGTTGAATCCTGAAGCATGGATTTTATGCTACAGGAATAAAGAAACTTATTTCTTGTTGGCAAAATGTGTTGATTGCAGTGGTTCCTACTTTGATTAATAAAGATGTGTTTCAGCCTATATATAATGCCGCAAGAGCAGCCATACCTCTACATGCCAGGCCAGTGTCCAGGACTTGCAGCCAGCAGGGCCAGTTATCTTGCCCAGGCTGTCCTCGGGCTCCAGGGTTGGGGTGGAGGTGGGCAATCCTATGGGAGCCAGGCCTGCACCTCCATGGAAGAGCAAGACCACTAGCCCCACAGCAGGCAGGTCCAGGCTTTGGCTTAGGGTGTCCAGATGGAAGATGGTGGTTCTGAAATCCCAGGTACAGGCTGGAGACCCTCCTCTAAGTGGAAGGCACTGGGCTCACCATGGGGACAGGTACAGGGTCTTTGCCGCACAACAGAGGTGATCAGGTCTGCATTCACTCTCGTATTGGCCGAGCTGCTTGCTGAGGCTGTGAAAGCCCCATCTCTAGTTTTTCCACCAACATCTCCTCTGTTAATGCAGAGACTCCACCATTAAAAAGGTGGTCTTCTATGCCAGAGGCCAAAAGGCTCAGGCCCCCACCCTCAGCATGCTCCCACGGAGGACACGGTGATGGTGGGGCAAGTCTCTCCTTGGGACAACTGGAAAAACTCTGGGGGATAAGGCCTCCCCCTGGAATGACCCTTTTCTGAGCACATTTCAGCCTTGGTCCTCTCTGGAGAAAGATTTTCCAAGTATGAAAGGATCAAGGTTCCTCCCTTGAGAATCCCTTTCGAGAGGGTGACAGCCCAAATCCTTCCTAAAATAATAGTAGCACGCAGCAGAAAGCAGAACAGGGGAAGGACAGAGGAAGCAGAAGTGTGGCCATCACACAGCCAGGGAAATGGACACAGGTAGCTAACCACACATCCCCCAAGCAACGCTTCAAAAGTTGAATGAATTGGGTTATGAAATTTTGCCTCATCCAGACATTCACTTGACCTATCACCAACGGATTACCACTTCAACGACAACCACATTGCAACAACTTTTTGCAGAGAAAATGCTTCTACAACCATCAGGAGGCAGAAAATGCTTTCCAAGAGTTGGTTGAATCCTGAAGCATGGATTTTTATGCTACAGGAATAAAGAAACTTATTTCTTGTTGGCAAAAATGTGTTGATTGCAGTGGTTCCTACTTTGATTAATAAAGATGTGTTTCAGCCTATATATAATGACTTTAAATACACACTCAGAAACCACAATTACATTTGCACACATCTAATAGTCGTTAAGGTAAATCATATCTCTCTAGGGACCTACAATCTAGTTGCAGAAATAAAACACCTGGAACAATAAAGTTGCAAATTGGGGCAGTGTGCATGCAGCATACAATAGTGTTAGCAAAATTACATGCAGTAGGTTTTCTGAAACAAAGCCAGGTGTAGAATGAACCTGATAGAACAAATTTCATGAAAATCATGTGAAGAATTGCAATGAGGTCCTGGAAAAAGGTTGTAGAGAAATTGGAAGAAGTAAGGCATTAATTGTGTGTTGGGTGGCGAGCAGTAAAAAAGCTCGGCCAGGACATGAACCATTCTAGGCCCATAGGCAAAGTCAGAAAGTGAACCCCTGGAAATGGGTCCAGAGCAGAAGTTGGTAAACTATAGCTCTAGAAGCCAGTTTTTGTACACTGTGCAAGCTAAGAATAGTTTTACAGTTTATTTATTTTTGGCTATTCTGGGTTTTCACTGCTGCCGCAGGCTCTTCTCTAGTTGCAGGGAGTGGGGGCTACTCTCTAGTTGAGGTGAGCAGACCTCTTGTTGAAGTGACTTCTCTTACTGTGGAACTTGGGCTCTACAGCACATGGGCTCAATATTTGCAGCTCTGAGGCTCTAGAGCACAGGCTCAACAGTTGCGACTCCAGGGCTCTAGAGAACAGGCTCAATAGTTGTGGCTCACAGGCTTAGTTGCTCCACAGCACGTGGGATATTCCCAGATCAGGGATTGAACCCGTGTCTCCTGCATTGGCAGGTGAATTCTTTACCAGTGAACTACCAGGGAAGCCCAGTTTTACAGTTTTAAAATGTTATGCTCCTATTAGAATGGCCAAAACCAAGAACACTGACAACACCAAACACTGGTGATGATGTGGAGCAAAGGGGACTTTCATTCATTGCTGTTGGGAATGCAGAATGATGGTACAGACATTTTGGAAGACATTTTGGCTGTTTCTATGCAAACTAAATGCCGGACTGGATGAAACACAAGCTGGAATCAAGATTATCAGGAGAAATATCAACAGCCTCAGATATGCAGATGATACCACTTTAATGGCAGAGAGTGAAGAGGAACTAAAGTGCCTCTTGATGAAGGTTTGAAAGAGGAGAGTGAAAAGGCTGGTTTAAAACTCAACATTCAAAAAACTAAGATCATGGAATTCAGTCCTATCACTTCAAGGCAAATAGATGTGGAAAATGTGGAGACTGTGTCAGATTTCATTTTCCTGGGATCCAAAAATCAACGCAGACGGTGACTGCAGTCACAAAATCAAAACGTGTTTGCTTCTTGGAAGAATAACTATGTCAAACTTAGACAGTGTTTTAAAAAGCAAAGACATTATTTTGCCAAGAAAGGTTCATATAGTCAAAGCTATGGCTTTTCCAATAGTCATGTTTGGATGTGAGGATTGAACCATAAAAACAGCTGAGAGCCGAAGGACAACTTCAAACTGTGGTGCTGAAGAAGACTCTTGAGATGCCCTTGAACAGCAAAGAGATAAAACCAGTCAGTCCTAAATGAAATCAACCCTGAATATTCATTGGAAAGACTGGTGCTGAAGCTCCAATATTTTGGCCACCTCATGGGAAGAGCTGACTCATTGGAAAAGACCCTAATGCTGGGAAAAATTGAGGGTAAGAGGAGAAGGGGGTGACAGTGGATGAGATGGTTGAATGGCATCACTGACTCAATGGACATGAGTTTGAGTAAACTCAGGGAGATAGTGATGGACAGAGAAACCTAGAGCACTGCAGTCCACAGGGCCACAAAGAGTCACACAGGATTTGGCGACTAAACACCAATAACCATCACCACCACCAAAATAATTGTACTGTTACCATATGATCCAGCAATTATTTTCCTATTTAAAGGCGGTTGAATACTTATGTCAACAACAACAACAACAACAACAAAAAACCCTGAACACAGAGGTTTACGCAAGCTTTATTCATAACTGCTAAAACCCAGAGGCAAACAAGGTATTCCAGAGTAGCTGGGTAATTAAACTGTAGGGTACATCTGAAGATGAAACATTATTGAGAAGCAAAAAGAAATCAACTATCAAGTTGTGAAAAGACATAGAATGATCTTAAATATATATTACTAAATGAAAGAAGTCAATCTGAAAAAGCTACCTACTCTGTGATTCTAACTATATGGCATTCTTGGAAGAAGCAATGCTATGACCAAAAAGATTCATGGTTGCCAAGGTTGTGGGGAGGGAGGGAAGAGGAGGTAGAGCACAGAGGATTTTTAAGGCAGCGAAACCACTCTGTGTGATCACTAGAATCCATGCCATTATACATTTGTCCGAGTCCATAGAATGGACACAACCAAGATAATCCTTCTGTAGACTATGAACTCTGGATAACAAAGATGCATCACCAGAAGCCCACCAATTGTAGCAAATGTACCACTCTGATTAGGGATGTTGATTGTGTGAGGGCAGAATATATATGGGAAATCTCTGGGCCTCTTTCTTAGCTTTGCTGGGAGCCTATAATGGCTCTAAAACATGTTTTGTTTTGTTTTTAATGTTAGAAGAAAAAAAAAAAGAGTAAGAGTGAACATAGATCATAGTCCCTCTAACCCTAAAGGTATATACAACCTGTCTATACTGAGGTTTACTGATGCTTAGCCCAAAGGATGAACACTCTGGGCCAAGGATCCATGAAAAGATTTCTTTCTTTTTTTATAGACTGAATGACAGTGGAAATACAACATAACCAAATGTGTGTGATCCAGCTAAAGTAGTGCTGATGGGAAAACTTAGAGCCCTACATAAAATAGTTACATTTAGGAAAAGCCTCAAATCAATAGTCTAACATCCCATAATAAGAAACTAAACATAGAAGAGCCAACTAAACCAAAAGCAAGCAGAAGGAAGAAAATAATAACAGTGGAAACAAATGGAATTGAAAACAGGAAAAAAAATAACATAGAAAACCAATGAAACAAAAACTGACTCTTCGGAAATTTCAATAAAATCAACAAATTCCTACAAATACTGACAAGGAATAAAAGAGAGAAGACACATACTACCTGTGTCAGGAATGAAACAGATGATATCACTATAGACCCAGCAGTTACCAAAAAATAGTAAAGAACTACTACAAACAACTCTATGCATATGAATTTGACAACTTAGATGAAATGGACCAATTCCTTGAAAAGTACAAAATACCACAAGTCACCCAGTATAGAAGAGACCATTCAAAGAGGCCTCCAACTATTAAGGAAATTGAACTCATAATTTTAAAATTCCCAGAAACAAATGTCCAGGCACAGATGGCTTTACCACTGAATTCCACCAAACATTTAAGAATCAACACCAGTTCTATACTGGTAGCTCAGTTGGTAAAGAATCCATCTGCCTGCAATGCATGAGACCCCAGTTCAATTCCTGGGTCAGAAAGATCCCCTGGAGAAGGGATAGGCCACCCATCCCTGCATTCTTGGGCTTCCCTGGTGGCTCAGATGGTAAAGAATCTGCCTGCAATGCAGGAGACCTGGGTTTGATCCCCTGGAGAAGGGAAGGGCTACTCCAGTATTTTTTTTTTTTTTTTTAGGTAAGAAATGGATTTATTCAGGTTCAGAGAAAGCACACGCCACAGACAGAGTGTAGGCCCTTGTAAAGCGAATCCAATGGCCCCCAAAACATGGCTTTCTTAGCTTTTATGGGCTGGGTATTTCCATATGCTAATGAACAGGAGGATTATTCCAGCTCTTTTAGAGAAGGAGCGGAACTGTCATGGCACCTCTGGGTATGTCATTTAGCTTGCTGACTGAGGATCAAGGTCTGGTTTGTCATCTTGGACCCATTTGATTCTAATGGGTTTATGCTGTGTCTTTGGGCTATGTCATTCTTTTCAAAAGTTGTGCTCTGTCCCTTTCCCTAACCCTTACATTCCCCTCTCAGAGATTTTACTCCATTTTCTTATGGGAGGCAGAAGGGCGAAGGTCCGTCTTCTGTAATTGCTTCAAGACTGAGCATGGGCGTTGACCCTGCCTAACAGAGAGTAAAAATCTCTGGGTACCTAATTTAGGGGCCCCAGGGGCAGGGCAACTCCTAGTTTTAGTCCATATGGGTGAAATCCCTACATAGCCATCATCTTGATGTAGAGTGGTAGTAACTGGGTTCCTTAGCCTTCCTATGGGTCCTCTTGATGATGAGGCACATTTTGTACCAGCACCAGGGTACAAATATAGATATTTGTATAGATATAAATGACAAAAGACTTAAAAGGCATGGCCAAACATCTGATTATAGTGTATGATAAAGGTGGGTTACAATAACCACAATTACAAATACCACTCCACTATTCTTGCTGGAGAAGTCCGTGACTAGTCCATGGACCAAACACAACTGAGCGACTTTCACTTTCACTACACAATCTTTTCCAGAAACGAGAAGATGAAGGAACATATGCCTATTCATTTTTTCCAGCTTTACTAAGGTATAATTCACAAATAAAAATTTTTATGTAGGGCTTCCCTGGTGGTCCAGTGGGTAAAGAGTCCGCCTTGCAGTGCAAGGGGCACCGGTTTGATCCCTGGCCCGGGAAGCTCCCACGGCCACCCAGCGGTCGGGCTGGTGTGTCCAATAAGAGCCATCGTTTGGCATGTGCACCCAGAGCCAGTCCTGTGCAATGAGAGAGGCCACTGCGATGAAAGACCCACACATGCCAAAGAATAAAGATGGATGAAAAATACATGATGACTTAGATGCAAAGAAAAAATGAATTGTATGTATACAAAGTATACAACATGATAATGGCTTGTCTTAAAGCTTTTATTTGGGCTGGGTATTTCCATATGCTAATGAACAGGAGGATTATTCCAGCTCTTTTAGAGAAGGAGCGGAACTGTCATGGCACCTCTGGGTATGTCATTTAGCTTGCTGACTGAGGATCAAGGTCTGGTTTGTCATCTTGGACCCATTTGATTCTAATGGGTTTATGCTGTGTCTTTGGGCTATGTCATTCTTTTCAAAAGTTGTGCTCTGTCCCTTTCCCTAACCCTTACATTCCCCTCTCAGAGATTTTACTCCATTTTCTTATGGGAGGCAGAAGGGCGAAGGTCCGTCTTCTGTAATTGCTTCAAGACTGAGCATGGGCGTTGACCCTGCCTAACAGAGAGTAAAAATCTCTGGGTACCTAATTTAGGGGCCCCAGGGGCAGGGCAACTCCTAGTTTTAGTCCATATGGGTGAAATCCCTACATAGCCATCATCTTGATGTAGAGTGGTAGTAACTGGGTTCCTTAGCCTTCCTATGGGTCCTCTTGATGATGAGGCACATTTTGTACCAGCACCAGGGTACAAATATAGATATTTGTATAGATATAAATGACAAAAGACTTAAAAGGCATGGCCAAACATCTGATTATAGTGTATGATAAAGGTGGGTTACAATAACCACAATTACAAATACCACTCCACTATTCTTGCTGGAGAAGTCCGTGACTAGTCCATGGACCAAACACAACTGAGCGACTTTCACTTTCACTACACAATCTTTTCCAGAAACGAGAAGATGAAGGAACATATGCCTATTCATTTTTTCCAGCTTTACTAAGGTATAATTCACAAATAAAAATTTTTATGTAGGGCTTCCCTGGTGGTCCAGTGGGTAAAGAGTCCGCCTTGCAGTGCAAGGGGCACCGGTTTGATCCCTGGCCCGGGAAGCTCCCACGGCCACCCAGCGGTCGGGCTGGTGTGTCCAATAAGAGCCATCGTTTGGCATGTGCACCCAGAGCCAGTCCTGTGCAATGAGAGAGGCCACTGCGATGAAAGACCCACACATGCCAAAGAATAAAGATGGATGAAAAATACATGATGACTTAGATGCAAAGAAAAAAAATTGAATTGTATGTATACAAAGTATACAACATGATAACCTGGTACATGTATATACTGTTTAAATCATTACTAAATCAATTCCATTAACAGGGCTTCCCAGGTAGTGCTAGTGGTAAAGAACCTGCCTGCCAATACAGGAGACATGAGAGATGTGGGTTGGATCCCTAGGCCGGGAAGACCCTCTGGAGGAGGAAATGCCTACCAACTCCAGTATTCTTGCCTGGAGAATCCCATGGACAGAGAAGTCTGGTGGGCTACAGTCCATGGGGTCACAAAGGGCTGGAAATGCCTGAAGAAACTTAGCACACATGTGTGCACTTGACAGAGTTCCTTTTTGTATGGAGGCTGGGAAAGAACACCCAAGATCTACTCTTTAACCTATTTCAAGTACACAGTCTGATTAATGATACTCACCATGCTGTACATTAGTTCCTCAGAACTTTTCATCTCATAACTGAAAGCTTGTATCCTTTGACCAATATCTTTCCATTTTCTTCATTATGGACAGAGGAACCCAGCAGGCTACAGTTCACGGGGCTGCAAAGAGCTAGATATGATGCAGTGACCAGCACCACTCAGCCCCAGACAACCATCCTTCAAAGCTCTGCATGTAGAAGTTCTACTTATCATGCAATATTTTTCTTTTTCTGTCTGGATGATTTCACTTAGCATGACATCCTCCAGGTTGATCCATGGTATTGCCAATGGCAGGATTTCTTTCTTTTTAACAGCTGAATAGTATTCCATCATTTATATAGATTATTGATTCTTTATCCATGCATTCATCAATGGACATTTAGTTTGTCTCCGTTATCTCAGCTATTGGGTGAATGAACAGAGAGCTGCACACAGTTTTTCAAGACCCAACTTCATTCTATAAAGCCAGTATTATGTCGATGCCAAAACCAAACAAATATATTACCAAAAAACCACTCAATATCCTACAAAAATGTTTAACATATATTCACAAAAGGACAATCGTATATTGAATCAACAGTATTTCCTTACATACCAGCAACAAACACCTGGAAAAAGATACAAGAGCAGTCAAAACTATGAAATATCTGGGAATAAATTTAAATATTGAAAGACCTATATGGGAACTGTCTAGTATTTATCAAATGGAGACATGTCCCACAAGATGTTAACAAATGTCCATAATAAAAGAGCTTGAGGGTGAAAAACAAATATATGTAAGACCTATTCTAAAATTTAGAAAGACTTGAATCAATAGACCATATCTATTGAGTAGAAGATCTGTTACATCTGACTCTTTACCCATGAACCATAGCCCACCAGGCTCCTCTGTCCACAAAATCCTCCAGGCAAGAATACTGGAGTGGGTTGCCATCACTAAGTGTCAATTTTTGTCAAATTGATCTACAGCTTCAATGTAATCCCTATCAACATCTCAGTAGCCTTTTTGTATGGAGGCTGGGAAAGAACACCCAAGATCTACTCTTTAACCTATTTCAAGTACACAGTCTGATTAATGATACTCACCATGCTGTACATTAGTTCCTCAGAACTTTTCATCTCATAACTGAAAGCTTGTATCCTTTGACCAATATCTTTCCATTTTCTTCATTATGGACAGAGGAACCCAGCAGGCTACAGTTCACGGGGCTGCAAAGAGCTAGATATGATGCAGTGACCAGCACCACTCAGCCCCAGACAACCATCCTTCAAAGCTCTGCATGTAGAAGTTCTACTTATCATGCAATATTTTTCTTTTTCTGTCTGGATGATTTCACTTAGCATGACATCCTCCAGGTTGATCCATGGTATTGCCAATGGCAGGATTTCTTTCTTTTTAACAGCTGAATAGTATTCCATCATTTATATAGATTATTGATTCTTTATCCATGCATTCATCAATGGACATTTAGTTTGTCTCCGTTATCTCAGCTATTGGGTGAATGAACAGAGAGCTGCACACAGTTTTTCAAGACCCAACTTCATTCTATAAAGCCAGTATTATGTCGATGCCAAAACCAAACAAATATATTACCAAAAAACCACTCAATATCCTACAAAAATGTTTAACATATATTCACAAAAGGACAATCGTATATTGAATCAACAGTATTTCCTTACATACCAGCAACAAACACCTGGAAAAAGATACAAGAGCAGTCAAAACTATGAAATATCTGGGAATAAATTTAAATATTGAAAGACCTATATGGGAACTGTCTAGTATTTATCAAATGGAGACATGTCCCACAAGATGTTAACAAATGTCCATAATAAAAGAGCTTGAGGGTGAAAAACAAATATATGTAAGACCTATTCTAAAATTTAGAAAGACTTGAATCAATAGACCATATCTATTGAGTAGAAGATCTGTTACATCTGACTCTTTACCCATGAACCATAGCCCACCAGGCTCCTCTGTCCACAAAATCCTCCAGGCAAGAATACTGGAGTGGGTTGCCATCACTAAGTGTCAATTTTTGTCAAATTGATCTACAGCTTCAATGTAATCCCTATCAACATCTCAGTAGCCTTTTTATATAAATTGACAAATGGAGTCTGAGATTTTCATGGAAATGCAAGGAACCTAAACTAGAATTTGAAGGACTCACACTCTCTGATCTTGTTTTATTGGGAAGCTATAGTAATCCACAATGTGAGGGGGTTGGCTTAAGGATAACCATGTAGATTGATGGAACAGAAAGTTCAGAAATAGACTCCATACAAATACACCCAACTGACTTTCAATGGGGAAAAGAGAGCTTCTGAAATGAATGGTGCTGGACAGCTAGACATCTTTACCAGTAGAGGAGGAAAAGAGGGAAACTCCATCCTTCCCTCAAACTATATACAAAAACTAACTTTGGATGAATTGCAGAATGCTTATAACAACTTTATTCATAATAGCCAGTGTTTGGAAACAACCCAAACCAAGTCAAGTGGAAACACAGTCTTGTATATCCAAAGGACTACTATCATTTAGCCATAAAAAGGAACATACGAATGATAAATTCAACACCATGAATGAATCTCAAAAACATTGTGCTAAGCAAAGTCAGTTACAAAAGAGGATGCAAGTGCATAATTCTATCTGTATGAAACTCTAGAAAGAGTACAGCGAATCTGTTGTATAGGCAGGCAGATCAGTGGGGCTGGGGCTGAATGCTGGGAGCTGACTGCATGAGGGAAAAGTCCTTTATCTGGATTGTGATGATGATTACAAAAGGATAAACATTTGTTAAAGCCCTTCAAACTGTATGTTCTAAGTAGGCTCATTCTATTATATGGAAATTATACCCCAATAAAGTTGACCTTTTCAAAATTAACTGTAAAAATTACAATTTCCTGCTCACCCTGCATATCTATGTATCATCCTCCACATCTGTGGTCCTCAAAACATCAGTCGCCTGGGAGGCTTGTTTAAAATCTCACCTCCCCAGCCCATCCCTGGGAGTAGGTAGGGGACCTGGGGCTTGACACTGGGCTAGACCTATTCTAAAATTTAGAAAGACTTGAATCAATAGACCATATCTATTGAGTAGAAGATCTGTTACATCTGACTCTTTACCCATGAACCATAGCCCACCAGGCTCCTCTGTCCACAAAATCCTCCAGGCAAGAATACTGGAGTGGGTTGCCATCACTAAGTGTCAATTTTGTCAAATTGATCTACAGCTTCAATGTAATCCCTATCAACATCTCAGTAGCCTTTTTATATAAATTGACAAATGGAGTCTGAGATTTTCATGGAAATGCAAGGAACCTAAACTAGAATTTGAAGGACTCACACTCTCTGATCTTGTTTTATTGGGAAGCTATAGTAATCCACAATGTGAGGGGGTTGGCTTAAGGATAACCATGTAGATTGATGGAACAGAAAGTTCAGAAATAGACTCCATACAAATACACCCAACTGACTTTCAATGGGGAAAAGAGAGCTTCTGAAATGAATGGTGCTGGACAGCTAGACATCTTTACCAGTAGAGGAGGAAAAGAGGGAAACTCCATCCTTCCCTCAAACTATATACAAAAACTAACTTTGGATGAATTGCAGAATGCTTATAACAACTTTATTCATAATAGCCAGTGTTTGGAAACAACCCAAACCAAGTCAAGTGGAAACACAGTCTTGTATATCCAAAGGACTACTATCATTTAGCCATAAAAAGGAACATACGAATGATAAATTCAACACCATGAATGAATCTCAAAAACATTGTGCTAAGCAAAGTCAGTTACAAAAGAGGATGCAAGTGCATAATTCTATCTGTATGAAACTCTAGAAAGAGTACAGCGAATCTGTTGTATAGGCAGGCAGATCAGTGGGGCTGGGGCTGAATGCTGGGAGCTGACTGCATGAGGGAAAAGTCTTTTATCTGGATTGTGATGATGATTACAAAAGGATAAACATTTGTTAAAGCCCTTCAAACTGTATGTTCTAAGTAGGCTCATTCTATTATATGGAAATTATACCCCAATAAAGTTGACCTTTTCAAAATTAACTGTAAAAATTACAATTTCCTGCTCACCCTGCATATCTATGTATCATCCTCCACATCTGTGGTCCTCAAAACATCAGTCGCCTGGGAGGCTTGTTTAAAATCTCACCTCCCCAGCCCATCCCTGGGAGTAGGTAGGGGACCTGGGGCTTGACATCTGAAACAAGCAGCCTAGACTTTTAACTCGGGCCTCCTCAAGTCCACAGGAGACAACCTGGGACAACCTGACCTCAGTGGGCTCTGGTATTAGATTTTTCTCCTGGGTCAGAATCACGGTCATGTTTGACGACCTGGGAAGTGTGTCTCTCAGACACACTCAGGCCCAGCATTTCCAATATTGAGCAGGAGGTGACTTAGAGCTACCAGTGTGATAGCCTCGCTTCTGAGGGAAGATAATCTGTGTTTTAATCCCAGTTTCAATGACTCTAATCAAGCCACAACCCTCATCTGTGAAATACAGTTAAGAGTTGCTGCCCTGGCAACCAACTGAAAGTTCTTGAGTAACTGTCATCCCCTCGGTAGGCTTAGCCCCACCCATGTTGCCAGGGCATGCTGGGATTGGTCCCACCTCCCAGACCCCAGTCACCAGTCGAGAGAGGAAGGCCAGGAGGAAGAGCTTACGAAGAAGCCCTCAGGCTGCTGTCCTCCTCTCTGAGGCAGGAAGGAGGCTAGGAGATGCGGAGAAAGAGAAATTGATATCCCCTTCAAAGGTTTAGGGGGCCAGGGTCTAACATGGGTCTCACAAACGCAAAAGCCTCTTAAAGCCACTTTTTCAGAAGCTGGGTCAGAAGGGGACCTCGACACTGTTCATCACACATGGGAGGAGCCACCCATCAGATGCCACTGTTGAGGAGAAAACTCTTGGGCTTAGTCCTCAAGGGGACAAAGCTCTGCCACTATGGGTCCCTAGCTAGGCATGGGCCCAGGTGTCTCATAAAGCGAGGTGACAGAAAAGCATGGGGAACAGTGAAATGAGGGCTCAGCAATAGCTTCAAAGTGACCTGTATAAATCTATTATAACAGAACCAAAGCCATTAACACAAAAAGAGGAGGTGGGGCGGTGTGGGAGAAGCCAGGGCACAGACACGAAGGGGAGAAACTCCCAAAGATCTGGACTCAGCAGACTGGAGTCAGCTAGGCCTACAACGTAGCTCTGAGCTTCTGGGCAGTGAAAATAGGGAAAGGGGCAGACAGGTGGCCACAGGACACTTGGGCTTTCGCACTAGATGGAAACATCAGTACCCAGCTTTCAGGAAAGGAAATTGACTTCTTGACTCCCAAGCAAGACAGCAAGCCACAGCTTCTCCGTGTTTCTCTACGGTTGAATTGAGGGTTCAGTGTCTCGAGCAAAGGGAACCCTTAAAAGCATGGTGGGGGGGGGTGTTCCTCTCAAGGTAAACGATGGCTAGGAAGGAATAGGAGAAGTCTGACTAGAGACTTCTTGACTTGAAGCTAATGAAGCTTAACTTCAAGACACTCCCCCCTCAGCCCCCACACCCAGGGCCTCTCCTTGAGTTTTCTCCCTTTTTTCTGTCTGTCCAGCAAAAACTGCATAGACTTGGTTTCCTACTTTCACTGATTTTTACAAACTCCAATCAATTCATAGGCACAGGAGGGGATTTAGAAACAAAAGCAAAAGCAGTAAGTGTTCTCCTAAAAGCCTGATAGATTGGCAAGCTAGCTTGGGAAACACGTTGGCCTCTTTTTGGACCATGAGTCGCTGGGGAAGCCAGGAAGGAGTTGACTGGCAGGACCAGGTACACGGGGCCTCACAGGATGCTATGGACGGGCCCAGGGTTGGAGGGTTGTGGGCCTGACACCGGGAAGACGCGTGGACTCCCCCTCTGCTCTCTTTACAGTCAGTCTTGAGACTGCGCCCTCCCAGCATATCCAGAGCGCCCTGCTTAGATGTGGGGACACTGTGGCACACCCCCAGGCCCAGGAGCACGCTATTTGTACTTCTCTCCTGGGACTAATCCTACTCTCCTCCTTCATAGCTGTCCATCTTCCCAGCCGTACGTCCCTGGACGCCAAAGGGCAGCATCTTCCACATTTCTGCTCAATCCAGGAGCTCTTAACTTTTATACAAAATATCTGTCAACATCCTCTTGGGGCTTTGATTGAAATGGAAGGGAAAGAAACAGACGGAGTGTGAGCTCTGAACTTCCAAAGTTCTAGGAAAATCTCTTAGACTTTTGAACCTAGGGAGGTGGGCTGGGACCCCTAAGATCGGAAGCAGACTGGAGTCAGCTAGGCCTACAACGTAGCTCTGAGCTTCTGGGCAGTGAAAATAGGGAAAGGGGCAGACAGGTGGCCACAGGACACTTGGGCTTTCGCACTAGATGGAAACATCAGTACCCAGCTTTCAGGAAAGGAAATTGACTTCTTGACTCCCAAGCAAGACAGCAAGCCACAGCTTCTCCGTGTTTCTCTACGGTTGAATTGAGGGTTCAGTGTCTCGAGCAAAGGGAACCCTTAAAAGCATGGTGGGGGGGGGTGTTCCTCTCAAGGTAAACGATGGCTAGGAAGGAATAGGAGAAGTCTGACTAGAGACTTCTTGACTTGAAGCTAATGAAGCTTAACTTCAAGACACTCCCCCCTCAGCCCCCACACCCAGGGCCTCTCCTTGAGTTTTCTCCCTTTTTTCTGTCTGTCCAGCAAAAACTGCATAGACTTGGTTTCCTACTTTCACTGATTTTTACAAACTCCAATCAATTCATAGGCACAGGAGGGGATTTAGAAACAAAAGCAAAAGCAGTAAGTGTTCTCCTAAAAGCCTGATAGATTGGCAAGCTAGCTTGGGAAACACGTTGGCCTCTTTTTGGACCATGAGTCGCTGGGGAAGCCAGGAAGGAGTTGACTGGCAGGACCAGGTACACGGGGCCTCACAGGATGCTATGGACGGGCCCAGGGTTGGAGGGTTGTGGGCCTGACACCGGGAAGACGCGTGGACTCCCCCTCTGCTCTCTTTACAGTCAGTCTTGAGACTGCGCCCTCCCAGCATATCCAGAGCGCCCTGCTTAGATGTGGGGACACTGTGGCACACCCCCAGGCCCAGGAGCACGCTATTTGTACTTCTCTCCTGGGACTAATCCTACTCTCCTCCTTCATAGCTGTCCATCTTCCCAGCCGTACGTCCCTGGACGCCAAAGGGCAGCATCTTCCACATTTCTGCTCAATCCAGGAGCTCTTAACTTTTATACAAAATATCTGTCAACATCCTCTTGGGGCTTTGATTGAAATGGAAGGGAAAGAAACAGACGGAGTGTGAGCTCTGAACTTCCAAAAGTTCTAGTCCTGTTGAACCTAAGATACTTGGGAGCAAACTCAGGTCCACAGATCAGTTACACAGTAAATGAGTGACCTACCAATGGTCAGGAGCAGACAGGCAAGTGTGAGTTTTATGTAGGCTGGAAGTCTATAAAATTGGGAGATCTTCTCTAAGGCAAATAACGCAAGATTACAAATATAAAATAAGCCCCAGAGCCTGGGAGAGTGGGGCCCTGAAATTTAAACTTCAAGAACTTCAAGGGTGAAACAGCCTGTGGTCTCCGCAAGAAGCTGGCACTAAAGAGGTTAGAGATGGGACCTGAGCTCATGAGCCTTGACCAGACAGCCTCTGGAAAGATCCAGCAAGAAGGGCTGAGTGCCAGGATACAATGTTAAGAGATGTAAGAATGCCAGAGACCTGCTGGGAAGCCAGTGAACAAACCAGCTGGACAGGAACTTTGCAAATTGCAGGTTGGAAAGAGGCAGGTGAGGAACCAGCTAGTAAGTTGGAGGAGGCCTTGAGTGCAGGCTAAGGCATCTGAATGGCTGGTTACAGGAGCCATGGGCGCTTTTACTTTCTAAATGTAGCTGAGTGACTTGAATAAAGAGATGTTTTAGGAAGATTAACCTGGTTGAGTTGTACGAGGCCATGAAGCAGAAACTTTTTCTTTTTTTTTAACAGGAGTCCAGGCTCGGGTGATAAAAAGCCAGGCCATGGCTGTATATACGGAAGCAAACGAAAATAACCAACATCATGGGCTTCAGTGACTTAGGTATCAAGACAGGGAGGATTCCAAGATTACTGAGGTTTCTGCTGGGAAAAGAGGGCTGATTCGAAGGGGAAAAACCACAGAGAATTTTAGACAGTATGGATTTGAGGTGATTTTAAAAAAAACTATGGTCAGATGGTCATCTGACCCCTGGGAATTTGGGAATACAGAAGTCTCCATTGGTACTCAGAGTTCTCATTCATTCATTCACAAATTCACTCATTCAACAAGCATATGTTGGTAACCTCTGGCACATCCGGCCCTGTCTCTGGTGTCAAAGAAGCATATAAATGGAAGTGTTCTCTCCCTCTGAAGAATTAAATTCAGGGCCTCAGGAGAGAAGAGACAGAGGGGATACTCGCTGAATAAAGAGGGTGTGCTGTGTCTAGAATGAGCACCCAGAGGCAGGGGCGGGGCTGGCGGTGACATTCTTCAGAACTGTTCTCCAGGCCCTGCTCCACTCCAGCTGCGGCACTGCCTTTCCAACCCCCACCTCGCTCACGGCCCTACTGAACGCCAGACCTCTCTGAAGAGAGGGGTGTCCCAGAGGCCACCGCTGTCCTCTGGCCAAGGGTCCCTTGAGCACAACGAGTGGTGTGGACCGTGAAAGGGACTCTGCTTCTCAAAATGGTGAGATCCCTAGGAGAGGAGGGGCAGTCAGGGCAGGGCTTCTGGACCCAGAACGGGCGGGACTAGATACAAGTCCTACGTGACTGAGGGCTTGGCATAAGTCAAGTGGAAAGTACGAGAGAGAGGGGTCCACCAGACCCTAAGAGACAACTGCCAGCTGTCATCTGCTTGAAACCAACCTGATAGCTGAGCAAACCCTCTTCAATCCCCAAACTTCAGTTTACTAGGAGGAAGAAAGAACCCGCCCTGCGTTAAAACAAGGAAGGTGACCTGAGACTCCTGGGGGTTCTCCCTCGTGACTTTGCACGTGCTGGTCTCTACGTCTGGAATGGCTTCCCTAAGAAGCATGCGCAGCAAGTCGAGGGGGCACCGCGAGCAGGGGGTGGGCAGGCAGAGAGCAGCAGGGTCCCAGAAGGAACGAGCAACGCTTCCAAGATACTCAAGTGACACCCCCAGAGTAAACCTCGAAGATGTTTTCTTAGCAGCGAGCTGCTCAGAGCTGTTTTTTGCATTGCCTTAAAATGAATAGAGGTGATTTCCTGCACAGGTTTTTTTGTTTTGTTTTGTTTTTTAACTTTTGTCACTGAAGTGTGTGTTTCCATTTCCTGAACTTAATATGTATGTGGATAATACATACATTTTTTAAAATGGCCCCTTTAGAGGGCAAACTGAAATTGAGAGGGCTTGGTTTTGCCTCTTAATTGCCCATCAAGAAGTATGTCCTCACACTTTAAAAAAAAAACAAAACGATTCACTAGAGACTGCCCGAACAGACCTGTGAGACGGTTGTACTCTCAGACACGCTGATCACCTAATGATCCTGACTTTGCATCTCCCTGGCTGCCTTTTGTCTGCCTAGGAGTTTTATTGACCTTCCACAAAGTGAAGACAGGAAGGATCACAAGGAGTAAGATATGGCCACTTATCCCTAGCTGGCCACCAGGACACAACTGATGCTGGGGCTGTGAGCAGGATGAGGGTTTGCAGCCGTTTCCCCAAACGGTCAGGCCCCATACGGACGGACAGATGGCCCATCTGACAGGACACGCTGGTTACTTCTTAGACAGTTAAACCGGTAAAAACCTGGCACACTCCTCTGGCCAAGGGTCTAGACAACAGGGGTGACTGAAAGGGACTCTGCTTCTCAAAATGGTGAGATCCCTAGGAGGAGGGGCAGTCAGGGCAGGGCTTCTGGACCCAGAACGGGCGGGACTAGATACAAGTCCCACGTGACTGAGGGCTTGGCATAAGTCAAGTGGAAAGTACGAGAGAGGGGTCCACCAGACCCTAAGAGACAACTGCCAGCTGTCATCTGCTTGAAACCAAGCTGATAGCTGAGCAAACCCTCTTCAATCCCCAAACTTCAGTTTACTGGGAGGAAGAAAGAACCCGCCCTGCGTTAAAACAAGGAAGGTGACCTGAGACTCCTGGGGGTTCTCCCTCGTGACTTTGCACGTGCTGGTCTCACGTCTGGAATGGCTTCCCTAAGAAGCATGCGCAGCAAGTCGAGGGGGCACCGCGAGCAGGGGGTGGGCAGGCAGAGAGCAGCAGGGTCCCAGAAGGAACGAGCAACGCTTCCAAGATACTCAAGTGACACCCCCAGAGTAAACCTCGAAGATGTTTTCTTAGCAGCGAGCTGCTCAGAGCTGTTTTTTGCATTGCCTTAAAATGAATAGAGGTGATTTCCTGCACAGGTTTTTTTGTTTTGTTTTGTTTTTTAACTTTTGTCACTGAAGTGTGTGTTTCCATTTCCTGAACTTAATATGTATGTGGATAATACATACATTTTTTAAAATGGCCCCTTTAGAGGGCAAACTGAAATTGAGAGGGCTTGGTTTTGCCTCTTAATTGCCCATCAAGAAGTATGTCCTCACACTTTAAAAAAAAAACAAAACGATTCACTAGAGACTGCCCGAACAGACCTGTGAGACGGTTGTACTCTCAGACACGCTGATCACCTAATGATCCTGACTTTGCATCTCCCTGGCTGCCTTTTGTCTGCCTAGGAGTTTTATTGACCTTCCACAAAGTGAAGACAGGAAGGATCACAAGGAGTAAGATATGGCCACTTATCCCTAGCTGGCCACCAGGACACAACTGATGCTGGGGCTGTGAGCAGGATGAGGGTTTGCAGCCGTTTCCCCAAACGGTCAGGCCCCATACGGACGGACAGATGGCCCATCTGACAGGACACGCTGGTTACTTCTTAGACAGTTAAACGGTATACCTGGACACATACGCAGAATCAGCTCGTTGGCACCTACTCCTTCAGCCAGAGACAAAGGGCTGAGGTCCCAGGCACACTGTGCACTACTCCATTACCACGAAGAGGGTTTTCTTTGTCCTAGCGTCTGAGACACACTCTCACACCAAAGAATTCTATCCTTCCTGCCATGCAGGGAAACCTGCTCACATATATAGAGTTCTTCCTAATTGGAAACAGAAAGTGGTCTTTGTTAAGAAGTAGGATCCTTCTTAGGCAAGATTTTAACAAACTAAAAATTATTGAATATGAATGCCCCCCAACCCCTACCTAACTCTTTTCCACTCTTCTGGTTCAGATCACTTTTTTTCCTTTCTTTTAAAGTAAGATGCTGCTAGTGGCCACGAGGCTTCTATTCTGGCATAAGGGCAAACCAGGGCAACCAGAAAAGCTTCCTGTAACAATTACCTAGAAAATGTTGGGAACAATATAGAAAACTTAATTTTAATGCACAGTTGAGCCTGGAAGAAGGTAAGGGAAATCTATCCAGGGACTGGAGCCTCGAGGGAACAGAAGTCCAGAGCGCTGACCACAAGCAGCTGCCCCAGGTGGAGAGTGTGGCCAGAGGGCTGGTTTTAGAAGCTTCCTCTTGGACTCCTGTACCAGGGAGAGGAGACGGAGCCTCTGTCCCTGCCAGGGGAGGATGGGACCAAGATGCTCCTCACCCAGACACATAAAATTAAGGCTCTCTAAAAGCAATACTTCTCAGATAAAGAGGAAATTCAGAAACATTCCCATGGGAAGATGGCCCTCAGAGAATTCTTAATCAAGGTCTAGGACTCAGAGGCTTTAGAGTTTAAATATACAATCTCCTCATGTTTGGGGAACTCAAAAAGCAACCCTGAGCCGATGATATCCCTAGATCACCTGGCAGAAGCAAATGGAGTATCTCTGTACAGGACCTTCCCCCAGGTCACGCCTTCCCAGGGTCCCACACATCAGCTTTCAGTCCCAGAGGCAACAGACTGAAAGAAACAATCTAACCCTTGGCTTGTACCTTTCCCGCCCTGTTCAGGTACAAGATCCCCCTGTTGTGTGACACCAGCTGCTCCTGTTACGCAGCAGAATTAGGCCCTACGAACTGCCTACAGGCCCTCCTCTAAAGCCTACCCCCTCCACTCCTTGAAAGTAACTGCTCAATCCCTGCTGATTCCCATGCACTGTTTTAAACTACCACTGAAATGCAATGAGGCGGTGACACCTAGGGGTCAAAGGTTCTGGAAAGAGCATACACACTGGTTTGCAATCTCAAGCTTTCAGAAGATGAAAGTGATGCTCAGGAAAAAGCCTGTGTTTGCTGGGAGCTCGTCTCCAAATGAAGGGCACATTCCACAGTCTTCACAGAGGCTGTGAGCATTCCCCATGACTCTGGGCTTGAGGGTGACAAGCCCTCCTAGTATCAGGATCGTCAGGGAGCCATCAGCATCTCAAGGGCAGGGCTCCTGTCTGATTCAATACCCTTGTATCTTGAGCACTCAGGGAAGACCCTCGTATGGATGTATCACCTGGATGACCGCAGGGTTCATCCGGAGGCAATGCGTGACATCTGTTTTCCCGGCTCCGTAGAACCTACAGACCCCCAGCTCCATGACTCCTTGTTCAAAGCAGGCAGGCGGGAGAAGGGGCCCAAGATGTAGGAGGCTCTCTGGAGCCTCCACCCAAGGCTACCGGGGCTGGCAGTCCAGCTGGAGACCCTGAAATGGGCATCACACAGACGGCAGCGCCCCTTCTCACGGCTCCCACATTCCCACCCCTTGGCCTGTTTCCTCACATCTCTTGTCGGCTACAAGCTCCCTCTTCTGTAGGAGACAAGTGCGCGTCCCCTGCAGCTTTCCCCTCCTTTGAATCAGTGCAATCTCCTGGAAGGATTCTGCTGTGACTGAGCTGACGATGCTCCGCGCCTGGAGAGCTGGGTCCCAAGCATAGGGCCCCTAGAGGGCGAGCGGGAGCTGAAGTGCACCTAGGAGATATCGCCTAGGGTTCAAGGTCTCTTCCTACTTCAAACGCTGAGGGCAGAGAGACTGCCCAGCTGCTACACCCCACTGGCAGGCCCCGTGGACCCCATCTCCTCTGCCATCAACATACCTTGTCCACTGTGGAGCCCTTCTGAAGTGATGTTTCTCCTGCCATTGGCCCCGTGCGCCCAAACAGGATATGGTGTGTGGCAGGTGGTCTTCCCATAACAGTTGTCTAGTGATAGAGCAGAGGGCAGGCAGGAGTGGGGGAGGTCCGGGAAGGAGCACTAAGCTCTGGAACAGGCTTGAGCTCTAACCTGGCACAAGGCTTTCTGAAACACAAAAGTGACCGGCTGTGCAGGTCCTCTCAGTGCTTGGGAATCCTCAGATACCCTTAGAAAAGGGACAATGCCCCATTCCTGTGTGTCCTCTCAGGCCCTGAGAGAGCTGCGTTTCCCCAAATGAAGGGCACATTCCACAGTCTTCACAGAGGCTGTGAGCATTCCCGATGACTCTGGGCTTGAGGGTGACAAGCCCTCCTAGTATCAGGATCGTCAGGGAGCCATCAGCATCTCAAGGGCAGGGCTCCTGTCTGATTCAATACCCTTGTATCTTGAGCACTCAGGGAAGACCCTCGTATGGATGTATCACCTGGATGACCGCAGGGTTCATCCGGAGGCAATGCGTGACATCTGTTTTCCCGGCTCCGTAGAACCTACAGACCCCCAGCTCCATGACTCCTTGTTCAAAGCAGGCAGGCGGGAGAAGGGGCCCAAGATGTAGGAGGCTCTCTGGAGCCTCCACCCAAGGCTACCGGGGCTGGCAGTCCAGCTGGAGACCCTGAAATGGGCATCACACAGACGGCAGCGCCCCTTCTCACGGCTCCCACATTCCCACCCCTTGGCCTGTTTCCTCACATCTCTTGTCGGCTACAAGCTCCCTCTTCTGTAGGAGACAAGTGCGCGTCCCCTGCAGCTTTCCCCTCCTTTGAATCAGTGCAATCTCCTGGAAGGATTCTGCTGTGACTGAGCTGACGATGCTCCGCGCCTGGAGAGCTGGGTCCCAAGCATAGGGCCCCTAGAGGGCGAGCGGGAGCTGAAGTGCACCTAGGAGATATCGCCTAGGGTTCAAGGTCTCTTCCTACTTCAAACGCTGAGGGCAGAGAGACTGCCCAGCTGCTACACCCCACTGGCAGGCCCCGTGGACCCCATCTCCTCTGCCATCAACATACCTTGTCCACTGTGGAGCCCTTCTGAAGTGATGTTTCTCCTGCCATTGGCCCCGTGCGCCCAAACAGGATATGGTGTGTGGCAGGTGGTCTTCCCATAACAGTTGTCTAGTGATAGAGCAGAGGGCAGGCAGGAGTGGGGGAGGTCCGGGAAGGAGCACTAAGCTCTGGAACAGGCTTGAGCTCTAACCTGGCACAAGGCTTTCTGAAACACAAAAGTGACCGGCTGTGCAGGTCCTCTCAGTGCTTGGGAATCCTCAGATACCCTTAGAAAAGGGACAATGCCCCATTCCTGTGTGTCACCATGAATTAGCCTACATTCAGCTGTGACATCCTTGAGTTCCTCCTGAGGAGCTGCGCTCCTTTTTTTGTTTTTGGCCACTTCTATTGGTGTTTCATTTATCTATTTCCATCCATCTTCATTCTTTGGCCTGTGTGGGCCTCCCATCGCGGTGGCCTCTGCTCCAGAGCGCTGGCTCGTAATCGGGCACACTGGTCCAGTCGATCTGCGGCATGTGGGATCTTCCCAGGCCAGGGATTGAACCAGCACCCCTTGCACTGCAGGGTGGACTCTCTACCTACGGGACCACCAGGGAAGCCCTGGGCTCCTTCTTGACCCCCCAGGGCATGCGCTGGGCCTCCTGGCCTTTCCACTTCCTCACCTTTAGTCTCTTTGTCAGTGCAACAAACCCTACTCACTTGTCTCGTCTGTCATCCGGGAAGTTTTAGCATCCCAGTGAAAACTTCTCAAACTGGCTCAGACAGATGGAAGTCACGTTCTATCGCCCTGGTCAGTGTCCCCTTTTGCTGGTCCTTGTCCTTTGGGGTCCCAAAAGGAACTTTAAAAAAGAAAAGACACAAACCAATCATGCTGTGAGCCCTTGGGAGACTGCCCCACCCCCGCCCCTGACTAGGGCATCACAGCTTAAAGACACGTCTCAAAGGAGTATCTCTGACCAGAATTGACCCAGCTCTCAAGAGCCCCTCTCCCTAGCCAAGCAGTGCACCACCTGGCTCCCTTTCTGCCTTCTTTCAGCTCTCATAGCGCCTCAAGCCCACTCCCCCTACTCCAACCCTTGCCCACTACCTCAAAGGCCCCTGGCTCCCAGCTTGTCCACTGTGGAGCCCTTCTGAAGTGATGTTTCTCCTGCCATTGGCCCCTGCGCCCAAACAGGATATGGTGTGTGGCAGGTGGTCTTCCCATAACAGTTGTCTAGTGATAGAGCAGAGGGCAGGCAGGAGTGGGGGAGGTCCGGGAAGGAGCACTAAGCTCTGGAACAGGCTTGAGCTCTAACCTGGCACAAGGCTTTCTGAAACACAAAAGTGACCGGCTGTGCAGGTCCTCTCAGTGCTTGGGAATCCTCAGATACCCTTAGAAAAGGGACAATGCCCCATTCCTGTGTGTCACCATGAATTAGCCTACATTCAGCTGTGACATCCTTGAGTTCCTCCTGAGGAGCTGCGCTCCTTTTTTTGTTTTTGGCCACTTCTATTGGTGTTTCATTTATCTATTTCCATCCATCTTCATTCTTTGGCCTGTGTGGGCCTCCCATCGCGGTGGCCTCTGCTCCAGAGCGCTGGCTCGTAATCGGGCACACTGGTCCAGTCGATCTGCGGCATGTGGGATCTTCCCAGGCCAGGGATTGAACCAGCACCCCTTGCACTGCAGGGTGGACTCTCTACCTACGGGACCACCAGGGAAGCCCTGGGCTCCTTCTTGACCCCCCAGGGCATGCGCTGGGCCTCCTGGCCTTTCCACTTCCTCACCTTTAGTCTCTTTGTCAGTGCAACAAACCCTACTCACTTGTCTCGTCTGTCATCCGGGAAGTTTTAGCATCCCAGTGAAAACTTCTCAAACTGGCTCAGACAGATGGAAGTCACGTTCTATCGCCCTGGTCAGTGTCCCCTTTTGCTGGTCCTTGTCCTTTGGGGTCCCAAAAGGAACTTTAAAAAAGAAAAGACACAAACCAATCATGCTGTGAGCCCTTGGGAGACTGCCCCACCCCCGCCCCTGACTAGGGCATCACAGCTTAAAGACACGTCTCAAAGGAGTATCTCTGACCAGAATTGACCCAGCTCTCAAGAGCCCCTCTCCCTAGCCAAGCAGTGCACCACCTGGCTCCCTTTCTGCCTTCTTTCAGCTCTCATAGCGCCCCCTCAGCTCCGATGATGCTGCCAAGGCAGGGTCCCTCCACAGAGGCGGGCTACTCCAACCCTTGCCCACTACCTCAAAGGCCCCTGGCTCCCAGAGCTGCCCACCCAGCCTCCTGCTTGTCCACCCATCTTGTGACAGAACCTCTGCCCAGAAGCACTCTGGAAGCCTGACTCGATGAGCCACAGTGGCCCTGGGGTCTTGGTCCCATGCTCAGCATAAGCAGGACAGCTGGAAAATCCCTGAACTGAACCAACCCTCTGTGCTTAGCAGAGGAAACAGAAAGCACTCTCGCCCCTGGGAGTGGTGGCCACCCAGAAGGGATGTGTCACACAGGGAAGGCACAGGGGCCGGGGGCTGCCGCAACAGAGCCCCACCGCAGCGTCTGTGCGCAGGGGCATGGCGCGCCGGCACTCCTGTCTCCCCACAGGACTGTGAGCTCCTGGGGATAGGGACCATGTCTTACTCACCTTTGTTCCCCAGTGCCTAGCATGTGCAGGTGCTCAGAGAGCAAGAGCAATGACTGGCACGTGGACAGGCCAGTTAGGAACCAGGGAGGGCGGGACATAACCAGGGCAGATTCTCTGAATCTGCTGGTCCGCCAGGACTGGGTGAGTCTCTGGATGGAAGAGGCGACGGGGGTTTGGAAGATCAACGACCACCCGGCCCACCAGCCCAGCATGAAGACAGGCTGTCTCAGAGCCAGAACCGAGGGAGCTGGGCTTCTAACAGTCACCCCAGAGATGGCCTCTCACTTCCTGTCCTCTTTCTCGATGCCTGCCGTAAGTTAGCACCGTTCTCAAACTGGCTCAGACAGATGGAAGTCACGTTCTATCGCCCTGGTCAGTGTCCCCTTTTGCTGGTCCTTGTCCTTTGGGGTCCCAAAAGGAACTTTAAAAAAGAAAAGACACAAACCAATCATGCTGTGAGCCCTTGGGAGACTGCCCCACCCCCGCCCCTGACTAGGGCATCACAGCTTAAAGACACGTCTCAAAGGAGTATCTCTGACCAGAATTGACCCAGCTCTCAAGAGCCCCTCTCCCTAGCCAAGCAGTGCACCACCTGGCTCCCTTTCTGCCTTCTTTCAGCTCTCATAGCGCCCCCTCAGCTCCGATGATGCTGCCAAGGCAGGGTCCCTCCACAGAGGCGGGCTACTCCAACCCTTGCCCACTACCTCAAAGGCCCCTGGCTCCCAGAGCTGCCCACCCAGCCTCCTGCTTGTCCACCCATCTTGTGACAGAACCTCTGCCCAGAAGCACTCTGGAAGCCTGACTCGATGAGCCACAGTGGCCCTGGGGTCTTGGTCCCATGCTCAGCATAAGCAGGACAGCTGGAAAATCCCTGAACTGAACCAACCCTCTGTGCTTAGCAGAGGAAACAGAAAGCACCCCGCCCCTGGGAGTGGTGGCCACCCAGAAGGGATGTGTCACACAGGGAAGGCACAGGGGCCGGGGCTGCCGCAACAGAGCCCCACCGCAGCGTCTGTGCGCAGGGGCATGGCGCGCGGCACTCCTGTCTCCCCACAGGACTGTGAGCTCCTGGGGATAGGGACCATGTCTTACTCACCTTTGTTCCCCAGTGCCTAGCATGTGCAGGTGCTCAGAGAGCAAGAGCAATGACTGGCACGTGGACAGGCCAGTTAGGAACCAGGGAGGGCGGGACATAACCAGGGCAGATTCTCTGAATCTGCTGGTCCGCCAGGACTGGGTGAGTCTCTGGATGGAAGAGGCGACGGGGGTTTGGAAGATCAACGACCACCCGGCCCACCAGCCCAGCATGAAGACAGGCTGTCTCAGAGCCAGAACCGAGGGAGCTGGGCTTCTAACAGTCACCCCAGAGATGGCCTCTCACTTCCTGTCCTCTTACTCGATGCCATGCCCAGAGGTCAAGGCCTGCTTCAAAAGGACTTTTGCTTGGACGGGTCAGGGTTTTTTAAAATTTAATATTTAATGCAGGGTCATGAAGTTTCTCTTTTCACTGCTGTATTTTTTTTTCCCCTTTTTGACTGTTTCAGACAACTGAGGTTGCTAAGTAAAAAAAAAAAATTTCCATACAAATAAGATGTTATTGCTAAATCTTCTCAACTATGATATAAATTAGGGATCTTCAGCTATAGGAAAGTTGAAGCAGAGGTGAACCTGTCACCTGCCATCACACAGATAAGGCTGAGGTGGCTCTGGGAAGAGCATGAAGAGCCAGGAGCTGCTAGCAGCACCCAGGCCATCACAGGATGTGAGCTGGAGGTTCTGCCCTGGACTGACAAGGTGCACAGGGGAGACAGCAAGAAGACGCTTCAGGGGGATGGTAAGGGGTCACGGGTGCCCTGTGGCATGGAACAGCAACACAGGGGGAAGAAACCCATCACACGACAGTGCCTCCTTTCTCTCAGTGTCTCATAGAATCTTTTGTCAATGTTCTGATAAAGCCATTATTACTAATTTAAAGGAAGATAAATATGGTACATTTTTTAAAGTCAAGGAAAACAGTTTTTTTTAATCAAAATTTTAAACTGTGCACCGTTCACCCCCAAAATTTCACCTCTGGACACCCATTCTAGGGAAACATTCATGGTAGATACAGGAGCTTGGACCATTTTTACAGCATTTTATGGCAAAAGTCTATCAGTATGGGAGTAAAAAACTAGATTAGACACACAAATACTGTTTACTAATCTATTCTTCTAAAATGATCTTTAGCATTAAATTTAAAACATCAATACACATCTTTAAAAGGGAGATAAAACAACCTATTATCAAAATTAATCATCAAAAACGTACTCAGAGATTGCCCAGACCTTGACACTATCCGAGAATTAAAATAACTACGATTAATATATTAAATCATCCAATAGGAAATGTGGAAACTGCATGAACAGATGGGTGGGGAAATTCAGCAGAGATACGAAACTACAGAATAATCAAATGGAAACGCTAGATATAAGGAACATACTGTCAGAAATGGAAAATTCCTTTAACAGGCTCAGAGAAAACTACACACCGCTGATGAAAACACTGTCTTCAACGGGTCATCAGGAGTAAGTTGAAACACAAAGGAAAAAGAGAATGGGAGGGAAAAAAAAAAAAAAAAAAAACATTCAAAATCTGTGGGATAATTCCAGTCTAGCATAACTGAAGCCACAACAGGAAAAGAACATAAGCAGTATCTGAACTAATGGTCAAAATATTTCTTATTGTATACTGACACATACATATGGAATCTAGAAAGATGGTGTTGATAAATGACTATGCAGAGCAGCAATGGAGAGGTGGACATGGAGAACAGTCTTCTGGACATTGGGGTGAGGGAGGGGAATATGCTGTGGGACTCGGGGATCTCAGACAGGGGCTCAGAGGCGACCTGGAGGGGTGGGGTGGGGCGGAGGATGAGGGGACGTTCGAGGGGGACATACATATACCTAGGCAGATTCAGGTCGACGTGTGGCAGTCAACAACAAAACTCTGTAAAGATAAAATTTCTAAAAATTTTCTAAAATTAAAGGCGACAAACCATACACCTGAGAAATGCAGACAATTTAGAACACAATTAAGCAGTGTGTTTAAAGTAGAAAAGAAGAAAATCCTAAAACTCTCAACCTAGAATGTTCTAACAGTGCAAACATCTTTCAAAAATGAAGCATCAACAAGGCAGCATCAACAAGGCAGTTCCTAAAAAGATAACATTCCTTCTTGATCTTGTAAAGGCCAGGATGATGCTTAGACCTGGACTGTTTAAACTGCTAATAACATGTCATTTAATTTACTGGCTTCAATCTCAAAAAGCTTATATAACTGCGCCTTGACTTCTAATGTGTGGAACAGTTCTCAGAGGACTTCTGAGATGCTCTTCCCAAGTTAGGATCCTCAATTTGGCTCAAATAAAAATTTGCACTTCTTTCTTCAAAAAAAAAAATAAGGGTGTACATCAGAAAGTTAAACATAGAATTATCCTCTGACCAGAAGCTCCTTTCTTAGCTGTATACTCAACAGAATGGAGAGCAAGCATTCACATATCTGTAAAAGAATGTTCACAGTAGCAGTATTGATAATAGCCAAAAAGTGGAAACAACCCAAATATCCATCAGTGAATGGATAAATAAAATGTGATGTATCCACACAATAGATTATTATTCAGCAACAGGAAGGAAGGAAGTTACAATAGATGTCACAATGTGGATGAACCTCAAAAACATTATGCTAAATGAAAGAAATCAGAAATGCTATATGCTCCAGTGGCTGAAACTCCCACCTGCTCCTCATGCAGGGGGTCAGGGCTCAGTCCTTGGTCATGGAAGTGGATCTCACATGCTACAGTGATGACTAAAGACTTGGCATGACGCAATAAGACTCAGAGCAGCCAAATACGTAAATAAAAAGTAAAAAAGAAATGCTATGTGTTGTATAATTCCACTTCTGTGAAATATTTAGAACAGGGAAGTCCATAGAGATAGAAAGCAGATTAGTGGTTTGCCAGGGGCTAGAGGGGAAATACGGGGAGACTGCCTGGGATGATGAAAATGTTTCGGAATGAGACAGAGACAATGGCTGTACACACTGTAAGTACAGTAAATGCTGCTGAATTGTAACCCTAAAATGGTAGCTCTTATGTGGATTTCATTCCAATGCTTTAAAAGACACAGATAATCACAGACAAAACAACAACAATTCCTTGCCTTGAAATAATTCTGCACAGGTGATTAAGATGGATGGTATGGAATCCCGTGAAAAGGCACAGCTATGCCATTGCAGATGAGTTATCCTCAGGAGGAGCTGAGGATAACTGCTCTATTTTTAAAAAAGCAACTAATAGAGTAAACACGATTGCACACGTGAAGTAGCCGCCACATGCTTCCAGAGGTCGCAGTGGAAAATATGACAATAAAATTCACTTGAAAAAATCTTTAAAGGAGATGACTTTCTCACGCCACCAAAGGCTGAGAAAAGTCCCTGTTATCAGACGCAGAGTACAGGAAGACAAGAAGCGACTCTTCAGGCAGAAGGAGGACGATATCAGATGGAAACTCGGATTCACCCAAAGACACTAAGTGCCAGAAACGCTGCACCGAAAGGAAATTCCTACAAGCCAAGTTACTCCAATCACTTGCAAACTTTTTTACCATTTACTTATCAGGATCCACCTCAAGACTCTTTCCTCATCGTTACTAATCTTAAAGTATTGTCCCAAGAACCACGTCTGGGTCTCCAGTCTGCCTTAAGCGTCTTGGGCCTAGAGTCAAAGCTTCATAACTGTCCAGCTTCTGACTTTCCCCTCCTGAGACTCAGCTAAGACTGCCAACGGGATGGTCCCTCTTACTGCAGTGAGTTCACATGAATTTAGTTTGCTTTATTTTTTAAAAGCAACTAATAGAGTAAAGTATGATTGCACACATGGAGTAGCCGCCACATGCTTCCAGCGGTCACAGTGGAAAAGGGCTGGTCCTGGAATGTTCGGGAGACAAAGGAGGACTTGCTTCTTCACACAATACTTTTGGGTTATTTGAATGCTCCACAACAAGCATGTCTTATCTTTGGGATTTAAAAAAAATCCAGCTTCAAAAATTATTGCAGCTTGCTCAGGCCATACAGGTATGAGCTAAGGGGGGATATTTGTAACTCAAAATGTATCATGGGTCAGAAATAATTTTTGCCAGTCAGTATAAGTTGGACAGGCAAGTCCTTTCATGTTTTGTAAAACTGTGCCTAGGTCGTTAAGAAGTATGGGAGTCATGATCAGACTCTCATGGTGCCCACTGACCTTGGGAGGACATTAACCAGTGAAGTGGCAGGCTGGCCCCGACTGCAGTAAGGCCTGGGGTGGGAGGCGATGGAGCCAGGCCAGCTCTAACGCTCCAAAGCCGCAAGAGGGGATGCAAGAGGGAGGCTCAATGCTAATCAGAGGCCAGCCGCTGCAGGAAGACCCTGCCCTGAGGCCCCCAGCTCAACCCCGAGCAACTTCCTGTGACCCCAACTCAATCCATCCCTGTCTAGGCCCAGAGACCACGACCACCATCCCGAGCTATTCACTTGAAAAGTTTTAAGAGAACTTTCTCACGCCAAAGGCTGAGAAAAGTCCCTGTTATCAGAGCAGAGTACAGGAAGACAAGAAGCGACTCTTCAGGCAGAAGGAGGACGATATCAGATGGAAACTCGGATTCACCCAAAGACACTAAGTGCCAGAAACGCTGCACCGAAAGGAAATTCCTACAAGCCAAGTTACTCCAATCACTTGCAAACTTTTTTACCATTTACTTATCAGGATCCACCTCAAGACTCTTTCCTCATCGTTACTAATCTTAAAGTATTGTCCCAAGAACCACGTCTGGGTCTCCAGTCTGCCTTAAGCGTCTTGGGCCTAGAGTCAAAGCTTCATAACTGTCCAGCTTCTGACTTTCCCCTCCTGAGACTCAGCTAAGACTGCCAAAGGGATGGTCCCTCTTACTGCAGTGAGTTCACATGAATTTAGTTTGCTTTATTTTTTAAAAGCAACTAATAGAGTAAAGTATGATTGCACACATGGAGTAGCCGCCACATGCTTCCAGCGGTCACAGTGGAAAAGGGCTGGTCCTGGAATGTTCGGGAGACAAAGGAGGACTTGCTTCTTCACACAATACTTTTGGGTTATTTGAATGCTCCATAACAAGCATGTCTTATCTTTGGGATTTAAAAAAAATCCAGCTTCAAAAATTATTGCAGCTTGCTCAGGCCATACAGGTATGAGCTTAGGGGGGATATTTGTAACTCAAAATGTATCATGGGTCAGAAATAATTTTTGCCAGTCAGTATAAGTTGGACAGGCAAGTCCTTTCATGTTTTGTAAAACTGTGCCTAGGTCGTTAAGAAGTATGGGAGTCATGATCAGACTCTCATGGTGCCCACTGACCTTGGGAGGACATTAACCAGTGAAGTGGCAGGCTGGCCCCGACTGCAGTAAGGCCTGGGGTGGGAGGCGATGGAGCCAGGCCAGCTCTAACGCTCCAAAGCCGCAAGAGGGGATGCAAGAGGGAGGCTCAATGCTAATCAGAGGCCAGCCGCTGCAGGAAGACCCTGCCCTGAGGCCCCCAGCTCAACCCCGAGCAACTTCCCTGTGACCCCCAACTCAATCCATCCCTGTCTAGGCCCAGAGACCACGACCACCATCACACAGAGGGCTGGCAACCCTACCCAGAGGGCAAGCAGCCCCGGACCTGGTGGGCCATCGCCATCAGCTTGGCCATGGGCTCCTCTCCAGGCTCCTTACGGTCAAGAATTCCCTTCACTCAAAGCCTCCTTTTACAGGTAAGAAAATCAAGACCCAAAGAGCTGCGGTGACTTTATCAAGGTCACAGTGATTAAGAGGCGGAAGTCTTTTTTTCCTTTTCCTTCAGAAGCCTATTTAATACCTACCAGCCTCCTTGGCTTGAATCAAAGGGGTTCTGGCATCTGGAAAGAGTCTTTGTATTGAGCAGTATTTCCATGTTTCATACAGAAAAAGAAAATTCACACGGTTTATTCAATACACAGACCCTAAGCTAGGTCACAATGCCTACTAATTTCAAGTAGTTTAGTCAGGCTTATTAAGGAAGCCAAGACAGCAGGTATCAATCATTCTCTGAGTCTCTAGAAGGCAGCCTTGGATGGAAACACACCCTCAATCCTTTTCGCTGCTGTTTCTCCTACTTTTGAGTAATGTCATGAAGGTTTTATGAAGAAGTCATTTTTAAAAAGTCATGCTAGGCTGTGTTCTCATCCTGCTTTCAACAGGGTGCATCTTCAGGGACCCACGCATGCATTCCTGGGAGTCAGTGCCGCAGAGAAGGTGAAGTCTGCCTCATTCTGGTTTCTTTCTGATGGAAGCAGTCTGGCTCTGGGGGCTGGGGAGCCCGGAGACCAGACAGAAGGGTCTCATGTCACCCTGGACATGGGATCCTTCCACCTGAAAGGCGCCCTGGAGGGATGGGGCATGCGGCCTGGAGTTGTCATTTCCCAGACCAATTCTGTGTGGCTGTGGGAGCAACCACCTGAAAAGTCAGTCAGGATCGGGCCCAGGGTAAGGCAGACAGTAATGGGGATACACGGCTTAACCTACTCTCAGCTCAGCCATCGCTCCAGCGATGGGGGATCAGACTCTCATGGCACCCACTGGCCCTGGGAGGAAATTAACCAATAAAGTGGAAGACTGGCCCCGACTGCAGTAAGGCCTGGGGCGGGAGGCGATGGAGCCAGGCTGGCTCGAACGGGGTCTCAGCGCAACAGTGCGCTGTGAAACGGCCGAGGTGGCGGCTGGAGTCACGAGTCACCGAGCAGACCGCTCTCCCTCAGGGAGCGCCGCTCCCGGCCCCGGTGCTCATGGTCAGACGTCGGAACCCCAGCATCCTGCCTCCTTAGAAAGTCTCTGGATTCATCGTCAGGGTTTGCTGTAGGGCTGAACTGTGCAAAGTTTTCAGACTCAGCCAGCCTGACGATTCCTTGGATTCGCCCTTAGCCTTAAGCCTCTGCAGCAGAAGCCACGGCCGAGGCTCTCCAGGGCGACGATGCCGTGGTGGAGAGGGCTCTGGCTGGCGCCGCGGGCAAGCTGAGCACCAAGCAGAGCCGCCAAGGGGACATGGGGATGTCTTGGTATCTGCGTGTCACCTTGGCGGGGATCTGAACCATCAGGAACACCATCTTGCTTGCAGACATGAGTGCATCTTGTCTACAAATACTTGGGGTGAGTGGTCAGCAGCAACAGTGCCGTGGAAGCTGTGGGTTTTGTTCGAGACCTCCGCACAGGCAGGAGGATGGCACTCATCTCACATGGATGCAGCTCAGAGGGGCTTCCTGGGAGGGTCCCCCAGCCGACCTGCACTCCTCCTACTGAAAAATACGTCCACTCCACTATTCAGCTGACGATTTATTCCTAGCAGTCCCTGTTAGTCAAATTCTAAACAAACAAATCTTGAGGACAATTCCTTAAAAGGATTTTGAAAGTGTCTACCTCTCACAGTCACTAGTATCCATCTGGAAATTAAATGGAACCCCCTTCCTAATTCTCCACAGTGGGTTAGGGGCAAGGGCCAGAGGAGAGTGGGAAGGTGAGCGGGAGGGCAGGCTTCAAAGGCTGAGGACCTCTTGTGAGGTGACGTTTAAATACCAGTGTCCCTGTCCTAAGGGAACAGATACTTCTGTTGGTAGACTGGGACACAGTGACCAGAGCATGGGGATCAGACTCTCATGGCACCCACTGGCCCTGGGAGGAAATTAACCAATAAAGTGGAAGACTGGCCCCGACTGCAGTAAGGCCTGGGGCGGGAGGCGATGGAGCCAGGCTGGCTCGAACGGGGTCTCAGCGCAACAGTGCGCTGTGAAACGGCCGAGGTGGCGGCTGGAGTCACGAGTCACCGAGCAGACCGCTCTCCCTCAGGGAGCGCCGCTCCCGGCCCCGGTGCTCATGGTCAGACGTCGGAACCCCAGCATCCTGCCTCCTTAGAAAGTCTCTGGATTCATCGTCAGGGTTTGCTGTAGGGCTGAACTGTGCAAAGTTTTCAGACTCAGCCAGCCTGACGATTCCTTGGATTCGCCCTTAGCCTTAAGCCTCTGCAGCAGAAGCCACGGCCGAGGCTCTCCAGGGCGACGATGCCGTGGTGGAGAGGGCTCTGGCTGGCGCCGCGGGCAAGCTGAGCACCAAGCAGAGCCGCCAAGGGGACATGGGGATGTCTTGGTGTCTGCGTGTCACCTTGGCAGGGATCTGAACCATCAGGAACACCATCTTGCTTGCAGACATGAGTGCATCTTGTCTACAAATACTTGGGGTGAGTGGTCAGCAGCAACAGTGCCGTGGAAGCTGTGGGTTTTGTTCGAGACCTCCGCACAGGCAGGAGGATGGCACTCATCTCACATGGATGCAGCTCAGAGGGGCTTCCTGGGAGGGTCCCCCAGCCGACCTGCACTCCTCCTACTGAAAAATACGTCCACTCCACTATTCAGCTGACGATTTATTCCTAGCAGTCCCTGTTAGTCAAATTCTAAACAAACAAATCTTGAGGACAATTCCTTAAAAGGATTTTGAAAGTGTCTACCTCTCACAGTCACTAGTATCCATCTGGAAATTAAATGGAACCCCCTTCCTAATTCTCCACAGTGGGTTAGGGGCAAGGGCCAGAGGAGAGTGGGAAGGTGAGCGGGAGGGCAGGCTTCAAAGGCTGAGGACCTCTTGTGAGGTGACATTTAAATACCAGTGTCCCTGTCCTAAGGGAACAGATACTTCTGTTGGTAGACTGGGACACAGTGACCAGAGCATGGGGGTCACGGCCTCCCTGGCCCTTCCCTAATGACAGATGCCAGTCCTGCCTCCATGTTGGAAGTGACCACTGGCAAGGCTGGTATCTCGGGTCTCCAGCCATGGCATCAGCCAGTCAGCACAGAACAGCCCCGAGGCCTCATGTGCCCCACAGTGAGCGTGACTTGGGGCCCACAGTCCTCAGCCGGACCGACTGAGTATGAGGATACTCCTGCTCCTGCTTGGTCCTCCTTTCCTCTGGCTCCCCCATGCCCCTTGGCCAAGCTTTGTCCTTGGCTGAATTAGTACAATCGCCTCCTCCTCTAGACCCTCTCCCAGTCACCCAGGGCTGGGCTGGGGAGGACCACCTTCTCCACTGCCTGGCCAATGTTCAGAGACAGGACATGAGGCACGGATTCTGTCACTGCTACTGACGATCTGCAGGATCTAAAGCAAGTCTCTCGGCTTCTCTGTGCCTCACTTTCCTTATCTGTCAATGAGAATAACAGTACCTATCAAACAGGGTTGCCAGCGAATACCGAGGAACTACTTAGGGAAGCACCTGGCACGTGGTAAGGCCCACTTCACTGCCACCGTGACAACGGTTACTGTTTCCTCAGGACATCTCAGCCCTTTATCCCTCTGGTGGCCCGTGGCTATGCCTGACAGCCACGAGAACCTCTGAGCAGATCCCTAGAGACCAGAGAGACACTCTCCCTTACCAAGGATCTCACCTCTCTTACACATTTCTTGCAAAGCTTACAAGGACCTGAAAAAGAAATACGTCCCCACTCCACTATTCAGCTGACGATTTATTCCTAGCAGTCCCTGTTAGTCAAATTCTAAACAAACAAATCTTGAGGACAATTCCTTAAAAGGATTTTGAAAGTGTCTACCTCTCACAGTCACTAGTATCCATCTGGAAATTAAATGGAACCCCCTTCCTAATTCTCCACAGTGGGTTAGGGGCAAGGGCCAGAGGAGAGTGGGAAGGTGAGCGGGAGGGCAGGCTTCAAAGGCTGAGGACCTCTTGTGAGGTGACATTTAAATACCAGTGTCCCTGTCCTAAGGGAACAGATACTTCTGTTGGTAGACTGGGACACAGTGACCAGAGCATGGGGGTCACGGCCTCCCTGGCCCTTCCCTAATGACAGATGCCAGTCCTGCCTCCATGTTGGAAGTGACCACTGGCAAGGCTGGTATCTCGGGTCTCCAGCCATGGCATCAGCCAGTCAGCACAGAACAGCCCCGAGGCCTCATGTGCCCCACAGTGAGCGTGACTTGGGGCCCACAGTCCTCAGTCGGACCGACTGAGTATGAGGATACTCCTGCTCCTGCTTGGTCCTCCTTTCCTCTGGCTCCCCCATGCCCCTTGGCCAAGCTTTGTCCTTGGCTGAATTAGTACAATCGCCTCCTCCTCTAGACCCTCTCCCAGTCACCCAGGGCTGGGCTGGGGAGGACCACCTTCTCCACTGCCTGGCCAATGTTCAGAGACAGGACATGAGGCACGGATTCTGTCACTGCTACTGATGATCTGCAGGATCTAAAGCAAGTCTCTCGGCTTCTCTGTGCCTCACTTTCCTTATCTGTCAATGAGAATAACAGTACCTATCAAACAGGGTTGCCAGCGAATACCGAGGAACTACTTAGGGAAGCACCTGGCACGTGGTAAGGCCCACTTCACTGCCACCGTGACAACGGTTACTGTTTCCTCAGGACACCTCAGCCCTTTATCCCTCTGGTGGCCCGTGGCTATGCCTGACAGCCACGAGAACCTCTGAGCAGATCCCTAGAGACCAGAGAGACACTCTCCCTTACCAAGGATCTCACCTCTCTTACACATCTTTTCTGGGGTGCAAAAGCCTTAACAAGGGATGCATAACCTGCACCTGGCCTCCGACGGGGCACAGCCAACCCTCCTAAGCCTACAAGCCACACTGACGCTAGGGCGGCGGCAAGACCAGACTCCCAGGAAGCAGCTGCAGCCCGTGGAGGGCTGCGAGGTCTTGGGCGCTTCCACAAGTCTGGCCAGAGGCCGCTTCCTGACTCGTAGCTTGTGAGGCCAGGACCAGATAACCTCCAGCTTCCTTTCCTTTACCGGCCTCTTAGGATCTGGCTTATTCTGAAGGGTCCCACAGTGACCTACGGATCTTGATAATCCAAAGAACCTAAACTCGGTATTGTGGGATCTGCCTGATAGAAGGAGATACGAGGGTTTGCAATGTGAGTTGAGGTCAGAGTCATAAAATGAAGTTCTCCATACAAATGGTCTGGCTTTCCAGATGACTGGCCCTCCCTTTTCTAAAGAGCACCAAGACGGAGCTCCAAGCTGCAGAATGGTAGAACACTGCTTTAGTGTTTTCAGTCAACTCCTCACTCTCTTCTAAAGGCAAATTTTTAGCAAACCTGAATGACACAATGAATTTTTAAAAAGTGGTGTGTAGGGGAAGAGAGAAAATTCTGGTGGACAAGTGAGCGAATTTAGGTGGGAAAGCTATGAAAGGAAAGCAGAGAAGCCCCTGTTGGACCTCCCGGAGGGGCCTGCCTGTGTCCACAGCAGTGGATGGACGGGGCTGGCGGCACTCTGCCCTCCACCGGACGCTTGCTGGAGGACTGCTGTGCACACGTGTGTAACCTCTGCGCCCTGGGCACACACGTGACTTTTCCCAGCAACAAGGGGTTCAAGAGAGCAGCTAACGGGCTGCTCGGGTGGCTCTCCTGTCTGCTGCGTGACACTTTTGGTGTACAAAGCACAGCTCAAAAGTCACCCTCATGTTGTCAACAGGTCACAGGGGCCAGGGAGGCGTGCTTCTCAGTCTCCTAAGAGCTGTTTCCTCAGGACATCTCAGCCCTTTATCCCTCTGGTGGCCCGTGGCTATGCCTGACAGCCACGAGAACCTCTGAGCAGATCCCTAGAGACCAGAGAGACACTCTCCTTACCAAGGATCTCACCTCTCTTACACATCTTTTCTGGGGTGCAAAAGCCTTAACAAGGGATGCATAACCTGCACCTGGCCTCCGACGGGCACACCCAAACCCCTCCTAAGCCTACAAGCCACACTGACGCTAGGGCGGCGGCAAGACCAGACTCCCAGGAAGCAGCTGCAGCCCGTGGAGGGCTGCGAGGTCTTGGGCGCTTCCACAAGTCTGGCCAGAGGCCGCTTCCTGACTCGTAGCTTGTGAGGCCAGGACCAGATAACCTCCAGCTTCCTTTCCTTTACCGGCCTCTTAGGATCTGGCTTATTCTGAAGGGTCCCACAGTGACCTACGGATCTTGATAATCCAAAGAACCTAAACTCGGTATTGTGGGATCTGCCTGATAGAAGGAGATACGAGGGTTTGCAATGTGAGTTGAGGTCAGAGTCATAAAATGAAGTTCTCCATACAAATGGTCTGGCTTTCCAGATGACTGGCCCTCCCTTTTCTAAAGAGCACCAAGACGGAGCTCCAAGCTGCAGAATGGTAGAACACTGCTTTAGTGTTTTCAGTCAACTCCTCACTCTCTTCTAAAGGCAAATTTTTAGCAAACCTGAATGACACAATGAATTTTTAAAAAGTGGTGTGTAGGGGAAGAGAGAAAATTCTGGTGGACAAGTGAGCGAATTTAGGTGGGAAAGCTATGAAAGGAAAGCAGAGAAGCCCCTGTTGGACCTCCCGGAGGGGCCTGCCTGTGTCCACAGCAGTGGATGGACGGGGCTGGCGGCACTCTGCCCTCCACCGGACGCTTGCTGGAGGACTGCTGTGCACACGTGTGTAACCTCTGCGCCCTGGGCACACACGTGACTTTTCCCAGCAACAAGGGGTTCAAGAGAGCAGCTAACGGGCTGCTCGGGTGGCTCTCCTGTCTGCTGCGTGACACTTTTGGTGTACAAAGCACAGCTCAAAAGTCACCCTCATGTTGTCAACAGGTCACAGGGGCCAGGGAGGCGTGCTTCTCAGTCTCCTTCAAGAGAGCCTACTATAGGAACAGAGACCCTGGAGCCAACAGCCTCCAGTTCGGGCCTGTGACCCCAAGGCCCCATGTCCCCCGGGGCTGCCCCTCGGCAGTAACTGACATAGTCAGAAGGAAGAGACGTTGTGGGCCCCTGGTGCTGCCCAATGCCAGACGCTCCCAGAGAGCAGCCTTTGCTCGGGGCCTCTGGCCAGGCTGGTATTTCCTCAGAACTGCACTGAGTTTTAAGGCTGTTGCTACCTAGCCCTTCTCTCCTCTCTTCCTTTCAGGAAGAGGCAGACCTACCTCCATTCTGAAGGCTTCTGCTTGCCCAGCCGCCTTCCTCTCATCCTTCACAGGTATGCCCTCCCCCATAAATCCTCTTATATGTCTAATCCCAGGTTGATACCTGCCTCCTAGGGGGCCCAGACAGACAACTGTGTTCCAGAGCTTTCCACAGGCATTCTTTTAAACACTGAGACCCTCCTCAAATGTATGGTTATGCACAGCTTTTCATAAGACATTTTTGAGCATGTTGCCATGCTATGAATTGTTCTTCAAAATCGGCTTATAAAATGGCCACATAATACTGCACGCTACAAAGGCAGCGTTATTTATTTTAAGACATTTAGATTCGTGGCGTCTATTTGTTATGGTTGAAGCTGCCCAACTTGTGAATCTCCTTCCTGTATTTGGGAAATTCTCCACATCAGTGGGTCCTGCCTCCCTCAGCGAGACACTCACATTTTGCTTTCTCAGGCTCCCCTGCAGTCAGGGTGCAGACAGATGGCTCGGCTGACCACACCTGAATCAGAACAAGAGAGTCCGCTGTGCGGGGCGAGGCTTCTGTCGGGGGCAGTGGGCTCTGCGTGTTCTTCACCCTACAGAGACACGCTGTCTTAATGGCTGCAAGGAAGCAGCAGCCCCATTTACAGAAAAGCAGACTACAAATCAGAGATAATTGTTCAGAGTAACTCATCCCCCATTAGATTCCTTACCCTGGCTTGAGGTATTTGGACTCTTAAGTGCCCAAATTACACACCAAGTGACAAATCAGTCTCTGAGAGGCCGTACATAAGTCATTCCCCAAAGGGGGTGTGAGAGAGAGGAGGAGGGCCCTGGTTTTATGGGCCCCGTTTTCAGGGCTCTGGAGACATGAACTTGGCTTCGGGGGCTTTGTTCTGTCTTTCCTGGCTGTGCATCTTTGCTCAAGCAACCAGCCTCTTTCCTTCACAGTTACTCTGAGAGCAGAATTAGATAGTTTTTAACAGAAAAAACTATATATATATATAAAAAAAAAAAAAAACTTTTATAAGTACTTAAAAAAAAAATAGTTGGTTCATTCAAATACTGTGTATAGTCATAAAAGGAAAACCCAGGTAGTTAGGTTCTGACTTTAGCTAGGGATTTTGTCTATCTGAAGGGAAGCCCAAGTCTATTTCTTGCTTGTGTGGGTATAAATTGCAACGGTGGCTACACAGAGTAAGTAGAACTGAGGTTGATCAAAACAGACACCTTTCTAAGCATTATTACAAGTTCAAACAGGGTAACCTAATTGCCTGCCATGAAAACCCATGTACTCACCATCCAGATCTAAAACTACATTTTTCCCTGTGGTAGCATCTTTCCTGAACCATTTCCAAGAAAATCAGACCCTGTACTTCCAAGGAGTTGAGCTTGCATAGCCACACGTGTCCCCTACACAGTGCTCCTGGCATCCCAACATCATCAATTTGCTTTCTCAGGCTCCCCTGCAGTCAGGGTGCAGACAGATGGCTCGGCTGACCACACCTGAATCAGAACAAGAGAGTCCGCTGTGCGGGGCGAGGCTTCTGTCGGGGGCAGTGGGCTCTGCGTGTTCTTCACCCTACAGAGACACGCTGTCTTAATGGCTGCAAGGAAGCAGCAGCCCCATTTACAGAAAAGCAGACTACAAATCAGAGATAATTGTTCAGAGTAACTCATCCCCCGTTAGATTCCTTACCCTGGCTTGAGGTATTTGGACTCTTAAGTGCCCAAATTACACACCAAGTGACAAATCAGTCTCTGAGAGGCCGTACATAAGTCATTCCCCAAAGGGGGTGTGAGAGAGAGGAGGAGGGCCCTGGTTTTATGGGCCCCGTTTTCAGGGCTCTGGAGACATGAACTTGGCTCGGGGCTGTGTTCTGTCTTTCCTGGCTGTGCATCTTTGCTCAAGCAACCAGCCTCTTTCCTTCACAGTTACTCTGAGAGCAGAATTAGATAGTTTTTAACAGAAAAAACTATATATATATATAAAAAAAAAAAAACTTTTATAAGTACTTAAAAAAAAAATAGTTGGTTCATTCAAATACTGTGTATAGTCATAAAAGGAAAACCCAGGTAGTTAGGTTCTGACTTTAGCTAGGGATTTTGTCTATCTGAAGGGAAGCCCAAGTCTATTTCTTGCTTGTGTGGGTATAAATTGCAACGGTGGCTACACAGAGTAAGTAGAACTGAGGTTGATCAAAACAGACACCTTTCTAAGCATTATTACAAGTTCAAACAGGGTAACCTAATTGCCTGCCATGAAAACCCATGTACTCACCATCCAGATCTAAAACTACATTTTTCCCTGTGGTAGCATCTTTCCTGAACCATTTCCAAGAAAATCAGACCCTGTACTTCCAAGGAGTTGAGCTTGCATAGCCACACGTGTCCCCTACACAGTGCTCCTGGCATCCCAACATCATCAATTGCCTAATGCCTTTTAATTCTCAACCCATATTCATATCTCAATTGTTTCTCAAATGTCTTTTAGAATTTTTTCCCCCTCATACTTGGTCTTTAGGATTCTTTTCGTCTAAAACAGTCCCCACCCATCTATCCCAACACAGACTTTTTTTTCACATGTAGTACCGAAGACACTAGGCCATCGTCTTGAAGAATATTCCTCATGGTAGAGTTGCTTGATGTCTCTTCATTCGTTAAACTTCCACTAAACCAGAAGCTGGACTGAACAGCTAGTTCAAGAGGCCAAACCACTCTTCTAACACTGAGCCCCAAACGGCCAAGACTTGATCAATGCCTGCCATCTTCCCTAAGTATTGTCCCAGCTTCCAGTTCAGTAGGACCAACCAGAGAAAGCCAAATGTGCACTCGTAACTAATCACACAGGCTGCCCCACCGCGGGTCAGCCTGTCTACAGCTTCCCCAGGCTAAAGGACACTGATCAGGACACAGCTGGAGACTTTTCCTTTCCTACTATAAAGTTTTCTCGCTCCACTGCCTAACCATGGGAGTGTCTGCCAAAGGCAGGTGATTTCTTTGCCATAGCAAGTTGAGAAATGTCTCCACTTGCTCTTGAGTGGTTTCTTATCTCCATGTGTGTCACTGATGGCTAAGTGTGATCACACCCAAGATGGGAACTGCCACCTTATTAACCACTTACACTGTCAGAGAGAATGGAATTCTTCCCTGCTATAAAATTTGCCTGGTTGGCCATGTGCCTTTATTAATATTTGCAAGAAAAAGGTGGTTGAATTTTGCACACAGAATTTATTTTCATCTTAAGCAAATATTTTCCAAGTATGCAATTTTTAGTCACGCTCGACACTTAACACATCAATATACTGTTGTTTTGAAATGACAAGAGTTTGGTCAGCAACTCAAGAACAGCAACTTAACGAGATGGCCCAATATCCCCAGCCTACAGGCCCCTCATTTTTTTATTATTTATTATTTATTCTCATTAAGCATGCAGTCAATTAAATTGATCTCATAGAAATGAGTTTAATTTGAATGAAAGAATGCTGCAGTCAAATAATAATCACTAAAAATAATGAAAGAGTTTTAACCCTGCGAAAATGTAAAGTATGGAGCATGTGAAAGTCAGTTAGTATAATATGGGAAATGGAGGGTGTTCTGCAAACATGAGGAGTCGTTCCCACAGGGGTGCACATGGAGCAGGACCACCGGAGGGCAGCCCTTTCCCTTTCAGGCTATGTTCAGTCATGACCCGTCGCACAGCCCAGGAACAGCCCTGCCGCCTCCACACACAGCGGCATCACCAAAGGGCCAAGGAGCCCTCGTGGTGTTCAGAGGAAACGCCACGCCGTGGTTGCACGGCCGTGACACACGCTTCCCCTTAACTTTCCAAGGCCCTTGAAGAAGAACCCTCGCTGTCGCTTTCTCCAAGCTCCTCTTTTCATGCCTGAAGGTTTCAGCCACACCACCAGGCTTAGGAAAGTATCTGAGGATCAAGGGGGTGAGGCAAGGTGAACACACGTCCTCCTCAAATCCCAGCAGAAATCTCCACGTCCAGTAACCCCAGGAATGCACAGAAATTACTACCCACCAGTCTTAAAGGAGGGCTGCCCTCCGCACCCCACAGTGGGGGACACAAGGCAGGCCTTCCAGTCCGGACCCATATAAAACGGCTTTAAAACCTTTCTGTTCCCCTTTCTAAAAACCACATTCCCTGTTCTCAACTGGGTAAGAAACCAGGAAAATGAAAGTGGCTCACAGAGCCCCAGGTGTGCCCCCTTCACCCCTGACAAGCACCGACCCCATCCCTGGCCTTTCCTAGCAGGGTCTGCGACCCACCTGAGCAGGCCTCTTCTTCCAGGGAAACAGGCTGCATGGGATGGGACCGGACAGGGGTTGCTGTGTCTAGGCTACTCGCCTGCCGTGTGGTTTCCCGCATTTCTGGGCTCGACTATGAAATCTCTATTTGCCACCACAGTAGTGACTGTAATATGTGACAAAAGGCTACACGAACAGTTTGGGTTTTGCAAAGTAAAGTAAGAAACAGAGTTCTGTGCATACTCCTGGGTGAGAAAGGCAAGAGTTTGTACTTGATTTAGTTGGCATTCTGCATCAAGACACAATAGAAATTGATAAAAATGTGTAGTCTTTCTGGGACATGGCATCAAACACAATATCTCAGTGTGTACACTTTGGTATCTTTTCTACTTCTGAAGCAAAAGGAGAGAGAAAGGGGAAGGAAAAAAAAAAACAACCCTTCAGGAAGGATCTCATCACCAAATCCTTCCAGAAAGAGCTCTTCTAAGCCAAAAAGGCACTTTCAGTCCCACACTGGAATCCTGAAATCCTTTATCCACCCATCCCCCAACCCGCTGCTGATGTGTTTCACACTGTGCCCTTTCACGCCATAGGGAAGAAAGGTCTCCACCTGGTCCTGCGGGGTCATCTGAGGCCTGCAGGGGGTGAAACCACCACAAGAAGCCCAAGAACCCTTGGATGGAGGACGCATTGGACAAGAAGACGTGCAACTTTACCCACTGAGGACTTTTGGCTTCTTTACAACCCTTCAAATTTGATTTTCCCAAAGACTGGTTCAGTTGTCATATCCTACTCTCTCAGCTGGCTCGAGGGCACTGCCTGTCTCTGGGGGTCTCTTCCCCGTTGGAGACCACATGCTTGACTCTGCCAGCAGAGGCTGTGACAAGCCTGGGTGCTGTGACCATAGCTCCTGGAGTCCCTGCCATGGCTCTGAACCCAGCATGTGATGGTGAGTGCTTCCTGTTTCACTGGGTGGGTGCCATGGACAGATCAGGATACCTTTGCGGCGAGAGTTTAATCCCTGTGCGGGACCTGGTAGTGCCTGCCTACCAGCCTCGTCCTCTTCTTCTGCCGCCAAGAGTGGCTGAGTCTCTGCTGTCCCTTGGGGGGCCACATCTGTCCCATCCCTTCAGGGGTCTCGGTACTTCCTAAATCCATCAGCTTCTACTGTTGGGAGATGCACCCACATCTTGACTCGTGCAGCTCCAGTGACTTCGCCTGGGACTGGAGGTATCCCCTACGACAAAGATAACTCAGGGCTGCACGTGGACCCAGTCCGTATTTAGGGCAGAGCTGTAAGTGATCAGACTGCTGACTCAGTCAACAGTCTTGCTTACGGACAGACACCAGAAAGACTTTCAGCTCTTGGGACGGATTCAGTACCGGCCACGACCCTCTGTGCCAATTCCATGACAACTCTCTGGGCTCCAGCCCTGTGCAGACCGGCTGTCACACCGCCTCCTGCTAACGGGGTTACTGGTTGATAAGCAGCAAGGCCTGACCTGAGAATACCAGCAGCGTCAAGAGCATCACAGAACCCACGGGCTGCACAGCACAGGCAAACAAGCCTGCTCTTACCAGACTGAAGGATGAAGCAGTGCTCTGGCACGGGGGCCGACAGTCTTCAGCTCCCCAGTCCTGGGCGCTTTGAACTGTCAGGAACGAGTGTGCAGCCTGCGAAGGACCCAGAGAAGCTCGCCTAATGGGCTTCTCATCCCATGGTCTTCTGCTGCGACAATTTTTCACATGCATTATTAAGGGCCTGCAGGGGTGAAACCACCACAAGAAGCCCAAGAACCCTTGGATGGAGGACGCATTGGACAAGAAGACGTGCAACTTTACCCACTGAGGACTTTTGGCTTCTTTACAACCCTTCAAATTTGATTTTCCCAAAGACTGGTTCAGTTGTCATATCCTACTCTCTCAGCTGGCTCGAGGGCACTGCCTGTCTCTGCGGGTCTCTTCCCCGTTGGAGACCACATGCTTGACTCTGCCAGCAGAGGCTGTGACAAGCCTGGGTGCTGTGACCATAGCTCCTGGAGTCCCTGCCATGGCTCTGAACCCAGCATGTGATGGTGAGTGCTTCCTGTTTCACTGGGTGGGTGCCATGGACAGATCAGGATACCTTTGCGGCGAGAGTTTAATCCCTGTGCGGGACCTGGTAGTGCCTGCCTACCAGCCTCGTCCTCTTCTTCTGCCGCCAAGAGTGGCTGAGTCTCTGCTGTCCCTTGGGGGGCCACATCTGTCCCATCCCTTCAGGGGTCTCGGTACTTCCTAAATCCATCAGCTGCTACTGTTGGGAGATGCACCCACATCTTGACTCGTTCAGCTCCAGTGACTTCTCCTGGGACTGGAGTGATTCCCTACGACAAAGATAACTCAGGGCTGCACGTGGACCCAGTCCGTATTTAGGGCAGAGCTGTAAGTGATCAGACTGCTGACTCAGTCAACAGTCTTGCTTACGGACAGACACCAGAAAGACTTTCAGCTCTTGGGACGGATTCAGTACCGGCCACGACCCTCTGTGCCAATTCCATGACAACTCTCTGGGCTCCAGCCCTGTGCAGACCGGCTGTCACACCGCCTCCTGCTAACGGGGTTACTGGTTGATAAGCAGCAAGGCCTGACCTGAGAATACCAGCAGCGTCAAGAGCATCACAGAACCCACGGGCTGCACAGCACAGGCAAACAAGCCTGCTCTTACCAGACTGAAGGATGAAGCAGTGCTCTGGCACGGGGGCCGACAGTCTTCAGTTCCCCAGTCCTGGGCGCTTGGCTTTGAACTGTCAGGGAAACGAGTGTGCAGCCTGCGAAGGACCCAGAGAAGCTCGTCTAATGGGCTTATCCCATGTTCTTCTGCATCTGCAGACATTTTTGAATAGTCCTATCACTGCATTATTAAGGGCCAGTTACCTTTGACCTGAAACAAGGAGCTTACCTTCTACACTTCCAGGATATGTGCAGATACACACATTTAAGATTCAACTCTGAGATTTTTGGTTTTAAACAAGGGTACTTCCCATAAATGACGAGGACCTCAAGCAGCAGCATCCTACAGGACCACCTGCTTTAGTCTAGGCCCTGTAACATGTGGAAACAAGAAATGACTTAGGATGCCACAAGCTAACTTTAAAAAACACGCTGGTTTTTAAGAAGGAGGGAGCTCTTTAGAAATTATAAAATATTAGCAGAAATATTTAATATATTGCAAACGCCAAAATGTAAAAACAAGTTTATGTACTTCAAGGAAAATGTGAAATGCAACAATTAAACATATTTGCTCTAATTATTAGCAGACAATCTTAATAAAAAAAAAAGTAAGTTGTTAGTCAAAAAGTTACCACTGTCATTTCTAGCAAAACATGTTGTAATTTTAGATTTATCATTCTCATTATTTCCATGGAGAATCAATATCAAGCACACACCATTGCTGGACTCAGAGCCGATTTTGTTTGATTCTCCTGTCACTGTGTCCTCTGAGATGCTTGCCAGGTGCCCACCTGGCCCCACAGAATCCTCTGGTCCAATCTCAAGAGGGCACCTGGGCCCATCAGTCCCTCTGCTCAGCCCCATAGTCACTTATTCCTCAGGGCACCTCCGTCCATCTCTGAAGCAGGTAGGCACAGAGCAGCTGAGACAGCTAACCCCCAGAGCAGGCAGCCCTGTGACAGGCTCATTAGGCACACGCCTGCTTTTATCCTCAGGGCCCCTTGGCAAAAAGAAAGGGCGGAGGCAATTTCCTGTAACTGCCCAAAGCCTTGACAGACTATCTCTAAGCCAGAAACTGAACACAGAAGCTCCCATCAAGTTAAATCTACATAGAAACACTGTAGGAGTAAACTTAATGCGAATACCCATTTGCTGGGAAATGGTTAGGTAAGTTACTGGTAAGCCCACTGTGACCACTTATTTTTGAGGTTTTCAGCTTGACTGGGCCACAATCTCATTATGAAACACTGAGCTGGGTGCTGCTGTGAAGTCATTTTGCAGATGTGATTTAAAGCCCCGCATCAGTCAACATTAAGAGCCAGGAAGCACCCCGGATACCCTGGGTAGGTCTGATTCAATCTGGTACAAGTCTGGAAAATCTGAAACCTCCCTGTAAGAAACACAGAGAAATCCCACCCAAGGACAGCAGCTTCAGCTGCACCTGTGGTCCTGACGCTGCACACCTTCATTCCTGTCTGGGTCCGTGAGTCCCACCTGGCCAGGTTCCTTCTGCTCACCTGCCAGCCCAGTGGATTTCAGACTGGCTTAGCCTGCACCCATAGTCCCGAAAAGTCCAATTCTTGGTAACAAATGTACGCTTTTATATATATCTACCGTACTGGTATTAATGGTTCTGCCCCTCAGGCTGAAGCAGGACTGACCTACTCAGGAACTGGAAGGGGATGCTGCTGTTAAAAGCAACAAAGTACACCATTCGGGTCCTCTGAAGACCTCAGAGAAAAGAAGATAATGGTAAAGGAATGCGGGAAGGTATAAACCTTAATTTCTGGGTTATAAGAAAGCAGCTTGATATATAAGCTAGACTTTGTTCCCTCTATTGAAACCTCACTAACACAAAGGAAACACAGTAAAAGAATTACTTTTAAAAAATTAATACAGTAAAAAAAAATACAGTAAAAGGATTACTTAAAAGAAAAAATTAATCCAGAAATATGGGGAGAGCAGAGAAGCATGTAACCACAAAGTCATTTTAGAAGCTGAAAAGCACAGGAACGAGTGGTAAATTATTTCGCTGACCTGAGCCAAATCCTGAAACAGGGAAAAGTGAAGAATCTTCAAATGCAAGGAACTACGGCATTCCTTCTAGAACCTAGGGTGGAAAGGATGGCTTCGGTATAGAATCTGGGAAAGCCTGCCCCAGCTGCCTGTCACAGGGGAGGCCAGCTGTCCCAAGGTAGGAAAGAGAGGGCTGGGGAAGCAGGGACAGCGGGGAAAGACGCAAAACACAGGTCTCTTCACCACAACAAGTTACAGAAATTGACCTTTATTCATTGTACTAAAGTCTGTTTAACTTTCGATACAAAGGAAGGTTTTTAGTACAGAAAACCCCAGTCTGTCCGAACAGTACCTGTGCACAACTGTACCATCTCTGCCCGCCCGCCGCTGCCCAGAACGGCAGCCTGCAGGTGCCAGGGAGCCCCTGCGACAGCCTGCGGTTGGTCCCAGGTGTCTGGGCCAGGAGGCGTGTACCTGTGAACGGAGGGCAGCACTGACATGTGTCTGTGAACCACTGTGCAAGAAAATAGATCCCTTTTTAAAAAAGAAAATGTCAGTATGACTAAACTATAATCTAGTGTCTAGAAGTACAAAGGATAAAATGAAACCGCGACTTCTTGCTAGTAAAATGAAATGTTAGGAACAGTATTAAAATAGCCAGCCCAGTGGATTTCAGACTGGCTTAGCCTGCACCCATAGTCCCGAAAAGTCCAATTCTTGGTAACAAATGTACGCTTTTATATATATCTACCGTACTGGTATTAATGGTTCTGCCCCTCAGGCTGAAGCAGGACTGACCTACTCAGGAACTGGAAGGGGATGCTGCTGTTAAAAGCAACAAAGTACACCATTCGGGTCCTCTGAAGACCTCAGAGAAAAGAAGATAATGGTAAAGGAATGCGGGAAGGTATAAACCTTAATTTCTGGGTTATAAGAAAGCAGCTTGATATATAAGCTAGACTTTGTTCCCTCTATTGAAACCTCACTAACACAAAGGAAACACAGTAAAAGAATTACTTTTAAAAAATTAATACAGTAAAAAAAAATACAGTAAAAGGATTACTTAAAAGAAAAAATTAATCCAGAAATATGGGGAGAGCAGAGAAGCATGTAACCACAAAGTCATTTTAGAAGCTGAAAAGCACAGGAACGAGTGGTAAATTATTTCGCTGACCTGAGCCAAATCCTGAAACAGGGAAAAGTGAAGAATCTTCAAATGCAAGGAACTACGGCATTCCTTCTAGAACCTAGGGTGGAAAGGATGGCTTCGGTATAGAATCTGGGAAAGCCTGCCCCAGCTGCCTGTCACAGGGGAGGCCAGCTGTCCCAAGGTAGGAAAGAGAGGGCTGGGGAAGCAGGGACAGCGGGGAAAGACGCAAAACACAGGTCTCTTCACCACAACAAGTTACAGAAATTGACCTTTATTCATTGTACTAAAGTCTGTTTAACTTTCGATACAAAGGAAGGTTTTTAGTACAGAAAACCCCAGTCTGTCCGAACAGTACCTGTGCACAACTGTACCATCTCTGCCCCGCCCGCCGCTGCCCAGAACGGCAGCCTGCAGGTGCCAGGGAGCCCCTGCGACAGCCTGCGGTTGGTCCCAGGTGTCTGGGCCAGGAGGCGTGTACCTGTGAACGGAGGGCAGCACTGACATGTGTCTGTGAACCACTGTGCAAGAAAATAGATCCCTTTTTTAAAAAAAGAAAAAATGTCAGTATGACTAAACTATAATCTAGTGTCTAGAAGTACAAAGGATAAAATGAAATCCGCGACTTCTTGCTAGTAAAATGAAATGTTAGGAACAGTATTAAAATAGAGGTCCTACCCCAGTGACACTTACCCGGAGCCCCATACAGTACCTATTATTAACAGGACGCACAGTTTAAAAAGGAACCACATCCTGTCTTCAGCCAGAGAGACCTCTGGCATCAGACACCTTGAAAAAAAAAAAAGGAAAAAGAAAAAGCCATCCTCGTGGAGTACTACTGCGCATACCGTAAGAGCTGGAGCCAAGACCAGAGAGATCCCAGCTTTTCTTTCTTGAGTTTTAACAGTGATCACACTGATCCTTAAGCTTCCATAAGAGCTCTCTAGTCCAAGTCTGAAATACGAATTGTTTTTAGTTCAAAGAGAGCTGATGCGCTGGCCCCACTGTCGAGCATTTAGAAATTACCCTGCAAAATCTGCACTGGTAAAGGCTGGCCCTCTTTACAGAACCTAACGAGGACCCGGTGGCATGCCTCAGCCCCAGCCTTACACCATGCCCAGAACTGGCTGTGTCACAGTGACCTCACAAAGCTCCAAGGACCAGATGGAACGTGGGCATCATGAACACAGGTGGAGGAGAAGCAAGAGGTCATGGAAGGCAGGAGACAAAGTCTGAAGGGTACACCTGTAAGACAACTAAGATCACCTTCCTGCGTGCAGGAAGGAGATACACAGCCCCACAAGGGCGCTGGCTCCAAACCCACCGACAGTCAAAGCATCCGGTCAGCGGGCCTTCCAGGAGAGGGGCCACCCGGCAGAGCACTGGTCAAAGCTCTGGTCCCACCGACAACAGCCTTGCAGGGCAAGGTAGCCCCCAAGAAGCTTCCCAAAGTCATTTTGCTGGAGACAGGCACAGAACCAACACCAAAGCAACAATGAGGAAAAGGGCGGGGGCCGGGCAGCAACGGAGCCATTCAAGTAAACATCGACAATCGAATACTTAGAAAAGGCTTGTAAACTTGTGATCTGAAAGGTTCTCTTTGCAGCATCTCTTGATGAGCTGGCTACAGGGAAGGTTGGTGTTGAGCCCCTTGAGTCTCTGCCTTAAAGCACACGCATGTGGGAGCAGCACTGTCCTCTGGCCGCCACCAGGATCCCGTCTGTCCGTGGCCCTATCTGCGGAGGAGGTGCTCCTGGATCCCTCCTCTGGTCTGTACAACCAGAGGTGTCTATCCTTAAGTCGCTGAAAAGAGCTGCACCAGGCGGTAGGGCTGCGGGCCAAGCTGCGGTCGTCCCCAGAGCTGCGTTCTAGAGAGGGCAGGCTGGGATCCACAGGACTTTATTTTGCTCTTGGTTGACCACTGCCAAGATCTGAGTGCAGATGCTCGACAGGGCTCCTCCTTGGACGACCCCTGCAAGAGAGCCCCCAGACACATGTGTCATTGGCTCAGAGGACACTTCCTGGGTGGAGGCAAGCAAACACCTCTCTTCCCCTTTCTGGTGTTCTGTCTGTTTGCAGCTACTCGGCCCCCCGTCTCACTTCTATTCCATCCGCAAGAAATTGGAAAAGGGAAAAAAGAGCTGAGCACAAATCACTTAGGCTTTCTAGCTACTCCTCTCAGCAACCAGTCCATACGATGTTAAAATCTGGGGCTCTACTGAAGGCGGGTGTCTGATTTTGCCAGGCTGCCCTACCCCAGTGCCAGGGGTGCCGGGGTGTGAAGATGCACATGAGCTGCCGGCCCCTGATGCAGCGATGCCCTGGCCTGGCCTGCCTAGCCGAGCAATGGGGAGTCCCGCTACGGGAAAGCAGTCTGCGGTATGTGATGGTTCAGTCGGCAGCAGACTTCAGGAGGGAACAAGACTGGATCTTAGGAGTCAGGCAACCCACAGCCCAGAGGAGATTCCCAGCAAAGACGACGGAACATCTCCAGCTCTGGCTCAGGCCTGCTGCTCGGCGGGGTTTCAACACCACGGCCCAGCAGGTGCTGGAGGTGGGCTCTGTGCGGGCCCCGTGGAAGAGCACCAAGCCCTGGCTTGTCACAGGTATCAGCAGCGAGGGTTTGAGAAAATGTGACAGAGCATTTCACATCTGCTAAATCTGATAAAAAGTCAAAGCTTGTGTTTTGCAAGCTTTAAATTTTCCTTTCTCTAGCAAACTGCTAATGTATTTGACTGAGATACTGGTCTGTAATGGATTGGAAATTAAAGCACAAACCCATACACAGAAGAGTCAGGGCTGAGTTTTGAGGCCAAATATTGCATGAGAAGCACCACACTAGATCACAACACCCTCTACAAGTTTGTTTTTCGTTTAAGGAGTTCTTCCAGCTTTTTAAAATTTTTATTTACTTATTTATTTTTAAAATTTATTTGTTTTCATCAATCTTTATTCTTCGGTCTGTGTGGGGCTCCCATTTCAGTGGCCTCTCTCATTGCAGAGCACTGGCTCTGAGCACAAGCGCTCCAAATCGCTGGCTCATAATTGGACACAGTGGTCCAGTTACTCCACGGCACTTGGGATCTTCCCAGGCCAGGGATCAAACCAGTATCCCCTGCACTGCAAGGCAGGCTCTTTACCCATTGGACTACCAGGGAAGCCCTATCTATTTTTTTTTTTTTGGCTATCCTGGGTTTTCATTGCTGCTGTAGGCCTTTCTCTAGTTGCAGGGAGTGGGGGCTACTCTCTAGTTGAGGTGAGCAGGCTTCTTGTTGCGATGACTTTTCTTGTTGTGGAACTTGGGTTCTAGGCTTCAACAGTTGTAGCACACGGGCTCAATAGTTACGGCTCTGAGGCCTAGAACGCAGACTCAATAGTTGTGGCTCACAGGCTTCGCTGTCCGCAATGTGTGGAATGTTCTCCGATCAGGGATTGAACCCTGTGTCCTGCACTGGCAGCCAGATTCTTCAACACTGAGCTATCAGGGAAGCCCCGAGTGAACTTAGTAACCTTTGAACTGGCACACCCTGATGCTGCCCTGGGCCTCCAATGAAATCAGCTGTATCCAGAGTGTCACCTGTGGTAGTGCTTCCAGGCTCCCAGAAGTACAGGCTGGTACCACGTCTAGGAAGCACGTCCCTGGGAAGCCTGCATCCACCCGCCCCTCCTCTTGGGGCCCGAGGCACACCCACCTGTGAAGTACCTGCTGTACTCGGCTTGTCACAGGTATCAGCAGCGAGGGTTTGAGAAAATGTGACAGAGCATTTCACATCTGCTAAATCTGATAAAAAGTCAAAGCTTGTGTTTTGCAAGCTTTAAATTTTCCTTTCTCTAGCAAACTGCTAATGTATTTGACTGAGATACTGGTCTGTAATGGATTGGAAATTAAAGCACAAACCCATACACAGAAGAGTCAGGGCTGAGTTTTGAGGCCAAATATTGCATGAGAAGCACCACACTAGATCACAACACCCTCTACAAGTTTGTTTTTCGTTTAAGGAGTTCTTCCAGCTTTTTAAAATTTTTATTTACTTATTTATTTTTAAAATTTATTTGTTTTCATCAATCTTTATTCTTCGGTCTGTGTGGGGCTCCCATTTCAGTGGCCTCTCTCATTGCAGAGCACTGGCTCTGAGCACAAGCGCTCCAAATCGCTGGCTCATAATTGGACACAGTGGTCCAGTTACTCCACGGCACTTGGGATCTTCCCAGGCCAGGGATCAAACCAGTATCCCCTGCACTGCAAGGCAGGCTCTTTACCCATTGGACTACCAGGGAAGCCCTATCTATTTTTTTTTTTTTTGGCTATCCTGGGTTTTCATTGCTGCTGTAGGCCTTTCTCTAGTTGCAGGGAGTGGGGGCTACTCTCTAGTTGAGGTGAGCAGGCTTCTTGTTGCGATGACTTTTCTTGTTGTGGAACTTGGGTTCTAGGCTTCAACAGTTGTAGCACACGGGCTCAATAGTTACGGCTCTGAGGCCTAGAACGCAGACTCAATAGTTGTGGCTCACAGGCTTCGCTGCTCCGCAATGTGTGGAATCTTCTCAGATCAGGGATTGAACCCTGTGTCCTGCACTGGCAGCCAGATTCTTCAACACTGAGCTATCAGGGAAGCCCCGAGTGAACTTAGTAACCTTTGAACTGGCACACCCTGATGCTGCCCTGGGCCTCCAATGAAATCAGCTGTATCCAGAGTGTCACCTGTGGTAGTGCTTCCAGGCTCCCAGAAGTACAGGCTGGTACCACGTCTAGGAAGCACGTCCCTGGGAAGCCTGCATCCACCCGCCCCTCCTCTTGGGGCCCGAGGCACACCCACCTGTGAAGTACCTGCTGTACTCTTGTTCAATCTTCTGAGCTGTCTCAAACTGCTCTTTGGAATGCCTCTGAGTCACCTTGTCTTTCAGGTAGATGGGATCTCTCTGCTCCCTGCCGGGACATTCAGGGACCGAGGCTGAGCATCTCCCCTTCCCCAGGCCCTCCCCTGGGCTTCCCTGTGGAAGACAGCACAGCCTGCAGGCCCCAGGGGGAGTTCTGGGCGGAGGTGGCTGTGCTGGTGAGAGCACCCAGAGACGCCTCCCTGAGTGCAGGCACCAGAAGCCTGGAAGCACGGAAAGGCATGGGGCGGGAGGGGCCTTGGCAAGCCGGAGCCCAACCAGCATAGAAATTGACGCTCAGTGAGAGCCAAGGGCCACCCTACCACAAGCCAGCTTCTGGCAGACCAGTTCCTGAGTTGCTGTGATCACCAGAATCAGAGGCGGGGCGGGGGATGGGGATCCGGAGGGAGCTGTACAGAGCCGCAGAGACGCCAGACGCCGTGGCAACATGAAAACAGCGCAGACAGAGCTGGGAAGGGCTATGCTGGGCTACAGGGAGGTCACTCCTGCAGGATGTCTGTTTCGAGGCCAGTGCCAGTGGCGTTGAGCTGGCAGCCCGCCCCCAGCAAGGCCCCCGGTCGAGCCTGCAAGGAGCCCGGCACCTACTTGATGTGTTTGGCGCTCTTGTAGTGGATGAAGATGACGATGGGGTAGATGTGCATGTGGTGCAGCCGCTCGATGGCGTGGGGGGCCACGTCCAGGAGGCAGTGCCGGTTCTGGGGGAGGGGGAGGGCGAATGCTCGGGCAGGTGCGGGGCCAGGCCCGGAACACAGCCTGCCCCTGGCACCGAGCGGCCCCACCCCTCGGCTGACGCTGCCCGGCCTTGCCCTGTTAGGTGAGCATGTGAGGTGCTGCTCAGGAACAAGGCGGTAAGAGCTGTCTTTTGTGAAGACTGCGTGTGAGGCGCAGTGGGGAAACCTCACCCGGGGAAACCTCTCGGCACAGGCTGTCAGCCGTGACGAGGGTCAGGGCTGGGAACCCAGGTTGAGTGGGGTCAGCTCCAAACGCCCTTCCCTGCCTTTATCCCGATACAGAGACTTCCTAAAGCGCTGGCCCACCTGGCCTCAGAAACCCTCCTTCTGCCAGCGGGTACCTTGTCTGTGATCTCCTTTATGGAAGCCACAGTGGTCACGTCAAAGTGGCCACTCCTCCGCTTATAGTCGACAAACAGGCAGTCCTTGATGCCCCGCTCGATGGCCTGCTGTGAGGCCTTCATCACCTCTACAAAGCACAGAACCAGGAGTCAGTGGGCCCAGCACCATGAGCTGTCGCTGCAGGCGCCGGGAACAAGACTGGGCAGAAACCCAGTCCTGCCGCCCTCACTCCCAGAGAAAGAACCGGAGCCCGCACATGGATCCAACCCAAGTCTCGGAGACTCTGAAAACACTGTGTGATCCACCCCCGGGAAGCAAACCCAGTGACAGACACAGCCCGGCAGGTGCGAGAACCCCCTTACCAAGGGGGCATCTGCAGAACTTGCCAGGCGCCTCGTTCACCAGCATCTCCTTCACCACGTCCAGGAAGGGCCCCAGGATCAGGACGGGCCTCAGGGAGGTGCAGTCCACCTTCTGGACCCGCTGATAGGCAAGGCTCACCGAATCTGAGGGAGAGAGGAGAGGAGTGTCACGGGCATCCACCGGGAGCTGATCCCTCAGGTCCCCTCTCTGGCCAGGAGGGCCTGGGGACCCACTCTGCTCCCTGATCTTGCTCACCTCAGGCAGGCTCACCTCCTTCACTCCACAAATCCAGAGCCAGGGACCCAGCTCCCCCTGGTTTGCCTGGGACTCACCCAATTTTAGCACCGAGAGTCCCACACACTGGGCGCAGCAGGGCCCAGCCACTCCCGCACAGGGTCCCCACTCCATGGACACCCAAGGCACAGCAGCACTTGGTTCGGCTCAGATTCTCCTGTGTGCGCAGTGCATGCTCCCACGTTCTCTCCTCTAAAGATGCAATGTCCCTGAAGCGGGTGTGGTCCTGTGACCCAGACCTGACTCATGCAGTGAGCACACTCTCCCCTTCCCATGAGTTGTAACGAGCAGGACCGGGGCAGTGACCCAGCTTGGAAACCTCCGGACGGCTGTCAGCCGTGACGAGGGTCAGGGCTGGGAACCCAGGTTGAGTGGGGTCAGCTCCAAACGCCCTTCCCTGCCTTTATCCCGATACAGAGACTTCCTAAAGCGCTGGCCCACCTGGCCTCAGAAACCCTCCTTCTGCCAGCGGGTACCTTGTCTGTGATCTCCTTTATGGAAGCCACAGTGGTCACGTCAAAGTGGCCACTCCTCCGCTTATAGTCGACAAATAGGCAGTCCTTGATGCCCCGCTCGATGGCCTGCTGTGAGGCCTTCATCACCTCTACAAAGCACAGAACCAGGAGTCAGTGGGCCCAGCACCATGAGCTGTCGCTGCAGGCGCCGGGAACAAGACTGGGCAGAAACCCAGTCCTGCCGCCCTCACTCCCAGAGAAAGAACCGGAGCCCGCACATGGATCCAACCCAAGTCTCGGAGACTCTGAAAACACTGTGTGATCCACCCCCGGGAAGCAAACCCAGTGACAGACACAGCCCGGCAGGTGCGAGAACCCCCTTACCAAGGGGGCATCTGCAGAACTTGCCAGGCGCCTCGTTCACCAGCATCTCCTTCACCACGTCCAGGAAGGGCCCCAGGATCAGGACGGGCCTCAGGGAGGTGCAGTCCACCTTCTGGACCCGCTGATAGGCAAGGCTCACCGAATCTGAGGGAGAGAGGAGAGGAGTGTCACGGGCATCCACCGGGAGCTGATCCCTCAGGTCCCCTCTCTGGCCAGGAGGGCCTGGGGACCCACTCTGCTCCCTGATCTTGCTCACCTCAGGCAGGCTCACCTCCTTCACTCCACAAATCCAGAGCCAGGGACCCAGCTCCCCCTGGTTTGCCTGGGACTCACCCAATTTTAGCACCGAGAGTCCCACACACTGGGCGCAGCAGGGCCCAGCCACTCCCGCACAGGGTCCCCACTCCATGGACACCCAAGGCACAGCAGCACTTGGTTCGGCTCAGATTCTCCTGTGTGTGCGCAGTGCATGCTCCCACGTTCTCTCCTCTAAAGATGCAATGTCCCCTGAAGCGGGTGTGGTCCTGTGACCCAGACCTGACTCATGCAGTGAGCACACTCTCCCCCTTCCCATGAGTTGTAACGAGCAGGACCGGGGCAGTGACCCAGCTTGGCTCCTGCAGATGGGAACAACCCTCAGGAGATGACAGAGCCATGAGCCAGAAGGGACCTGGCTCCCCGACGGTACCCCAGACCAGAGCTGTCTCCTCGGAACCACCGATCAGTCTAGACTTCCACGCAGCAGAGAAATAAGCTTCTTATCCTGCTTCAGCCATCATTATTTGGTCTCAGTTACAGCCATCAGTGAAATGGCAACCCACTCCAGTATTCTTGCCTGGAGAACTCCATGGACAGAGGAGCCTGGTGGGGGTTTTGCAACCATGGGGTTGCAAAGAATTGGACACCTGAGCGACTAACACTGTCTACTAAGCAGTCAAACCAATATCCTAGCTGATTCATGTAGTTAGGCCTCTCCTTCCACAAAATGAATTAAAAAAGAAAAAACCTCACAGGAAAAGACAGCCTGACACCAGCATGCAAATATCCTCTTGGCTCCTCCCCGGGACCAACCCGCGTGCGGTCATCTCAGAAAGACCTTTTTTTGGGTCACTTCTATTGATCTTTCATTCATTCATCTTTGTTTTTTGGCCCGTGTGGGCCTCCCGTGGCAGTGGCCTCTGTCGCTGCAAGGCACTGGCTCTGGGCGCATGCGCTCCAGAGCTCCGGCTCGGTAATTGGACACATCAGTCCAGCCACTCCGCAGCACATGGGATCTTCCAAGGCCAGCCATGGAATTCTCTAGGCAAAATACTAGAGTGGGTTGCCATTTCCTCCTCCAGGGGATCTTTCCAACCCAGGGATCGAACCCACACCTCTTACATCTCCTGTACTGGGAGAGGGGTTCTTTACCACGAACACCATCAACTTACCCAACATTATACGTCAAGTTATATGTCAGTTAAGTTGGAAAAAAAAATGCTGAAGGGAGAGTTCAGCAGAAAGCAAAAATTAGAGGAAAAGAGAATGAAAGGAAGGAAGGAAGAATAACGGAATGGATAAATACATGTAAATAACTGACGTGGAACTCAGTAACTGCTGGATTTAAAGTAGATGTAAAATGAAAGTGATCATCCTGAAAAAGGTGGGAAGGAGATACTCACATTTTAGATTTTTTTTTTCTTATTTTTAATTTTTGGCCTCTTTTATTGGTTTTTTTATTTATTAATTTTCATCCATCTTAATTCTTCAGCCTGTGTGGGTCTCCCATTGCCAGTGGCCTCTCTCATTGCAGAGCCGGCTCTGGGCACATGCGCTCCAGAGTGCTGGCTTATAATTGGACACATCGATCCAGCCGCTCCGCAGCACATGGGGTCTTCCCGTGCCAGGGATTGAACTGGTGCCCCTTGCACTGCAAGGTGGACTCTTTACTCCCTGGACCACAGGGCAAGTCCTACAATTTTTAACAAAGTGGTCACAGTCATGATTCATGTTAGGACTAAGTCAAAGATAGACACGGTGAGGGCTGCTGTCACCATGCCGCCTCCCTCGCCCGAAGAATAAAACAAATGGAGTAACTAAACTAAACTAGAGTGGGGGCAGAATAATAAAAATGCTCGACTGATTCAAAAAAAGTAAGAAAAAGAACATGAAACATACAGGGCAAGCGCAAACAAATAGTAAGATGGGAAATGCATCCGTGATGGTTTAATCAGTGATTAAACGATAAAGATTGTCTCTGGGGTGGTGAAACTGTGAAAAGGTCTCAGGTTGTATGTACACTCTTCTGGAGATGTCTGTGTGTATACCTCAATGAAATGAGAGATGATGAAGTGTCAGAGTGGGGAAAAATTCCTCCATGCTGCCTACGAAGCCATGTGAGTATAAAGCTACAGAAGAGCGTTAAAGGATGGAAAAGGATACCTGTGCAAACAACCAAAAGAACACTGGTGTAACACTAATACGTAAAGAAAATAGGCTTTAAGGTCAGAAACATTACTAGAGCTAAAGAAGGATATTTTATAAGGATAAAAGAATCAATTTAACAATAAGACATTTTAGCTATAACAACTTAAAGACAACTTCAAAATAAATAGTGGAGGGGGAAAAAACTGAAGACAGAACAAATGGCTATTTTTCCATAGACATCCACTGGACATACTGCAAATATCAGTACACCAGAGATGGTGTTTGTAGAAGAGAAGGGAGAATCAAGCAACTGTTATTGCCCAAAGGCAGTCTCTTTCACACGTTAAAACTTAAAAATGTAAAAAGCCATTCTCAGCTCGAAGGCCATTTAAGAAGAGGCAGTGGACTAGATTTTGCCCATAGGCTCTGGTCTGCCAACCCTGCCCTGACTGACGGTGACCGTGGGCCATGAACAGGGTGGGACTCCCTCCGCTCTCTGTGCTGAAGTCCTAACTGAACTAACCATTGAGGACACAAGGGAGGAAGGGCTGGAGTCCTGCCTTCGAAGCCCACTGCCCCGTCCACACCCTGGCTACCAGGGAGGGTGCGCCTTCGAGGAGAGGGGCCACACACAGGCGTCTGGGAGCAGCCTTCACAGAGCCTCCTGCTTCACAGGACAAGTGCACCCTTCCACAGGACGTCTGACACTCCCTAACAGCCAGCTCCAGGACTGGGTAGGTGCCTGGCCTGGGAGGAGTTTTTACGAATGGACACAGGAGTAAAGCCAGAAAAGACCAAGGATAGGCACGGTGGCCCCTGGTCACCACCAAGCTGCCTGGAAAAAAACTCCAGGCAAACTAGAGGCAATGGACCGGGCAAGGGCTGCTTTTCTGCCCACCCAGTCCTCATCTTTCCTTCCTCAGTAACAGACCCTCTATGACTGAAGCCAGCAGGACACCGTGAAAACCCTGCCTCTGCCACCTTCCTTGGAGACGCGAGTGGTCAGTGAGGTGGAATTGGAAGAGGAAGGGTGGGGCTTGCAGGTAAGCTGTTTAACGAGGCACACTTGCGCCATGCCTTTCCCTCCTCCCTGCTGCCTCCACACAGGTGTGGTGGCGGGTGAGCTTGAGGACAGAAGCCACCCCTTACTGCTGGTGGACTCTGAAGACAGCAGCACCGCCACCCCTGCCCAGACCACCTCCCGTGACCAGCAGCAAAGTAAAGCAGACCTCCGTCTTGTTCAAGTCACTGCAGCGAGGCTCCTGAGGTCGGCAGCAAACCTCAGCCTGAGAGCCCACTGCAGCAGCCAGCCCAGCCACTTGCCTTCAAAGAGAGGAATGGAGTCGCTGGAGAAGGTATCTAAGGCGAGGAGGTCCTTCCCGTCTTTGGACCCGCTGCGTTTGTGCTTGTGTTTCCTTCGGAAGAAGGATCTGCGGGCGGCTGCCGAGAGCGTCTTGGCGGTGCTGTTGTCATCTTTGACTTCAGACATGCTGAGCCTCCGGGAAAATTCTTGGTCCATCCTGCAGACGAGTACGGCAGTGCTAGGGAGGGCCCAGAGACCACGGTTCGCCGGCCTGCCCACCCCTCGGCAAGGAGAGCCAGAGCTGGGGCTCCAGGCTCCTCCCACACGCTCGGCAGGCTTCCTGACCACTTCGGCACCTGCGCCCTCGAGGGCACCTTGGTGCCAGTGCCATGGAGGCAACACACATTCCAGCACGAGTAGGTTGGCAGAGCAGGTCCACTCCTAAATTCAGACGAGGGTCAGCGGGAACTGCTGACACAGCCTCACTGTGACCCTACAAGTTATGCTTCCTACCAACAAAAAGAATGAAAGCACAGTCACTGCTACACAGGAGCGCCTTGCAAAGATGATGCCAAGGACAGGAAGGCGGTCACAAAGGACCACGTGCTACATGATGCTATTCACGGAAAGTCCACACAGGGAACTTCACAGAGACAGAAAGGAGCCCCGCGGTCGCTCAGAGTCGGCAGGAGGGGCAGGCCAGACAGAAGAATGCGGCGAGTGGCTAAAGGGTCCGGGGCTGCTTCTGAGACGATGAATATTCTCCATGACTGTGGTCATGGCTGCATGTTCTCTGGGAAAATACTAAGAGCTAAGGAACTGCACGCTGTGGATAAATCGTATGGTACAAGAGTTGTGTCTCAAGCCATCTGTTAAAAATAAAAAAATGTGTCTCCTAAGTTGGCGCTCCACTTCTATATAGCACTGACTTGTACAGCACGTCACTGACCTAAATTAGCACCAGCTTTTTGGACAAGCGATTTTGGCAAAATGTAGACTAGAAGCCGAGACAGCATCAGAATAAGCCCACAGAGCCCAGGCCCTCATCCCAAGGGACATCCCCATGGCTGCCACCCTCCCCCCAAACCTCCAGCCCAGGCTTGAGAAGACTCACGGGTCTGCTGGGACCCAAGAACACTCACACAGGTCTGCTAGGGACCCAAGAACACTCACACAGGTCTGCTGGGATCTGAGAACACTCTTCTATGTGTCTGCTGGGATCTGAGAACACTCACACGTATTTGCTGGGGATCTGCCCACGCTGGATCTTCTGTGCATTCTCATCCAGCTGCCAGGCCATCCAGGACCCAAACGAGCCCTGGGGCAAGGTGTCGTCCACGTAGAGGATGTCATCTTTCCTAAAGCTCAGCTCGTGCTCCACCTCTGCCAGCCGCTCATACAGGGCCCTGGACCGGGAGACGGAGGGACAGGTCAGGCCACAGACCGCCCTCTGCAGCCAGGCCCCGAGGGCCGCTCTCCTGCTCTGAGCTTCCCCCAGAGCACAGTCAGGACTCGCCCCTAACCATCCCAGCAGTGGGTCCCAAAGGAGGGACCCCAGGCTCCCTGGAGACAAGGGCGCTGTGTCACAAACCATCTAATAAAAGACTTTGTGTCAACCACCAAGGCCGCATCCCACTTTCAAATGGGTCTCTCCCACTTGCACCACTCCCACGTCAAAGCCAATGCTCCCTACAGAAAGGGAACGTGACACCCTTGACGGAGGAGGGGGTCCCGAGACACAGAGACCCCGTGCCTCACAGTACATGGCTGATCAGTCATGGTGTGGCCTCAGATCTCATGGAGAAAGCTGTGTGCCTCTGAGAAAATGCCCAACGCCTACCCCCCAACCCCATTTCACACATGACTTCAGGGCACCATGGACGCCATGACATCCAGACACCCTGCAGAGGGATCTGCAGGCCCGGGTCTGGGGAGACCAGGAGTGGCGCAGAGCCCACAGGAAAACGAGACTCAGTGGTCTCACACTTCCCCAGGGCCTCAACCTAAAGACGGAGCCCGCCTGGCCCTGGGAGCTTTCGAGGGTTTTTCCAAGTCACATGCGTCTCACCATAAATTTACAATTTGGTGCCCAAGTAACAGTGCTCATAGTTCCACCCCTCGAGGACAAGAAACACAGGCCCATTCACAGGGAAGGGCCTCCACTGAAAGCCCCTCCCCGAGCCCAAGTCCCCCACAGCCCTGGTCAGGGATACCTGATGTAGAAGCTGTCACCAGGCAGGCCCTTGACCTTGGAGAACTCCTCGGGGCGGTACTGCACCTTGAGGCGGACGCTGTCCTTGGGCTTCAGCATCTCCACATAGACCTCCTCCACTGTCTTGTTGCGCACATCCAGACCCCCGTACTACCAGAGACGGGAGACCGGCGTCAGCGGGCAGAGCAGGGCAGCCTGGGCACCCGTGCAGGGCCAGGGGTGGGATAAGCGGGGATTCAGCAACCCTGTCGTCCCTGGGCATTCACCTGCCCCACACCACAGGCAGGGCTGAGCCCTCGGCCGAGGGTCGGCTCTGCCCTGGATACCTGCTCCCAGGAGCGACCCTGTTCTGGTCTCCCAGCGAGGCCCACTGGCCACCCGGCGGCTGCCCTTGTTAATGCTCCTCGTAGCTTCAGTACCTACGACCCACCTCCCCCACCCAACAGGAGACACACAGAGAGGGAGAGGGCACTCGCCACCAGACTGGAAGCCCGAGTCTGACAGTGGCCAGGACTAGAGCACACGCCCTCCTGACACCACTGCCCAAGCGGGCCCGGCCCACGCCCGGGATTTGCCCAGAGTGGGTCTGGGCAGCGAGCAGCACCCAGGGGGGTCGCCAGCAGAGCCTGTGCCCTTTCACCTCCCGTGTCCCCCGAGACAGCAGGGGGCCTCGCACGCGGGCAGAGGGCAGCCCGGCTGTTGCTTGGCAGCTCAGCACTCACCTCGAGGATGCGGTCCCCGGGCACCAGGCCATCGGGGCCCTGAGCAGCACTTTCGCCCTCCACCTCGGCCACAAACACCCCGTACAGGTTTCCGCCACACAGGTGCACGCCGAGCTCCAGCTGAGACTTCCTGAGGAAGACGCGTGGCCGAGGTCTTCTTGGTGGCATCTCCCACCGGAGCCCGCCTGGCCCTGGGAGCTTTCGAGGGTTTTTCCAAGTCACATGCGTCTCACCATAAATTTACAATTTGGTGCCCAAGTAACAGTGCTCATAGTTCCACCCCTCGAGGACAAGAAACACAGGCCCATTCACAGGGAAGGGCCTCCACTGAAAGCCCCTCCCCGAGCCCAAGTCCCCCACAGCCCTGGTCAGGGATACCTGATGTAGAAGCTGTCACCAGGCAGGCCCTTGACCTTGGAGAACTCCTCGGGGCGGTACTGCACCTTGAGGCGGACGCTGTCCTTGGGCTTCAGCATCTCCACATAGACCTCCTCCACTGTCTTGTTGCGCACATCCAGACCCCCGTACTACCAGAGACGGGAGACCGGCGTCAGCGGGCAGAGCAGGGCAGCCTGGGCACCCGTGCAGGGCCAGGGGTGGGATAAGCGGGGATTCAGCAATCCTGTCGTCCCTGGGCATTCACCTGCCCCACACCACAGGCAGGGCTGAGCCCTCGGCCGAGGGTTGGCTCTGCCCTGGATAGCTGCTCCCAGGAGCGACCCTGTTCTGGTCTCCCAGCGAGGCCCACTGGCCACCCGGCGGCTGCCCTTGTTAATGCTCCTCGTAGCTTCAGTACCTACGACCCACCTCCCCCACCCAACAGGAGACACACAGAGAGGGAGAGGGCACTCGCCACCAGACTGGAAGCCCGAGTCTGACAGTGGCCAGGACTAGAGCACGCGCCCTCCTGACACCACTGCCCAAGCGGGCCCGGCCCACGCCCGGGATTTGCCCAGAGTGGGTCTGGGCAGCGAGCAGCACCCAGGGGGGTCGCCAGCAGAGCCTGTGCCCTTCCACCTCCCGTGTCCCCCGAGACAGCAGGGGGCCTCGCACGCGGGCAGAGGGCAGCCCGGCTGTTGCTTGGCAGCTCAGCACTCACCTCGAGGATGCGGTCCCCGGGCACCAGGCCATCGGGGCCCTGAGCAGCACTTTCGCCCTCCACCTCGGCCACAAACACCCCGTACAGGTTTCCGCCACACAGGTGCACGCCGAGCTCCAGCTGAGACTTCCTGAGGAAGACGACGCGTGGCTCCGAGGTCTTCTTGGTGGCATCTCCCACCGTCCTTGTGGGAAGGAACATGAAGCTCTTCGGTTACGCACAGGGAGGGAGGAGGGCACGGCGAGAGATGGAACAGTGGGGAGAGCCTAACCATCTTCTGCTCCCCGCGCAGGGGCTCATGAGACCTGGAACCACAGGAGGCGGAGGGGCCGACACAGCCTCGAGCTCTAGTGCGCTGTTTGCAGGCAGGGTGCTGAGATGTGGCAGACCTGAGCCCGTGACCCCGGGAGCCAAGCCACTCGGGAGCGGAGTGGAAACCAGCGTCCCCGCTCTCCATCCCGGCTGTCCGCCCCACACCTTGGGCTACATCTCGTACACTTGGATGGCACTTTAACTTCAATCTCCTGAGAAAGTCAAGAGCTGAGCTCACTATCCAGGGCACAGCTCATCCAGCAAGTGTCCACTGAGTGGGGTCTCTGGCCCAGAAGGTACTAAGCCAAGCAGTCATCAAGAAACTCACAATGCAGAGACACAACAAAATGAGCGAAGGCCTCAGGACAGCAGTGGAGCCTGATGAGTGAGCGGGACCTCGGGGGAGGAGCCACTCGGTGGCAAAAACTCTGCTGCCGGTTAAGTGCAGTCACAATGGGGACAGTGAAGGGCCGCCGGAAGGTAAGCCCCGAAGACGCCCCAGCTTCCAGCCTCGGATTTCCATGAAGAGTCCGTCAGCGCCATGCCTGAGAAAGGGCCCCGTCCAGGCCTGCGGTGGCCTCCTCAGGACCCAGCCAGCGCGGCCCTCGCCCCAGCCCTCCTCCAGCCTCTGTGAGAGCCCCGCCGCGTCCTGCCCACGCTACCACCAGCCCCTCCTCCCAACCCCTCTCCAGGCCCACACTTTAGCCAAGCCCTGCTCGTCCTGAACACTGCCTCAGCTCCCGGCCACGCTCCATCATGGCCCCGGTGCCTGGACACTGGCCCGCCACCCTCAAACCCACAGCCCCTCGGGCAACACTGCTGTCGGTGGTCAGAGCCCTGGCCGGGCGGGGGGAGGACTGTGTGGGATTCTAAGGACAGAATCTGGAAACAAGTGAAGTGAAAAAAGAAGGAGAAAAAGAACAAAAGCTCGAGGTCTTCTTGGTGGCATCTCCCACCGTCCTTGTGGGAAGGAACATGAAGCTCTTCGTTACGCACAGGGAGGGAGGAGGCACGGCGAGAGATGGAACAGTGGGGAGAGCCTAACCATCTTCTGCTCCCCGCGCAGGGGCTCATGAGACCTGGAACCACAGGAGGCGGAGGGGCCGACACAGCCTCGAGCTCTAGTGCGCTGTTTGCAGGCAGGGTGCTGAGATGTGGCAGACCTGAGCCCGTGACCCCGGGAGCCAAGCCACTCGGGAGCGGAGTGGAAACCAGCGTCCCCGCTCTCCATCCCGGCTGTCCGCCCCACACCTTGGGCTACATCTCGTACACTTGGATGGCACTTTAACTTCAATCTCCTGAGAAAGTCAAGAGCTGAGCTCATTATCCAGGGCACAGCTCATCCAGCAAGTGTCCACTGAGTGGGGTCTCTGGCCCAGAAGGTACTAAGCCAAGCAGTCATCAAGAAACTCACAATGCAGAGACACAACAAAATGAGCGAAGGCCTCAGGACAGCAGTGGAGCCTGATGAGTGAGCGGGACCTCGGGGGAGGAGCCACTCGGTGGCAAAAACTCTGCTGCCGGTTAAGTGCAGCCACAATGGGGATAGTGAAGGGCCGCCGGAAGGTAAGCCCCGAAGACGCCCCAGCTTCCAGCCTCGGATTTCCATGAAGAGTCCGTCAGCGCCATGCCTGAGAAAGGGCCCCGTCCAGGCCTGCGGTGGCCTCCTCAGGACCCAGCCAGCGCGGCCCTCGCCCCAGCCCTCCTCCAGCCTCTGTGAGAGCCCCGCCGCGTCCTGCCCACGCTACCACCAGCCCCTCCTCCCAACCCCTCTCCAGGCCCACACTTTAGCCAAGCCCTGCTCGTCCTGAACACTGCCTCAGCTCCCGGCCACGCTCCATCATGGCCCCGGTGCCTGGACACTGGCCCGCCACCCTCAAACCCACAGCCCCTCGGGCAACACTGCTGTCGGTGGTCAGAGCCCCGGCTGGGCGGGGGGAGGACTGTGTGGGATTCTAAGGACAGAATCTGGAAACAAGTGAAGTGAAAAAAGGAGGAGAAAAAGAACAAAAGTAGAGCTCAGAATGAGTCCCTGAGAAAACTAGAGGAAGAAAGGAGGGGCAGGAGAGAGGGAGGGAATAAGGACTGGCATGCTCCCCACCCTGAATCCTGACAAGCCAGGGTGCCATCTGCAGCACAGAGCAGCGATGGGAGCCACGTCCCTCAGAGGACGCGCACGGCCACCACAAGGACCCTCCCGGCTGCCACCCTGAGCCGAGGGGTGCTGACGGAAGGCTCACGGCACGCGGGTGCTGACCTGGAGCTGGGGGTGCTCTGCTTGGCCAGGGGCGTGCTGGGGCCCTCGTCCTGCTCCATCAGCGGGTCAATGCCAGCGGGGTGCTCCGGGGTGGCTGCACCGCTGCCCTGGAGAGTGGAGTAGACACTGACAGGGTCCAGGTGGGAACTGGGGACAGAGAACAGGAAGAGTGAGGGGCAGCAGGCAGTCACCCAGAGCCATCCCTCTCTGGCGGTGACCGGGTCTGGGATGTGAACAAAGACTGGGTCACCCAGCTCTGCGATCTGAGCCCTGAGACGTGCGAGCACCTCGGGTGCTTGACTCAGCCATCCACCTGCAGGGTCTGCCTGTCCTCAACGTGAGGACCCTCTGCCCACGGTGAGCCTGAGGACACAGGGATCCACGGTCCCCCTTCCTGTGCTGGCGCATCTCAGCCCTCCCTTCACAGGTGCCGCACCACAGGGGCGCTTCTCACTCTCTCCTCACCTGTCCTGCAGCCCACAGCACAAAGGCAGGGGCCGGCAGGCGCCTGGTGTCTGCTCGAGGGCAGGGGCTGGACCACTCTGTGTGCGAATCCACCCCAGGCCTCGGCCCGGCTGCCTCGCACATGTGCTGGGGCTCCCTGCTGCACAGAGCGCCTGGCCACCTGTCTCCACACCCTGCTTCAGGAGGGGAAACCGCCCCTGGACATGTCCCTTCCCAAAACCGGGGTGCTGCTCGACTCGCCCCATGACAGCAGGATCCCGGAGCTGGCAGCTGCACGTGGCTGCCCCAGAGCAACCTGTGTGGGATTTGGGACTAAGGACAGAATCTGGAAACAAGTGAAGTGAAAAAAGAAGGAGAAAAAGAACAAAAGTAGAGCTCAGAATGAGTCCCTGAGAAAACTAGAGGAAGAAAGGAGGGGCAGGAGAGAGGGAGGGAATAAGGACTGGCATGCTCCCACCCTGAATCCTGACAAGCCAGGGTGCCATCTGCAGCACAGAGCAGCGATGGGAGCCACGTCCCTCAGAGGACGCGCACGGCCACCACAAGGACCCTCCCGGCTGCCACCCTGAGCCGAGGGGTGCTGACGGAAGGCTCACGGCACGCGGGTGCTGACCTGGAGCTGGGGGTGCTCTGCTTGGCCAGGGGCGTGCTGGGGCCCTCGTCCTGCTCCATCAGCGGGTCAATGCCAGCGGGGTGCTCCGGGGTGGCTGCACCGCTGCCCTGGAGAGTGGAGTAGACACTGACAGGGTCCAGGTGGGAACTGGGGACAGAGAACAGGAAGAGTGAGGGGCAGCAGGCAGTCACCCAGAGCCATCCCTCTCTGGCGGTGACCGGGTCTGGGATGTGAACAAAGACTGGGTCACCCAGCTCTGCGATCTGAGCCCTGAGACGTGCGAGCACCTCGGGTGCTTGACTCAGCCATCCACCTGCAGGGTCTGCCTGTCCTCAACGTGAGGACCCTCTGCCCACGGTGAGCCTGAGGACACAGGGATCCACGGTCCCCCTTCCTGTGCTGGCGCATCTCAGCCCTCCCTTCACAGGTGCCGCACCACAGGGGCGCTTCTCACTCTCTCCTCACCTGTCCTGCAGCCCACAGCACAAAGGCAGGGGCCGGCAGGCGCCTGGTGTCTGCTCGAGGGCAGGGGCCGGACCACTCTGTGTGCGAATCCACCCCAGGCCTCGGCCCGGCTGCCTCGCACATGTGCTGGGGCTCCCTGCTGCACAGAGCGCCTGGCCACCTGTCTCCACACCCTGCTTCAGGAGGGGAAACCGCCCCTGGACATGTCCCTTCCCCAAAACCGGGGGGTGCTGCTCGACTCTCGCCCCATGACAGCAGGATCCCCGGAGCTGGCAGCTGCACGTGGCTGCCCCAGAGCAACCTGCATACCTGCCGCCTCCCTCTCTCCTCCCACAGCCCAGACAGCCCGCGGGAGGCCCGGGGCCTCACCTGGACCGGGAGTGGCTGCTGAGCTGCTGCATGTGCGGGTTGTACTGGGCCAGGATGGTGATGGTGTCACACTGCTGCCCGATGATGAGCCGGGCCTGCTGCTCCGTGGCGCTCCGCAGGTTTATGCCATTGAACTAGGGAACACCGAAAGCGGGCTCAGAGAGGAGAGACGGGGGCGCGGAGGAGGTCCTGGGGACTTCAAAGGTGACACGAGAAGGGCAGCTTCCCGCTCACCTCAAGTAACTGGTCCCCGTACTCAAGGCCAGCTTGGTGAGCGATGCTCCCTCCGGTCACCTTGGAGACATAGACGCCACCCTTCTCCCCACTCACGATGGAGATCCCCAGCGGCTCGGAGCCCTTCTGCAGCTTCACATGGCGCGGCTCTTCCACGTAGGGCCTTGAATGAGAGCCAACGGTTTTGGGGGCTCAGACTCACGGGGAAGGGCTGGGGAGGCCCTGAGGCTGGGCATGCAGGAGCTGTGCAGACGGGCCAGGGAGTGCGGGCGCTCCTGAGACGACACAACTGGGCCGGCACACATGGAGCCCACCTGCGCACAGCGGTGACGCACAACCTCATGCGACACAAACACGACCCCGAGATGGACACAGAGGCACCCAGACCCAAAGTCACCAAGCGATCCACGTGAACTATGAGCAAACACAGACGTATGCAGCAGACGGGCACGCGGGCTTCCCGGACAGCAGAGGAACAGCCTCATGATGCGTGACTTACAAACCTCCAGGGGCGTCTCAAGACACCCTTGGAGGGAAAGGAGTGCCTTCTGGGACGATATTTGCCCTAGGAAGGACAATGAGAAGTACCAATACACGGGGTGATGCAAACTGATCATGAGATTAAGCGGCTGCAAACCTGAGTAATTAAGAAAGGGAGTGGGGAGGCTGGGAGCAAGGTGGCACCATGCACTCGCTGGCCCCGGGCCGCCACCCACCGCCCCGCGGGGACGAGGGGCACCAGGGCTGGGGTGGGCCCTCCTGTCTGGCCAACCTCAGACTCCTCAGCGAGGAGGACCTGGGCCTGGCAGCCGCAGGCCATCTCAGGAGGGATCTGTGGTGCTGGAGGCATCTGGAAGGTGCAAAGAGTTAGAGAGAAGAGAGGGGCGACTGGAGGAGGAGACAGCCACAGATGCCTGGAACGTGACGGCCGGCTGCAAGCCGTGAAGCCAGCGGGACCGCGTGGCCCGCAGCCCCCGTCCTGAGCAGAGCGCCGTGCCCTCGGGAGCCCTCCTGCGGGGCGGGCCGGCAGGGCGGAGCCCTTTAAGAGGTAATCCTTGCTTTTCAGTCTCCTCAATGACTTAGAGTTTTTATACTGTGCACAGAGTTTTGGCTTCCTTGTAAAAGACGTTCACAAAATGTACTTAACATTACAAACAGCTTGAAATACAACATTAAGGAGGACATGTCTAGCTATGAAAAATAAAACACATTTGAACTGTAAACACAACGCGCGTGCACACACACGCCTCAGAAGGTTAGCTAACAGCTGTGAATCTGGTGGAGGATCAGCAGGCCCCAGCCTTTCTGGCACCAGGGATCTGTTTTGCGGAAGATGAGTTTTCCATGGACCACGGCTGGGGGAGATGCTTTCGGGATGATTCCAACACATCAGATGTAAGGTGCGCTTGCTTTCTAACCTCATGCCACCACTGCTCCAACAGGAGGTACCGGTCCACGGCCCGGAGCAGGGGACCCCCCTGAATTAGGCAACCCCTTTTCTTTCTACTTTTCCAGTTTTCCCAATTTTCTGTAAGGTCAGTGCATTTTAGACTGAAGAAAAGAGGGACAATTTTAATAAGCAACCCATTCTTCAGCCAGGTGACACACATGTTAAACTTGATGTCACCTAAGCACCTTGAGGCAGGAGTCACTGGCACACACACACACTCACATCCACGGGTCCTCCGGGCCCTGAAGAGGACGCTAAGGGGACGCCTAGTCACACGTGACAAGGCCGCGTCTGACTTGAAGGGAGATCCTGTTGTCTCAGTGACCTGAGCTGGGCTGAGGAAAACCACAGGCGTGTGCCCCCGCCCCGCCCCCCGCCAGTCTGCGCTCCTGGCTGCACTCCACAGCCACGTGAGGTGCACCTGACTCTGCTGGGGGCCTGGGTCGCCTGGCGGTTATAGGTACGCTCTGTTCCCCAGGTAACACCTGCTGGGCGTACTGTCTCAAATGCCCACTGTCAAGTTCAAAGAGATCTACAAATAGGATCTGGTAAATGCCCCTCTGAAGGACAACGGGGGGCGGAGGAGCCCGCGGAGCGCGGCAGGAGGGCCGGCCCTGGCAGGCGGCGAGGATGGAGGGGCAGCTGAGGGACACGGCTCAGCCTGACATGGACACCTCAGAGACTTTCCTCCTGTGTATGTTCTCTCACAGTAAAAAGCTCGAGGGGCAGGGGGTAAGCAATGCAGCTGCCTCCTGGGGTCAAAGGGCAAAGGATAAGAACGAGTCTGACTCCAACTAGGGTTGGCCAGTTTTACCACATGAGCACAGACAGACCACTCCAACCTCTCAGCGTCAGTCTCCGCCTCTAAACGGGCCAACAAGGACCCTGCTGATCCCAAAAGACGGACAACTCACGCTAACAGCTGTGAATCTGGTGGAGGATCAGCAGGCCCCAGCCTTTCTGGCACCAGGGATCTGTTTTGCGGAAGATGAGTTTTCCATGGACCACGGCTGGGGGAGATGCTTTCGGGATGATTCCAACACATCAGATGTAAGGTGCGCTTGCTTTCTAACCTCATGCCACCACTGCTCCAACAGGAGGTACCGGTCCACGGCCCGGAGCAGGGGACCCCCCTGAATTAGGCAACCCCTTTTCTTTCTACTTTTCCAGTTTTCCCAATTTTCTGTAAGGTCAGTGCATTTTAGACTGAAGAAAAGAGGGACAATTTTAATAAGCAACCCATTCTTCAGCCAGGTGACACACATGTTAAACTTGATGTCACCTAAGCACCTTGAGGCAGGAGTCACTGGCACACACACACACTCACATCCACGGGTCCTCCGGGCCCTGAAGAGGACGCTAAGGGGACGCCTAGTCACACGTGACAAGGCCGCGTCTGACTTGAAGGGAGATCCTGTTGTCTCAGTGACCTGAGCTGGGCTGAGGAAAACCACAGGCGTGTGCCCCCGCCCCGCCCCCCGCCAGTCTGCGCTCCTGGCTGCACTCCACAGCCAGGTGAGGTGCACCTGACTCTGCTGGGGGCCTGGGTCGCCTGGCGGTTATAGGTACGCTCTGTTCCCCAGGTAACACCTGCTGGGCGTACTGTCTCAAATGCCCACTGTCAAGTTCAAAGAGATCTACAAATAGGATCTGGCAAATGCCCCTCTGAAGGACAACGGGGGGCGGAGGAGCCCGCGGAGCGCGGCAGGAGGGCCGGCCCTGGCAGGCGGCGAGGATGGAGGGGCAGCTGAGGGACACGGCTCAGCCTGACATGGACACCTCAGAGACTTTCCTCCTGTGTATGTTCTCTCACAGTAAAAAGCTCGAGGGGCAGGGGGTAAGCAATGCAGCTGCCTCCTGGGGTCAAAGGGCAAAGGATAAGAACGAGTCTGACTCCAACTAGGGTTGGCCAGTCTCTAACCACATGAGCACAGACAGACCACTCCAACCTCTCAGCGTCAGTCTCCGCCTCTCTAAACGGGGCCAACAAGGACCCTGCTGATCACAGGGCAACATGAGAACTGGACAACTCGCTACGTGAAAACGGCCTGAAGCAGGGCCTGGGAGGCAGTGAGCAGCCTCCTTCCAAGGTGGTCCCTGTCAGGGCGCCTCCGGCATCAGCCTGGTGGAGCTGCCCTCCTCCTGACCCTCCACGCACGTGCACCCTTCCTCCCACATCAGGAGCCTGCAGGACTTCCTTGTGACGTGCCAGAGCAAGACAACAGGGGACGCAGGGCCACCCACGCTCCAGCAGCCACGTGGCAGTCAGCGCTGTCGGCCCTCCCCAACCTGGCACCTCCCAGCACCTGGCACGGGTCCGCTGTGGGGGCGCCCGTCCCCCGTGCCCACTCACCTGTCCTTCCTGCGCTCCCCGTGGGCAGCGGGGTTGACAGCAATCCTGGGCAGCGTGGCGGCTGCGGTCTGGGACTGGCTGCAGGAGGGCAGGCCTTCGACACTGAGGGGAGACTGCGGGGGCGTGCTGCACTCCGAGTGCGCCAGCGAGCCTGCAGGAGAGGCGAGGGCAGACGGCTCAGACACACGGGCCGCGAGGCAGGTGCCCCGCTGCCGCGCGCTCCCCTGCTTCACCACCAGGCCCCAGGCCGGCCCCGCTAGCGTTTACGGACGTCTGAGACGGTGGGGGAGCGGTCAGAGGTGCCCAGACACCTCACCCAGAGGACGGAGGGGTCAGCAGGGACCAGGAAGCGCTGAGAAGGCCTCACCTCTGTCAGAGCCCACGACGGACCGCGGGTATCTCGGTGTGGACGGGATTTTAATGCGCTCTGCCTTGAACTGCAAGCTGCTCGAAGACCCTGTGAGTCCACAAGGAGACAAAACCTCAGGCCTGGAACTGAGCAGCGCCACTCGCTCCCTCACCACCCCCCGAGGTGTCAGGAACGGCACACCGCCATGACAGACGCACACAGACCTGTCACAGTCCCCGAGGGGCCTCGACATGGGCCAGTCGGGGAGCAGACACGTGGCCCCCAGTACACCGTGCTGGGCAGGGCTGCTCTGGAACCGCAGCACAGACTGGCTGCCAGCCCAAGCAGCCGGTCACCCACGTGACAGAGGCGACTGCGGCCCTGTCCCCACAACACTGGAGGAAGCCCCGCGAGAGCCCCCTTATGGGGTAACTGCTAGGCTCAACTCCAGGTGGCACTTTCCGTGTGTGAACCCCAACATGACATCCCCCGGGAGGACCTCAGGGTCAGGGGGTAAGGCTCCTGGGCCAGGATCATCAGAACAACTACATGGCCACCGAGGGAAGCTGCAGGAAGATCACGGGAAGGGGCTCTGGGTGGGCCAGCTCCAGGCTCGGGTCAGGAGCGGAGCCTCCAGGAGGTCTGGGCACAAGGAAAGAGAATGCGGGCGCGGGGACGGAAGGCCGGGGCCTGCTCCAGGGAGAAGGCTCGAGCAGTGCAGTTACCAAGGCGGGCGCTGGAGGGCAGGGAGTTGGACCCATGGGAGGCTCTCACGTCAGAGCAGTCGCTGCAGGCTCTGGGGCTCAGGTCCAGGCTCAGGCGGCCCTGGTGCTGGACACTGAGAAACAGACAGGGAAGGAGCTCAGGAGGTAGGCCAGGCCGGGGCCAAGAGACCAGCTTCCCTGGGGCCCTCTGCCAGCTAAGAGGGGCCCAGAAGCCGCTCCCGGTCAGCTGTGGACAGCGACTGCCCATAGCCACGCTCAGAGGGCCCTGCGAGCCCCAGGCCAGGCCCCGGCCCACTGCGACAGAGCTCTCTATAGGGAACCCGGCGGCTCTGAGTCCTGGGAGGGCAGGGCAAAGCTGCAGGGCACCACTGACCTGGCAGAGTTCTGCACCTCCCTCGGGAGCGCTGCCCCGAAGACTGGAGAGTGGAGGGTAGGAAGCCAACACAGCCCACACAAGGCAGGCCTGTGCTCAGGTCCAACGCTGACCTCCCCCAGCTGGGAGACATCTCATCCCTGCTTGGAGCCTCCCAGCGGCCTTCGTCATGCCCAGCATAAAACCCAAACTCTGCATCATGGCCACAGGCCCCACAGGACTTGAGCCTTCCTCCTGACCCACCACCCGAGGCCCCTCCATTCCTCAAGCCCCTCTCAGACCCGGGCTCCAGCAACCGTGCTGGGCAGGGCTGCTCTGGAACCGCAGCACAGACTGGCTGCCAGCCCAAGCAGCCGGTCACCCACGTGACAGAGGCGACTGCGGCCCTGTCCCCACAACACTGGAGGAAGCCCCGCGAGAGCCCCCTTATGGGGTAACTGCTAGGCTCAACTCCAGGTGGCACTTTCCGTGTGTGAACCCCAACATGACATCCCCCGGGAGGACCTCAGGGTCAGGGGGTAAGGCTCCTGGGCCAGGATCATCAGAACAACTACATGGCCACCGAGGGAAGCTGCAGGAAGATCACGGAAGGGGCTCTGGGTGGGCCAGCTCCAGGCTCGGGTCAGGAGCGGAGCCTCCAGGAGGTCTGGGCACAAGGAAAGAGAATGCGGGCGCGGGGACGGAAGGCCGGGGCCTGCTCCAGGGAGAAGGCTCGAGCAGTGCAGTTACCAAGGCGGGCGCTGGAGGGCAGGGAGTTGGACCCATGGGAGGCTCTCACGTCAGAGCAGTCGCTGCAGGCTCTGGGGCTCAGGTCCAGGCTCAGGCGGCCCTGGTGCTGGACACTGAGAAACAGACAGGGAAGGAGCTCAGGAGGTGGGCCAGGCCGGGGCCAAGAGACCAGCTTCCCTGGGGCCCTCTGCCAGCTAAGAGGGGCCCAGAAGCCGCTCCCGGTCAGCTGTGGACAGCGACTGCCCATAGCCACGCTCAGAGGGCCCTGCGAGCCCCAGGCCAGGCCCCGGCCCACTGCGACAGAGCTCTCTATAGGGAACCCGGCGGCTCTGAGTCCTGGGAGGGCAGGGCAAAGCTGCAGGGCACCACTGACCTGGCAGAGTTCTGCACCTCCCTCGGGAGCGCTGCCCCGAAGACTGGAGAGTGGAGGGTAGGAAGCCAACACAGCCCACACAAGGCGGGCCTGTGCTCAGGTCCAACGCTGACCTCCCCCAGCTGGGAGACATCTCATCCCTGCTTGGAGCCTCCCAGCGGCCTTCGTCATGCCCAGCATAAAACCCAAACTCTGCATCATGGCCACAGGCCCCACAGGACTCGAGCCTTCCTCCTGACCCACCACCCTTTTGCGAAGCCCCCTGCTCTATTCCTCAAGCCCCCTCTCAGACCCGGGGCTCCAGCAACTGCAGCCCTCCTCCCGGAAGCTCCTCCCCAGCTCCCACATACCTGGCCTCTTCTGAGCCTTCCGGCCACGGCCGCATCCCCTGCCTGGGCTCCTCCCTACCACCTAGTCTAACTCGCGACCCTCTTCCAAGTCACAGCCTAACCTGTTGCCACTTTAGGGTCTTCAGGGCCACTTAGCACCACCCGTTCTGACTCTGTTCTCTTTCTTCACGCCCCCCACCCCTGGACACAAACACCACAGGAGAGAAGTTTATTTGCTTAATTCTCCACTGGAAACCCCCAGAACTGCAGTGGTCCATGGCCTGTAGTAGAGGCTCATTAAGATCTGTCAAACAACTGAAGGAATGTGTGACCCTGTGCCAATCCATTCATTCTGGGGGCTCTATTCTCATCTGTCGACCAAAGATGACAACGGTACGGTCGCTAGAGTGATCAAGGGAGATGACGCTTGTAAAGGTCTGAGCACAGTGCCTGGCAGGCGGGCGCTCGGGCGTCAGCTGCCGTCACTGCCGTACTCCTGTGAAGACCTAGTCCAGTTCCATGCTGCTAAATGAAGCAAACAACTGCAACGTTCACTTTCCCTGGGGTCCCAGTGCTGATCTTCCACGTTCCCTTTCAACCAGGCGAGGGAGCCCCTCTGCTGGTTTATGCCCAGGTGGGCTTGGATGGCCGAGGCACAGGGAGGCACCAGGGCTCCACATACCTGGGATGCAAACCCTGGGGGCCGGCCTCTCGGGGGACGGGCAGCGAGCTGCAAGCACCAAGCCTGTGGCTGCGCACGGTGTAGACGGGGCTCCTCAGGACGGAGCTCACAGTGGTGCCCGGGGTCATGCTCCGGGGAACGGTGCCTGGAAACGGGTGGGGTGAGACAGCTGCCCCGGGACACGCAGCTCAGCCCCGGGTCTATCCACGCGCCGGGCCCTTCTCCAGCTGTAAAGCATGCGAAGCCCCTCTCAAGCCGCCAATTCCTCAGGCTGCCATGGGCAGAAAGCGCTCTGAAAAGCTAGATGTCACTGACGGAAGACTAACCACTCCAGACAGGTCAGTACTGGATAGATCTTTTGGACCACTGTGTTGAAGACACGCAGCAGCTCCCTGAAACAACCATCCCCACTCTCCCTGGCACCGGGCGGCCCCGTGAGCCCACGCTGGCCCTCCTCCCCAGCCCCACCCTGCCAGCTCACCCACAGACGCCCTGCCGGGGTAGCACGGAGGGTTGCTGTGCCGGCTGGAATGCCCCGGGGAGTAAGGGGACCACTCCTGGAGATCTGGGGAGAGCTCTCCACTGGCCGGGGCGCCCCTCTGCTCCTGCAGAACCAAAGGCGAGAGGCAGCGGCTGGGAACAGGGACACACATGTGCATCGGCAGGCGGTTTCTGTCCCCTACGACCCAGCTTCTCCCACTCGGACACATGCAGGGACATCTGGGAGAGAGCACAGCTAGTTTGTTCATTCATGTTACCTTATACATCTGGAAGAGAAGACCTTCCTTCAAAAATACTTTGGGAAAAAAACACAGAGAAAGAAATCCGTTCTTTCAAAGATACAGGTTTTGTGTGTTGAAGGTATAACAGGTGTGCGCCTCAAGCACACGCAGAGAACAACTCCACACAACGTGCCCAGACACAAGCAGCTCTGTGTCTGCTGAGAGGAACACGGGTTTGTTCTCCTGTTCATAGGCTCTCTCTCGTTGAAATGACCACAGCACCCACAGAAACAAAGCAGCCTGTCCCGCTGCCAGCTAACAGATTCACAGGTGCTATCTTGTCCCCCTAAACCCTTCAAGGTAGGTCCCTACCACTTGGTTTTCCTATTTAAGTTCAAAAGCTTCTTGCTGAGCAAGTGAATCAAACCCCATGCCCAAGACGGCACTCTTCTCTAGGTGCCACGTTACCACCAACACGGACACCCCGTGCAGTGGCCCAGTCTCCGAAGAGCGGCTGCTTCCTGCCGGCATCCACCTGCCACCCTCCTGCCCCTGGCACGGGCTGAGAACACAGGGGGGAGGAGCCAGGGCTACGCCCGAGGTGGGGGATAGCGGCACAGGTCCGCCCAGGCCCCTCCACCTCCAGCCAGCACCCCCCGCCCCGGGCTGAGCACTACCTCCAAGAACTGAGCAGGGATCACAACTGGAGCAAGCTTGGGCCGAAAGCTGGGCGCAGATTTTGGCCGGCGGCGCTTCTGCCCCATCTCGTCCACCTTCTGGGAGGTGAGGTCCTCGTCACAGGACTTCTTGGCCGGCAGGTAGGGAGACTCCCTGTCCCCTTCGGGGCAGTAGCTGGAAGCAATGCGGACCCTGGCCTTGCGAGGGGGGGAGGCGTGCATGGGCTCCCCAGGGTCCACGTCAGGGGGCAGGGCACTTGGGGGGCTGGTGGATGGGGAGCTGCCCACCAGAGTGGCCTCTGACTCAGAACTCGTTTCCAGCTTGTGCTGGAACTTAATGGAGTCACCCCTCCTAGGAGGTTTTGGGGGTGTCAGAGGTCCCACCCTCTTGGAGGGCAGGGGGGAGTGGGCAGGCCCAGGGCTTGGGAGCAGGTAGTCAATTCTGGGGGGCGTCTGGGGGCGTTTGAAAGTGTTTGGGTCAAAGATAGACTTTCTTTGCTTTGGCTTCTTGTAAACAGAGAGCTTCTCAGGCCCCGCCGTGGAGCTGAGCACAGCCTTGGGCCAGGTCCCGCCACTGTGGGCGTTCTCGGGCTCTGCCACCCCACAGGGGCCCCCCTCTGTCTCGAAGGGCAGCAGCGGCCGCCGGCTGTGCAGGTCCGCAGGGCCACAGCCACGCTCCCCCGAGGCGTCGGAGCGGAAGGAGCTCAGGCTGCGCTCGGAGGCACTGGGACAGGTCTGGGGGGAGACAGGGAAGGGTCCCCCGGGGAACGGCTTGTGCAGGAAGGAGCTGCTGCCTCCTGGAGGGCCCGGCTCCTTCCTGTCCTCCAGCCTGTCCACGTAGATGTCCGTCTGAGTGGAGTTGTTGTGCTGCATCAAATTCCGCTTATTCTGAACTGGGACCTCTGCGCCGTGGGTACGGAAGCTCAGCATCTTCTCAGAGTCCTTGATGTTTTCAAAGATGTTCTGGCCACTCCACGACGCACTCTGAGGGAACACCTAGGTAGGGTTGCAGAGGAGTGAGAAGAGAGCGGGGAGACCACAGGACCTGGAGCTGCGAAGATGGGACAGACCTGCAGGCAGGCGCACCTTGCCCACCGGTGAGGCTTACTCATAGCCTGGCCACCATGGACCACGGCAGAGATACAAGAGCTCCCTCGACTTTGAGCGTCTTCTGAAGTCACCTGCACTGTGTTCTGCCTAATTTTTTAAAGTGTATATTACTAAGTGTATATGTAAAAACTTCATGATTAAAGATTATCTTACAGTACAGCAAGACCATGGACGATGATTCAGCAATAAAAAGAAAACAACCTATCAGGCCATGAGAAGACATGTGGGAACCTTAAATGCACATTACTAAGTGAAAGAAGCCAGTCTGAAAACGCTACATACTGTAGGAGTCCAGCTATATGATGCTCTGAAAAAGGTACAACTACAAAGACAGCAAAGAGCTCAGAGGTTGCCAGGGCTTGTGGGGGAGGAAGGGATGAAGAGGTGAAGGCCAGGGACCTTCACAGAGCAGTGAAATTATTCTGTAGGGCACTGTGATGGCAGATACACGTCCTTACACTTGCCTAAACCCTAGAGTGTACACCAAGAGTGACTGATGTGTTCACACTGGCCCATCAGTGGCAACAAAGGCACCCTACGAACACCAAATGGTAACGAGGAGAAACAGAGCAGATAATGAGAATTCCCTGTACTAACACAACTTTTCTATAAACCTAAAACTGCTCCCCCAAAAGTCCATTAATTTTTAAATAATATTTTAAAATAACTCTAATGAAGTCAATGAGCCTTTGAACAACCTTCTTAGAAATGTTGACAGGCAAGTACAACAAATGCCCTTAAATCCATGTAGTCAACAATATATATTTTGTTAATTTTGGCCTCTTTTATTGGTTTTCCACTCGTTTATTTTTCATCCATCTTTATTCTTTGGCCTATGTGGGCCTCCCCTTGCAGTGGCCCGTTTCGTGGCAGAGCACCAGCTCTGGGCGCATGCGCTCCAGAGCGCTGACTCGCAATTGGACACACCAGTCCAGTCGCTCTGCAGCATGTGGGAGCTTCCCAGGGCAGGGACTGAACGCCTTGCACTGCAAGACGGAGTCATTACCCACTGGACCACCAAGGAAGCCCCCTAGAGTCAACAATATTTTTGCCAAATTGTCTGTATCTATTTACACTGCAGAACATTTGAAAGTAAGTTACAGATATTATGGTATTTCACCCCAACAGCTTTAACATGCCTTTCCCTCAAATAAGGGCACTTTCCTTTATAACCCCAATACCATCACTATACCCAGCAAAAGTAACAATTTCCTAAGATCACCTAATTATCCAGTTCAGATCCAAATGACCTTTATAGGTATTTTGTTGTTTTGTTTAGCTTTCAAGCCAGGATCCAATCATGAGGGTTTGTGTATACCCTGTACTTAGAAACCAAGACCATTTCCCCCAGGGATCCCAGGGAGGTGGAGGAGTGGCTCGGGTACCTGGAGCCGACGCGCTGCCCGCCCTGCAGACAGCGAGAGCAGAGCCAGCGCAGGACAGGGCCCTTACCTTCAGGAGGGAGAGGGTCAGGGAGTCCTGGCAGCTCCGCAGCAGGGACTCACACTCGTTCAGAGACTTGTTGTCCAGTGCAATGCCATTGATCTAGGGCCAACAGAGAGCCCGCCAGGCCTGAGTCAGGGCCGGGGTTCTGCCCAGCTACCCACCCAAGCTGGACAGTGGCCTCGTTCTGTAAGTACCCATGACTACAGCTGCCAAGGGAAAGGAAGCCCTTCACCAGGAAGAGCTATGGGCGTTCCGAAGCAAATGAAACACATAGCCTTAGGAGCACTGTGGGGAAGGGACCTGTCTGGCTGGGACCAGAACACCACAGGTCCTGGGAGCACCCCAACCCTGCCACTTCCTGCTTCGGGGTGCTGGACCACCACTCAGAACTCCTTCACAAGCAAAAAGGGAGAAAACCATGGACGACCCCCAGGAGTGAGAAACGAGATCACGGTGTGGGAGACGACACTGGAACCACGCGATGTCGAGTGCTGCCAGAGAGACTCCCACAGCCCTCCACGCCCGAGCCTCTGTCTGCATCCCCCTCAGACTCGTTTCCTCCTTTCTCAAGGTGTGTACGCAGCAGGTGCACGGTGAGACGGGGGCCGTCTCCTGACGGAGCAGGGCCCACCGTCGAGAAGGACCACACCATCAGCACAGCCACCCAGGTGACAGAGCTCACAGCATGAAGCCGAGTGAAAAGGCCCTCTCACACAGGCACACACCATGAGTCTACTCACACAACCTCCTTCAAATGACAGATTTATGGGAGCTGGAGAACAAGTCAGTTGCTGGGGTTATGACGGGTGGAGGAGGACATGCTCAGTGTCACGGGGGTTAACATAAAGGGTAACATGAGGGAGATCTTGGTAGAAGCAGACAGCTCTGTATCTTGTGTTTTCTTTTTTTCAAATCTAAAATGTGATAAAATGACACAGAACCAGCCATACACACTGGACCAATGTCTACGGCCTGGTTTTGATACCATAGTTATATAAGATCTAACTATTAGACATAACAGGATAACAGAAAGCACCTTTCTATACAATGTTTGCAACCTTATATTTAAATATTACTTAATATTGCAACTGAATTATCTCTGCAATTATTTGAAAATGAGAAGTTTAAACTTCTGAAGTATAGTCAGAGTGATTATCTTGGGGTGGTAGATTAATTTGGTTGGTTTTGTTTTCCTCTGTAAGTCTCCCACATCTTCAGATTTTTCACAATGGCCACATTGCCTTTAAATGCTAACTTGCCCTTAAATCTAAAAAAAAAAAAAAAAAAAAAAAAACCATTGGCAAAGATGTGACGTAATGAGCTCCCTCAAACACGGCAGATGCGACAGAAAAGGCCATGACTTCTCTGGAGCATAAGGAGAAAGGCCCCATCACAGGTTAAACGCTGGTGCCCTCTGATTCAGCGTTTCCCCACGGAGGCCAACACCCCACAGCAGGACGGAGCCGTGGCCGTGCTGCACTGCTGCAGAAGCAACAACACCCTGAGTGCCCATCAGGGGACTGGCTCAACAGCCATTAAGGAACACACTGTTATTGAAATGACCCAGGCAGATCTAGAGAGGTGAATCCGGAAGACCCTTAGGGTACACGGTTGAAAACGGAAAGCAAGGTGAGCCCCAGAAGTGTATTATGATCCCATCTAAGTTCACAAAAAAACAGCGGGAGATAGAAGCTTTGAGCATTCTGGGGAGGAAACAACAACAAATTGTTCAAAGTCGTTGCCAGCAGGGTGACCGAGAGTCTAGAATTAAGGGAGAGCTCCGGAGACTTACGGCCACAATGCGGTCTCCCACGGCGAGGGACCCCTCTTTGGCAGCCGGGCTTCCGGGCACCACAGCGGCAGCATACACTCCATTCTCCAGGCTGATGCCACTGTCTGCAAACCCAGAGGTCCCCGGTGAGCCCCTGCCAGCGGGGCACGGCCATCTGGGTGTCTCCCCTCATCTTCATGAGACAAACTTATGAGAAGGATGTCGGCAGACTATGACCTTTCCATCTCAGCAGCCCGCCGGGTCAGACCACCCAGGGGCCGGACCACGTCTGGTCTAGTGAACCGAATGATGAGAAACAAGCAAGACCCCGGACCCAGATGGTCCCCCCAGGTGGGAACCACACAAGCTGCCCTCAAACCACATCAACACCTCATCCTGGGAACAAACTGCCCCTGAACGCACAGGCATGCTCTCTGCACAGGAGAGGGGCGCCCTGTCCACTTCCATGGCCCCTACCTTTATGCCCGCTCAGGTTAATGTGCAGCGGCGTGACCACCTTCCCGCCTAGCGACTTCCTCCGACGCACGACCATGTTGATGGCCCCCTCCCCGTTGAGGAGCGCCTTGATGGCCTGCTTCTTGTCCTTGTTGATGAGGTCCACGTCGTTGATTCTCAGCAGCCAGTCATTGACCCTGAGGAGAGGCACAGCCAGGTCACTGCCTGCAGAGGCCTGGGGACCGGGGGACCTGTCCCAGCTGCTCCCATTCGGGAAGCAAACATCAGAAAGCAGGTAGCCCACAAACATACTCAGAAAGATTTCCTCCTCCAGGAAGGTAGAGCGGTTAACCTCACAGATGTGGGAGCCTGGGTTCAAATCCTAGCTCTATAACTTACTGGCAGTGGGATATAGCACCTCTGGGCCTCAGAGTCCTCATCTGTAAAACGGGCATAACAGAAGCACCCACCTCATGGAATCGTAAAGATTCCTGAATTATATAATGCTTGAATTGAACAAATATCAAGCACTATGCAGGTGCTAAGTATTATCGTTACTGTTTGTAGAATATAAGCAGGAGAGTTTCCTGGAGACTTTCAAAGTCGTTGCCAGCAGGGTGACCGAGAGTCTAGAATTAAGGGAGAGCTCCGGAGACTTACGGCCACAATGCGGTCTCCCACGGCGAGGGACCCCTCTTTGGCAGCCGGGCTTCCGGGCACCACAGCGGCAGCATACACTCCATTCTCCAGGCTGATGCCACTGTCTGCAAACCCAGAGGTCCCCGGTGAGCCCCTGCCAGCGGGGCACGGCCATCTGGGTGTCTCCCCTCATCTTCATGAGACAAACTTATGAGAAGGATGTCGGCAGACTATGACCTTTCCATCTCAGCAGCCCGCCGGGTCAGACCACCCAGGGGCCGGACCACGTCTGGTCTAGTGAACCGAATGATGAGAAACAAGCAGGACCCAGGACCCAGATGGTCCCCCCAGGTGGGAACCACACAAGCTGCCCTCAAACCACATCAACACCTCATCCTGGGAACAAACTGCCCCTGAACGCACAGGCATGCTCTCTGCACAGGAGAGGGGCGCCCTGTCCACTTCCATGGCCCCTACCTTTATGCCCGCTCAGGTTAATGTGCAGCGGCGTGACCACCTTCCCGCCTAGCGACTTCCTCCGACGCACGACCATGTTGATGGCCCCCTCCCCGTTGAGGAGCGCCTTGATGGCCTGCTTCTTGTCCTTGTTGATGAGGTCCACGTCGTTGATTCTCAGCAGCCAGTCATTGACCCTGAGGAGAGGCACAGCCAGGTCACTGCCTGCAGAGGCCTGGGGACCGGGGGACCTGTCCCAGCTGCTCCCATTCGGGAAGCAAACATCAGAAAGCAGGTAGCCCACAAACATACTCAGAAAGATTTCCTCCTCCAGGAAGGTAGAGCGGTTAACCTCACAGATGTGGGAGCCTGGGTTCAAATCCTAGCTCTATAACTTACTGGCAGTGGGATATAGCACCTCTGGGCCTCAGAGTCCTCATCTGTAAAACGGGCATAACAGAAGCACCCACCTCATGGAATCGTAAAGATTCCTGAATTATATAATGCTTGAATTGAACAAATATCAAGCACTATGCAGGTGCTAAGTATTATCGTTACTGTTTCACAGGATAAGCAAGCAGTATATGTTTTAGGCTCTCACACATCACGTGAGCACCTTACAACACAAAGAGGAGGAGAAAGATCAGACTCAGAGGCAGTTTGGAGTCAGCATGTCCTGGAAGACCCATGTTAGCCGCTGAGCCGGCGAGGCTCACACAGCCTGAGAGTCCTTCCCAGATCCTGGGATGCTTTCCGTTGAGTGCGACCTGGCAGCTTCCCCGGTGGCTCAGTGGTAGTGACTCCGCCTGCCAGTGCAGGAGACGCGGGTTCCGTCCCTGATCCAAGAGGATCCCCCATGCTGTACAACAATCAAGCCCATGAGCCGCAACTCGAGCCTGTGCTCTGGAGCCCACGTACCACAACTATGGAAGCCCACGTGCCCTCGAGTCTGTGCTCTGCAACAAGAGAAGCCAGCACAGTGAGATACCCCCACGCTGCAACCAGAGAGCACCCACGCAGCAACAAGGATCCAGCACAGCCAAAACACCTTATTTAAAAAAAATGTTATCTAAATGGCACCCGGCTCTCCAGTCCTCTGCATTGTCAGAGGGAAACTGCTCCCTCCCCTCCAGAGCTGGCGTCTTCTACACTTACCGTGCGGCCGTCAGCGATGCTCCCTTTGTCCACTTTAGTGACAAATATGCCACAGTCCCCTGGCAAACAAGGCTCGTTCACACCTTCCGCCATATCGAACCCAAGTGCTTTCAGGTCAATATCCTCCTGTTGGAAGAGCAGCGGCACCAGCTCATGTGACAGTAGTGACGAGAACCACTTGGCTCTACACCCCTGAGCCACTCCCTCCAAGGCAGCGACTTCACCCTGTCAGGCATTTGGTCCCCAGGAGGAGACTTCTGGGCAGCGCTGATCCACCCGTCTGCCACGGCAGACACACAGCCCCCGGGGCTCTGCTCGTCCGGGACACTGGAGACCAAGCTGCTGCTGTCCGGCTTGGACAAGTGCAGGGAAGGGAGGCACCTGCACCCCGGGGGAAGAGCTGAACTCCCCTGCCAGCAGCCGTGAAACTGGGGCGCACTGCAGGATCAAGATTCCTGAATTAGCTAAATAAATGTTCAGGTGCTAAGTATTATCGTTACTGTTTCACAGGATAAGCAAGCAGTATATGTTTTAGGCTCTCACACATCACGTGAGCACCTTACAACACAAAGAGGAGGAGAAAGATCAGACTCAGAGGCAGTTTGGAGTCAGCATGTCCTGGAAGACCCATGTTAGCCGCTGAGCCGGCGAGGCTCACACAGCCTGAGAGTCCTTCCCAGATCCTGGGATGCTTTCCGTTGAGTGCGACCTGGCAGCTTCCCCGGTGGCTCAGTGGTAGTGACTCCGCCTGCCAGTGCAGGAGACGCGGGTTCCGTCCCTGATCCAAGAGGATCCCCCATGCTGTACAACAATCAAGCCCATGAGCCGCAACTCGAGCCTGTGCTCTGGAGCCCACGTACCACAACTATGGAAGCCCACGTGCCCTCGAGTCTGTGCTCTGCAACAAGAGAAGCCAGCACAGTGAGATACCCCCACGCTGCAACCAGAGAGCACCCACGCAGCAACAAGGATCCAGCACAGCCAAAACACCTTATTTAAAAAAAATGTTATCTAAATGGCACCCGGCTCTCCAGTCCTCTGCATTGTCAGAGGGAAACTGCTCCCTCCCCTCCAGAGCTGGCGTCTTCTACACTTACCGTAAGCGGCCGTCAGCGATGCTCCCTTTGTCCACTTTAGTGACAAATATGCCACAGTCCCCTGGCAAACAAGGCTCGTTCACACCTTCCGCCATATCGAACCCAAGTGCTTTCAGGTCAATATCCTCCTGTTGGAAGAGCAGCGGCACCAGCTCATGTGACAGTAGTGACGAGAACCACTTGGCTCTACACCCCTGAGCCACTCCCTCCAAGGCAGCGACTTCACCCTGTCAGGCATTTGGTCCCCAGGAGGAGACTTCTGGGCAGCGCTGATCCACCCGTCTGCCACGGCAGACACACAGCCCCCGGGGCTCTGCTCGTCCGGGACACTGGAGACCAAGCTGCTGCTGTCCGGCTTGGACAAGTGCAGGGAAGGGAGGCACCTGCACCCCGGGGGAAGAGCTGAACTCCCCTGCCAGCAGCCGTGAAACTGGGGCGCACTGCAAGAGGGCCGCCTCCCGCGTCCCCGTCCCGGGCCTGCAAACAGAGAGCTGGGGAGAGAAGACCTGAGCGTGGTTTACCGTCTCCCTTTCAAACTCGACAACTTCTGTTTCCCACTCCATGGAGTCTGTGTCGATGGCCGAGTCGTGGGAGCTGTGGGCCATCAGCTGCCGGAAGCGGGCCTCCTTTTCCAGCTGGGATTCCACCTGCTCCCTGTGAATGGAGAGAGAGCCTGGGCAGTGGTCCTCTGGAGGCAAGCCATTCCCTTTGAGCCTACCGGGAAGTGAGGTGGACCCTGCCCTTCCTCCTCATAGTCCACATCAGCCACCTAGTAAATTGAGGGGCGGAGCAAAGCTTCCTGGGTTTCAGTGGTCATAGCTTTGCTTTGTTTTTTAAGTCTCAGAAATTTGTCCCACAATTATCTAAAAGTTTAATGCAATTCCTACAATGCCAATAAGACCTTCGGTATATAGAGACAAGACTATTCTAAGATTCATAATGACAAAGGAATTAGAATGGCTAAAGGGATTTTGAAAATGAAGAATAAAATGGGAGGCATCATTCTACTTGATTTCAAAACTTGCTATAGAGCTACAGAAATCAAGACTTTGTGGAACTGATGGAAGGACAGACATGTGGATCAGTGGAACAGAACAGAGGACCCAGAAACACCCCCAAAAAGTACAAAAGGCACAGAAGTTCTATAGAGAAAGGACCGTCTTCAACTAATGATGCTGGAGCAAATGGACATTGTGGCAACAGGCTCTCAACCTAAACCCCAAACCTTATGTGAAAAATAACTCAGGGGCTCCCCTGGTGGTCCAGTGGGTAAAGAGTCCACCTTGCAGTGCAAGGGGCATCGGTTCGATCCCTAGCCCGGGAAGATCCCACGTGCCGCGGAGCAGCTGGAGTGTCCAATTACAAGGTAGCACTTTGGAATGCATGAGCCCAGAGCCAGTGCTCTGCAACTAGAGAGGCCACTGCAATGGATGGCCCCCAAACATCTGAAAATAAACGGCTGGACAAGTGCAGGGAAGGGAGGCACCTGCACCCCGGGGGAAGAGCTGAACTCCCCTGCCAGCAGCCGTGAAACTGGGGCGCACTGCAAGAGGGCCGCCTCCCGCGTCCCCGTCCCGGGCCTGCAAACAGAGAGCTGGGGAGAGAAGACCTGAGCGTGGTTTACCGTCTCCCTTTCAAACTCGACAACTTCTGTTTCCCACTCCATGGAGTCTGTGTCGATGGCCGAGTCGTGGGAGCTGTGGGCCATCAGCTGCCGGAAGCGGGCCTCCTTTTCCAGCTGGGATTCCACCTGCTCCCTGTGAATGGAGAGAGAGCCTGGGCAGTGGTCCTCTGGAGGCAAGCCATTCCCTTTGAGCCTACCGGGAAGTGAGGTGGACCCTGCCCTTCCTCCTCATAGTCCACATCAGCCACCTAGTAAATTGAGGGGCGGAGCAAAGCTTCCTGGGTTTCAGTGGTCATAGCTTTGCTTTGTTTTTTAAGTCTCAGAAATTTGTCCCACAATTATCTAAAAGTTTAATGCAATTCCTACAATGCCAATAAGACCTTCGGTATATAGAGACAAGACTATTCTAAGATTCATAATGACAAAGGAATTAGAATGGCTAAAGGGATTTTGAAAATGAAGAATAAAATGGGAGGCATCATTCTACTTGATTTCAAAACTTGCTATAGAGCTACAGAAATCAAGACTTTGTGGAACTGATGGAAGGACAGACATGTGGATCAGTGGAACAGAACAGAGGACCCAGAAACACCCCCAAAAAGTACAAAAGGCACAGAAGTTCTATAGAGAAAGGACCGTCTTCAACTAATGATGCTGGAGCAAATGGACATTGTGGCAACAGGCTCTCAACCTAAACCCCAAACCTTATGTGAAAAATAACTCAGGGGCTCCCCTGGTGGTCCAGTGGGTAAAGAGTCCACCTTGCAGTGCAAGGGGCATCGGTTCGATCCCTAGCCCGGGAAGATCCCACGTGCCGCGGAGCAGCTGGAGTGTCCAATTACAAGGTAGCACTTTGGAATGCATGAGCCCAGAGCCAGTGCTCTGCAACTAGAGAGGCCACTGCAATGGATGGCCCAAACACGTCAAAGAATAAAAAATAAAAAAAGACATCTGAAAATAACAAAACTTTTAAAAATTGGCTACAAAACAAAACAAAAAAGACTAACTCGGGATCTATCACGGATGTAAGTATAAGACCTAAAACTATTAAACTTCTGTAAGTATAGAGAAAATCTTTGCTATCTAGGACGGGATTAAGGGTTCTCAGGCTAATGAAAATAAAAAGTTTTCACTCTCACAAAGACCCAGTAAAAGGCATGAAAAATGACTCAGAAACCTTGTAATATTCCCTAGTAACATCCTTCTTCCTAAAACCTGGGCCCAGATGACCTTTCCAACTTGTCAGTACTGCCTGATGAGTTCCTGCACACTCCTAATTTGTTTGCCACTCAAGGGGACACACTCCCAGGTCGACACTTGTGCCTGAGTCATGCTCAGGAATGCCTGGTTGATTATAAGAGGCCACTTGGCCCTGGGTAGCCTTCTCCATGCCTTCTTTTCTCCAACAGAGCAGCCACTCTGTGCCGCACACTCACTGCACGGGGCTCGGCTCTCCCCCATCTGGCAGGGCTGCTGCTGCTGCAGACAGGGGGCTTCCTAGACAGCCTGCATCCCACCGGTCAGAGGACTCAGCACAGAGGAGGCACAATACAAATGGGCTGAACGAACTAATGGAACTTGACATTTCTTAGTTCCAGACAAACCCAGCTCAATTAACAGGCAAAACCTCCTCCTGTGCTCAAGCCCCCGAGGCCCCAGGCTTTGCCCTAATTGGATTCCACCACTTGCTAGACCCAAACCAGGTCCCGGGAGAGAGTCTGCCCCTTTGCCTCTTAACCCCTGGGGTTTTCTTCAAGCGCTCAAGTCCAAGGGCTCCTGGGTTTTCATTTAGCAAACGAAGCTGTTTGTCTTATGTTAGGAGGCGCTATTGAGGAGAGGAAGGAGAAGCTGTGACCCACTTCTGGAAGGCGTCACTCAAGTGTGCGAGGCTTGCACATTCACGAACTTCTCACCAGCCTAACAGTTTGGGAGGTCTCACGAACAGAGAGCAAGCCACCGCTTCTTAACTACAGAGCTCGGTTCTTAAGGATGGCTGCTGGAATCTGCCAACTTCTCTTTTTCAGCTTGGATCTTGGTATTTTCTATACACTGTGAGGGGCCACCACATCTGAAGTGCCATCCCTGGAGCAGCGCTGTGCCCGAGCGTCTGCCACCCAGACAGGCTGCTGAGTGCCAGTCACAACCGCCTGCAAACACTGCTGCACGACCTGTCATCGTTCTGTTTGATCGCAGGCTGGCCTCTCAGATACCCCTGCCTTGAGTCCATCTCTGTGTGCGGTGAGCCCCACAGGGACCAATGGCTTGTGCCTCCCCCTGGGCCTGGCCCACACAGACTGGGCAGTTGGCAAGTCCTTGCCCAGTTGGTGAATGAACAAGAGAGGGAGGGAATGAATGGTCCAGGCACGCGCCTGCCTATCCCCCAGTGGACTGCCTGGGGCAGGGACCTTCCTTCTGATGTACCTGTGCACACGGCTCCTGCCCACACCGGCAGGCTCACCAATGAGCCACTGCTACTTTCTGTGCTGGCCTAAGGATTTCTAATTAGCTCTCGATGTACAGGCAACACGAGGACACAGTCCACAGACTGACCGAGGGAGGGGGCCGGCGGCCAGGCCTGCCGCGGGGCTGCCGTGCCTGGAGGGGAGGGGCCTGCGCTCCCTGGGCCCCCGCGTACCCCCGCCGCGCCCACCCCGGCATACTTGAGCTCCTTCAGCTCCCGGCTGACATCGTTCTTCTGCTTGCGAGTGTCGTCCAGGCTGCGCAGGGCTTCGGCCAGCTCACTCACCGCCCGGTCCCGCTCCCGCCTCAGGTTGTCACAGAGCGTCCTGGCAGAGGGGGCAGTGGGCTAGGTCAGCGGGACAGGCAGCGGCCGGAGGACTCACGACCTGCGGTGAAGCCTGCGGCCCCGGCTCCTGAACGCCCCAGATGCCCAGGTGCACAGGAGAAGTGCTCGAGAGTCCAGAGGTGAGGCCACCCAGACCGACCCCACACATGGACAGCGGGGACACTGAGGACCGGCAGGGGAGACATCCCCGTGGTTACTAGGCAACGAGCATCTGGTTCTGCATGTCCAGCGCTGATTCCCCAGTTTCGCCCTCAGAGTACCTTGGGATAAAGCCCACGCCCCGCCCCCAGTCCACGGGGCAGCCCGGGTGGTCCAGCACCGAGCGCCTGCTCCATGCTAGCTCCTCCAGAGATGCTCCAACCCTACGACTAGACAGCGCCCTGCATTCAGACAGAAATCACGTCTCTGCGGCCCTGAGCTCTGTGCCGGTGCAAAATGTAGGCTTAACAACTCTCTACTACTGGACGTGTGGCCTCTGGGATCCAAGGACCAGCTCAGTCACTCAGAGAGGAGGTGGGGAGAGGTGACCAGGCATCAGGGCAGTTCAGAAATGCGTCCTGCCACTGGATAGACCCTGAGGGCTCTTCCTCACTTCTCCATGGCCCCAAGACCCCACCCACCCTGAGGTCCATCTGTCTCTCCAAATGGCCACAAGTTACAGAAAGTCTCACTGACCAAGCTCTCCGCCCTCACCATCACCGTCGCCATCGCCACCAGGGCCTCTCCTGGCTTTACTCCCAGCCCAGGGTTCAAGTCCACGCTTGCGGGCTTCCCTTCAGAGGGCCTCACCACCCGCCCTCAGGAGTCCTGGGGGCCGCTTCTCCTGTGACTCCCAAGTGTGCACCCCTCTCATGCTGCACCCAGGCCCAGCCCTGCCCTGAGATCACCACACGGCGTTCTCAGGATGGCCCCTCAGGCTGCCGCAACCACCCCCCTTCCCCACCTGCAGAAATGCCACTTAAGCTTACGTTCTAGCTCGAATGCCATGCTTGCTGGGGTGGCCACCTTACCCGTCCCCCAGTTCCCTGCAGGTCCCCACAGATTCACGGTCCACGCATCCTCCTCCCCACACTGCCCTGTCCCACGAAGCTACCTGCAGCCCCCGTGCCGCTGGCCCCTCACGGGCACCACACAGGAGCCTCTGAAGCTATCTCTCTCCCAGGGTTTCCTTAAAGCCCAAGAGACTTGTTACACAGCTGACAACCAGCGAGTATCGGCTGTGAGAACACATCTCTGTGATGCAAACAAAGGACCCCCTTATGGACAGCGGGGACACTGAGGACCGGCAGGGGAGACATCCCCGTGGTTACTAGGCAACGAGCATCTGGTTCTGCATGTCCAGCGCTGATTCCCCAGTTTCGCCCTCAGAGTACCTTGGGATAAAGCCCACGCCCCGCCCCCAGTCCACGGGGCAGCCCGGGTGGTCCAGCACCGAGCGCCTGCTCCATGCTAGCTCCTCCAGAGATGCTCCAACCCTACGACTAGACAGCGCCCTGCATTCAGACAGAAATCACGTCTCTGCGGCCCTGAGCTCTGTGCCGGTGCAAAATGTAGGCTTAACAACTCTCTACTACTGGACGTGTGGCCTCTGGGATCCAAGGACCAGCTCAGTCACTCAGAGAGGAGGTGGGGAGAGGTGACCAGGCATCAGGGCAGTTCAGAAATGCGTCCTGCCACTGGATAGACCCTGAGGGCTCTTCCTCACTTCTCCATGGCCCCAAGACCCCACCCACCCTGAGGTCCATCTGTCTCTCCAAATGGCCACAAGTTACAGAAAGTCTCACTGACCAAGCTCTCCGCCCTCACCATCACCGTCGCCATCGCCACCAGGGCCTCTCCTGGCTTTACTCCCAGCCCAGGGTTCAAGTCCACGCTTGCGGGCTTCCCTTCAGAGGGCCTCACCACCCGCCCTCAGGAGTCCTGGGGGCCGCTTCTCCTGTGACTCCCAAGTGTGCACCCCTCTCATGCTGCACCCAGGCCCAGCCCTGCCCTGAGATCACCACACGGCGTTCTCAGGATGGCCCCTCAGGCTGCCGCAACCACCCCCCTTCCCCACCTGCAGAAATGCCACTTAAGCTTACGTTCTAGCTCGAATGCCATGCTTGCTGGGGTGGCCACCTTACCCGTCCCCCAGTTCCCTGCAGGTCCCCACAGATTCACGGTCCACGCATCCTCCTCCCCACACTGCCCTGTCCCACGAAGCTACCTGCAGCCCCCGTGCCGCTGGCCCCTCACGGGCACCACACAGGAGCCTCTGAAGCTATCTCTCTCCCAGGGTTTCCTTAAAGCCCAAGAGACTTGTTACACAGCTGACAACCAGCGAGTATCGGCTGTGAGAACACATCTCTGTGATGCAAACAAACTTACTTACAAAAAGGGAAAGAAACTCACCCACTTAGAAAAGAAGCTATGGTTGCCAGAGGAGAAGATGAGGGGAAGGAAAGTTAGGGACAGGTATACACGACTGCATTTAAAATGGATAACCAACCAGGGCCTCCTGTGGAGCAGAGAGGACTCAGCTCAGTGTGACGTGGCAGCCCCGAGGGGAGGCAGGCTGGGCGAGCACGGACACACGCACCTGGGGGCTGAGGCCCTCTGCTGTTCACCGGAAACTACCGCAGCATTGTTTGTTAATCGGCTAGACCCCAATGGAAGATAAAAAGTTGTTTAAAAACATCATGCATTTCTGAAGTGTCAGCAGCACAGAAGCCCCCTAAAATAAAAGCCTGGCCTCGCACCACTTCACAGAGGTCGACAGCAGGGACACAGCACGTGCTCAGACATCTAGGGTGAAGGAAAATGGGACGCTGAGACGTAACGGAGAATTCAAATCGTCACAAGGAGCCGAGGCTGCGAGAGCAGGATGGTCCTGGCTACCCCACCCAAACTGGAAGCAAGCAGAAAGACTCCGACCCTCCCACGGACCCCCTGCGTCACGCAGAGACCCGGGCCACACGGCACCCGTACCGGATGCTGTCCCGCTCGGCCACGATCTTGTCGCGCTCCTGGAAGGCCCAGTCCCGCCGGCACTTGGCCACGTCTGCCTCCTGCAGGGCTTCCTTCAGCTCCTGGCACAGAGCCTTGCACTGCTTTCGAAGGATTTCAGCCTCCTTGGTGGCTCTTCCGGCATCCATCGTCACCGTGTCTTTGATCTGCGGTTGGGGAGCAAGGGGCGAGCAGGGGGAGGTTACTGGGCCTTCTCGCCTGGGAGTCCCCTCCAACCCGTGCCGGAACGGGGGGCTGGACTCTCGGGAGCTGGATGGAGGGACTAGGTCGCAGCCAGAGCCGGTTCCCACACACCCACCCCACGACCACACACTCCACAGACACACGCAGACCCCCGGCGATACTGTGCTCAATCCACCCAAACTCTTTCAGCCCTTCGGAGCCAGGACAGGAAGACTGGCCTCTCTGCTGCCCCCGTCTCAGGGGTCAAGGGGGAATGCCCGCTTGGAGGGCTGCTCCCAGACCCTGCCCTGCTCTTACATGGTGGATGCCCTGCAGAGAGCCACTGCGTCTCTCTAGAGAGTGCAGGACAAAACACGACTCGACGCCCTGCTGCAGCGAAGGGTGCAGACCTGGACGCGACACTTCCCTACTGGCTGTGTCTCCACAACACATGTGTTAGACTTGGGCACACAGAGTTATTTCTAAATCTGAAAACACACCACCATGTTTGCTGAGGAAGTCCTATGTGACTGAATTTCTTTAAAAAGCTGAAATCTGGACTTCTCCCTGAAGCACTGTATATTAAAAATTTCAAGTCAAACACTTTGAAGCACTCATACAGAAAGCTTGCTCTGTGCCTCTATACTCCTCAGACAACAAGAAGAATATGACAAATGACAAAGTGAGTGTCTACTGCAGGAGCAACTCCTCGTCCAGCTCAAAGGCTTTCTGAAGAAGAAAAACACACCCTAGACAAGAACAACCCTCTGCTCCTCCTCCACCTTACCGAGTACCTCCCTCCTCATCCCATGTTCCCCAACTTTCTACCAAATTCAATCCCACAGCAGGACTGGACACCAGAGATGTCCCTGTGTTCAAGGGGCAGTAGAAAGCACTCCCAGTCCAAGTGACCAAGCTTGCCTTTCAAGGGGACAGCAGCTCTGTCCAAGGGGTCCTGTTTATGGAAGCGACCAGGTGTTTAGAAGGACACTGTGACAGGTAGCAGAGACCACAGCTTCCCTGCAGCAGGGACCAGCTGCCCAGACTGTTCCCATGTACTTCTGAAGCTAGGGAGCCTTCCGTGGACCCAGAAGCCCATGGCCGGAGGCTGCACACAGGCCCTAGTGAAGAAGTCCCTGGAGGAGCCCACTGTGAGAGACAGGAGGCCGGGAGAGAGGCAGCAGAGCTGACTGGGCATCCAGAGCGAGGCAAAGACCCTGACGGGCCTCCCAACTGCCCTCTCTTTGCACAGCTCACTCTGCAGAAGACAGTAGGGTGGAGAAAGCAATGAAAGAGAAAAACAGGTAAATAAAAGGAAGGTAGAGAGAGGAGGAGGAGGAGAGCATAGGAAGGCACAGGCCAGAAGGAAAAACCCACTGGCCCTGCTGAGCAGAGCGAGGGGCAGTTCTGAGACCAGGGCTGGCTGAAGGCCCATCTCAGCTAACCCCTCAAATGCTGGCTGCTGGAGGGGGGTGGGAGCAATCCTCGGGGGCCTCGCAGGCCACAGGGAGATGAGATCCCTCCATCTCCACACCTGAGGGCCAGGACGGCCCAGGCCACAGACCCAGCTGCCTCGGGCCAGGCGGCAGTCTTGTCCCAGAGCCAGACAAACTCAAGAAGCACCCGAGGGTTTGAGCTCTGGAAGCGGCAAGGCTGGGTTATCCTCGCCCGCCTGCTGACTGGGATCGGTGCCCAGCAAAGATTCCTGACTCAGCTCACAGGCAGCCTTCACATGTGGCCAGGGCCCCCGGTAAAGGTCCAGGAACCAGGCTCCCAGCGGAGCACTGGGAAGGAGGTGACACAGGCCGCCGGATCTACCACTGCGGGGCAGCTGGGGGTCTTCCTCTGCATCCACATTCCTACAAAGAGCACCATTAGCCTCCATCATCTCAGCCCGGTGGCTGGAGGCCTAGCACAGGCTCACCTTCTATGGCCTCTAACACACTGTCCTCGACTTTGTAGTTTAGTTACTGACTCGGGCATCGCTGACGTTTTATTCTTTTCTTTTCCCCTTAATTTTGGCCTCTTTTATTGGTTTTTTACTTATTTATTTTCACCCATCTTTATTCTCTGGCCTGTGTGGGCCTCCCATCGCAGTAGGCTCTCTCTCCACAGAGCACCGGCTCCTGCATGTGCACTCCAGAGCACCGGCTCGCAACTGGACACACTGGTCCAGTCGCTACGCGGCACGTGGGATCTTTCCCGGCCAGGGATTAAACTGGCACCCCCCTACACTACAAGGTGGACTCCTTACCCACTGGACCACCAGGGAAGGCCTAAGGTTTTATTCTTCATCATTTTGCTTTCCTTTTTTGGTTATCAACATGCTCCCCAACAGTTAAGTTCTCATGCCAGAATGTGGAAAAGAAGTAATGTTTTCTCTAGGGCAATTACCAAGTCCTAACACATTGCATTTGCTTATTAAGAATCTCTTCAGAAAAAAAAAAAAGAATCTCTTTCGGGGCTTCCCCGGTAGCTCAGTGGTAAAGAGTTCGCCTGTCAATGCAGGAGACACGGGTTCGATCCCTGATCTGGGAAGATCCCATATGCTGTGCAGCAGCTAAGCCCGAGCCACAACTATGGAGCCTGTGCGCTAGAGCCTCGGAGCTGCAACTATGGAGCCCCTGGGCCGCAACTACTGAAGCCCATGAGCCCTAGAGCCCGAGCTTCACAGCAAGGGAAGTCAGTGCAACAAGAAGTCTGCTCACCTCAACTAGAGAGTAGCCTCCACTCCCTGTAGTTAGAGAAGAGCCTGTGGTGGCAGTGAAAACCCAGAATAGCCAAACATAAATTTAAAGAAAAAAAAAAAAGAATCTCTTCAATTATCTAGAATAGTCAAATTCACAGAGCCAGTGTATGGGTAGAGGAGTCTGTGTTTGATCGCTACTATTTCAGTTCAGGAAGGTAAAAAGTTCGGGAGACGGACAATGAAGAGAGCTGCCCCGAGTGAAGGCACTCAGTGCCCCAGAGCTCCACAGTCAGACGTGCCTAAAGCAGTATGTTCTGTATTACGTGCCCTGGGGACGGGCACAGCAACTCACCCCAGGATTCCTGCCTGGAGAGTCCCATGGACAGAGGAGGCTGCTGGGCTACAGTCCATAGGGTCGCAAAGAGCTGGACACAAAGGAGCAACTAACACTGTAACATATTACGTGACTTTTACCACACACAAAAAATCCTCTTCATTATGGTCTTTCAAAAATTTTATCAAAAAAAAGGCTTCTTTTCATGACGTTGTTCATCTGGATGGTCCGGAACAGCCTCACTCCCTTTGCATGAGACTGTCATTATTTGGCCCATTTTTGCCAATAAAAGTATAAAAACAATTTCATAGGATGCACCCTAATCCTAACAGAGTGGTAAAGTTCAGATGGGTATAAAAATAACCCTAACAATAAAGACTTCAATAAAGTCTGCTTTACGCAGACACGATTCTGTGTGCTTTTAATGTGAAATCATCTGTTGGCCGCAACCACCCTGCAAAGCAGATGCTGTCATCATTTCCAGCTGGTAGATGAGGAAGGAGACAGGCCCCGAAAGCGAGGAGAGGTAGGAGGTCACGTGGCTGAGGAGGGCCACCCTCCCAGCACCACCGCCAGCACCGCCCGGGCACAGGGCAGCAGCACTGGCCACGGAGGCCTGGGAGTCCTGGCCACCCCCTGGCCATCAGCCCGGCCTCAGGCTTGGTCCACAGGGCTCTGGCTTCAACAATCCTCGCATGCGCTGTCCCTCGTCAAGCTGCCCGAGCTTTAACACCTGCCTTTCACTCCTCACAGGCCAGTTTTCAGCCTTGATACTAACTGACCAGCACAGCAAAGCAGAATGAAGAGGTATGAATAGAGAACTACTCCAGTGGAAACCAAGTCGGCTGTGATCAAGCTCAGCCGCTCCAAACAGAGGCACACACGAAGCAACAGGACAAGAGGTGATCTCGGGTAGGGGGCGTCCACAGGACGTGTTGAGCCTCCTCAGGGCAAGCCTAGTATTGGGGGGAGCAGTGCCACCGAGGAGATCTGGGTGGCCGGCCGGGAGAGACGCAGAGATTCTCCACGGACCACTCAGCAGTCACGTGCAGTGGCTCAGTTCCGACGCTGCTGAGCCCCACTCCCTTGCCACTTCAGATACGTCCCCCACGAAGTCAGGCCTGAGAAGGGCCTTGGGCTCAGCCTGGTAGACCATCTTCTTAGCTGGAGCCCGACAAGCCCTCTACAGAGCAGACGCCTCGGACGGTGGGGGAAAGGAACACTGAGTGTGTCACAAACGTATCCGTGGCTCTAGGAACCTGGCCTTCGGCGTTTGCTTCTTAATGAGCAAGTCCTTGAGCTGACTTCCAGCTGGATACTAAGCAATCATCACCAAGGGCCTGGGTGCCTGTGCGTGTCACCCAACCTTCTTCCTACGACGACCGCTCCAGACATCCAGGACCACAGCTGGAGCTCACCTGCGTCTCCCACAGCCTGACCGGAGCCGGGTGCCGAGCATGAGCTCAGCAGCTGCCCAGCCCAGCCCGCAGCGGGTCGAAGGTGAGAGGCGGCCAGCGACCTGTTCCCCTGACACCTGGTGCCACAGCCCCGCCCCCCGCCCCACCTTCCCACCTGCCGCAGCGCCTCCACCTCCTCGCTGGCTGCCTTCTTCTCTGACGTGCTGCTCTTGAGCTTGGACTCGGCCAGCTCCACCTCGGTCTGCAGCTTGTCCAGCTCGGAGATGACCTGGTCGCGCTCGCTCATGATGAGCTTGTACTCGCTGTACACGGCGTCCCGCTCCTCCTTGTACTTCTCTGACTCCTTGGCGGTTTTCGCCTGCGTGGTCCTCAGCTCTGTCAGCTCCGACTGCAGCAGCTCCATCTCCCACTGCAGGTCCTTGTTCTGGGCCGTGGCCTTGTTCAGCTCGTGGTGGATGGTCTCGAACCTGGGGGAGAGGAGCAGCCAGGACATGGCACGTGGGGGACTGCCCGGCCAGCTCGGCAGTGCTGGACGGTTACGTCTCCCTAGTGAGGTCATTCCCCACACCCCCAAGACAGATAAGTCATGAGGGACCAGCATCCCTGGACCCAGACTTCTCGGCCTTTCACAAATACTGGAAGTTGAACTGAGGACGTCATGCTCTCAGCTCTACTAGAAAAAACGTTATTTCTTCCACGGTCAAGCTACATTATTAACAACAACAACAAAAGAATCACAGCCTACTGGCCTGAACAGTCACTGAGTCTGGCCATCTCATTTTACAGACATAGACAATAAGGCCTTGAGATACAGGTGACTGGCCCAAGGTCACCAGGTTACTGTGAGAGCACAGCTCAGCCCTTGCAGGCAAGGAAGAACCTGCCGTGCAGGAAGCCCCTGCAAATTAAAGCCCATAGCTCTAGAGCAGCATTTCTGAAGGTAGGTTCCTTAGAACACCAAACCTGCACACAGATCCATTAAAACAGAGTGCCCTCTTTGAAAAGACCAAATTAGGAAAACAGTCCAGCATCCAGGACCACAGCCTGGGCTCACCTGTCGTGTCCCCAAAAGCCTTCTCCCGGAGCCGCGTCCAGCATCCAGCCAGCAGCTGGACCCGCCTCCCACAGCCTGACCGGGCCGGGTGCCGAGCATGAGCTCAGCAGCTGCCCAGCCCAGCCCGCAGCGGGTCGAAGGTGAGAGGCGGCCAGCGACCTGTTCCCCTGACACCTGGTGCCACAGCCCCGCCCCCCGCCCCACCCTCCCACCTGCCGCAGCGCCTCCACCTCCTCGCTGGCTGCCTTCTTCTCTGACGTGCTGCTCTTGAGCTTGGACTCGGCCAGCTCCACCTCGGTCTGCAGCTTGTCCAGCTCGGAGATGACCTGGTCGCGCTCGCTCATGATGAGCTTGTACTCGCTGTACACGGCGTCCCGCTCCTCCTTGTACTTCTCTGACTCCTTGGCGGTTTTCGCCTGCGTGGTCCTCAGCTCTGTCAGCTCCGACTGCAGCAGCTCCATCTCCCACTGCAGGTCCTTGTTCTGGGCCGTGGCCTTGTTCAGCTTGGGGTGGATGGTCTCGAACCTGGGGGAGAGGAGCAGCCAGGACATGGCACGTGGGGACTGCCCGGCCAGCTCGGCAGTGCTGGACGGTTACGCCTCCCTAGTGAGGTCATTCCCCACACCCCAAGACAGATAAGTCATGAGGGACCAGCATCCCTGGACCCAGACTTCTCGGCCTTTCACAAATACTGGAAGTTGAACTGAGGACGTCATGCTCTCAGCTCTACTAGAAAAAACGTTATTTCTTCCACGGTCAAGCTACATTATTAACAACAACAACAAAAGAATCACAGCCTACTGGCCTGAACAGTCACTGAGTCTGGCCATCTCATTTTACAGACATAGACAATAAGGCCTTGAGATACAGGTGACTGGCCCAAGGTCACCAGGTTACTGTGAGAGCACAGCTCAGCCCTTGCAGGCAAGGAAGAACCTGCCGTGCAGGAAGCCCCTGCAAATTAAAGCCCATAGCTCTAGAGCAGCATTTCTGAAGGTAGGTTCCTTAGAACACCAAACCTGCACACAGATCCATTAAAAACAGAGTGCCCTCTGATGACCAATGTTTAGGAAACACTGCATCTGTCCCTTGGAAGAATCTAGTGTCTAATACCAGAGTAAAGGCTCTGAGAAGTCCTGCAGTGCAGACGCCTGTGGTGTGCAACCTGGCAATTCCCAAACCCCTTTCGAGACCACCCTTCATATAAGCCTAATAGGCACCTCACAGGACAGGTATTCTGCAGAAATGTACTTAAGAAACACTGCTTGAGGGCTGGGGCCACTTCCCTATGGATTATCTACCGTAATAAAAACTGACCTTTTAGAAGAAACATTGCCAGAGACAATTAACTCCCCTGTTTGACAGGTGGGTGGCTGACCTAGAGGGGAGAGGCTTGTGGGGCCGACCTCAGAAACAGGACGGTGAGAACACCAGTCATTCAGGTGGGAAAAAGGAGCACACCTTCCAGGACATGCTGAGAGTCAGGAAAAATGTTTCCCGGGAACCACGTAATTTTTGATTGAAAAGGTACAATTGCTTATCCTGTTTTTACCCTCAGAAAGTGGCACAGAGGGCCTGGCAGATAACCAAGGGCCCACAAAGAAGAGCAGCCCCTGGCAGAGGTAAGTGCATTCGGCCCTCCGGCCATTCTCCGAGAGCCAAAGACAGGCCGGCTCCCGCCCTCCGTGGCGGCCCAGGCTCCTACCTCCTCAGGGAGAGGGCACACTGGTGCTGCAGCTGGATGGCCGTGTCCCTCTGCTGGGTCAGCATCTCCGTCTGCTTCAGCAGCCGCTGGTTCTCCCCCTCCAGCTGCTCCAGGCGGCTCAGGTCCGAGCTGTGGACGGCCACTTTTTCACTGTACCGCTTCCTCAGGGCATCATAGTCCTTCTTCACCACCTCCAGCTTGTCCATGGCCGTGTCATACAGCTTGTTGAGAATTTCTGAGGACCCGTTGTGCTTCAGCACCTGGGGACGAGAGAGTCATGCTTACCAAAGGTCTGAACATGGGAGGCAGGACAAACTGGCCCTCTGTCTGGGAGAAGGCCTGTGGAGAAGGCAGGGAGGTCACAGCCTCTGGCCTTCAGGAGTCTCGAGGTCTGACTCCACAGGCCCCGCAGTCACACTGAGCTGACTCACTCACTCACAAATACTCTTTGAGCAGGGTACAGGAAGAGAGGTTCCGAAGCAGAGCTAGACGTCCAGGTTTGGGAAGGCCTGCTTGCAAGCGGACCCTTGGCTGGAATCTGGGAACATGAATGGTAAGCCGCTCCCTGCACTGATATAAAACTTTCCCTGAGTGACAGGAAGGGCTTCCCATGCCTGGACTGGATGGACAGTGTGTCCCAGGCTCAGCACCAGCTTTCTCCTTGGAGTCTGGAATTCCAGAGCACGCTAAGCAGTGGTGAGACAGTAAAACTGACCTTTAGAAGAAACATTGCCAGAGACAATTAACTCCCCTGTTTGACAGGTGGGTGGCTGACCTAGAGGGGAGAGGCTTGTGGGGCCGACCTCAGAAACAGGACGGTGAGAACACCAGTCATTCAGGTGGGAAAAAGGAGCACACCTTCCAGGACATGCTGAGAGTCAGGAAAAATGTTTCCCGGGAACCACGTAATTTTTGATTGAAAAGGTACAATTGCTTATCCTGTTTTTACCCTCAGAAAGTGGCACAGAGGGCCTGGCAGATAACCAAGGGCCCACAAAGAAGAGCAGCCCCTGGCAGAGGTAAGTGCATTCGGCCCTCCGGCCATTCTCCGAGAGCCAAAGACAGGCCGGCTCCCCCCCTCCGTGGCGGCCCAGGCTCCTACCTCCTCAGGGAGAGGGCACACTGGTGCTGCAGCTGGATGGCCGTGTCCCTCTGCTGGGTCAGCATCTCCGTCTGCTTCAGCAGCCGCTGGTTCTCCCCCTCCAGCTGCTCCAGGCGGCTCAGGTCCGAGCTGTGGACGGCCACTTTTTCACTGTACCGCTTCCTCAGGGCATCATAGTCCTTCTTCACCACCTCCAGCTTGTCCATGGCCGTGTCATACAGCTTGTTGAGAATTTCTGAGGACCCGTTGTGCTTCAGCACCTGGGGACGAGAGAGTCATGCTTACCAAAGGTCTGAACATGGGAGGCAGGACAAACTGGCCCTCTGTCTGGGAGAAGGCCTGTGGAGAAGGCAGGGAGGTCACAGCCTCTGGCCTTCAGGAGTCTCGAGGTCTGACTCCACAGGCCCCGCAGTCACACTGAGCTGACTCACTCACTCACAAATACTCTTTGAGCAGGGTACAGGAAGAGAGGTTCCGAAGCAGAGCTAGACGTCCAGGTTTGGGAAGGCCTGCTTGCAAGCGGACCCTTGGCTGGAATCTGGGAACATGAATGGTAAGCCGCTCCCTGCACTGATATAAAACTTTCCCTGAGTGACAGGAAGGGCTTCCCATGCCTGGACTGGATGGACAGTGTGTCCCAGGCTCAGCACCAGCTTTCTCCTTGGAGTCTGGAATTCCAGAGCACGCTAAGCAGGGGGTACCTGGTGGCTCAGAACAGCAAAGAATCTGCCTGAACACGGGAGACCCAAGTTCAATCCCTGGGTCGGGAAGATTCCCCTGGAGAAAGGAATGGTTACCTACTCCAGCATCCTTGGCTGAAGAATCTCATGGACAGAGGAGCCTGGCAGGCGACAGTCCATGGAGTCACAAGAGTCAGACACGACTGAGTGACTAACACTTCTACTTTTTCACCTATGTGGCCACTCCCAGTAAAAACCCTGGGCAGGGAGCATCACATGGGCTTCCTCGGCTACAAGTCTCACATGCTGTCATGATTCAGTGCCAGGGGAACCAAGCCTGCACAGTGGGAGGACGCCCGGAACCCGGCACCTGGCTCCCTCTGAACTGTGCCCCAGGCAACTCTTCCCTTTGCTGATTATGTGTCCTTTCGGTGAAATAAATTTTATCTGTGAGTAAGAGAATATGGTAAGCTGTGTGAATCTCTTCCACACCCCAACACAAGTACCCAGCATGTTCTAGTCCTGTTCTAGATGCTGGTCAGACATGACGGCGCTGGCCTGTGGACCTCTTATTCTGATGGGACGATACAGACACACGGTGACAGAGACAGGCAGACAGGCAGAAAAACATACCAAATAAAGTAACTTGAGAGCATAATAACAGTTGTCAAGGAAATAAAAAATAACATCTGATAATGAGCTGGACAGAGACTTTTGAGCCTCAGAGTAGGTCATGAGAAAGGTCTGAACATGGGAGGCAGGACAAACTGGCCCTCTGTCTGGGAGAAGGCCTGTGGAGAAGGCAGGGAGGTCACAGCCTCTGGCCTTCAGGAGTCTCGAGGTCTGACTCCACAGGCCCCGCAGTCACACTGAGCTGACTCACTCACTCACAAATACTCTTTGAGCAGGGTACAGGAAGAGAGGTTCCGAAGCAGAGCTAGACGTCCAGGTTTGGGAAGGCCTGCTTGCAAGCGGACCCTTGGCTGGAATCTGGGAACATGAATGGTAAGCCGCTCCCTGCACTGATATAAAACTTTCCCTGAGTGACAGGAAGGGCTTCCCATGCCTGGACTGGATGGACAGTGTGTCCCAGGCTCAGCACCAGCTTTCTCCTTGGAGTCTGGAATTCCAGAGCACGCTAAGCAGGGGGTACCTGGTGGCTCAGAACAGCAAAGAATCTGCCTGAACACGGGAGACCCAAGTTCAATCCCTGGGTCGGGAAGATTCCCCTGGAGAAAGGAATGGTTACCTACTCCAGCATCCTTGGCTGAAGAATCTCATGGACAGAGGAGCCTGGCAGGCGACAGTCCATGGAGTCACAAGAGTCAGACACGACTGAGTGACTAACACTTCTACTTTTTCACCTATGTGGCCACTCCCAGTAAAAACCCTGGGCAGGGAGCATCACATGGGCTTCCTCGGCTACAAGTCTCACATGCTGTCATGATTCAGTGCCAGGGGAACCAAGCCTGCACAGTGGGAGGACGCCCGGAACCCGGCACCTGGCTCCCTCTGAACTGTGCCCCAGGCAACTCTTCCCTTTGCTGATTATGTGTCCTTTCGGTGAAATAAATTTTATCTGTGAGTAAGAGAATATGGTAAGCTGTGTGAATCTCTTCCACACCCCAACACAAGTACCCAGCATGTTCTAGTCCTGTTCTAGATGCTGGTCAGACATGACGGCGCTGGCCTGTGGACCTCTTATTCTGATGGGACGATACAGACACACGGTGACAGAGACAGGCAGACAGGCAGAAAAACATACCAAATAAAGTAACTTGAGAGCATAATAACAGTTGTCAAGGAAATAAAAAATAACATCTGATAATGAGCTGGACAGAGACTTTTGAGCCTCAGAGTAGGTCATGAGAAAGGCTAAAGCCGGAGGAGGCATCTCCAAGAAGGTAACTTCTGAACCCAAATGCAAATGAAGAACAGCAGCCAAGAGCACAGCTGGTGGGGGAATGAACAGGTACAAAAGCCCTGAGGCAGGAATCACCAACCAGGTTCCAGGCACAAACAGGGCAGCGGGGCAGAGTGCTGGAGACCAGTGAACAAGGAGGAGTAGATGCAAAAAAAAAAAAAAAAAAGGCCCTAGAAGTAGACAGCTGCAGGCTCACAGCAAAGACTGCATTCTGAGTGAGACAGGAACCGTGGCGGCGGAAGGGTTAAGCAAGAGAGTGTTCTACTCTGAATTATAGGTACTAACGCTCACTTGAGGTGCTGCCCTAGAGAACAAAACACCAGGTGAGCTCAGAGGCAGTCAGAGCCTGCTGACTTCCACCAAGCACCCTGGGGGATCTGAGTTCTTGAGTGGGTTTATGTCCTCATTCTCAAATGATAGGACTGAACCAGAAAACCTTGCTTAACTGTTCCAGCTCCAACAGTCCAGGAATCACCCGGCTCATCCAACATAAACCCTGGATTTTCAGATCTTTGCAGCCCAGAAAACCAGAACCTAGAACTACTGAATATTCCCTTTGGAGGGAAGTGGGCCCTCAATAAACACAATGAACAAGAAAGAAAGAGCTAATTCAAATATCAGAATCATTTAGAGAAAGGGTAAGTGAGCTTATTCCTCTGAGACATTACCTTCTAGGACTATGCATTGTTGGGCAAAAAATGGAATCTCAGAAATATGCTCATTCAGGGCTTTTAGTCTTCCTTTTCTTTTTTTTTTTTTTTCTTCTAAGCAAAACTCTTTCCTTCAAAGGAAATCTTACAAGGACACAACTACAAAACTCACTTGAAAAAACAGTACACAGATTCCTCAGGTGGTTAACATCTTCACAGTCTTATAAAAATGCTTTGCTGTTGCAGATCAGGACTGCATGCTGAGAAATGGTCAGAAAATCACTGACTGAGCCTCACTCCATCATTTAAAGTATAGACATAATAACATTCCCTGATAATGAGCTGGACAGAGACTTTTGAGCCTCAGAGTAGGTCATGAGAAAGGCTAAAGCCGGAGGAGGCATCTCCAAGAAGGTAACTTCTGAACCCAAATGCAAATGAAGAACAGCAGCCAAGAGCACAGCTGGTGGGGGAATGAACAGGTACAAAAGCCCTGAGGCAGGAATCACCAACCAGGTTCCAGGCACAAACAGGGCAGCGGGGCAGAGTGCTGGAGACCAGTGAACAAGGAGGAGTAGATGCAAAAAAAAAAAAAAAAAAGGCCCTAGAAGTAGACAGCTGCAGGCTCACAGCAAAGACTGCATTCTGAGTGAGACAGGAACCGTGGCGGCGGAAGGGTTAAGCAAGAGAGTGTTCTACTCTGAATTATAGGTACTAACGCTCACTTGAGGTGCTGCCCTAGAGAACAAAACACCAGGTGAGCTCAGAGGCAGTCAGAGCCTGCTGACTTCCACCAAGCACCCTGGGGGATCTGAGTTCTTGAGTGGGTTTATGTCCTCATTCTCAAATGATAGGACTGAACCAGAAAACCTTGCTTAACTGTTCCAGCTCCAACAGTCCAGGAATCACCCGGCTCATCCAACATAAACCCTGGATTTTCAGATCTTTGCAGCCCAGAAAACCAGAACCTAGAACTACTGAATATTCCCTTTGGAGGGAAGTGGGCCCTCAATAAACACAATGAACAAGAAAGAAAGAGCTAATTCAAATATCAGAATCATTTAGAGAAAGGGTAAGTGAGCTTATTCCTCTGAGACATTACCTTCTAGGACTATGCATTGTTGGGCAAAAAATGGAATCTCAGAAATATGCTCATTCAGGGCTTTTAGTCTTCCTTTTCTTTTTTTTTTTTTTTCTTCTAAGCAAAACTCTTTCCTTCAAAGGAAATCTTACAAGGACACAACTACAAAACTCACTTGAAAAAACAGTACACAGATTCCTCAGGTGGTTAACATCTTCACAGTCTTATAAAAATGCTTTGCTGTTGCAGATCAGGACTGCATGCTGAGAAATGGTCAGAAAATCACTGACTGAGCCTCACTCCATCATTTAAAGTCTTCTTGAAAAAACAGTACAATATCTTCCAAACATACGGTGAAGGACAGCAATTAAGGCAAGCGAATCTTAAATATCCACCACTTCAGTCTCATCTTAAGACAGTCACCCCTTGACATCCATGGAGGATTGGCTCCAGGAGCCCCTCAGATACCAAAATCCAAGACTGCTCAAATCCTTTGTGCTGTCTGGTACGCGCATGCATCCTCAGTGATTCAGCCATGTCCAACTCTTTGTAATCCCATGGACTGTAACTGGCCAGGCTCCTCTGTCCACAGGCTCTCCCAGGCAAGAATACTAGAGTAAATTCCTATTTCCTGCTCTAGGGGATCTTCCCAACCCAGCAATCGAACCCGCGTCTCTTGCGTTGGCAGGCAGATTCCTAACCACTGTGCCACCTGGGAGACCATTACATGGTGTTGCATTTACAACTACATATAAGCTATGCACATCCTCCCTACACTTTAAATCACTTCTTGATTATGTATAATACCTAACACAATATAAATGCTACGGGAAGAGTTGCCAGCAAGGCAAATTCTAGGTCTGCTTTTTCAAACTTTCTGGAACTCCACCATCCCCCGGAATTCCTGGTTGGTTGAACCCTCAGATGTGGAACACAAGGATACAGAGGGCCAAACCTACCTTGTCACATATCTCAGATTTATTTCCAAAGATAAAAAATATTATAGGTGCTCAGCCAAAGCCCCAGTACACCCTTCTCTTATTCAGTACCTCCTCACTTCCCCTCCAGAACTGCTACCCTAAATTTGCTGTCAGCCATCCCAATGCACAGTATCTTACTACCCTACTTATGTATTCATGAAAACCCCTAAAGGTGTTACGTGTGCTTCCGTTTATTCAATGCTGCTTTTAAGGCTTAGGTGGTGGTCCTGTAAGAATACTCACTGTCAGAAGCATGTCACACATTTTTTTTAGATTTTTTAAAAGTTTATCAAAATATAAATGATTTAAAATGTTATATTCATTTCATGTATACAGCAAAGTGATTCATATATATAGTAAGTGTAGTCCCCTATGTTATACAGTAGATCCTTGTTGGTTATCTATTTTAAATATAGTAGGGTGCATTATGGATAGATTTTTTGGGCTGAAGTAAAGCTGATTCACAATGCGTTAATTCTGCTACATAACAAAGTGATTCAGTTATACATACACACATATAAATATACATTCTTTTTTATATTCTTTTCCATCATGTCTTATCTCAGGATATTGAATATATGTCCCTGTGCTATACAGCAGGACCCCATTGTTTATCCATTCTACACATCAGTTTGCACCTGCTAACCCCAAGCTCCCCATTGTCCATCCCCCACCCCTTTCCCTGCTCAGCAACCACAAGACCGTTCTCTACACCTGCATCACACATTGCTATTGTGATGGACGTTTACATCATCTCCATTTTTTTTGCTGTTATAAATGATGCTACGATGAACGCTGTCTGTGTCTCCTCTCCCACACCTGTGAGATTCTTCCCTAGGATAGACACCCAGATGTAGAGCTAAAGGTCCTAAGACAGACTTTTCCACACTGACAGGATGATACAGAACTGCTCTCCCAGGTCACACCCACCAGCTGTGGGCAGGAGTTCGAGAGTTACTGACATCAACACATCCTCACCAAGTCTTCAAAAAGTCAGGTTTTCCTTTTAATTTTTGAGATAAAATATCTATAACACAAGACTGTCTCAGCCACCTTTAACCCCTGGAGTATATATTTCATATATGTAGAAATACGCGTATTCACATGGTTGTGCAGTCCATCTCTAGAACTTCCTCATCCTGCAAAACTGAAGCTGTCCCCATTAAACAACAACTAGCTGTCCACTTTCCCCGGTCCCTGGAGGCCACCCTTCGACTTTGTTTCTCTGACTCCAGCTGCTCTAGAGGCATGTACAGTATTTATAAATGGAATCACTCATTACTGATCCCTTTGTAACTGATTTATTTCATTTAGCCTAAAATCCTCAAGGTTCATCCAGGCTGCAGTACGTCACAGAATGATGTCCTTCCTTCTAAAAGATGAGTAATATTCCACTGCATGTATGTACTGCATTTTGTTTATCTATTCGTTAGTCAAGGGTACCTGGGACGTATCTACCTCTTAGAATCCATGAAACAATCATGTTCCTTAAGTATTAAGTACTTTACCCATTTTCTCTTCCATGAATTGCCTCTCCACATCCTTCATCTTCCTTCCCTCTCTGCTCCCTTCCTTTCTTTCTGCAGGACTTTTAAATTTCTGGTGCTAATCACTTTTCAGTTATATTCATTACAAATATATTTTCTCAATGAGTGGGTTTTAAATTTTCTTAGTGTCCCTTGGTACTAAAAGCTGACAAATTAATGTGATAAAATACTTTCTTTTATGGTTTGTTCTTTGGTTGTTTTATTTAAGACACTCTTTCCTTCCGTAGATAAAGAAGATGTAGTACATATATACAATGTACATATATACAATTACTCAGCTATTATAAAGGATGAAATAATGCCATTTGCAGCAACATGGATGGACCTAGAGAGTGTCATACTGAGTGAAGTAAGGCAGACAGAGAAGGAGAAATATTGTATGATAACCCTTATATGTGGAATCTAACAACAACAACAAAAAGATATAGGGCTTCCTTGATGGTCCAGTGGGTAGAGAGTCCACCTCGCAGTGCAAGGGGCACCGGTTTGATCCCTGGCCCAGGAAGATCCCATGTGCCACGGAGCACCTGGACTGGTGTGTTCAATTATGAGTCAGCGCTCTGGAGCGCAGGCGCCCAGAGCCGGTGCTCTGCAACGAGGGAGGCCACTGCAATGGGAGGCCTACACAGGCCAACGAATCAAGACGGCTGAAAATGAATAAAGGACCAATAAAAGAGACCAAAATTAAATAAAACAAAACAAAATTTTAAAAAAAGATATAAATGAACTATTTACAAAATAGAAAGAGACTTACAGACTTAGAAACGAATGTATGGTTGCCAGGCAGAAGGGACAGTTAGGGGAGTTTGGGACGGATATGCACACACTGCTGTATTTAAACTAGAGGAGCAACAGGACCGACTGTATACCACAGAGAACCCTGCTCAGTGTTGTGTGGCAGCCTGGAAGGAGGAGTCTGGGGAGAATGCAAGGTCCCGGCTGCAGTACGTCACAGAATGATGTCCTTCCTTCTAAAAGATGAGTAATATTCCACTGCATGTATGTACTGCATTTTGTTTATCTATTCGTTAGTCAAGGGTACCTGGGACGATCTACCTCTTAGAATCCATGAAACAATCATGTTCCTTAAGTATTAAGTACTTTACCCATTTTCTCTTCCATGAATTGCCTCTCCACATCCTTCATCTTCCTTCCCTCTCTGCTCCCTTCCTTTCTTTCTGCAGGACTTTTAAATTTCTGGTGCTAATCACTTTTCAGTTATATTCATTACAAATATATTTTCTCAATGAGTGGGTTTTAAATTTTCTTAGTGTCCCTTGGTACTAAAAGCTGACAAATTAATGTGATAAAATACTTTCTTTTATGGTTTGTTCTTTGGTTGTTTTATTTAAGACACTCTTTCCTTCCGTAGATAAAGAAGATGTAGTACATATATACAATGTACATATATACAATTACTCAGCTATTATAAAGGATGAAATAATGCCATTTGCAGCAACATGGATGGACCTAGAGAGTGTCATACTGAGTGAAGTAAGGCAGACAGAGAAGGAGAAATATTGTATGATAACCCTTATATGTGGAATCTAACAACAACAACAAAAAGATATAGGGCTTCCTTGATGGTCCAGTGGGTAGAGAGTCCACCTCGCAGTGCAAGGGGCACCGGTTTGATCCCTGGCCCAGGAAGATCCCATGTGCCACGGAGCACCTGGACTGGTGTGTTCAATTATGAGTCAGCGCTCTGGAGCGCAGGCGCCCAGAGCCGGTGCTCTGCAACGAGGGAGGCCACTGCAATGGGAGGCCTACACAGGCCAACGAATCAAGACGGCTGAAAATGAATAAAGGACCAATAAAAGAGACCAAAATTAAATAAAACAAAACAAAATTTTAAAAAAAGATATAAATGAACTATTTACAAAATAGAAAGAGACTTACAGACTTAGAAACGAATGTATGGTTGCCAGGCAGAAGGGACAGTTAGGGGAGTTTGGGACGGATATGCACACACTGCTGTATTTAAACTAGAGGAGCAACAGGACCGACTGTATACCACAGAGAACCCTGCTCAGTGTTGTGTGGCAGCCTGGAAGGGAGGGGAGTCTGGGGGAGAATGCACACAAGTACCTGTGTGGCTGAGGCCCTCTGATGTTCACCTGAAACGATCACACATTGTTAATGGGCTATACTCCAAGACAAGATAAAAAGTTTAAAATAATAAAAAAAAATTTCCTTCTTGTTCTGAGATCATGAAAACACTCTCACATTTTTTCTAAAGAGAGTTTTACATTTCACATTCACATCTTTAAACTATTTCAAGTATTGGAATCTATTTTTGTGTATGTTGCAAGATGGAGATAATATCATTATCCTTTTCCATAAATCACTAGACAAAGGAGAACTGGCCCCCCAAGTGCAGGACAAGCGGAGGACCCCTGAACTTGTCCAGGTGCAAATGACGACAGCTGGAGGACACCAAGGACATCCGCTGACACAGTGCCCGCCACGGAGGGGCGAGAAGGGCACCCCACTAGCGCATGCATGCCCACACATGCCAGGATACCCAGAGCCAGGGGAGAGCTCTCCTGACTTCAGGTTCACACTTCAGTTTCACAGCTGGAAAAGATTCGGCTTCTCGACTGGACTGTCCTGTCTTGTGGGCAGAACCTCAAACAGTCCAGTTAAAAATCACTCCAAAGGTTTTACTCTCTAAACATCCCCAAGCCAGGTGAGAACCACAGACCAGAGGCACAGCTGCCATTACCAGAGGTTTCCACAAGGTGGCAGGCCTGAGTAAACCAAAGTCACTCCCTCAGTTGTCCAGCTTTCCAAGCTTCACTAAGAAACAAAGTACCAGGGCTTCCCTGGTAGCTCACAGTAAAGAGCCAATGCAGGAGACAAGGATCTGATCCCTGATCTGGGAAGATCCCACATGCTGTGGAACAACTAAGCCCGTGAGCCACAGCTATGGAGCCTGTGCTCTACAGCCTCAGAGCCACATCTATTGAGCCCATGTGCCACAATTATTGAAGCCCGTAAGCCCTAGAGCCCGAGTTCCACAACAAGAGAAGTCACCCCAATAACAAGCCTGCTCACCTCAACTAGAGAGTAGCCCCCACTCCCACGGGGAGTCTGGGAAACTAGAGGAGCAACAGGACCGACTGTATACCACAGAGAACCCTGCTCAGTGTTGTGTGGCAGCCTGGAAGGAGGAGTCTGGGGAGAATGCACACAAGTACCTGTGTGGCTGAGGCCCTCTGATGTTCACCTGAAACGATCACACATTGTTAATGGGCTATACTCCAAGACAAGATAAAAAGTTTAAAATAATAAAAAAAAATTTCCTTCTTGTTCTGAGATCATGAAAACACTCTCACATTTTTTCTAAAGAGAGTTTTACATTTCACATTCACATCTTTAAACTATTTCAAGTATTGGAATCTATTTTTGTGTATGTTGCAAGATGGAGATAATATCATTATCCTTTTCCATAAATCACTAGACAAAGGAGAACTGGCCCCCCAAGTGCAGGACAAGCGGAGGACCCCTGAACTTGTCCAGGTGCAAATGACGACAGCTGGAGGACACCAAGGACATCCGCTGACACAGTGCCCGCCACGGAGGGGCGAGAAGGGCACCCCACTAGCGCATGCATGCCCACACATGCCAGGATACCCAGAGCCAGGGGAGAGCTCTCCTGACTTCAGGTTCACACTTCAGTTTCACAGCTGGAAAAGATTCGGCTTCTCGACTGGACTGTCCTGTCTTGTGGGCAGAACCTCAAACAGTCCAGTTAAAAATCACTCCAAAGGTTTTACTCTCTAAACATCCCCAAGCCAGGTGAGAACCACAGACCAGAGGCACAGCTGCCATTACCAGAGGTTTCCACAAGGTGGCAGGCCTGAGTAAACCAAAGTCACTCCCTCAGTTGTCCAGCTTTCCAAGCTTCACTAAGAAACAAAGTACCAGGGCTTCCCTGGTAGCTCACAGTAAAGAGCCAATGCAGGAGACAAGGATCTGATCCCTGATCTGGGAAGATCCCACATGCTGTGGAACAACTAAGCCCGTGAGCCACAGCTATGGAGCCTGTGCTCTACAGCCTCAGAGCCACATCTATTGAGCCCATGTGCCACAATTATTGAAGCCCGTAAGCCCTAGAGCCCGAGTTCCACAACAAGAGAAGTCACCCCAATAACAAGCCTGCTCACCTCAACTAGAGAGTAGCCCCCACTCCCTGCAACTAGAGAAGAGCCTGCAGCAGCAGTGAAAACCCAGAATAGCCAAAAAAAAGAGAGAGAGAGAGAGAAAGAAAAGGAAACAAAATACCTCTTATCACAAGAAAAAAACATTGTAACTATGTAAGTTGATGAAAGTTAACTCAATTTACAGAGGTGATCTTTTCACAACAGACACAAATATCAAATCATTATGTTGTGAAAAATAAAATCATTACATTGTAGACCTGAAATGAATACCATGTTACATGTCAATTATATCTCTATTAAAAACACAATAAAAAATTTAAAAACACCTGGATAAAAGAACCTGCTTCCCAGTGCAGGAGACAAAAGACACGTGGGTCTGATTCCTAGGTCAGAAAGATCTCCTGGAGAAGGAAATGGCAACCCACTCCAGTATTCTTGCCTGGAGAATTCCATGGACAGAGGAGCACTGGTCCACAACAAAATCTGGATTCAACACCAAGGCTTGGCCTCTCTTCACAGAGAAATAGTTCCACCATAAGGAGCATGGGTGGGGTCTGTATGATGACTCAGGGACAACACAGGGTCAATGAATCCACTGCCAGGATGGGTCACAATTTCCCAGCGAGACAATCAAAAAAAAAAAAATATATATATATATACACACCCCAGGACAGACTCAGGGATCCACTCTGATGTGCTGTGCAACGCAGCCAGCGAATGAATGAACACAGCAGGCTCAGGGATCAGAACGGGCCCTGAGGAGATCAGGCCGATAACCCAAGCCTTATCCCAGCCAAGGCTCTGCCCAGTCCACAGGGAAAACTCTGCATGAGAGGGCTTTGCTTCTTACAAGCTGAAATCCCCCTCCCCACATCCTGACGTCCCCTCCTAGCCCCTAAGGTGGGCAGCAGACCCTTTCCACAGGACAGCACCCAGGTATTCAGAGGCTCATGGGGGCCTCTTAACACCTCTCAATGTTTCTCTACAAACAGGGCTGAGAATCCTGCCTGTGCTAATGTAATCAAAAGCTTCTGGAGAAATCTGGGAAAACCACAGCCACAGTTAACACCAGAGAAGTCACCCCAAGAACAGGCCTGCTCACCTCAACTAGAGAGTAGCCCCCACTCCCTGCAACTAGAGAAGAGCCTGCAGCAGCAGTGAAAACCCAGAATAGCCAAAAAAAAGAGAGAGAGAGAGAGAAAGAAAAGGAAACAAAATACCTCTTATCACAAGAAAAAAACATTGTAACTATGTAAGTTGATGAAAGTTAACTCAATTTACAGAGGTGATCTTTTCACAACAGACACAAATATCAAATCATTATGTTGTGAAAAATAAAATCATTACATTGTAGACCTGAAATGAATACCATGTTACATGTCAATTATATCTCTATTAAAAACACAATAAAAAATTTAAAAACACCTGGATAAAAGAACCTGCTTCCCAGTGCAGGAGACAAAAGACACGTGGGTCTGATTCCTAGGTCAGAAAGATCTCCTGGAGAAGGAAATGGCAACCCACTCCAGTATTCTTGCCTGGAGAATTCCATGGACAGAGGAGCACTGGTCCACAACAAAATCTGGATTCAACACCAAGGCTTGGCCTCTCTTCACAGAGAAATAGTTCCACCATAAGGAGCATGGGTGGGGTCTGTATGATGACTCAGGGACAACACAGGGTCAATGAATCCACTGCCAGGATGGGTCACAATTTCCCAGCGAGACAATCAAAAAAAAAAAAATATATATATATATACACACCCCAGGACAGACTCAGGGATCCACTCTGATGTGCTGTGCAACGCAGCCAGCGAATGAATGAACACAGCAGGCTCAGGGATCAGAACGGGCCCTGAGGAGATCAGGCCGATAACCCAAGCCTTATCCCAGCCAAGGCTCTGCCCAGTCCACAGGGAAAACTCTGCATGAGAGGGCTTTGCTTCTTACAAGCTGAAATCCCCCTCCCCACATCCTGACGTCCCCTCCTAGCCCCTAAGGTGGGCAGCAGACCCTTTCCACAGGACAGCACCCAGGTATTCAGAGGCTCATGGGGGCCTCTTAACACCTCTCAATGTTTCTCTACAAACAGGGCTGAGAATCCTGCCTGTGCTAATGTAATCAAAAGCTTCTGGAGAAATCTGGGGAAAACCACAGCCACAGTTAACACCAGAGGATTTGAAAGACTATCCTATCAGTCTAGAATTTTTGCTTTTTATGGTTAGAAGATTACGTTCCTAGCAGACAGTGAGGCACAAACACTAACAACCGTCAGATGTTTAGCTCCCAGCTAAGGCTAACAGAAGACGGAGACAGTGTATTTACATTTGGCCCAGAGTTCTAAAATGAAGAAGGTGATGCACTTCTCAGCTCAGGCAGGCAGCACTTGGCAGCGATGACGCCCCTCAGGCCTGGGATGAGGGGGTGGAAGAGGCCCAGCGGGGGCACAAAGTCCTGGCCTGGTCCCATCCCCACAGCAAGATGACCACAGCCGGAGCTGCTCCCCACCGGGAGGCCCAGAAGAACCATCTTCATATCCTACCCCAGGCTGGTGAGAGACACTCTGGGCTTCTCTGAGAGCCATGCCCTTCGGAGGTTCAGAAACCCAGCTCCTAGGTTATCTGGGAAAAGAAGTCAACTTCCATCAGGGGAAAAAGTCAACTTCCATCAGGGGAAGAAGTAAATTTAAAAGAAAAGTGACAGGGCCAGAAGGAGGAGAGGGAAGTTTCCTAGAGCCTCAAGTTTCCCAAATAAACTTGCAGAATCTTTTTTTTTTAAGAGAAAAGCATTACTTTGAACCTTCCAATTAATACCTCTAAGAATCAAACTTGAGAAACACACGTACAAAGGAGCATAAGGCCTTATGTAAGAGTGCCCACTAAAAAGTTATTTGTAACAGGAAAACGTGTAGACTACTAAGATGCCCAACAAACAGAACGGAGTTAATGAATTACTGATAACTAACCTCTAAAATACCTTGCTGGATGTTCCAAACTGACAGAAAATATAAGGAGACCTATGATGCACCGCAAGGTTAAAAAAAAAGGCAGGTGGCAAAAAATAAAAACAAACCCTTTGTGTGTTAAGCATAACATAGAAAATGTCCACATGGAAATATTCCAAGTGGTTCAGAGAGGTGAGTCACCCACAGAGAGTGATGCTGGGGCTGAGGTGGGGGTGGCTGACTTCACTATTATTGAAGGTGTCTTTCTTTTTTAACTAAAGAGTGTGCACTACTTTTGTGTCAAGAAAGAAGATGCAAAAACGACCAGTAGGCTGCTCCCCACCTGGGCTCTCTCTGCCCCGGGTCCCCTGCGCGTCGAGATGTCCTCTGACCGCGGTCCCGGGAGGCGCCGTGTCCAGCACGCCCTCACACACGGGCACACACTCGCAGGCACACGGGGAAAGCCGCCTGCCCGCCACCTCCAGAGGGAGAGGCCCCGGCCCGAGGTCACAGCCCCTCCCCTCCAGCGGCCTCGTTTCCTCTGAGATAAATCACAGAGGGCTGGGGAGCCCACAAATCCCTCGAGCAAACACGCAAGTCAAACAGCACCATTTGCCCCGCAAGGGCCTCTTCAAGTTAGCAAGGCGTGGGAGGATCTGGGCAACAAAGCTGGCCTTGTCCAGCGAGGTCAGCCTTTGCCCCCAGGGCCTGCAGGGAGGCGACCTGTGGCCACCCCCGTGTCCTTGCTTCCTCGGACACTGGCCTATCCGAGACCTGAAGATTTCACACCCTGGACGCCTACCCCGGACCTGGTGAAAAGGCTAAGGCCGTGGCCTGGGAGAGCAGGTGGCCTGGTGGCTCAGACACACTCCCAACCCCACTGATAGTGCTGGTCAGCCTATTCTGGTGAGACTCCAAGGTGGCCCCCATACCACTTGCTAAGGGGCTCTGATACAGCTGAAGAGAACTGGGGAAGCCCACTGACCACTAATCAGCTGTCCCCCGAGGGTCAGAGCTATGGGAAAAGAAAGGAGTGGGATGGAAGAGTGAGGTAAAGCCTCCCCAGGTCTCTTGTGGGGAGACGGGAAGCAGGCAGGAGTGGATCCTCCTGGTCTGGACGTGTGGACGACCCGCATGGGTCCTGAGGGAAGTCAGGGAACAGGAGGCAATAAAACCTCATGCCTCAGGAGGGCAGGTTTGGGGCATTTTATGACAAAGTGGTGACTGGGGTCTTTCGAGGTATATTTATTCATGTACCATAAAATTCACCCTTTAAAGTGCACAGTTCAGGGCTTTCCTGGGAGGATGGATGGAAATAAATATAAATGAAAGAGGTATGATTGGGGGGGGGGGGATAATTTTTTTAAAAAAGGTATTTAAAGTGCACAGTTCAATGACTTTTGGAATGGTCACACAGTTGTCAACCCACCACGGTGCGCAGCAACTGCCACTGCCTAATGCCAGAGCACTCTCACCACTCCCCAAAGAAACGCGGGTCCCTGAGTGCCCCATGGCATCGCGCCTCACCCTCGGGGTGACGCTTCCAGAGCACCGCCCGCCCCCAGCCCCGGGACAGCAAAGGGCCGAGGAGAGGGGAGCTGCTTCTCTGAGATGGTGCAGCAGAGGGGCTGCCGACACCCCTGCTGGGACCCCGCCTGCTGGGACACGCCCGCTGGGACCCCACACCGCTGTGCGCAGGGCATTCAGCCCCAGCTGGACCCCTGTGGCCCCGGCCTGCTCTTACCTCCGCCTTCCAGGAACCTTTCCGTAACCATGGCTAGGCCAGGTCCACCCACTCCCCAGCCAGACGGGCCCCCACACGACCAGCTCCTCTAATCAGAGCGCTCCCCGTCACTGACTGTAGCCATGAAACTAAGATGCTTGCTCCTTGGAAGAAAAGCTATGACCAAGCTAGACAGCGTATTAGAAAGCGGAGACATCACTTTGCCGACAAAGGTCCAAACAGTCAAAGCTATGGTTTTTCCGATCGTCGTGTACGGATGTGAGAGTTGGACCATAAAGAAGGCTGAGCGCTAAAGAACTGATGCTTTCGAACTGTGGTGCTAGAGAAGACTCTCAGGAATCCCTTGGACAAGAAGGAGAAGGGGGACTTCCCTGGTGGCCCGGTAGTTAAGACTCTGTGCTTCTAATGCAGGGGGCCCAAGTTTAATCCTTGGTCAGGGAACAGATCCCACACCCCACAACTAAGACCCAGTGCAGCCAAATTAAGATAAACAAAGCAATAATCTTTTAAAAAAAAGAAAAAAGAAGGAGAACAAACCAGTCAATCCTCAAAGAAATCCACCCTGAATATTCATTGGAAGGACTCACGCTGAAGCTCCAATACTTTGGTCACCTGATGGGAAGAGCCGACTCCCTGTCAAAGACCCAGATGCTGGGAAAGATTAAGGCCCTGAGGAGAAGGGAGATGGTTAGACAGCATGACTGACTCAGTGGACATGAATCTGAGCAAACTCCAGGAGGGAGTGAGGACAGGGAAGCCTGGTGTGCTGCCGTCCACGGGGTCACAAAGAGTCACACGACCTAGGGACTGAGTAACAACAACAAATCAGAGAGCTCACGGAGAAGACGCCAGGTGTCTCCAAGTGTATCCAGCTGAGGGGCCTGTGCTGAACCTGGACTCAGTAATCCCACATAATGCTTCAACCAGTATCAGAGAAAAGAAAATAAACCACAGAAACGTATGTTTCAACAGAACATGGTTTATAAGGGGAAAATTCTACAAACAGTCCAAGGCTCAGTCAATAGGAGACTGGTTCAATCAATTATGTTGCTTCTATGTAACTCAATACTCTGCAGCACTTCAAAACAAGGAAGTAGAGTTTATACTGAAATAGAAAGATGCACATGACATATTCAGAAAAAAAAATGTTAGCAACAAAAGCAATAGTGCGATTCCATCCTGTCAAATATGTTAATAAGACATAAAGGGTTCTGGGTGCACAGATAAAAATCTCAGACTTTTCACAGTAATATACTCATGGTTAGTTATTTCTGTGGAGCAAGACCACAGGAAGAATTCTTTTATTTTTTTAAATGTCTGTATTGACTCTTTTATTATGTTACAAAATGCATACTAATTTTGCAATTTAAAAAGAAAAGCATAAAAACATGAAGAAAGCGCTGCCCTTCCACTCTTTGAACTACCTGAGCTTATAGGTCTGCAGTACGGCAGGGCAGGGGAGGAGGCTCCAGGGTGGACAAGGGGCCCCCTGGAGAGGCCGCGGGAGCCTGCACTGAGGAGCAGGGGCCCTGCAGAGGCCAAGGGCGAGAGGGGGGTGGTGTGGGGGTGAGGCGGAGGGCAGGTAGGCACACACAGAGGCACTGAGGACATAGGTTAAGAATAGTCAAAACCAGGTTTCTCACTGCTGGAAAAGGGAGACACTAAAACGGAAAGGAAGAAGACAGGCACGAGCCCGGTTACACTGCGTCCGGCCCTGGAACTAGACGTTGAGTGTGGACTCACAGGTCCCAATATACACACTGAAGGTACAGACATATTAGAAGAGGGAGACAGACACACGGACATACATACGAGTGAGTGTGTGTGTGGTGGGGGTGTTCTCAGATACTCCCTCCTCTGTTTCCTGAGAAGGCCTGGGAGCTATTAGGCCCCAGAAGCTCTGAGTACATCCAGCGTTCGACCTTGCTTCCACTCTCCACTAAAACAAATGTGGGCTCCTAGAAAAAAGTGTCTGATTTCCAGGACTAAGGCAGGGTATACAAAACAAGCCTGAAACATCTTGCGCCAGAAAACAAGCAAGTGCTCAAAGAATGAGGGTTCATGTCAAAAAGATAGAGAAGGGACTTCCCTGGTGGTCCAGAGGTTAAGAATCCACCTTCCAGTGCAGGAGACTTGAGTTTGATCCCTGGGTCAGGGAGCTAAGATCCCACAGGTCACAAGCAACTAAGCCCATGAGTCACCACAAGAGAAAAGTCTGCACACTGCAACTAAGAGACCAGATGCAGCTGAATGAATGAATGGAGAAGCAAGATTGAAGCGGCTCCCACTGGCCAGAGTAGCATACAGCCCACTGAGTAGAACAGGAAGCCATCAGAGTGCATGCGTGTGTGTGTGTGTGTGCGTGTTTGTGGAAGGGTGTGTGCAAAGGGAAAACAAGTATCTCTATAGTGGAGAAGCCTAGAGACACCACCACCTCAGTCAAATGATCAAAGTGAATATCCTCAGTAACAGGTTGTATCAAGCCAAGTCCCTATCAACAAGATACAAGAGAAAGGCAGCTTCCCTCCTGGGAAAGTCCTGCCCAAGGAGGAAAACTCGCCCAACCATGAGGATCAGACAGGTCCAGACTGGGGGACAACCTAGAAAATAACTAACCTGTAATCTCCCAAAGCATCAAGGTCACACAGGTCACAGCCTGAGGAACTGTTCCAGGCTGAAGGAGACCAAAAGACAAACAACTACACACAGCGCTTTATTCCCTATGAGCTCCTTTTCCCATTAAAGCTGCTATTAAGACAACTGGCAGAACCTGACCAGGGTCTGACAATCAGACAGGAACAGGTAGCAACATTAATTCCTGATGGGTCACACTGTGATGCAGGAGAATATCCTTGTTTACAAGAAGTACACATTCACATGTGCAGGAGTGACGGGCCTTAGACTGGGGCATACTCTTGAATGGCACAGGAGAAAAATTATTTCTACTCTACTCACAGCTCCTCTGTAAGTTTGCAACAGTTTTACAATTTTAAAAGTTTAACTGTCAGTGAAAAGAACATCTTGCTACGTTACCAGGTGAGTTCAGACTGTCCTACCCCAGCTGTGGGTGAATCAAGCCCCAAAAGGCCTCCTCTACCTGTGGAAACATAAATGCTTCTGATGGCGAAGGGGCTCTGCTTCATCAGACCTCTGTGGGAGCACGCACTGCCTCTTCCCAGGACTCTCCCAACCCCAGACGTCCAACCATCTACGGACACAGAGCGTCATCAGTCCCGGCCACAGCCCTGCAGCCAGGCAGTCCCAGACCACAGACTACAAGAGAAGGGGGCCTGGCCAGCACCACCCACAGCAAGCAGTGTTCAGACTGGTCTGGTGTGAGGACACCTCCGTCGACGTGAGACAAGAGCCAAGCAGATCGAAGAAACTAGCTTCTACTGCAGACAGTGGCAAGAGACACGGACACGCCCACCCCAAAATCACGATGAAAACTGTGCCATCTTATACGCACACAGCATTTTAACATTTCCAAGAAAAAAAACTGGCCCCGGTTAAGTCGAATTCCTGTTACCAGCACACATGCCACGCAAGTAAAGGATTCCTGGGATCAAGCCAAGTCCCTATCAACAAGATACAAGAGAAAGGCAGCTTCCCTCCTGGGAAAGTCCTGCCCAAGGAGGAAAACTCGCCCAACCATGAGGATCAGACAGGTCCAGACTGGGGGACAACCTAGAAAATAACTAACCTGTAATCTCCCAAAGCATCAGGGTCACGCAGGTCACAGCCTGAGGAACTGTTCCAGGCTGAAGGAGACCAAAAGACAAACAACTACACACAGCGCTTTATTCCCTATGAGCTCCTTTTCCCATTAAAGCTGCTATTAAGACAACTGGCAGAACCTGACCAGGGTCTGACAATCAGACAGGAGCAGGTAGCAACATTAATTCCTGATGGGTCACACTGTGATGCAGGAGAATATCCTTGTTTGCAAGAAGTACACATTCACATGTGCAGGAGTGACGGGCCTTAGACTGGGGCATACTCTTGAATGGCACAGCAGAAAAATTATTTCTACTCTACTCACAGCTCCTCTGTAAGTTTGCAACAGTTTTACAATTTTAAAAGTTTAACTGTCAGTGAAAAGAACATCTTGCTACGTTACCAGGTGAGTTCAGACTGTCCTACCCCAGCTGTGGGTGAATCAAGCCCCAAAAGGCCTCCTCTACCTGTGGAAACATAAATGCTTCTGATGGCGAAGGGGCTCTGCTTCATCAGACCTCTGTGGGAGCACGCACTGCCTCTTCCCAGGACTCTCCCAACCCCAGACGTCCAACCATCTACGGACACAGAGCGTCATCAGTCCCGGCCACAGCCCTGCAGCCAGGCAGTCCCAGACCACAGACTACAAGAGAAGGGGGCCTGGCCAGCACCACCCACAGCAAGCAGTGTTCAGACTGGTCTGGTGTGAGGACACCTCCGTCGACGTGAGACAAGAGCCAAGCAGATCGAAGAAACTAGCTTCTACTGCAGACAGTGGCAAGAGACACGGACACACGCCCACCCCAAAATCACGATGAAAACTGTGCCATCTTATACGCACACAGCATTTTAACATTTCCAAGCTTCTCTTCATCTATAATTTCACACAACCCATACAAAGAAGCTACAGAGCCTCCAGCTCCCAGGTTAAGTCGAATTCCTGTTACCAGCACACATGCCACACGGCACCTCCTCCCTGGAAGCCCTCGCACGACTCACGACGATACACAATGTGCGTGATTATTTGACTAACATTTGTATCCCCCATTGGACTGCAGAGTCCAGGGAAACAGGGGTTGAGTGTTTGCTCACAGAGCCCCATGCCTCACAAAAGGCGGACACAAGAAAGGCTTGCTAAGGGATCACATGGACGCATGGGTGGGTGGATAGGCGGATCGTGGATAAGTGGATCAACGTACAGGGACATACGCGGTGGGTGAGCGGAGGGTGGTGGGGTGAATAGGAAGACGGATGGACGGTAGGTCTGTGGATGCGTGTGTGGACGAGACAGTGGTGGGGGAGTGGTAGGTGGACGGGGAGTGGGTGGAGGCCTGACCTTGCTGCGCCCCGCCGCTCAGACCGGTTCTACCTGCTGCTGCTGGGCCCGGAGGTCGCCGATCTCCTTCTGGTCCTCCTCGTGGAGCCGCTTCATGTCCTCCCACGACTGCTGCAGCAGGTTCCGCTCCCGTAGCAGCTGCCCATTCTCCCGCCTCAGCATGTCCACGTCATCCTTCAGCTGGGTCTGGTCGCTCAGCAGCCGGCTGTGGAGTGTGCTGAGACAACCCCGCAACGCACACACAGTGAGCCCAGCCAGTCTCCAGCCCCCACCAAGGCACTAGCACCCCCCAGGCCCCCAACATCCCCAGGACTCTGGACAGCCTGCCCAGCACCACCCACAGCAAGCAGTGTTCAGACTGGTCTGGTGTGAGGACACCTCCGTCGACGTGAGACAAGAGCCAAGCAGATCGAAGAAACTAGCTTCTACTGCAGACAGTGGCAAGAGACACGGACACACGCCCACCCCAAAATCACGATGGAAACTGTGCCGTCTTATACGCACACAGCATTTTAACATTTCCAAGCTTCTCTTCATCTATAATTTCACACAACCCATACAAAGAAGCTACAGAGCCTCCAGCTCCCAGGTTAAGTCGAATTCCTGTTACCAGCAAACATGCCACATGGCACCTCCTCTCTGGAAGCCCTCACACGACTCACAACGATACACAATGTGCGTGATTATTTGACTAACATTTGTATCCGCCATTGGACTGTAGAGTCCAGGGGCACAGGGGTTGAGTGTTTGCTCACAGAGCCCATGCCTCACAAAAGGCGGACACAAGAAAGGCTTGCTAAGGGATCACACGGACGCATGGGTGGGTGGATAGGCGGATCGTGGATAAGTGGATCAACGCACAGGGACATACGCGGTGGGTGAGCGGAGGGTGGTGGGGTGAATAGGAAGACGGATGGACGGTAGGTCTGTGGATGCGTGTGTGGACGAGACAGTGGTGGGGGAGTGGTAGGTGGACGGGGAGTGGGTGGAGGCCTGACCTTGCTGCGCCCCGCCGCTCAGACCGGTTCTACCTGCTGCTGCTGGGCCCGGAGGTCGCCGATCTCCTTCTGGTCCTCCTCGTGGAGCCGCTTCATGTCCTCCCACGACTGCTGCAGCAGGTTCCGCTCCCGTAGCAGCTGCCCGTTCTCCCGCCTCAGCATGTCCACGTCATCCTTCAGCTGGGTCTGGTCGCTCAGCAGCCGGCTGTGGAGTGTGCTGAGACAACCCCGCAACACACACACAGTGAGCCCAGCCAGTCTCCAACCCCCACCAAGGCACCAGCACCCCCCAGGCCCCCAACATCTCCAGGACTCTGGACAGCCTGCCCAAAGCCTGACCCAACCACCACAATGGCACAAGTGCAAAGGCCACAGAAAGCAGATCAGCCCCTACCTTGTAGGGACCCAGCACCTCCAAACACTGAAGCCTGGGCCAGCATCAGCAGGTGGGCAGACAGATGCCCTCGGAGGGGCCCCAGGATACCAAAGGGCAACATGCCCCATTGGCCTCTCAGGTGGCAGCAGAGGCCCGGCTGGAGCCAGAGGTCCAGCCATCTGCCTGGCCGACTGGCTCACGCATTCACCTACTTTCCTACTGATCATGCTTTGAAGCTGGCCATGGACGGTGTGAAAACAGAGGCCCAAGGCTACAAGCCTACTTGCTGAAGGCTCACCACTTGCCACATGGCAAAGACAGAAGCAGAACCCCAGGCTCCAGGTCCAGAAATAAAGACTGGCAAGAGGCAGAAGCTGGGGGCCCCAGCCACTCACTGGTAGAAGTCAGTCTCCTTGGCCACCTCCTCGCACCTCTTCAGGGCATTGGTGTGCTGGTTCTGCAAGCTCTGCAGGTCCGACATGGCCCGCACGCACTGGATCTTCAGTCTCTCGTAGTCTGGATTCAGCCTGTGGTAGGGCCTGGCCCCGAAGGCAAATAGCCCGGTGAACACAGAGCCCGGATGATCACGATGCCCAGAATGTCCCTTCTCGAGAAGCCACATCCTAAGTCACTCCGGCCCACCCTGTGGCTCCATAACACCGGTCACCTACACACCACCACTGGGCTCAGTGCCTGCTGAGCCCAGGTGTCCTGGCCACACCCAGACTGGCAGAATCTGAGTCCCCAGGATGGAGGGCCCTGAGTGGACCTGGAGAGCGGGAGGTGCTCTTGCCCTCTGGGAGCCTCCAGGAGGCCAGTGACCAGCCTGCACGTATGGTGTGTCCACAAGTCCCTGTGATGAAGCTCCTCCTCTGCTTGGAGCAGGGATTCTCAATCTTGGGTACGTGATAAAAGAACAAGGCCCAGACCAATTACATCAGCATCCCTGAGGGCAGGACTCAGACATGGAGATGTTTTCTCACTCCCAAAGGGATTCTAATGTGCAGCCAAGATTGAGACATGTGGCCAGGAGCAGTTCTCAAAGTGGGGTTCCCAGACCTGCTGCATTGTAATCACCAGGGAATTTGCTAGAAACGCATATTCTCAGGCCAGCCCCAGCCCAGGGGAGGGAAGAGGGGATGGCCAGCAATCTGTGCTTCACAAGCCCTGTGGATGGTCCTGGTGTGAGCTCTAGTGTGGGAGGCCCTGCTCTACGGGGCACCAGCAACCTCCTCTATAAAGGCCAGTCTCTGCAGCCACTCCTCTGCCTCCGTGGCACGAAGGCAGCTGTGGACAGCACACACTCGCATGCTGTGTGTTCACTCGCCCTGCCTTTGAGCCATCTGACCGAGAGACACGTCTTCATAAAAGTCACCTAAAGGAGCCCCAACATCACCCCAGAAAAACCTTCTTTGGACAGACCCCTGATACTCCCAAAGGAAAGAGATGAGACCTGCGCTGCTCCTGCCTCCCTTAGACCTCCTCCAACATGTCCCCAGCTCTTCCCTGGCATCAGTCTCTCCATCCCAACAAAAGAAGTGGTCAAAGATTTTCTTTAAAAATCACAAAAAGGTCAGATGAGACCAACCCTTCTTAAAATGTGCACGTGGCAGGCAACAACTAACGTGTTTACAAGCCACATACAGAGGCCCTCGACAATGAAGCAGGCTGGGCCTCCAGGAGACATGGCAGCTGTGCACAGAGATAGCCAGATGCATGTGGACACACAGACCAGTCAAAGGCGACTATCTCTACCAGGGCAGGGACTGCACACAGCAGCCAATGGGGGTCACAGAGAGAAGAGAATTGTCTCAGGGCCGGAAGGCAGAGGCCTGGACCGGGCTAGCAATGAGGCCAAGGCCATCCAAGCAACCAGGGAAGAGGCAGTGAAGAGGGGCCAGAGGTCTCCTGCTGCTGCCAGACCACTCACCCCATGATCATCTGCAAGGCCAGTAGAAAGGCTGAGAGGCTGGTCCAGACTCTTCTCACAAACTCATACACACCACCTCCAGGAGCCAAGTGTACGAGGGACACACCCACCCACACTTCTCAATCTCCAAGCTGTGTGATTCAGGCCACAGGCTCCGATTGTTATCTACAGCAAGTATAATAAGCCTGTGTCCCCTCCCCACATCGGGGTCTACACAAGGGGCTGGAAGTGGCAAAGGGACACACAGGCTGTGAGGCAGGACCCCCAGGAGCTAAGAGTGCGCTGTGGGGCAAGGGATGCCATGGCATCAAGGTGGTGACCTCGGCCAACGGGCCAGGAGCAGGGAGCCCAGTTCCCACCTCTTGTCGAAGGTGGTCCCGTGGGTGGCGAAGGCCAGGCGCTTCCGCAGCTCATTCCTCTCCCGGGTCATTAGCCGCAGCTGAATGGAGAGGTTCTCCACCTTCTCGTTCACCTGCCGGTCACTGAGCACAGGTGGCGGGGACGGTGCCTTCCCAGTAGTGCCTGCAGCAGGAAGGCGACAACGTGAACTGGCGTTTGCCCAGCCCCCACCGGCAGCAGGCAGTGCTCTGGGCTCTCGGCTGGCATTCACTCCTCCCAACCACCCTCCTAGGAGGGCAGTTACACCCCCTTATCCCAGATGACACCACCAAGTCAGAGAGTAAGAGACAAGGCGAGGACCAGAGCCCAGGCAGGCTGGCTCCAGCGTCCATTCCCTGGGCTGGCTGAGGACTCTGGGGGCCCCTCTCTCTCCCCAGCCTGGCTGTGACACCTCCAGGATGGAAATGGTCTGGCCTTCATCTTTGCATCTTGCCAGCCTGGAAAACACCCACCGCTGGGCACGAGGGTATGGCCTGAGGACGTTGACAGGGTGCCCACAGGGTGACAAGCTAGACCACAGTGTGAGGCAGGAGACTCAAAGGTTATCCAAAGCCATTATCCCAACTTCCCAAAATGCATGTTATTTTAAAGGCAGCACCACCATAACAAGCAGGATTCCTTCTGGGGCTGGAATGTTCTCTAAAGTGGGGCCCAGGACCACCATGTCCCACAAACACCCCCGCCCTCCAGGTGCTCTACTCCATGGCTGGAGGAACCGTCCCTTGCCTGTCCCACAAGACCCCGGCTCCTCAGTCCTGATCCCAGGAGCGCGGGGAGACAGGCTGGCGACAGCTCTGTGCGGCTAGGTGACACCTTCCTCTCTGCAAACGAAGGTACTTTCAGGAGCTCTAGTTCTGGACTAGTTCTAAGACTGCCATCTGATGTGCGTTCACTTATGGACCCCACGTCAGGGTCTGCCTCTGGGCGCAGGACCCCCAGGAGCTAAGAGTGCGCTGTGGGGCAAGGGATGCCATGGCATCAAGGTGGTGACCTCGTCCAACGGGCCAGGAGCAGGGAGCCCAGTTCCCACCTCTTGTCAAAGGTGGTCCCGTGGGTGGCGAAGGCCAGGCGCTTCCGCAGCTCATTCCTCTCCCGGGTCATTAGCCGCAGCTGAATGGAGAGGTTCTCCACCTTCTCGTTCACCTGCCGGTCACTGAGCACAGGTGGCGGGGACGGTGCCTTCCCAGTAGTGCCTGCAGCAGGAAGGCGACAACGTGAACTGGCGTTTGCCCAGCCCCCACCAGCAGCAGGCAGTGCTCTGGGCTCTCGGCTGGCATTCACTCCTCCGAACCACCCTCCTAGGAGGGTAGTTACACCCCCTTATCCCAGATGACACCACCAAGTCAGAGAGTAAGAGACATGGCGAGGACCAGAGCCCAGGCAGGCTGGCTCCAGCGTCCATTCCCTGGGCTGGCTGAGGACTCTGGGGGCCCCTCTCTCTCCCCAGCCTGGCTGTGACACCTCCAGGATGGAAATGGTCTGGCCTTCATCTTTGCATCTTGCCAGCCTGGAAAACACCCACCGCTGGGCACGAGGGTATGGCCTGAGGACGGTGACAGGGTGCCCACAGGGTGACAAGCTAGACCACAGTGTGAGGCAGGAGACTCAAAGGTTATCCAAAGCCATTATCCCAACTTTCCAAAATGCATGTTATTTTAAAGGCAGCACCACCATAACAAGCAGGATTCCTTCTGGGGCTGGAATGTTCTCTAAAGTGGGGCCCAGGACCACCATGTCCCACAAACACCCCCGCCCTCCAGGGGCTCTACTCCACGGCTGGAGGAACCGTCCCTTGCCTGTCCCACAAGACCCCGGCTCCTCAGTCCTGATCCCAGGAGCGCGGGGAGACAGGCTGGCGACAGCTCTGTGCGGCTAGGTGACACCTTCCTCTCTGCAAACGAAGGTACTTTCAGGAGCTCTAGTTCTGGACTAGTTCTAAGACTGCCATCTGATGTGCGTTCACTTATCCAGCTCTCCGACACGTGGGGCTTCCTCTGGACACGTGCCTGACACCCCTTCCAGAGAAGCCTACAACTAACTCGGCCTCTAACCAACCCAGGGATCTGTGGGGGACTGACAAACCCAAGACAAGGGGGTAAACACTCTCAACAAACATACGGAAAACAAGGATTTCAGTGTAAACAGTTGCAGTCAACACACCCAACAGCAACCAACAGTGATGCCCAGGCATTCATTTAATCTTCCCAACAACCCCGGAGGCAGTAAGAATATTACCCTCTCCACTTTACAGGTGGACAGGCCCAGCGAGTCAAGGAATCGACTCAAATGTGCACCAACAGCAAGTGAGGCCCCAGATGAGTGCCCAGCACCTGGATTCGGAGCACGCGCTCTTTGCTGCGGCCTGTGCCCTGCTGCACCCCAAAGACAGCCATGAGTAGCTCTCACGAGAAGCTACTAAGATGCTTTTCAGACATCATCCCATCCCTCCCCTTAAGGAAGATACTGCTGCTATCCCTGTTTTACAGATCAGGCAACAAAGCCTTCTCAAGCTTAAATAATGGGTCCAGGCCACCCAGCCAGTAAATGACAAGATGGCATACAGAGTGCCCTCTGCCTGACCCCAGGGCCCAAGGCCTTGACCTAAAGTTCTCAAGTGTTTTGATCTCAAGACCTCTGTACACACTTAAAAATGAGGACTCCACAGAGCTATAGTTTATATGGCTGTGTCTAATAATATCTACCAGATTAGAAATTAAAACTAACAAGGTATTTTCAAACATTTGCTAATTTTAAAATAACTAAACCTATTACATATCCTTGCAAGATTTTTTTTTTTTGTTTTGTAAAAAATGAACTACCCTTTCCATCTCCAAACCAAAAAAACAGAGCGAGCCGAAGGGCACTGTTTCGCATCTGTGCACTGCTGGCTGACGTCGGGCTTAACAGAGACGGCTGCCATCCTCAGGCGCAGCATCACACAGGACGGATGCGGCCCTGGAAAATGCCACTCGAGAGTGGAGTCTGTGTGAGGACAGAGCACAAAAGGCAAGCGACATCTCAGTCATTATGGAAACAGTTCTGACCTCACTGGCTCCATACAAGGACCTCAGGGACACCAGACCACGCTTTGGGAATTACCTGGCCTATGATCAAGTTCAGTAATTATCAGAGAACATTAGATCTCGATTTCAGAAGCACCACCAGGCCCAGCAACCTGCCTCCAGGGAGATAAAGAATTTTCGCCCCATTTAAAAAATGAAACAACAGAAAGACGCAGCCCTTGCCTTTTGCGGAGGCCAGAGAAGCAGCAGCGGGACAGAAGTAGGGGTCAGACCTGTCACCACTCCCGCCCGCTGTCTCCTGTCTGTCTCCAGCAGGATGAGGCCACTGGCCCTGCAACTGGAAGGACCTAGGGGCAGCTGATAACACACACGATGACGCGGGCACTGTCATTGGCTGGGCACCACCTGGGAGCTGGGTTCTGTGCTAAATGCACCTGGTTCCTCACCTCATTAACCCCCAGGGTACCCTCGCAGGTACATGCTGTGATCATCGTGTGACAAACTGACTAGATCTAGCAAGACTGCACAGCTAGGAAACTTGCAGACACCCACACAGCCCCAGCTCCACCTCCAGACCCAGGGCCTCTCCGCTCACAACTCTGCACAGCCTCCCAACAGCCGTGGCCTCCTGGTTCCCTTCTCTTGCCCAAGGCGGGTGCACACATGAACCCACACAGGCCTCCGAATCCATCAAAGGGCAGGCCGACTTAGGGAAACTGCTGCCCGGACGCCCCATCCTTTCACAATAAGGAGGCCGGAGGGCAGAGGAGGACCACAGGGGACCTGAAGAAAAATCCCAAGATGTGCTAAGCCAGGAAGTCCCAAAATAAACAGCAAGTGGGGCCGAAAACCCTTTCCATACCCATTCGATACAATATCAAGTTTTACTCTTTCACTTGCCTTTCGGCAATGTTTGAAAAATATTATGTAGATGATGCAGTCCTTTGAAGAGAAGTGCTGCTGGGATCCTCTAAATAGCTACCAAGATGGTCTGCACTCCTCCACTGTGACAGAGCTCCCTGATTTACAGCAAAGCCCAGCTACCCTATCTCCCCAATGACTCTGTGAACGGAATTAAGATCTGTATTTCTCCCACCGACCCTAGATCTACCCCGAGGGCCACAAGGTATAACTGTAATTCCTCTTCAACAGACATGCAAGCATTTGAAGATGACTGCCAAGTCCCTTCTTCATTACCAGAATAGCTAAAAATTTTTAAAAAGTGACAACACTGGCAAGGATGCAGAGAAACTAGAAATCTCAAACACTGCTGGTGGGAATATGAAATCGTAAAGCCACTTCAGAAAACACTTTGACAGTCTTTAATAAAGTTAAACATGCACTTACCATACCACCCAGTAATCCCACTGCTGGATATTTACACAAAAGACATGAAAATTTATGTTCACACAAAAGCTAGCATAACTGTTTACAGTAGTTGTTGAATGGATAAATGACAGTGTTGGGATATTCACATAATGGAATACTTCTCAGAAATCAAAAATCACTATCATCCAAACTGCTGGCACACACAGGGGCAGAGGGAATGGGAAACCTTGAATGCACTGAGTGGAAGAAGTCAGACTCAAAAAGCCACATACCATATGATTTCATTTACAGGACATTTGAAAAGGCAGAAGAGAGACCCGTGGTTGACAGGGGCTGGGGCTTGGAGGGAAGAAAGGCTAACCACACAGGCACAGAAGGGAATTCTTCAGGCTGGGGCGATTACTCTATATGTTAACTGTGGCACTGGTTAAATAAATGGCCAATGTGTTTGTCAAAACTCATCGAACTATATGCTTAAAAGGATACATTTTGCTGTATATAATTTTATTGTACATACTTCAATGAACATGATTTAAAAAAAAAAAAAAAATTGAAGTAAAAAAGGCAAAAGCATGGTGCCCTAAACTGAAAGGACCATGCTAGGAGAGGTGTGGCTTGTCACCCTCAGTCGGCCACTCTGCTCATAGGAAACACTTTCAAGCACAAGTATAATTAAAACTAATGTCAAATGAGCTGTCCACAGAAGCCTCAGATTCTCTTTGTGCAACTGCTCTTTTGAATTCAAATGCAAAACTGTCCCCGCCTCCCCACTTCACTCCTGCCCGAATCTGGAAGCCACTTGAGAAGAAGACAGGGGCTTCCCGGGTGGTCTGGTGGTCACCATGCAGGCTGTCACTGCTGAGGCCTGGGTTCAATCCCTGGCTGGGGAACTGAGATCCTGTAAGCTGAGCAGTGCAATCAGAATAAATTAATTAAAATTAAAAAAATACAAACTTAACAAAGGCAGATTTCCTTCTTATGATGTCCAGGGTGAGATTCTAAAATGAACTAAAAGGGCCCCAAAAGGAGTGCTGAAAGACGCCAGGAGAGTCGTCACAGGCCCTGGGGTTCAGACAAAGAGCCATCACTGCTCTGGGCCTTGGTGTGAGGGGGGCTCCGGCGAGAGGAGCACAGCCCCTTGCCCATCATGAGCCTCCTGGTCCCGCCTCCCAGTCGCCCTGGCCCCTGTGGCCCCTCTGTGGACCACTAGGCTCAGCCGGAGCCCAGCAGCTGGCAGTCGTCTCAGTTACAAGCTCCTCTGTCACACCAGACCAGACCCTGAAGGCCATCCCTCCAGGCACATCTACAGTTAGGTCACAACAAGGCTTCAGAGCCCAGCGGTGCTTCAGTACCAGAGGCCAAGGAGGCAATAAGTACTGGCCAAAGATGGCCAAGTGGAGTGGGGATGTCCAGACAAAGTACCCAGACCCCTTCAGACCCTGACCACGAGGAGCAAAGCAAAGGCAGAGCACAGTCACCACCAGCCTCAGCGAGCAAAACCAAGCCATCCTCACCTCCACACCAGGAGAGCCACAGCCATCAGGGGAGACCCAATCCCATGCCCCAAAGCACCTCAGCTTAACTTGTTAGACACGCTCATCTCAGGCCCCACCCAGACCTATCCAATCAGGAACCCTGGTGGAGACGCCAGCATCCCCCTGCCTGGTGAGCCTGATTCTTCACAAAGTTTGAGCAGCTCTGGTCTGGACCAAAGTTGCACTGGCTGCCCAGGGTGGCCTTTCGAACCCTTGACCTTCTGGCCTTCCAGGACCCATTGCATCTAAAAGCACCTCCCACTGACACCCAGGGGATGCTCTGCTTGATCAGCACGGGACTGCAGCTGGGCTCCTCCTGGACTGGGAGAGGAAGGAGGTGAGATTCCAGGGCAGCAGCTGCAGTCTTGCCCAGCTCCTAGATCTCCTCCAAGATCAGCTACTTGTTCTCGAATCCTTGACTCAGGATCAGTCTGCAGAAACCCAAACCACGACAACGGCAAGGGACTGAGGTTCCAGGCTGCTCCTTCATCTGCAGCGCCATTCCTAGAAGACTCTACTCAGGGGCCTCCTCCTCCTGAAGCTTACTCTGACACCCCTCATTAAATTCCCCTTCTTTAAACAAACTTAACAAAGCCAGGCCGGGGAGTCGTAAAAGGGCCCCAAAGGAGTGCTGAAAGACGCCAGGAGAGTCGTCACAGGCCCTGGGGTTCAGACAAAGAGCCATCACTGCTCTGGGCCTTGGTGTGAGGGGGGCTCCGGCGAGAGGAGCACAGCCCCTTGCCCATCATGAGCCTCCTGGTCCCGCCTCCCAGTCGCCCTGGCCCCTGTGGCCCCTCTGTGGACCACTAGGCTCAGCCGGAGCCCAGCAGCTGGCAGTCGTCTCAGTTACAAGCTCCTCTGTCACACCAGACCAGACCCTGAAGGCCATCCTCCAGGCACATCTACAGTTAGGTCACAACAAGGCTTCAGAGCCCAGCGGTGCTTCAGTACCAGAGGCCAAGGAGGCAATAAGTACTGGCCAAAGATGGCCAAGTGGAGTGGGGATGTCCAGACAAAGTACCCAGACCCCTTCAGACCCTGACCACGAGGAGCAAAGCAAAGGCAGAGCACAGTCACCACCAGCCTCAGCGAGCAAAACCAAGCCATCCTCACCTCCACACCAGGAGAGCCACAGCCATCAGGGGAGACCCAATCCCATGCCCCAAAGCACCTCAGCTTAACTTGTTAGACACGCTCATCTCAGGCCCCACCCAGACCTATCCAATCAGGAACCCTGGTGGAGACGCCAGCATCCCCCTGCCTGGTGAGCCTGATTCTTCACAAAGTTTGAGCAGCTCTGGTCTGGACCAAAGTTGCACTGGCTGCCCAGGGTGGCCTTTCGAACCCTTGACCTTCTGGCCTTCCAGGACCCATTGCATCTAAAAGCACCTCCCACTGACACCCAGGGGATGCTCTGCTTGATCAGCACGGGACTGCAGCTGGGCTCCTCCTGGACTGGGAGAGGAAGGAGGTGAGATTCCAGGGCAGCAGCTGCAGTCTTGCCCAGCTCCTAGATCTCCTCCAAGATCAGCTACTTGTTCTCGAATCCTTGACTCAGGATCAGTCTGCAGAAACCCAAACCACGACAAACGGCAAGGGACTGAGGTTCCAGGCTGCTCCTTCATCTGCAGCGCCATTCCTAGAAGACTCTACTCAGGGGCCTCCTCCTCCCTGAAGCTTACTCTGACACCCCTCATTAGAAACAGCCGCTCCTTCCCCATGGATTCCTTGTTTCACACAAGGCAAGATGGTCAGTCGCTTATCTCTCTGGAGTTATGGTCTTGGAACACTGGTGTACCCCACTAAATTCCTCTGTTGAAGTCCTAACCCCCAAAGAGTGGTATGAGGAGGTGAGACCTTCAGGAAGTGCTCAGGTCATAAGGGTGGAACCCACACGAATGTAATTAGTGGCCTTACTGAAGAGAACTTACAAAGCTCTTCCCCTTCCTGCCATACGAGGTTCCAGTGGGAAGGCACATCTGTAAACCAGGAGGTGTCCCCACCCAGGACCTTCCAGACCCAGGGCCTCATCCACTACCCTCGCGGCCTCCCAGCAGCAGTCAACGTCCAGGCTTCCAGCATGGTGAGAGATGCAGGTGTGCTGTTCCCGGGCTGCCCAGCCTGGAGTTCTGTGATAGCAGCCTGGACAGACGAAGATACCGGCCAGCCTGCAAGACCCGGAGTCAGGCTCCCTGTGGTCCCTGTGAATGCAGAGCACTGGCTGCAGGAGGACAAGGTGCCCCTATCCCTGTGATGAACTGAGAGAAAGCAGGCCCCGGCTCCAAAAGGAAAAGAGAAGCAAGGGTCAGAGGGCACAGGGTCAGGGTGCAGCCTTGCCTCCGAGCTCATTCACCTCACCATCTTCTTTCAGTCGGACGCTGCACTTTCAAGGAATCTTTGCTGGAGATAGAAAGGAAGCCTCCAGGCTCCTTCTGCTGCTAACAAACCAGGTCATCCCTCTCTTTAAAAAGAAAGCTCCCCTGTTACTTCAATGTGCATAAAATTTAAGCCTTATTTTATGAATGTTGTTCTTCTTAAAACCTAGTTATCCAAGATTTAAAAGCACCTCCCACTGACACCCAGGGATGTTCTATCAGCACGGGACTGCAGCTGGGCTCCTCCTGGACTGGGAGAGGAAGGAGGTGAGATTCCAGGGCAGCAGCTGCAGTCTTGCCCAGCTCCTAGATCTCCTCCAAGATCAGCTACTTGTTCTCGAATCCTTGACTCAGGATCAGTCTGCAGAAACCCAAACCACGACAACGGCAAGGGACTGAGGTTCCAGGCTGCTCCTTCATCTGCAGCGCCATTCCTAGAAGACTCTACTCAGGGGCCTCCTCCTCCCTGAAGCTTACTCTGACACCCCTCATTAGAAACAGCCGCTCCTTCCCCATGGATTCCTTGTTTCACACAAGGCAAGATGGTCAGTCGCTTATCTCTCTGGAGTTATGGTCTTGGAACACTGGTGTACCCCACTAAATTCCTCTGTTGAAGTCCTAACCCCCAAAGAGTGGTATGAGGAGGTGAGACCTTCAGGAAGTGCTCAGGTCATAAGGGTGGAACCCACACGAATGTAATTAGTGGCCTTACTGAAGAGAACTTACAAAGCTCTTCCCCTTCCTGCCATACGAGGTTCCAGTGGGAAGGCACATCTGTAAACCAGGAGGTGTCCCCACCCAGGACCTTCCAGACCCAGGGCCTCATCCACTACCCTGCGCGGCCTCCCAGCAGCAGTCAACGTCCAGGCTTCCAGCATGGTGAGAGATGCAGGTGTGCTGTTCCCGGGCTGCCCAGCCTGGAGTTCTGTGATAGCAGCCTGGACAGACGAAGATACCGGCCAGCCTGCAAGACCCGGAGTCAGGCTCCCTGTGGTCCCTGTGAATGCAGAGCACTGGCTGCAGGAGGACAAGGTGCCCCTATCCCTGTGATGAACTGAGAGAAAGCAGGCCCCGGCTCCAAAAGGAAAAGAGAAGCAAGGGTCAGAGGGCACAGGGTCAGGGTGCAGCCTTGCCTCCGAGCTCATTCACCTCACCATCTTCTTTCAGTCGGACGCTGCACTTTCAAGGAATCTTTGCTGGAGATAGAAAGGAAGCCTCCAGGCTCCTTCTGCTGCTAACAAACCAGGTCATCCCTCTCTTTAAAAAGAAAGCTCCCCTGTTACTTCAATGTGCATAAAATTTAAGCCTTATTTTATGAATGTTGTTCTTCTTAAAATTTTCCTAGTTATCCAAGATGAGGGGGAAAAAAGGCATCTAATAAACTAGGTCAGGATGAATGGGGAGGAAAAAACATGGATTGTCTGAAATGAGTGTGCCTTCCCTGGGCAAATCCATGGAGCCTACACAAAGGCCAGTTACTCAAATAACAGGCCACATGGGGCAGGGGGAAGCCTCAAAGAAGACACATGCGCTTAGCTGATGAAAAGTGACTGAAAAGACATGGCAACACTTAAGTCTGTTGATGTGTTGTTAGTAGGGTCAGGCTGGAGAGCTAAAACAGGCAGACTACCTGAGGACCGGACACCATCAGGAAGGGGTGGGGGACAAGGCACCGCTGTTACAGAGAGAACACGGTACCCACGGCTCCACCCACCAATCTTCTCTTATGATGAATATAACTTGCTGTTCTTTTCCCAAGTGTTCTTGGTTAGGGAGATAAAAAGTGGGAAAGTGAAGGTGATTATTTTTATTATAAGATTTTGCCTTTCCTTGCATTCATGGAGAAAGACCATAACAAACAAAAACAGCCAGTCTCCATCTGACTCATCCGCCTGACGGCCAGGAAAGGAAGTACTCGGCCCATCAGGAGGTGTGGCTGAGCCAGGAGGAACTCCTCCAGAAGGTGCTGCAGGGGGCCACGCCTGACCCTCTGTTCATTCCACTCCAAGGGCTCAGTCGAAGCCAGCCACAGACATTCCAGTGCCCTTGCCAGGGACAAGGTTAGGCCAGCTCATCACCACCCCCCTAGAAGGTGGTCCCTGTGAATGCAGAGCACTGGCTGCAGGAGGACAAGGTGCCCGTATCCCTGTGATGAACTGAGAGAAAGCAGGCCCCGGCTCCAAAAGGAAAAGAGAAGCAAGGGTCAGAGGGCACAGGGTCAGGGTGCAGCCTTGCCTCCGAGCTCATTCACCTCACCATCTTCTTTCAGTCGGACGCTGCACTTTCAAGGAATCTTTGCTGGAGATAGAAAGGAAGCCTCCAGGCTCCTTCTGCTGCTAACAAACCAGGTCATCCCTCTCTTTAAAAAGAAAGCTCCCCTGTTACTTCAATGTGCATAAAATTTAAGCCTTATTTTATGAATGTTGTTCTTCTTAAAATTTTCCTAGTTATCCAAGATGGGGGAAAAAAGGCATCTAATAAACTAGGTCAGGATGAATGGGGAGGAAAAAACATGGATTGTCTGAAATGAGTGTGCCTTCCCTGGGCAAATCCATGGAGCCTACACAAAGGCCAGTTACTCAAATAACAGGCCACATGGGGCAGGGGGAAGCCTCAAAGAAGACACATGCGCTTAGCTGATGAAAAGTGACTGAAAAGACATGGCAACACTTAAGTCTGTTGATGTGTTGTTAGTAGGGTCAGGCTGGAGAGCTAAAACAGGCAGACTACCTGAGGACCGGACACCATCAGGAAGGGGTGGGGGACAAGGCACCGCTGTTACAGAGAGAACACGGTACCCACGGCTCCACCCACCAATCTTCTCTTATGATGAATATAACTTGCTGTTCTTTTCCCAAGTGTTCTTGGTTAGGGAGATAAAAAGTGGGAAAGTGAAGGTGATTATTTTTATTATAAGATTTTGCCTTTCCTTGCATTCATGGAGAAAGACCATAACAAACAAAAACAGCCAGTCTCCATCTGACTCATCCGCCTGACGGCCAGGAAAGGAAGTACTCGGCCCATCAGGAGGTGTGGCTGAGCCAGGAGGAACTCCTCCAGAAGGTGCTGCAGGGGGCCACGCCTGACCCTCTGTTCATTCCACTCCAAGGGCTCAGTCGAAGCCAGCCACAGACATTCCAGTGCCCTTGCCAGGGACAAGGTTAGGCCAGCTCATCACCAACCAGGTGGGCTGTTAAGGTGGATGCTGAGCCCCAGCGTCAGAGCTCTTAAAACCCGAGAACCTGCATTTCTATCAAGCAAACCTGGGTGCTGCTGGCCCAAGGACTGCACTGCACACGCCATGGTTTGGGCACAGACAAGCCTTCTGGAACAGGCTTCTTGGCACATTAGGAGACACGAGGAGAGATGACCTCCTGTGTTCTCTGGACCACTTGTGATGATGGACATGTTCTTTTTTCTGTTCCATCCAGTACAGTAGCCACGCGCCAAAGGTCTTATAGAACACTTGGAATGTGGTTGGTGTGATTACTGAAACTAGCAACTTAAATTCCATTTCCCATTAATTCACTGGAATTTAAATAGCCCCATGCAGCTAGCAGCTCCTACAATGAACACTACAACCCTGGACACTGTTAGGTCCGGTGTGACGGCAGCCTGTGCCATTGGACTGAGGGAAGACACCACACAGAGACCTACAGAGCCGCAGCCGATGCACTCAGCCTACCCTCAGCGCATTTACCACGCTGCTGAAATCAAAAGCCTCTGGCTAATACAGCCACAGGGATATTCGAGGTCGCCTGCGGAGAAACAGGGCTACTCACCCTAAGGCCAATGTCGACTCTATGCAGAAAAGCAAGAGAAGGAGAACCTGGCTACTGGTGGACTGGAGAGGTTTTGGCCTGAAGGGATAAAACAGGTCTTTGAGTCTCCAAGATCTAGGCACAGCGAAGTACAGCACAATACTGCTCTCAGCCTGCCTGCCCACAGGTGTCCGGGGCACTGGTGACCCCCTGTCCCAGGGGCCAAATGGTGAGTCACTGACATGAGGCTTCTTCCAAAGTATATGAAGGTCCAGCTGGACAAAAAAAAAACCACCTTCCCACTCATGCCTGAAATTCCGCCATTAACAATCTTGCTGTGGTTAAGCAATCTCTCGCTCTCTAGAATGTTCTTTTAAACAGGAAATGCTCCCAGGAAAGGTAACATGGTAAGCACTGAAGTGTCAATGTGAAGACTTGTCAGAGGCCAATTTGATCACAGTACTTGCTCCCAAGGGGAGCACGGAGCCAGGAAAGGGTGAGGCCCGAGAGGTATGCTCCGATCGGAACCAGCTCAGTTTTACAAAAGCCTGCCTTCACTACTGCACTCAATCTAACTGCCCCGCCATGGACTTCCACGTTCAGAATCCTAACAAGTCCGTCACTCAATCCCCGTGTCTCACTGACCCAACAAGTGGGCAGGGCCGAGGGAACTGGGATCCCAGCAGAGTTCTCCCTGAACCCAAGGCAGGATGAGGGGACCTCTGAGGGCCAACCTGACAGATGACAGGGCCCCGCAGACAGATGCTGAAGTCCTAATTCCCAATAAATGTGAATGGGACCTTATTTGGAAACACGGTCCTTACAGAGGATCAAGTGAAGATGAGGTCATAATGGAGTAGGGCGGGCCCCTAAACCAATGGAACGGTGTCCTGTTTTAAAAAAGAAAACTTGGAGACACAGAGAGAGAACACCATGTGAAGATGAAGGCAGGGACGAAGGTGAGGCATTTACAAGTCAAGGATCGTGAGAGTGCCAGCACGCCATCCGAGGAGAGCGGCTTGGAAAAGTCCCACTCCTGGTGCCCTCGAGGCCACGCGGCCTTGCCAACACCGTGATCTCAGGCTCTGGCCTCCAGAATTGGGAGAGAATAAGCCTCTATGGTGTAAGCCACTCAGTTCAGGCCACTTCCCTAGAGTCGCCCTGGAAAACAAACGCAGTCTCCCCTCTGCACCCATCCCAGCCCCTCAGTTACTACAGCTACTCCTCAGTCTCCCCAGCAGACCCTAAGATCCCGCCCTGGAAAACAAGCCCATCTGCCGCCCTGGAGGTGCCAAATGGTGAGTCACTGACATGAGGCTTCTTCCAAAGTATATGAAGGTCCAGCTGGACAAAAAACCACCTTCCCACTCATGCCTGAAATTCCGCCATTAACAATCTTGCTGTGGTTAAGCAATCTCTCGCTCTCTAGAATGTTCTTTTAAACAGGAAATGCTCCCAGGAAAGGTAACATGGTAAGCACTGAAGTGTCAATGTGAAGACTTGTCAGAGGCCAATTTGATCACAGTACTTGCTCCCAAGGGGAGCACGGAGCCAGGAAAGGGTGAGGCCCGAGAGGTATGCTCCGATCGGAACCAGCTCAGTTTTACAAAAGCCTGCCTTCACTACTGCACTCAATCTAACTGCCCCGCCATGGACTTCCACGTTCAGAATCCTAACAAGTCCGTCACTCAATCCCCGTGTCTCACTGACCCAACAAGTGGGCAGGGCCGAGGGAACTGGGATCCCAGCAGAGTTCTCCCTGAACCCAAGGCAGGATGAGGGGACCTCTGAGGGCCAACCTGACAGATGACAGGGCCCCGCAGACAGATGCTGAAGTCCTAATTCCCAATAAATGTGAATGGGACCTTATTTGGAAACACGGTCCTTACAGAGGATCAAGTGAAGATGAGGTCATAATGGAGTAGGGCGGGCCCCTAAACCAATGGAACGGTGTCCTGTTTTAAAAAAGAAAACTTGGAGACACAGAGAGAGAACACCATGTGAAGATGAAGGCAGGGACGAAGGTGAGGCATTTACAAGTCAAGGATCGTGAGAGTGCCAGCACGCCATCCGAGGAGAGCGGCTTGGAAAAGTCCCACTCCTGGTGCCCTCGAGGCCACGCGGCCTTGCCAACACCGTGATCTCAGGCTCTGGCCTCCAGAATTGGGAGAGAATAAGCCTCTATGGTGTAAGCCACTCAGTTCAGGCCACTTCCCTAGAGTCGCCCTGGAAAACAAACGCAGTCTCCCCTCTGCACCCATCCCAGCCCCTCAGTTACTACAGCTACTCCTCAGTCTCCCCAGCAGACCCTAAGATCCACAAGCATAAGAACTCCACCTGCCTGCTCCCCAATACATCGCAAGCCCACTTCTGCCGCCCTGGAGGTGCTCTGTAGGAGTCAGATAAGCACGAGAGGCCGTCCCTGGCTAGCTGTAGAGCCTCAGACGTGAGACCTTCCCTCTGTGATGTCCATCTCCCCAGCGGTCTACTGGAGGACACTAAGAGAGTGGGACCTGGGAGTCCTTCCAACTCAAATCCTCCAGCACTCACCCCGAAGGTGAACATGTCCATTGAGCTCAGACCAGCACACAGAGCCACACGAGGGCGCTGCACACAGGGCAGGAGGGACATGGGGTTGGGGGCGGTGAGCCACAGAGGTACGGGAAGGTGGGAAGGCTAGGGCAACCTTCCTCCCCCGAGACGTCCCCAGGGATGTCACAGCAGGGCCAGCCTCCCTCTGTGGCTTCTGGAATCCATGTCCAGAGACACACACGTGATTCAGAGTGAACTGGCGACTCCTGCCCCCAAAGCAACACTCCCCGAGGGCTATTCCTGCTCACAAAGGACAGTCCCCAGAAGGGCCAGCCTCCTGGACAGCGAGCACTGAGTCCTGCAAGGCGTGGAGACTGCGCTGACAAGTGGAGAAGCGGTGACCCAGGGGCCTCCCCACGACGCCCCTGCTGACAGCAGGGCCCTGCTCCAGGGGGAAAACGTGCCGAGGAGAGAGCAGGCGAACGGAACCCGCAGAGACGATGCCACAGACGAGCGGACGGGCCAGGGCCGGCTTCCACCCACACACCCAGGGCTGCCCCGCCTCACACCCAGACCCCGCCCGCCCGGCATCCTCCAGGAAGGAGGGCCCAGGGGGAGGTACTCACCCACACTGCTGAGGGAGCTGCTGCTCTCCGAGTCGGAGGGCATGATGGACAAGACGCTGTATGTGGAGCCTGGAGACAGAGAGAGGGGCCGTTTGTTACTGACGCCAAAGGGACCTCTTGCCTGCACCCCAAACCACTGTCGGACCAGCTGACTGGTCAGCACCCGGCTGAGAACCAGCACCGCACCAGTCACTAAACACCAGAACCGCGGGCCAGGCTGGGGAGGCGCCATCAGCAGGGCCTCGTCTTCGGTGGTTTCATCCAGCCTCTCACCAGGGGCCGTCTTCCGACTGACGTACGCCTGGGCAGAGCTGGCCTCTTGTTGGAAGACCGGGAAAGGCCCACTCAGCCAGGAGCCACAGCCCCAGGGTGACACGGGCTGGCAGGTCTGTATCCGTGTGAGTCTGGCTTCCATATAGAGGGTCACGGAGCCTAAGAGAGTGGGACCTGGGAGTCCTTCCAACTCAAATCCTCCAGCACTCACCCGAAGGTGAACATGTCCATTGAGCTCAGACCAGCACACAGAGCCACGAGGGCGCTGCACACAGGGCAGGAGGGACATGGGGTTGGGCGGTGAGCCACAGAGGTACGGGAAGGTGGGAAGGCTAGGGCAACCTTCCTCCCCCGAGACGTCCCCAGGGATGTCACAGCAGGGCCAGCCTCCCTCTGTGGCTTCTGGAATCCATGTCCAGAGACACACACGTGATTCAGAGTGAACTGGCGACTCCTGCCCCCAAAGCAACACTCCCCGAGGGCTATTCCTGCTCACAAAGGACAGTCCCCAGAAGGGCCAGCCTCCTGGACAGCGAGCACTGAGTCCTGCAAGGCGTGGAGACTGCGCTGACAAGTGGAGAAGCGGTGACCCAGGGGCCTCCCCACGACGCCCCTGCTGACAGCAGGGCCCTGCTCCAGGGGGAAAACGTGCCGAGGAGAGAGCAGGCGAACGGAACCCGCAGAGACGATGCCACAGACGAGCGGACGGGCCAGGGCCGGCTTCCACCCACACACCCAGGGCTGCCCCGCCTCACACCCAGACCCCGCCCGCCCGGCATCCTCCAGGAAGGAGGGCCCAGGGGGAGGTACTCACCCACACTGCTGAGGGAGCTGCTGCTCTCCGAGTCGGAGGGCATGATGGACAAGACGCTGTATGTGGAGCCTGGAGACAGAGAGAGGGGCCGTTTGTTACTGACGCCAAAGGGACCTCTTGCCTGCACCCCAAACCACTGTCGGACCAGCTGACTGGTCAGCACCCGGCTGAGAACCAGCACCGCACCAGTCACTAAACACCAGAACCGCGGGCCAGGCTGGGGAGGCGCCATCAGCAGGGCCTCGTCTTCGGTGGTTTCATCCAGCCTCTCACCAGGGGCCGTCTTCCGACTGACGTACGCCTGGGCAGAGCTGGCCTCTTGTTGGAAGACCCGGGGAAAGGCCCACTCAGCCAGGGAGCCACAGCCCCAGGGTGACACGGGGCCGGCGGATTGCCTGCAGGTCTGTATCCGTGTGAGTCTGGCTTCCATATAGAGGGTCACGGAGCCTAAGCAAGCACCCGTGAACCCTTTGTTCTTCGTGCCTAACTGGTCTGCTCTTAGGTTCTAACTGTATTCAAGCTCAGCCCTTAATAATTTCATCAGGGGCTGCCCCCTTATTAAAAGGTCCTTGTAAAACAATAAGCCATTACCCAGTCCCCAAAGCTGGAGGATAACGTGCTTTTTCAGGGGTGGGGGGCTGACACTTGTTGAGCCCTAGGGGCAGACATGTAACTACCATGGCTTGGTTTGAACTCAAGTACCTTAAAGTCAGGATGCTAGCTGCCTGGCATCAGGAAAACCCTCTGGGTCAAGAAATCCAGCTCTGAGCCCAGCTCTCATTCACATGTGAGTAGCCAGCCAGTGGCCTCGGTTTTCTGGATCTCTGTTGCTCAAGTCTGGAACATGAAAGGGTTCAACCAGACAGCGCACAAGGTCCTTTCCCTTGATCCACTTCAGAGATTACATTTTCCATGACTAACGGAGACAAAGGTATGCTTTGCTTATCAAGACTACAGATGACATCAAAGAAAGAGGTGGACAAACCAACCCAGAGGCTGAAAGGGAGGAGGGGGAAGCACACCATGCAGAGACAGTGGGTCAAAGAAAACAAGACAAGGGGGAAAATGTAATGTTTTGTTCTTGGGAGCAAAAGCACTACACAACGAAGGTGTGTGTGTACTGGGCAAAGTGGGTGAGCCAGAGATGAGATTCTGGCAATAAAGCCTTTGAATGAGCCTTAGGTCTTTGGTGTCAGAAAGCAGCCAAGAACGAATGAGACTGTGGGCTCCAGGACCAGAAATGCAGGGTTAGACTTAAGGGGTTCTCTCCCAGCTCAACTGTTTATTGGCCACCCTACACCTGCACACCCTCAGAAGGGAAAGAAGAAGGATGCGATGGAGTAAGCAGGGGAAAAGGAGAGGAGCAAGGAAGCTTATGGGTCAGGGGAGGGAAGAATGCCCCAGGGGACAGGGAAACCCCAAAGAGACGGGGAAGGTGTCGGGGAAGGATGAAGAACACACAGAGGGCAGGGCAGTGAACAGCCCTGGCATAACAGACAGCATGCAGGGGAGCTGATAGCAGCTAGATGATAGCAACTAGAGAGAGAGAAATGAGAGGAGAGAGAGGGGAAGAAGAGAGAAAATCAGAAAAAAGAAGGCTCTGGCGATGGCAAACAGTGAGACGGGAGCCTGGAATGGCCAGTGACCTCATGACCACGTTTCCTGAGAATCTCAGGAGAACCTCTGGGTGCGCAGACAAATGGAAGAGGCTGGCTCGGGGAGCAGGCAGGACTGCCCAAAGAGACTCGACCCGTCCTACTGGCCTCCAACAGCAGCCCTGGACCCGCTGCGGGATGCAGGGCAGGACGGCCTCACGGCAGGTGCCCCTCAGAGCGGGAGGACCTGTGCGCTGGGGCCACGTGCCACGTGCACTCCACCTGTGCACACGTGGAGGGAGATCATACGTGGGCTCTGCACGGCCTCTGAGAGATGGAACCGGAAAACCCTGTGCTGCTCCGGAAGTCCTCCATCAATCTTGCTAAAAAATACGTGAATCATCTTCAGTGAGGCACTTCCTGCACTTCAAGCTCAACCCACACTCTTCACGTTGCTTCCCCTGCCACATCTCTGCATTTTGGTCTCAAGGGTAACCTTCTCAAAGCACCTCTCTTCCCATGTCATAAACATTAAGCATCGCATAAAGATGTACTGCACCTGAAATACAATCAGATGCATTGCAGTCAATCCATGGATGTCTTCAAAACCAGAATGCAACAGCACATCTATCTGCTAAACTCAGCTGCTATTTTCTTAACTATTTCTGTTGCTGTTTGGCAGGGGAGCGAGAGTGGCAACACGCCAGGCTGGCGGGTGTGTCAGGGACTGCTTCTGACAGGCGGCTTCTCAGAGAGCGCAGGCTATTCCGTCCACTTACACCTCTGAGACTGTGGGCTCCAGGACCAGAAATGCAGGGTTAGACTTAAGGGTTCTCTCCCAGCTCAACTGTTTATTGGCCACCCTACACCTGCACACCCTCAGAAGGGAAAGAAGAAGGATGCGATGGAGTAAGCAGGGGAAAAGGAGAGGAGCAAGGAAGCTTATGGGTCAGGGGAGGGAAGAATGCCCCAGGGGACAGGGAAACCCCAAAGAGACGGGGAAGGTGTCGGGGAAGGATGAAGAACACACAGAGGGCAGGGCAGTGAACAGCCCTGGCATAACAGACAGCATGCAGGGGAGCTGATAGCAGCTAGATGATAGCAACTAGAGAGAGAGAAATGAGAGGAGAGAGAGGGGAAGAAGAGAGAAAATCAGAAAAAAGAAGGCTCTGGCGATGGCAAACAGTGAGACGGGAGCCTGGAATGGCCAGTGACCTCATGACCACGTTTCCTGAGAATCTCAGGAGAACCTCTGGGTGCGCAGACAAATGGAAGAGGCTGGCTCGGGGAGCAGGCAGGACTGCCCAAAGAGACTCGACCCGTCCTACTGGCCTCCAACAGCAGCCCTGG